>CM035435.1:130850336-131222836 GCA_020310875.1 Ceratopteris richardii
GAGTATGCTAACTAATGAAATTAACACAATTCAAATGATATACAAAGAATGGAAATTGTACTTACAATAGTTAGCCATATTTTTTGCTTGGTTAGCTTGTTGAATAACTTGCAATAAAGAGAGAGAGAGAGAGAGATAATTCAAAGAGGGAAGGAGGTAGAAAGAGAGAAACAAAGACAAAGAGAGACAACAAGATAGAGATTAGACAAAACAATTCTGCAAACGATTGTTTCAGCTCGTAAGCGTAGTGCAATTGCAAATGTTGGAGAGCTCTTCGATCAAATGTGTGAAGATGCCGATCGAAGAGCCTCCAACGTTTTAATTTTCCTTCGTCAAAAAGCCCTCGTGTAAGCGATGGTAAGGTGTCGTAAAAAGAACTACAATTGGCATCACATAAGCGACGTTATTTACCATCACTTATGGGATGCAAAAAAGCATCGCTCATGCGACACTTTTTGAAATCTTCGCTTTAGCAACACTCACTGTGTGCATTGCACATCTTGTCGTGCCACATGTCGATAAAAACATTGTTTAACCGACGGTTTGCGCTCGACGCTTCTTGCGATGCATTTTGCAATTTTATAACGACAAAATTATGTCGCCTTAATCGTTGCTACACGCCCGTATTCCTTGTAGTGGACCTAGTGAAGAATATGTCCTCGACATAAAGAATAAGCACTGTAAGAGCAGCCCCATCTTCATGTACATAGAGTGTGTATTTAGTTGGACTATGTGTGAAGCCAAGAGCAATCATGTGCTTATGGATTTTGTCATATCATGCACATGGTCTTGCTTGAGACCATACAAGACTTTATGAAAGAGGAAAACCATAGGCTCTTGCCCTTTCATGGAAAATCCAAGGAGGTTGCTTCACATAAACCTCTTCTTGCAAATAACCATTCAAGAAAGTTTTTTTTTATGTCCAACTAATGTACCTTCCAACCGTGATGAGCGACCAATGCAACCACGGTACGAATGGTAGTCATGTGTGAAGTAGGTGAAAAAGTTTCCTCAGAGTCAATGCCATATTTTTTGCACATATCCTTTGGCAACCAATCTAGCTTTGTATCGATCAATGCTATCATCTGACTTTCTCTTAATCTTGTAAACCCACTTTGAACAAATGGCATTTTTTCCTTTTGGCAATTCACATAACTCCTAAGTACCATTCCTATGTATGGAATCTATTTTTGATTGGATAGCACCCATCCAATGTGGATTGTCACATGCATCTTCAAAAGTAAGTGGTTCTTCATTACATGTTGTTGCAATAGGATAATAATCCACAAAATTACTTGATGCATGGTGAGAGCTTGATCTTGTTCTACCAAGTAAATGTGCACTCAATTTGTTGTCCTACAAAGTTTGTTTCAACCACTTTGGCATACTTTGTGCACTCTTTATAGACATGCATTCGTTATACAATACATTTCCAACATGTACATCATATGTGGGTTGAATTTCATGCTCATTTTCAATCATATTTTGATGCAAATGTTCAGCCATATGTGGCTTGAAATTTTCAGGAGTTCTGAAAATTTTTGGCTGAAAAATCTCAGCCACGTTTTCAACTCTATTTTGTTGGAATTTTTTAGCCCTTTGAGCCTCAATTGGTTGGTCTACGTGGCCATAGTCAACTGCACCACTTTGGAACAAAGGCATGAGTGTATTGAACACATCTTGTGAGCTAACTGTTGGCTGTTTTTTGCATTCAAGTAGAGGGAAAACTAAATTTTCAGCAAATAGCACATCTCAACTCACAATGATTGTGTTTGTCAATGGATGGTGCAAATGAAATCCCTTATTTTCAGCACTATAACCAACAAATATACATTTCTTTGCCTTGTCATCAAGTTTGTGATGTTGTTGTGATGGCACAAGAGCATATGCCAAACAATCAAACACGCGCATATGACTAACCGTAGGTTTGTGTCCATTCCAATCTTCATAAGGAGTGATGAATTTCAATGGTTTTGTAGGGTAGCGATTCAACACATAATTTGCACACATGGCCGCTTCCATCCAAAACCATCAGAAAGGTGCTTCCTTTAACCATAAATCATGCCATTTCAAGGAGTGTCCTATTTTTATGCTTGGCAACACCATTTTGCTGAGGTGTATAGGGCACCATACATTGGCGTGAAATTCCTCTTTCATGAAGAAAAGTATTTAACTCATGTGACATGTATTCACCACCATGATCTATGTGTAGAGTCAAAAGCTTGTTTGAAGAAAAGTTTTAGCCATAACCGAAAATGCTTTGAAGCAAGAAAATACCTTATTCTTTGCTTTCATAGGATACACCCATGTATGGCGAGTAGCATCATCAATGAAGGTAACAAAATATACATGCTTCCCAAAAGATGGAGTCTTGACCGGACCACCTACATCACTATGGACAAGTTGCAATTTTTTTGTAGTGTGTATGACTATCTTTTGGAAAAGAAGCATGATGCATTTTTCCAAGAATGCAACCTTCACATGCATGCTTTGCAATGGACTCAAGTGTTGGCAAATCAATAACCATGTCCTTCTTTTGCAAGTAAAGCAAACTATTGAAGTTAAAGCAGACTGGATCAACAATCGATATATTCAACTCTGAAAATGCAACAATATACACAAAAGACAATACAGATGATGAGGAAGAAACCAAATTGATGATTTTCACAAGAATTAGGAGCACGCAAGTGGCTATAATGATGATGAATGGGTGCATCCACTTGCGCTCCAAAAGTGCATAACCTACAAACATGTGTGATCTCTTTGTCATGATGAGACCGTTGTCCAAATACATGAACAACGGACTCGCTACCATACTCAAACTAGGAGCACGTCACAGAATGTTGCTAGGATAGAAGTAACCTAGATCATCTCAAATTCAAAAGGATCATTTTTGGAGTGTAAACGGAGAATGAGAAACAACGCATCAACAATGTGGCACCACAAGCTCGATCATAAATGCAGTGGGCATAGGCTGATTTTGATGCCGGTATCCTAGGATTTGAAAGAAAGGCTTACCTATAAGAAGTACCAACACATTGGGTATCATGGCCATAGCATTCTGGGAACCTGCAACAGATAGGCATGATAACCATTTGAAATGGGAATGTTGTCTCTCGGATCGATTACGTTACAGAGGTGAAGGAACGAGGGGAGAAAGAGAAACAGAGCAAGAACATTTCGTAATGTTGACTCAAAGATTACAGACCAAAACAATCTGAGTGGTGCCCAAATGGAGGATCGTGGACTCAGGATCTAGAGAAGAAGGAAGAGTGATTATGGAATGCTATTCCATCTTGCGACTTGTGTCAATGTTAGAATTTTATTTAAGAAAATTTAATCGTGCGATCTACTCCTTCTTAGAGTTTGAATTAATTGAAAAGTACAATAGTGGAGGGCATAGCACCTACTAAGAAGCAAAGGCTCCCCCAAGGTAGAGCTGATCTTGGGTAGAGATGATCTTAAGGTCAAACAAAAAGACTGGTCTCAACGAAAGTGCCTGAAAGCCCACTAATCCCTGAAGGAAATTGATTTTAATTCTCACCATTACATGCGAATGAGAGGTGTTATAGACCATAAGACTTGAATCCATGTGCTTCTCAAGAGAGGCAAATGACTCAGCCACTCAAGCTAGAAGTGTCATATGTTAAACCAATGCTAGATGCCAATTGTTAAACTTGTGCTTCTCCAATGATGGGCTTTAAAAAAAATGCCTTTCATATTATTTTTTCAAATATTTAGAATTTTTTCATAGTTATTAACAAATCACATTAATTCGTTATACATAACTCCCTCTTTTTCATAAAAGACAAATGTGTATTGTGCATACCAATAAGTTATATATTAAAAAAGAGAGAGGGAAGGGTTTGAGGCATCCCAAACAAGGAGTTACGTATCCAAAAGTGCTCTTCGTTGAAGGGGAGGTGCTCATTTTTTAAGGGTTGTCCCTACTTTCATGTGCAAACCTCAATGTGGTGGTCCTCATCTCTGACAAGTTCAAATTTTTAGAGTTCTTCTTAAGAAAAATTAATCGTGCGATCTACTCTTCCTTATAGTTTGAATTAATTGGAAAGTAGGGCATAGCACCTCTTCGGACCTTTAGAATCCCACAAAACAAGGTTTGAATGCCTATCACATACTAAGAATGACCAAAGCCCAAAGGCACACCCAAGGCAGCGATGATTTAAGGTCAAACAAAAATATTGGTCTCAACAAAACCGCTTGAAAGCCCACTGATCCCCAATGGCAACTGATCTTACTTCTCACCATTACATGCGGATGAAAGGTGTCATAAACCATAGGGCTTGAATCCATGTGCTCCTCAAGAGAGGCAAATTACTCAACCACTCAAGGTAGCAGTGTTAGATGTCAATTGTTAAACCAATGCTAGATGCCAATGGTTAAACTTCTGCTTGTGCTTCTCCAATGATGAGCTTTTAAAAAAATACCCTTAATACTATTTTTTCAAATATTTAGAATTTAGTTATTAACAAATCACATTAATTCGTCATTTATAACTCGCGCTTTGCCATAAAAGACAAATGTATATTGTGCATACTAATAAGTTTTATATTAAAAAAGAGAGAAGGAAGGGTTTGAGGCATCCCAAACAAGGAGTTACGTATACATAATTGACTAATACATAAGTTTATCTTTGGGCAGTAAAAGGATACTAAGGAATCTCTCCTTGTGATGGAGGTAGCTTCTTCTTTTTTTTAAGAGTAAGGTCGACCAAAGTTTAATCTCCCTTGCTTGAATTCATTGAAAGAACGAATTTACAAGTGAAGGGGCATAGTACTCATGAGATCCCCTGTATCCCACAAAGCACAGGTTAGAATGCTCGAAAGTGACACTTGGAAAAGATTGCTCAAAGGCAACTGATTTAATCTACCCAAAGGCAATATGCTAGCCTATGGCTCACAACTGTCCTATTGTAGGGAGGGGTTGACCCTTGCCCTTGCCTCAAGAGGCAAAAGGCTCAACCAAATAGCCTAACACACATGGACGAGGTAGCCTCTTTTAATGAGAACACACCAAAAAAAATTATCATCCATGACATCAATCATTTTACAAACACAATCAAAAGCAATTTTTTCAAGCTTGAGCGAGAGAACTACATTCTTAGGTTTCCACAAAGGATTGAAAATGGACTTGCTCCTTCAAGAAGCAAAAGGTTCAATCAAACAACCTAATGCGTGGAGACGAGGTAGCCTCTTTTGATGAGAAGACACAAAAAAATATCGGGCAACAAATTGAATATCAAGTTGAGTTATGCATAAGTAAATCAAGCATCCAATAGCCTACTGATAGAGAACAACATCAAATGCATCTCCAACATCGTGAAGACTCAACCGTAAAATTGTTTCCATAAGAGTGGCAATAGTTTTGTAATCCTCACGGACAAAATGTTGCAATAATATGTCAATACTTGCATAAATTGAATGCCCAAATAATGATGCAAGTGCCCCAAATATGACATCTCAAAAGATTCATGCAAATTAGCCTTAAATTCAACAATATGCTTCTCATTAGGACCAGTGAACAACATGACATCAAATGATCAACATACACAAGAATGATCAGAAGTACATAATTTGCATGCTTAACATATAAGGTTCTCTCAATTGGACAGTTACCAAAACCATGTGTAATCAAGCGCATAGATGCTACCAATAGTGGTCATTTAGGAAGTGGGTGGATCCCATCAAAATCAATGCCTCTCTCTTGAGCATAACCTTTTGCAACCAGCCTAGCCTTATACTTGTCAACTATTCCATCAGGCTTACGTTTCAACTTGTATACCAATTTAGTGTCAAACGTCTTTTTGCCAGAAGGCAAATCACATAAAGACTAGGTACCATTCTTCATAATAGCATCTTATTCTGATTGCATAACATCCATCCAATTTTTTGAGTCTTGTGCTTCATCAAAAGAAACAGGACTTGCATGTCCACTAGTGGTAATTGCTTTTTCCTTGGAGAATCATGCATATCTTGGTTGAGTAAGAAGCGTCCTATAGTTGAAACATAGAGTTGTGAAGCTGAGTACAAGGCAATTTTTAGAGCTACAGTGGAGTCTATATGTTGATATATTTAGGTAGTGATGTGTGCGAACACACTAGGACCACCGAGGCACTTTTTTCCCTCTTTAAGAGGTTTTTTCCCCTGCTTTTATATATGCATGTTGTCCTAACGGGGTTACTTATCTTTATACATTCTAGTGGTACTACATTTAGTATTGTGTGTTGTGCTCCAAGCTTCTTCTTCTTCCTTGTGGTGTTTGCATGTTTCTGTAGACCTCAAACTCCAACAATTGGTATCAGAGCAGGTCACCGCTTCATCTAGGGAATTGTCGACACCCCTCTGGTCATAGTCTCAGAATCATACAAAATTTGGTGAGCATACTCAAGGTGATTAGTAGATTAAAACCGCTTCGCTCTGTTTGTCGAAATTGCGATCTGAGCTTGTTTTAGCCTCTGAATGCACTATTACAGTGCTTGTGCAAGTTATTTTGTCTTTTTATGCCAGATATATATATAAGTTTTGGTTCACCAATATAAGCGTCTCAAAATCTGCTATAGGTTTAGTAGAACTGGACAAGGTAGTTATGTTCAACTTTTTGAGATATAGTCAATTTTCTGCATTAGGGTATTTTAGTCAGTGATGGCATGGTCACAAGCCATCTGTTGCTCACCTGCGTGTTTTTGGTTGTTTGGCATATGCATTAGTGCTGAACAACAATGCAGGAAATCGGATGATAAAGCGATGAAATTTATTTTTGTTGGGTACAGTTCTGAAAGTAAAGGCTTTCATCTATATCATCCACAAACTAAACACATTCTAGTTAAATGTGATGTTGTTTTTGTGGAAGATGCTATTCAGCCATTAGTTTCATGTACTAAGGAGACATTTGTTGGCTCCATAGACATGTATGATTCTTTGCTGCCTCTTTTTACAGGTGGACAGTCTAGTGCCGGTCCTAATGAGGCAACTTCTCAGCCTTTACATGTTTCATGTGATGATGTAGATCATTCCATTTCTGATGCAGATTTACATGATGCACTTGATGAGAGAGATGATATTGAGGAGGCAAAGACTATGCCAAAATGGCTTGTGCAAACTTTGCGTGACATCAAATCAGATGCACCTGTGTCAAATTGCTATGCTATGGCTGTCTCTAGTATCTGTGATGAGAATGAGCCTGTTTCGTTTGATGAAGCACAAAATTATGAAAATTGGATGGCTCCTATGCAATTAGAATATGATGCTATCATGAAAAATGGTACCTGGTCTTTATGTGACTTGCCTCTTGGCAAGAAGGCCATTGGCACCAAGTGGCTATACAAGCTGAAGTGTAAGCTTGATGAAACAGTTGATGTTGGGTGAGTGTAAAAGTGCGACAGACACATGAGAAGCACACACAAAGAGCACAAATGCAGCAAGACACACGAAGAAGATAGATGACTGGAATAGCTCTCTCTATTGACAATGAACTGAATTGAAGTAAGAGCTGAATAATATCCCTAAGTACAAAGTACCACCACATATGAGTGAATCATGTATGTGGTAACATGGGGAAAAAACCTTTAGCCAGCACTAGAGTAAAAAGTGCTCATGTATAGGGAAAAGGTTCACATCAAAGCTACTTGAGGAACACATAACTGTAACAAACCCCCATGGAGAAAATGATGTGAACGCACACAAGGAGTGATAGATCAGCCCCCACAAGGTAATAAGCCTAAAGCTTTGCAAAAAGCTTCAAACTTTTCCCATGGAAGAGCTTTGGTGAATATGTTTGCCACATTATCTTGTGTAGGCACATATATCAAATCAATATCTCCTGCATGAAGGTGCTCTTTCAGATAGTGATAATGCACCTCAATATGTTTGGTCCGTGCATGAAACAATGGGTTTCGTGCAATAGCTAAAGCACTCTGACTATCAATGAGAATATGTGTAGCAGCATCAATCTCCATGTAAAGATACATCAATGGGAATATCAGCCATATACACTCTATCGTAGCTGTGAAAACTACCTTGTACTTAGCTTCATAATTGGATGTCACCACTATAGGTTGCTTCTTACTTAACGAAGATATGCATGAGTCTCCAAGGAAAAATCTATTAGCACTAGTGGACACAAGTATCATAACAACGAGCCCAATCACTATCTCTAAAAGCATGCAAGCATGGCTGAATATCTCTACCATAAAAGAGACCTAAGCTCAAAGTTCCCCTAAGATATCTAAACACATGTTTCACTGCTTGCCAATGCTTAGTGCTATGGCTATGCATGAATCGACTCAACTTTGAAACTACATACTGCATATCCGTCCTTGTGTTGCATGCATATATAAGACATCCCATAGCTTGCTGATGAAGAGAAGTGTCAAGTGCATCACTGGAATCCTCAACTGAGAATCTAAATTTTGTCTCAATTGGTGTGGAAAATGGCTTGCAATCCTCAAAGTCAAAATACTAAAGTAGTTTTTCAACATACTTTGCTTGATGCATAACAATTCCTCCCTCAACGAATACAAACTGGATCCTAGGATAGTAGCTTTAAAAGACCAAGATAAGTGACATCAAAAGTATGTTGCAAATCAGCCATAAGAATGTCAAAGTTTGTGTCACATGACCCAGTCAAGAGAATGTCATTGACATAAAGAACAAGCACTGTAAGATCAGCCCCATTTTTGCATACATAGAGTGTACTTTCAATTGGACTACATGTGAAGCCAAGAGCAACCAAGTGGTTATGGATTTTGTCATACCATGCATGTGGGGCTTTATGCAGGGGACAAACCATATGATCTTTCCCTTTCATAGAAAATTTAGGAGGTTGCTTCACATAGACCTCTTCTTGCAAATCACCATTCAATAAGGTTGTTTTTATGTCCAACTAATGCAGTTTCCAACCTTGATGGGCAGCCAATGCAACCACGGTACAAATGGTAGTCATGCATGAAGTAGCTGCAAAAGTTTCCTCATAGTCAATGCCATATTGTTGTGCATATCCTTTGGCAAACAATCTAGCTTTGAAGCGATCAATGATACTATCAGACTTTCTCTTAATCTTGTAAACCCACTTTGTACCAATGACATTCTTTCCTTTTGGCAATTCACATAACTCCCAAGTACCATTCCTATGTATGGAATCCATTTCTGATTGCAGAGCACTCATCCATTGTGGATCGTCACATGCATCTTCAAAAGAAAGTGGCTCTTTATTACATGCTATTGCAATAAGAGAATAATCCACAAAATTACTTGGTGTATGGTGAGAGCTTGATCTTGTTCTATCAAGTAAAGGTGCACTCAATTTGCTGCCCCACAAAGTTTGTTTCAGCCACTTTGGCATAGTTTGTTGATAGACATGTGTTCGTTATGCAATACATCATCAACATGTACATAATGCATGGGCTGAATTTAACGTCATTTTCAGCTATATTTTGCTGCAAATGTTCAGCCATATGTGGCTAGAAACTTCCAACAGTTTTGACATTTTTTGGCTCAAAAATTTCAGCCATGTTTGGTTAGAAATTCTCTGCATTTTCAACTCTATTTTGATGGAAATTTTCAGCCCTTTGAGCATGAGTTGGCTGGTCTATATGGCCATAGTCAAGCGCACCATTTTGGAACAAAGGCATGAGTATATCGAACACATCTTGTGAGCTAACTATTGGCTGTTTTTTGCATTCAAGTAGAGGGAAAACTGAATTTTCAGCAAATACCACATCTTGACTCACAATAATTGTGTTCATCAATGGATGGTACATATGATATCCGTTACTTTTAGCACTATAACCAACAGATATACATTTCTTTGCCTTGTCATCAAGTTTGTGACATTGTTGTGATGGCAGAAGAGCATATGCCAAACAACCAAACATGCATATATGACTAACCATGGGCTTATGTCCATTCCAAACCTCATAACGAGTGATGAACCTCAATGCTTTTGTAGGGTAGTGATTCAACACATAGTTTGCACACATGATCGCTTCCATCCAAAACTTATCAGGAAGGTGCTTTCCTTTAACCATACATCGTGCCATTTCAAAGAGAGTTCTATTTTTATGCTCTGCAGCATCATTTTGCTCATGTGTATATGGCACTGTACATTGGTGTGAAATATATCTTTCACAAAGAAAATCATTAAACTCATGTGAGCAATCCATGCGTGGAATCAAAAGCTTTTGTGAAGAAAAATTTTCAGCCATAGCTAAAAATGCTTTGAAGCAAGAAAATACCTCATTCTTTGCTTTCATAGGATACACCCATGTATGGTGAGTAACATCATCAATGAAGGTAACAAAATATACATGCTTCCCAAAAGATGGAGTCTTGACGGGACCAACACTATCAACAAGATGCAATTTTCTTCTAGTATGTGTATGACTATCTTTTGGAAAAGAAGCACGATGCATTTTTCCAAGAATGCAACCTTCACATGCATGCTTTTCAATGGACTCAAGTGTTGGCAAACCAATAAACATGTCCTTCTTTTGCAAATAAAGCAAACTATTGAAGTTCAAGTGACCAAAATGAGCATGGCAAAGCTCCATTTCAGTCATGAAAGAAGTATGAGCAATCAAGGCATTCGAGGCAGCTTGCTTGTATGTATCCATGCGATACAAACCATCACATAATGTACTGGACATCACGATAATTATCTCCATTGCTGAAATCATGAACCATACACTTATCATCAACAAAGTGTACATGAAGTTTAACTTTGGCAATCAACGGAATTGAAATTAAGTTCTTCTTGATATTGGGTACATACAATGCATTTTTCAAGAGAATCACACCTCCACTTGCAATCGTAAGCTCAATTTCTCCTACTCCAATGATAGGATAAGAGGCATTGTTTGCGCACAGCACATGTTCTCCTTTGGGTGCATCTTTCAAATATGCAAAAAACCTTTTGCATGAAGTTATGTGCTTTGAAGCACCACTACCAAAAAACCAATCTGAATCAGCCTCACTCACAACCATACATTTAGAATGCAAAGATGCATCATAATGACATGTAACAACACATGCCCAAAAATCTTGAGCCATGTTAGCTTCATCATGCTTTGCATTTGCTGAATTTTCAGCAGTAGACATGCCAGATTCCTTCTTCTTTTCATTGCATTTAGCAAGTTTTCTACACTCATCAATAGTATGATCAGCCTTCCCACAATATTTGCATCTCTTCTTCTTTTGCAAGTCACCATAATTAGAGGAATGAGTGGAAGAGGAAGGTTGAGGCTTTGCATTTGATGAACCCAAAGCTAAACCATACTTGCTTTTCCCCTTTTGTGAGATAGCAAGTGCTTGCGTTCCCTCAATCAAAACACTCCTATTCACTCTAGATTGCTCTTCTTGCAAAAGAAGAGACACAAACTCATCAAATGCATACATATTAGGATTCCCTTTTGCAACCAACAGAGTGTACTATCAAAGCATTGAAAAGATTCTGGTAATTCTTTCAACAATGTAGAGATGAGTGATGCATCCGGAATAATCCCATCTATGTTTGCCAATTGCTCTTTCAAATCCTTGATGCGTGTCACATACACATCCAAAACTCATTTTCAGCCATACATACATCCTCAAGTTGCTTCCTCAAGTATGCAACATGTGCCTCATTACGCATGGTATACAAAGAAGCAAGAGTGTCCCATGCTTGTCTTGATGTAGAACATGATGAAATGTGTGGAGCTACATGATGCTTCACAAAAAGTGTAATCAATGCATGAGCCTGAGCACCTTTTCCATCCCATCTAAGCTACTCCTATGTAGGTGGAGAAGGAGAAACCATTGTACTTGAAGAAGAAGCTCCATCTAAGATAGTAGACTCTGAAGTAGAAGAACCTATGGGTCTTCGATCTACATCTGCCACTATGTTCCAAAGTTGTTTTACAACAAGAACATGCTTCATCATGTAAGACCACATTGGATAGTTGGTCCCATCAAGCTTATCTTCAGCTTGAAGCATGCCAAACAAGTCATTGCTGCCCGCCATTTCACTAAGGAACAAGAATGTGACAAAATCTTTACTTCGACGAAAGCTGAAATGAATGCTGAAACTTTAGCTCACAAACTGTCACTCTGATGGCAATTTTGACTGCACGAATGGCTTTAGAATGGGGGTAAAACCATAGTGCAACTGGAAATTTTCTCAGCTCTGATGTTGTGAATGTTGATGACATGCTACTCACTAGTCCTCATGAGAAGCATATTGCTTATTTTAAGGGTGATTTGCATGCCTCATTTGAGATGTCTGATTTGGGGCATTTGCATCATTGTTTGGGCATCCAGTTTATGCAAGTTGATGGTAGAATAGCTTTGTGTCAAATGAAATATATTGACAAATTATTGCAATGTTTTGGCCTTGAAGGCTGTAAACCTATTGTCACTCCTATGTAGATAGGTTTATGATTGAGTCTTCATGATACAGGAGATGCATTTAATGCTATCCTCTATTAGTAGTTTGTTGGATGCTTGATTTACTTATGCATTACTCGGCCAGATATTCAGTTTGCTATCTCACAGATGAGAAGGTTTATGCATTGCCAAGGTGTCAAGCATTGGCAGGTTGTTAAGCGCATCTTTCACTACTTGAGTGGTACCCGGCTACTTGGATTGTTTTATCCCAAGGGGGGATCACAATCGCCAGATTACATGATTTTTCACACTCTGATTGGGTTGGTTATGACACTCGTGTGTCCACTAGTGGCTTTTGCTTCATGCTTGGTAGCTCATGTATATCTTGGTTGAGCAAGAAGTAGGCTATTGTGGACACTTCTAGTTGTGAGGCTGAGTATAGGGCAACTTTCATAGCAATTGTTGAGTGTGTGTGGCTCATATGCCTTATGGCTGATTTGGGTGTTGGTTAGTCTTCTCCCACCACCATCATCACTAATAGTGAGAGTGCATTAGCAGCTGCGAGGAACCCTATGTTCCATGCTCGCACTAAGCACATTGAGGTGCATTATCATTATGTCAGGGAGAGGTTATTTGCTGGAGAGATCATCTTGGCATATGTGCCCACGCATGAGAACATTGCAAAAAGGCTCTACCTAGGGAGAAGTTTGAAGCTTTTCACAAAGCTTTGGGATTACTTCCTTTTGTGGATTGATTCCACATAGCTTGGCACTTCCTTATACATGGGTGCGAACTCTACATCTAGTACAAGGAATACGGGTGCATAGTGAGAGTTAACGCAACACAATTTCATCACTATATAATTGCATAAAGCATTGCAACAAGCGTCTAGCACGAAGCGTCAGTTAAATAATGAAAACTTCAACGTTTTTATCGATGTGTGGAATGATGGGCATTGCGATGGTTACATTGAGCGTCGCTAAAGCGACGGCATAAAGTGTCGCATAAGCGACGCTAATTTGCATCGCATAAATGATGGTGATTAGTGTCGCTTATGCGACGCTATCTCGAGAGGAATTTATGATGCTTTACCATCAATTACACGACAATTTTTTGATGAAAAAAATAAGAACATTGGAGGCTCTTTGATCGGCATCTACATGCATTTGATCGAAGAGCTCTCAAACGTTCACAATTGCGCTGCGCTTACGAGTTGAAACAATCACTTGCTGAATTGTTGTTTTGTCTAATCTCTATCTTATTGTCTCTCTCTCTCTATTTCTCTCCTTTCTACCTCTTTCTCTCTTTGAATTATCTCTCTCTCTCTCTCTTTATTGCAGGTTATTCAAGAAGTTAACGAAGCAAAAAATATGGCTAACTATTGTAAGTACAATTTCCATTCTTTGTATATCATTTGAATTGTGTTATTTTCATTAATTAGCATACTCACACTTATTGATATGCCTATATACACTTATACATGAAGATGCATCTTCACACATATACACATATACACATGCACATACACACATATACACACACATACATGTGCACATACACTTACACATACACACACATACACATATACACACACATACACATGCATATGCACAGACATTTCTACAAACACATAAAAAGACTTGCATGCATGCATTATTGCATATATACATATAGATACACACATTAACACATACTTAAATACATGTATATGCACATCCACATGCATGCACATTCACATGCATACATATACACATGGATGCAAATGGAAATGCATCCACATGCACATGCATGTTTCATACATATACACATGCATATACATACATTAGTATATGTTTATACACATACACATACGTACATATACACACACATACACATATATATGCACATACATACACACACATGCACATACATACATATACACATATACATGCACATACACTCATATACACATACACTTACACATATACATGCACATACATACATATACACACACATACACATGCACATGCACATACACATACATATGCATATACACTTACACATGCACATGCACATACATACATATAGACACACATACACATGCACATGCACATGCGCATGCACATGCATATACACATACATACACATATACACTTACACATGCATATGCACATACATGCATATACACATATACATATGTACATACATACATACATATACACACACATACACACATATACATGCACATATGTACACACACATGCACATACACACACATACACATGCACATATATACATATGCACACATACACATGCACATAGATACATATACACACATATACACATACACTTACATATTATATACATGCACATACATACATATACACACATACACATGCACATGCACATACACATACATATGCACATACACTTACACATGCACATGCAAATACATGCATATACACACATACATATGCACATACATACATGCACATATATATACATAGACACATACATATACATGCATATAGACATACTTACACAAATATAGATATATACGTACATGTGCATATATACATTTTATACACACACAAGCACACATAAATATGAATGAATTATATAATTAAAGTAATAAAACACATACTAAATATAAACAATAATAAAAATCAATAGAACAAGATTTTTCATTACTTAATACCATACACACAATTCAAAACATAACTGGAATGAACAATATTTAGATTAAAAAAATATATAAATATATATCAATGTAAATACATATCCAGTGTCATAATGAAAAATCCTAATCATCATCATCATGATCATCCTCATCCTCATCATCACAATCATCCGCATGATCTAATGTATCTGTGGTGGCATCATGCGTAGCGGTGCGAGCACTTTGTGACGATCGAGATCGTCCCTCCTGTGTCTGTCTCTCCACCTCATCCATATCTACCTCTCCATAATACTCCCGTATTACATATAACAACCATAAATAATTAAAAGATACAAAAAATCCATAAAAATAAAATAATTATATGAAATTTAATAATGCTCGCAAATGCATCAGGATGATCTCGCATATACTTGCTCAAATGCTGATATCCAAAATGTGTTGCATACTTGACCTCATGTTTTGCAGGATATCGACCATAATGCTTTTGTTGCATAGAAACAAATAAAAACGATTAGTCTCTTGTGTTTTAACTAAAATAGGATTCAATTGCTTCAGACTCCTACAAGATATGGAGCATCTTTCCAGAACATGTTTACTATGGATGATAAAAGCTTATCTGGGTTAAAGACCCATAAATTTTTGAAACACATTCTACCTTTGCTTATTGATGGATGTACAATGAAAGGAGTACGAGATGTGATCTATCATCTTGGATCGCTTATAAGGTAATTATGATACTTTTATATTTAATATATATGAATATTTGATATCTTTTATTTTTGAATTAATTTCTTTATAAATTTTTTTATGATGTGTATGGGTGGATTACATCAAAATAGATTCACAAAAACTTGATCCCACAAAAGAAACGTGAATGCAAAGAGCTTCTATGTTTGATGAAGAAAGAGCTTTGTACTTCATTTTTTGATATTCAGGTTCATTTATTAGTCCATCTTGTAGATGAAATAGAGATTGCAGGTGTTGTCAACACTTGATGGATGTTTTGGGTTGAGCGATTTATGGGAATATTAAAGTGCATGGACCAATGTGTTTTCTTCAAAAATAACAGATGAGGTATTATCAGGTAAGGGAGTTCCATTTTTATTTACATTTCAAGAAAAAATGATGTTTCTACTTTTGTAGCATATAATAGTGAAAAGCATTCATTAGTGAGTACGAACAGGAACTTCAAAATCTCCAAAGTAAAAGATGGAGAAACAAAACTTCTTTCACGGATTGGCTATATACTCGTTTACAACGAGCCAACACAAATAATGAAGAAATCTCAGATGAGCAGAGAAAGTTAATGATAGGTTGTGAACGAAAGGTAATTTTATTTTAATAATATTTTGTTTTTTTCATATATGTATATTAGTTTCTCTTTACTAATTTAATTTCTTTTGCAGGCTCGAATGTTCACTAATATGTGGGCTTTTGGACAACATATTAGAATCAAAGCTATTGATTCTTTACACAAAATAGAGGATTCTAGCATTGTTGCTTCTTTCAAGTAACTATCACGTGCTAGTTCAAAAGACACGAACTTACAAATGGCGAACTTGGTTACATGGGAACTGTTGTTGGTATCTATGAAATATCGTTTTGTACATTCAAACAGGTAGAAAAAGTTTATATTTTTTATGATAGATTTTATTATTTTAAAGCACCTAATAATGGTTTTTTGTTTTTATATATTTTGATAGGTCATTTTGAAGGTTGACTGGTTTCGAGCTGAGTATACAAGTAGTAATTCCACATTGAGAAAGGAATTATGTGAGTTTTGAGCAATTGATTCTTCTAAGGTAATGCGATCTACTAGAGAACCATATATTCTTCCTAAGCATATTGAACAAGCATTTTTTTATAAAAACCTTGATGCTCATCCTTGGTGGCAAGTCATTCATGTTCAACCTAGAGGTGGGTCATTGTTTGAACAGTTTATTGTTATAGAGATCGAAGCAAGTCCTCTTGATGATTCACCATTAGATATTGATACATCAACCTCTGAAAGAGAAATTGGAATCATTGTACATGACAATGATACTAATCTTCTTGATGAAGAGGATAATACTCTACATGCTGATTCTACTGATGATGAAGAGGAATTACTAGAAATCAATGTTAGTCCATTAATAGATGATGTCATTCATGAGAAAATAGATTTAACAATAGAAGAAATAAATGAAATCAATAAGGACAATGAAGATGAGACTATACTGATGTCTTACCAAAATGATGGCATTAATGAAAACATATGAGTAGTTTAGATAATAAATCCTAGTCTTGTTATTGATCATAACTTGAATGATTTGAATAGATATCAGATAATAGATTCTTCTTTATTCAATTAGAATGTCAGTGAATCCTACTAGAGAGATGAAATCATGTTCTTTTAAGTTAGAACATGAAGCTCGGGGGTATGCCTAAAATTTTATATATAGCTTTATTTTCAAGGAGCAAATTTTTGTCACGTATGTATGCATATGTGTATGTATTCATGTGTATTATATGTATTCATGTGTTAGTATGCACATATGTGTGTTTCATGTATATGTATGTGCATGTGTGTGACATATGTATACATGTGTTAGTATGCACACGTGTATGTATGCATATGCATTTGTGTAATATATGCAAGTGTGTTTATAATTGTGTATGCATGTAAATGTATACATGTGTGCATGTAGGGATGTATATGTGATGTGTATATATGTATATGTGTATATGTGTAAATATATACATGTAAATATGTATGCATGTATATGTATACATGCATATAGGCATGTATGTGTGATGCATAATGGCATCACTATGGCGCCCCTCCCATTTCTAGTAGTGATCACTCTTAGGGGGGATTTGTTGATATATTTAGTTAGTGATGTCTGTGAACACACTAGGACCGTCGGGGCACTTTTTCCCCTCTTTAGGAGGTTTTTTCCCTGGCTTGTATATATGCCTATTGCCCTAATGGGTTACTTATCTTTGTACATTCTAGTGGTAATACATTCAGATTCTTACTATTAGTCAAAGTGCATTGGCTATTGCACAAAACCGAGTGTTTCATGCATGAAATTGAGGTGCATTATCACTATGTGAGAGAGCGCCTTCATGCTGGAGATATTGATTTGGTATATGTACCTACACAATATAATGTGATAGACATTCACCAAATCTCTTCCATTGGAAAAGTTTGAAGCTTTTTCACAAAGCTATAAGCTTATTGCCATGTGGGGGCTGATTTGTCACTCCTTGTATGTGTTCACATCATTCGCTCCATGGGGGGTTTGTTACACATATGTGTTCCTCGAGTATCTTTGATGTGAACCTTTTTCGTATATAATTTCATCTTCTCCGTGTGTCTTGCTTCCTTTGTGCTCCATTTGTGTGTCTCTTGTGTGTCTCTCACACTTCTACGCACACCCAAAAATTAGCAGACTCTATTTTTGATGTAGAGGCCTCATTAGATGATCTCCATTTACCCATGCCCTTCTGATTAGCTAAGAAAGCTTGATCTTTAACATGCATAATAGACACGTTCTACCTAGACTGACCTTCTTGCAACAAAACAAATACTAATTCCTCAAAGATCAAAGATTTGAAGGAGCAGATGATTTCTACTGATGAAATTTTGCTAGATAGTTCACTTGTGTAGATTGTTTTGAACGGTCTTCCATATTCATATTAGAGTTTTGCTTGTACTCTTCTATTGATGATGAAATGCAATCCAAATGCCTTAACATTTGAGGAGTTAATCTCTATTTTGTTTTAGGAGGATCAATCCAGGCAAAACATGTCAATTATTTATGTTGCAAATCAAGCTTTCTTAGCTAGTCAGAAGGGCAGAGGCAAATGAAGCTCATGTACTAGTATGCAAAAATATGCTAATGCTACACTATCAAAGAAGGAAGACAAAGATAACAAGAAAACAGAAAAGAAGAAACAATTTTGCAAGTAATGTAAGGCAAATGATCATATCATAAAGGGTTGTCCTAAACTGGTTATAAAGAAGTATTCGTTGACGATTTGATCATCCCTCGTAATTTTTGGAATTATAATGTGCTTCTTTGTCTTCTTGATTAGTTATTTTCTTGTTTTCTATTCTTGGAATTCATGCCCTTATGTTGATATCTTTCTTTTGTTCATGTAGGTGATGAAGTGAAGCTATGGCTCTTCCTCTCTTTCTCTCTCTCTCTCTCATGAAGGGGCGCGTTCGTCTCCATGTTAACAGCGAAAGATGCCGTGTGGGGGCTATTGTCGTTGTCTCTTTTAAAGCAGCAGATTGTGTGTGCTACAACACATGTTCATCCTTGACTCTTGCATTGTGATTTTTGGATAACATTTTCATGGCGGGATATGGCATCAATTGATTGTAGTGCGGCTATTGCTATTTCGTTTCCATCTATTTTGTCAATTTTTATGGCAATGTGTTCTTCACGTGAGGCTACAACTCCATGGTTTTTGGCTTTCGCATGCAATGAATTATTTTTGGAAGTGCAGACATTCATGTGCAATATTTCACTAGTATTTACCTGCTTACGTACGATATATATATATATATATATATATATATATATATATATATATATATATATATATATTAAATGCAATGAATTATTTTTGGAAGTGCAGACATTCATGTGCAATATTTCATTAGTATTCACCTGCTTACGTACGATATATATATATATATATATATATATATATATATATATATATATATATATATATATATATATATATTAAATGCAATGAATTATTTTTGGAAGTGCAGACATTCGTGTGCAATATTTCATTAGTATTCACCTGCTTACGTATGATATATATATATATATATATATATATATATATATATATATATATATATATATATATATATATATATATATATATATATATATATAATGGAGGTTCGGCCGAGGCTTACTTCTCCAAGCTTTAACTTTGAAATTGCAATTGTACAAGGAAGAGCATAATACCCATGGGACCTCTCTTATCCCACAAGAACAGGGCTTTACAAGCTGGGTTAAACTGCGGTCACAACTACCTCGAGGCAAAACAAGCGGTGGCACATCAACCACAAGATACAGCTTCCATGTTAAACATGTCCTTTACATGTTGTCGGCGGGGGTTGAACCCTCGTCCCCTTCTCAAGAGGCGAGCGGCCCAACCACTCGGACAACGGCCTGGGGCAACAACTCAACCACCCAAACAACGGCCCAACCACCCAGCTATGTAAACCCCTGTTCTTGTGGGATAAGGAAGGTCCCATGGATACTATGCACTTCCTTGTATGATGATATAATTGTTGTGCAAGGATTTGTACAGAGTTATGATCTCAATTGTTTCACAAACTGTTGTTTTGTATCTGGAGCATGGAGAAGAGCGCCTCCTTGCATATGAGAGAGAGAGGGAAAGAGAGGAAGAGCCATCACTTCACTTCGTCACCTACATGAACAAAAGAAAGAGAAAACAGGCACAAATTCCAAGAATAAAAAACAAGAAACTAACTAATCAAGAAGACAATTCATTTTTGGAGGTATCTAACTAGCCAGATGATATGAGGTATCTAACTAGCCTAGCTGAAGAACTTCATTTTTCTTAATGAGCTCAATAATGGTTTCATTGTGGCACTCATCAACTGCATGTAAGTTTTGTGCTCGCAGATGTGCATCATCGCACTCAGAGATAGCCTGCCCTAAAAAGTCTTTAAAATATTATACCTACCAATTAGCGCTTTCATGCAATGCCGACAAATTGTTGCAGGTGTCAGTTCGGAAGGCAAGTTCCTCCTCTAACTACTAGATGTGAACATGAAGCTTATGGGTATGTGCATCTAATCCTTCCATTGCAGCACATTATTAGCTTCTTGGGAGATAACCTCCTGGGCATGCGTGAGGTATGAACTGATACCCACAAGGTCATTAAGGAAGAAATTCCCATTAACATCGAATAACCAATGGGTGTTAGTTACAATAGGCACGGTAGGGAACCATCCATTAGAGGGCCTGGCATAGTTGCGTTTGATGATGATGGATATCGATGGGGAGTGTCCAAGCATTAACTTGAGGAGTATGAGGTGGTGAATAAGATGGAGAGGTCAATGGGAAGTATGAGGGTAGAGAATACAGATGTTGAGTCAAGGGAGATGGGTGGCCTGGGTCACTTGCAAGCTCATCGGAATAAAATGCCTACACTTTTGTCTTCTTCTTCATCAAGGGGAGGAGGAGGTGATGAGGGTGGAGGTGGTACCAGGTTGAGTGCTTGTGAAACAAGAAGAAGACGCTCTTGAATGGGAAAGTTGCCTAGAAAAAGAATAGAGAAGATATATGGTAGGCAGGAACACATCGTGATTTTCTTGGAAAGTTGGGAGAGTGACAAGCTGACTCTGCTTGTGAGATAGGATGCCAACCCTATCTACTAGATACAAACTGAACTAGACCTTCTTGTGAGGCATTGTGAATCAATCCTACCATGGGAAGGTGAAATGTTGCATGCACATCTGTAGATGGACTACGATATTGTTTGTCATAGCCACCATATCCTTAAGTTTTGTGAGATTCTTATTATTCATGTTGTCTAGAACCAAACCTTCCTTTTCAGTGGGGACGTGCGACATATTCTATTGGCAAACCATATCTGGTAAAAACATTTCCAAACACAAACTTAGCTATGGTTTGCACATCGTTCTTCCTAGTGGCTTTCACTTCTACCCATTTGGTTAGATAGTTTGTGGAAACAGTAATATACTCAGCATGTGAACTCTTAGCTGGGGGATTAATAGGACCCACAAAGTCTATTCCCCACTCGAAGAATGCACATCCTCCCATCATGGGTCTTAGTGACATCTCATCCTTGCATATGGGATACTGAGTGCATTGGCATGTGTCACACTGCTACACGTAGTCATGAGCATCTTGTGAAGGTTCGGCCACCAAAGACCTACAAATAGTATTTCTTTGATCACCCTATCTGGTCCAAAGTGTCCTCTTGCCACACCTTGGTGAGCAGTTTTGAAGACCTTCAGATATTCACTTTCATGTCTAAGATATCCATCTCTTCCACGTCTGTATAGGTTATGTCTAATGGAGTGTAGTCTAGTGCTTCCTGTTTTAAGCTTCGTCACCTAGCTAATGTCATCCCTTGAGGGAAATTTTTTATCTTTAGAAAGTCAACCAAAGGATTGCTCCAATCCGGCATTAGGGATACTTGATATAGAGTAGCATGCTCTACTAGTGGTCTATTGGAATAGGTTGGACAATCCTTACATATCCTATGGGCATCTGCTTCCATGGTTGGCCAATATATGCCTAATCTTTTGCAGAGTCTGAAAGGTTCGATGTTTAGAATGGTGTTGCTTTAGTGCACCTACATGTGCTAATTGCAACCATTTCCTGTACTCATCTTCTTCCACACAACAAGCCAATATGTCTTGCTCTTTGTGTTTGTACACATTACCTACCATTACGTGATATTTTTGAGATTCCACCACCTCTTTACATTTTGTTTTCATTACTGGGTGCTTAGTTCATAAAGTTAGAATAGGCATGATAGTTTTGACCGAGTTAGGTACTACTTCCGTGTTGAATAAGTAAGCATCAAGAAGTTCATCTGACACTCCTTGCGGAGACTCTCCTCACGTAAGTCTGGATAGGTGATTTGCACTAAGGTGGGTTCTACCTTTCCTAACAACTACTTCAAAGTCATATTCCATTAGTAAGAGAAACCATCTTACTAATTTGTAAGTATTGCAAGATTTATTCACTAGGTAGAGTAACACTTGATGGTCCATACAAATTTAAACTTATTTGCAAGTAGATAATGTCTAAAATTTTTAACTACATGGACCATGCCTAATCCTTCTCTCTCTATGGTGGTATAATTTTTCTCAACCACATTTAATTGCCTAGTTGCATAAGCTATTAGGAGATCAATGTTACCTTCACCCATAGGTTGTGCTAGCACACACCCAATAGCATAATTTGATGCGTCCACATGAACATGGCATGGCTTATTCAAATTTGTTGTGGTTAAGATTGGTGTTGAACAAAAACATTGTTTAAGCTCATTAAAAGAGTTTTGAGACTTGTCCATCCACTCAAAGTTAGTCAGAAGGTCATACAATGGATTTGCAAGTATTGCATACATGTGGATAAAACATCAGTAATAACCATAATGTCCCATGAAAACTTGCACTTCCTTGACATTCTTTGGTCTTGATAACTCGAAAGTGGCTCTAACTTTGTCCTAATCAATTGAGATTCCATTCTTTGACAATATGCGTCCTAGAATCTTGCCTTGCCTGACCATGAAAACATGCTTTTTTGGGTTCAAGCACACTTGATATTCTCTATATTTGTCAAAGATTGATTTCAACTGAGGGATGTGTGTTTGCCTAATGTTGGAATGAGCACATAAATCATCAACACATATCTCCAAGTTCTTTCACAAGAACTCCTTGAACACATGACACATCAACATTTGAAATGTAGCAAGAGCATTGGTAGTCCAAAAGGCATCACACAGAATGCAAAAATACCCCATTCTATGGCAAAATCCATCTTAAGCTGATCTTCGGGGGCAATAGCTATTGATTCTAGTAAAAAAAATTGATCAAGGAAGATATAGAATTTCTTGCCTACCACACGTTCCAATAGGTGTTCAGTGATAGGGAGTAGATAGCTACCTCTAATAGTGGCTGCATTAACCTTCTTTAAGTTATTTCTCACTCGTAGCTTTCCATTCTTTTTGGGGACTACCACATTGGGGGATACCCATTTGGTATGGTTAGTGGTGACTGCTAGATGTTGCAAGTACAAAGAATTGATTCCCCAATCTTGCACAATCTATAGTTGTCAGATGAACGGTCTCCCTAAAATCATCTCATAGACGTGATTCTTACCAAATTCACATATGGTGAATGTATGTTCAAACTCCACACCACAATGAGGGTTATGCCTTCTAGCAACCCTAGGGGCTTCTCGATGTGTCCATTTGCCATTTGGAATTTCATCCTCGTAGGCCTCAGTGCCAACTTGCCCTAACACTTCCATAAGGGGGTGGAAGCAATGGCAACTCCTATGCTTGAGTCCAAAATTCCTTTTGTGGTATAGTCTTAATAGGTAATAGGGAGATAGATATTTCCTTCTTCTCCTTCGCTATCTCATATCTTGTCCAAAGGTATGTCTAGGACTATCTTATGTGTCCCTATATGAGAGAGTGGCGTAGTTACTTTTGGCACTTGATTTGTTATATGCTTCCATAGTTTTGGTTTCACTTTCAATAGCTCCTCTAAGGTGAGATGACATTGTAGCTTGGTATTCTTTAAGACATCTATGTTTCTAGGTAGGACTAACTCCTCATTTCTTACTATGATAGTAGGGCCTCTCATTTGAATGGACTTAGACTCTCATGGGCCTATCAACTGAGGGAATTCATGTAGAGAGTTGGATTTGAAGTCTACTCGTTCACTAGCTTGAGCATCTTCCTGTTCTCCATAAATAGAGCGAATGTTTTGTGGAAATTGATCATGAAGATCATCCACTAGTTCAATGGGGGGAGGATTCTCGCTCTCTTTTGCTCACTTCTCCTCTTGAATCTCTCGTAAAAATGCTTGTGATTATTGATTCATCGAAGAAGAGATTTTTGAGTTAGTGGAATTAGGAACATAAGCTTTCGTGGGAGGCAAAGCTTATCCTTTCACTTCCATGATTACTTCCTTCGATGTAGTTGACTTCCCAGATTTGGTTATTATCTTCTCTAGTTTCTCCAGCAATCCATGAAAGTGCAATTGTGCCTTGTGTTGGGGATGTAAGGATCATATGACCTTACCCCTATATTCATATATATATACATCATTTATAGAGCATTGCCTCAACAGAGATCATTATGTGGGTTTTGAGGCTCCCACGCATCTGTGCGCGTCTCTCCTCTTCTCTATCTCTCTCCTCCATCTTCTCCTTGCTACTCTTATTCTGAACACCCAAGCCCTTCATTGGTATCAAATCATGCTGAAGGCTAGTGTGGAAGAAGCTTCAATGGAAGCTTAGCTCACAAGAGGTGAATGTGCAAGTCGATGCCTTTTGACAACAGTTCAATATTTCGGCCATAACTCGACCTGAGAAGCTTGGATTGATGCATTTTAAAGTTTTGTGCATAGCTCACAGAGAGCGACTTGACATAAGGGCGCAAAACCTAGTTCAGAGTTCTAAAGTGCCAAAAATTCAAAAAACACAGACATGTAGAAGAGGAATCTACAATCACTTAGACAATAGGTTAGTGTTTGGGATATAACTTGAGTTTTACAAGTCCGATCCATGTGATCCAACTTGTTGTGCATAGCTGGAAAAAAGGCTACAACTTTGTAGAAGAAGACAAGTCCAAATCTTGAGTGATAGGTCACCGAAATTGCAGAATACAAAGCAATAGTGCTATAGGTGAAGATGAAATTAACAACTGATGTTTGTTTTGTGCATATCTTGATACACCTCTGATTAAGGTGTTCTTTATATCATTATGTAGGCAAGAAAAAGTTCTTCTTGAAGTTTCTTCAACATGAAAAATTCAGATTCAAAGGTTATGACCTCTAAAACAGCAAAACACAGAGCAACATATTTTCACCAAGAGAACCCTAGTTGCTTTTGGAGTTTCATTTTGGTTTGGAACTTCTTCAAGAGAGACTTTTTGGTGTGCAAGCTCATCTTGAGGGCATTTTCCATGTATGATCACTGTGGTAGCTCCTCCGTATGAGAATAAAGCATAATCTTGTCACATGTTTGATATGTGAGATGGCATTGCCATATATCTTTTTTTTTTGAGGTTTATGTCATCATGAGTTTGATCATGGCATTATGAGTGGATGTATAGTGGCATTGTGGTCTCTATCTTGCTTATGCCACTTGGTTAGATTTACTTACCAGTTGCACATCATTTTATGAGAGTTGATTTTGGATCTTGGCGATTGCTTGTATTCTTGTTTTTATGCAGGTACGTGATCCAGATTGGAGCCTCAGTTGCACATCTGTTTGTCACCTTGATTGGCTATTATTTTAGCATATGATCATTGATTTGATATCTATTTTCCAGTGTGATTCTTAGCATATATGGATGGTGATTCTCACATGGTTATTTTGGTTCTAGAGTCCATTTTACAGAGGAGATGCTGTTGAAATTGTGACCGCTTTTATGCTAGAAGAGAGCTCTAGTGGATCTTGAAGCTTGTGCGATAGCTTTGGATCATTGCTTATCTCCATTCATTTGGACTTGGTCACAGGTTGTTCATGACATGTTGGACTATCTTGCAAGATCATTCTTGAGTGGGAGGTGCATCGCCATTGTATTGGTGTGTATTACTATCAGTTTTTTGGCATATGTATTTGCCATTATCTTAGGTTGGATCAATGATATGTGGTGATAGGTTACTCATTGTCCTTTTTTTATCGGTTATCTTGTTTGATTGCTCAGTTTATAGGGGATACTTTGTTGAATTTTTCCCAAGATTCTTTCATATCTACTTGATCAGTTTGGAGATTGGGTGAGCAGGCTTATGCTCATGGTTTTATGTGCATGCTAGATGCATGGTTATGTGAAAAGTGATTCACATGATTTTTCTCCTCCAGTGAGACATTTGTGATGTGAGTTATGCATATGGATATGCAAGTGTGATCCTATTGGTGATAGAGTATTATTTCTAGTCTTTTATTACATTGCTAGTGTCTTGGATTGCCAGCATGGTGTCTTCTTGATTTGATGGCACTGACTTTCTGAGATGGAAAGATCAGATGTGGCATACATTGGTTCATGCAGGGTTACACATGTATGTGCATAGAGATGCACAGAGGCCCTGTGACATGCCCGACCATGTATGGACGGATATGGATGCATTGGCCAGCTCCACTATCCAGTTACAGCTTGTGGATTCTATATATGAGTTTGTGATGTATGAGGAGACAAGTAGTGGCATTATGGCAAAGACTACATGATATGTATGCGAGTCCATTGACTCATGTGAGCCAAAAATCACATCGAAAGCTTCAATATTGGCACTACGACTGTGAGGGCCATATTTGACGACATTGCTTTAGGCGGATGTGATGACAATGTCAGAGATATGCACGTGATGTAGGTCAGGTAGTGGTTTTAGGAGAGTCTATGGCAGTTGATTATACTAGTGATGGTGACATCACTTTCTTCTATGGTTCATCTCAGGATTCCTCTTGTTTGTTGGATAGCACACATATGGTTTGGTTGCTTGGTGCATTAGCCAGTTTTCATGTTACTCCATAGCAAGAGTGGTTTTGTTGATTCTCATGTGAGAGTCATGGATGTGTACACTTGCCTGATGGTATGACATATGACATTGAGGGTGCAAGAGATGTATACCTTATGCTTAGTGGAGCATCACTTATCCTCACACATGTACGTTTTGTGCCTTCATTCCCTATGAGCTTGATTTTAGTTAGCCAGTTACAGGAGAGCAGATGTTATGCATTCCTTGGTGAGCATCATTTTCAGTTGCAAATGGGATAGTGTCACTCTAGCACAATGGAAAGTACCAATGCGAGGAGCTTCACATCATAAATGTCAATCCATGGAGAGGTGAGGACTGGTATGAAGACCAAGAGCAAGTGTGGTGCACAAGTGCGTGAGTGAAAGCATACAAGCATGCACACACATACGCACACACACGTGCACAAGGTAAGAGCAAAGAGTGGAACAACGGAAGGACTTTGATTACAAAAGAACTCTCTTACAAAGCTAAAATCTACAACAAGCTACCTCCAAAAATGAGCTCTCCAGCCCTTTTTATAGTTTTTTGAGTAGTTTTGGCCCTGTCTAGACCTAATGTCCGGCCTAGTTAAAAATTAGGTTCTAGGGCTTATTTGGGGCCTCAAACGGAGTCTAAAAATTATGAAAACTGGTAGGATGATACTTCTAATACTCCTCAAGCATCCAACAACCTGCTGATAGAGAACAGCATCAAATGCATCTCCAGCATCATGAAGACTCAATCGTAAACGTGTCTCCATAGGAGTGGCAATAGGCTTACAGTCTTCAAGTCCAAAACACTGCAATAATGTGTCAATATATTTCGTTTGACACAAATCCATTCCACCATCAACTTGCATAAACTGAATGCCCAAATAGTGATGCAAATGCCCCAAATCAGACATCTCAAATGAGGCATGCAAATAAGCCTTAAAATCAGCAATATGCTTCTCAATAGGACCAGTGAGCAGCATGTCGTCAACATAGACAACAATGATCAGAAGCACATCATTAGCACGCTTAAGATATAAGATGCTTTTAGTTGGACTGTTCTCAAAACCATGTGCAATCAGATAGGCATGTATCTTCTCATACCAAGCACGTGGTGCTTGCTTTAAACCATATAATGCCTTCTTTAACCTACACACCTGGTTTTCATGCCCTTTTTGCACAAAGCCGCGGGGCTGAAAAACATACACTTCTTCATGCAAGTCACCATTCAGAAATGCTATTTTAATGTCCAACTGATGTACATTCCAACCATGATGAGCTGCAAGTGCACAGATGCTCCGAACAGTAGTCATACGACATGTAGGTGCAAAGCTCTCATCGAAATCAATGCCTCTTTCCTGTGCATAACCCTTTGCAACAAGCCTAGCCTTATACCTATCAATTGTACCATCCGATTTATGCTTCAGCTTGTATACCCACTTAGTGCCAATGGCCTTCTTGCCAGGAGACAAGTCACATAAAGACCAAGTACCATTCTTCATTATAGCATCATATTCAGATTGCATAACAGCCATCCAATTTTCTGAATTTTGTGCTTCATCAAACAAAACAGGCTCATTCTCATCACAGAGACTAGATGCAGCCATAGCATAGCCATATGATGCAAAAGAGGCACTATGAGAGCCTGAACGAGTACGATATGACATAGGTGCATCTAATTTGCTATCACGCAAGGTCTGCACCAGCCATTTTGGCATAGTTCTTGCCTGCTCAATATCAGCTCTCTCATCAATAAGTGCATCATGTACATCTGCATCAGAAATGGAATTATGTGCATCATTACATGAAACCTACAAAGGCTGAGAAGTTTCCTCATTAGGACTAGCACTAGACTGGCCACCTGTAAAAAGAGGCAGCAAAGTATCATACATGTTTTTGGACCTAACAGATGTCTCCTTAGTACATAAAAGCAATGGTTGAATAGCATCTTCCACAAAAACAACATCACGGATAACCAGAATGCGTTTAGTCTGTGGATGATACAGACGGTAGCCTTTAACTGTACCCAACAAAAACATTTTACTGCTTTATCATCCAATTTTTTGTGATGTTGTTCATGCATTAATGCATATGCCAAACAATAAAAAACATGCAGATGAGCAACAGATGGCTTGCGGTCATGCCAAGCCTCATACGGAGTGATAGACTGCAGCACTTTAGTGGGATACCTATTCAGTACATATGCTGCACACATGACAACCTCAAGCCAGAAACTATGTGGTAAACCCTGACTCTTGACCATACACCTGGCCATCTCTATGAGTGACCTGTTCTTTCGTTCAACAACTCCATTCTATTGAGGTGTATACGGCATTGTACACTAGTGTTTTATCCCACGTTCAGCCTGAAATGCATTAAAATCAGAAGATATATATTCCCCCCGTCGATCAGAACGGAGGGTGCCCACTTTACATGCTGACAGATTTTCAACCAAAACCAAAAACTGTTTGAAGCACATGAACACTTCGAACATTGCCTTCAATGGATATACCCATGCATGCCTGGAAAAATCATCGATGAAAGTGATGAAGTAAAGATAATTCCCAAAAGAAGGTGTTTGCATAGGACCACAAACATCACTATGTACAAGCTGCAATTTTTGAGTAGCCCTAACTGAACCATCTTTTGGAAAGGACGAACGCTGCATTTTGCCCAAAATACAGCCTTCACAAACATGTTTTCCAGGTGCCTCAAGTTTGGGCAAAGAGGACACCATTTCAGATTTCTGCAGGCATAGCAAACTAGCAAAATTCAGATGACCAAAGCGTGCATGCCAAAGCTTTGCATCTAACATAGCCTCAAAATCATTTACTGCACATGCCAAATCATTTATAGATCTTTCATAGTCTATGAGCTTATACAGCCCACGACATGAAATGCCAGAAGCAATAATCACATCGCCATTTGATAGATCATGAACTGTACACTTGTCATCAACAAAATTTCACAACCAAGACAATCTTGGCTAATGCAGAAACTGATAACAGGTTCTTCTTGATCTTTGGTACAAATAAAGCATCTGACAAAGTGAAAGAACTACCATCAGTAGTAGTCAAAATGATCTTACCAACTCCCATAACAGAATAAGAGGAGTTGTTGGCGCTTGTAACAGTATTCCCTGTAGGGGCAGGCTCGAGTGAAGAGAAGAAACTGCGCTATGAGGTAATATGTTTGGTCGCCTCACTATCAAAATACAAAACATCTGAGTCTACTACAGACATGCACTGCTCATGAAAAGATGGGTCAAAACTGCAGATAGTAGTAAATGCCCATTCTTGTTCCTGCACAAGATTAGCAGATTCTGTTTTTGGTGTAGAGGCCTCTGCAACAACCATTCCATCCTCTTTCCTCTTTGCCTCTTTAGCAGCCAGTTTTGGATAGTTCGTTATGATATGATCATTCCCTTTACAGTACTTAGAAAACAATTTCTGCTTTTCTGATAACTCTCATCTTTACCTTCCTTCTTCGAATATGCAGAATTAGCAGATTTCTGCTTACTAGTTGAAGAGCTCCATTTTCCTTTGCCCTTCTGACTAGCCAGGAAAGCTTGATCTGCAACTTGCATAATGGACCTGTTCTGCCTGGATTGATCTTCCTGCAATAGTACAAAGACTAACTCCTCAAATGATAAGGCATTTGGATTGCCTTTCATCATCAACCGAAGAGTAGAAGCAAAACTCTGATATGAATGAGGAAGACCATTCAGAACGGTCTGCACAAGTGAGCTATCTGGTATAACCTCATCAGTAGAAATCAACTGTTCCATAGATTCACCTTCATTCATGTGCTCACTCTCCAACTGTTTTCGGAGGTAAGCAACACAAGCCGCATTCCTAGATTGGTAGAATGTGGTAAGTGTATCCCAAGCATCCTTAGCTTTTCTGCAAGAGCGAATGTGAGGAATAATGGCACATTTGACAGACAAAGCTATCAATGCATGTGCATGGGCATCTCTGCCATCCCATCAAATCTGCTCTACAGTAGGTGCAACAAAAATCGCAGCAGGAACAGGAATATGCAAAATATCATCATCTTCGACACCTTCTGCATGAGCTTCAGTACCTGGAGTTGTAACAGTTGCAGGTGTGATAGGACGTTTTTCGACACCCTGCACAATGTTCCACAGTCCTTTTGTAACCAACACATGTCGCATCATATAAGCCCATAATGGGTAGTTGGTACCATCCAACTTATCCTCAACAACCAACATACGGAATACATCACTGCTTTCAGCCATGGCCGATGACTAAAATACCTTGATGCAGAAAATTGACTGTATCTCAAAAAGTTGAACATAACTGCCGAGATGAATTTCGCTAGACCTATAGTAGACTTAGAGATGCTTATACTGGCGAACAGAAACTGGTATATACCTTTGGCACAAAAAGACAAAATAGCCTACACAAGCACTACGATAGTGCGTTCGAATATCGAAACAAGCTCAGATCGCGATTTCGGAACCACACAACGAAGCTGTTTTGATCTTGAAAACATGTTGAGTATGCTCACCAAAATTCGTGCGATTTTGAGACTACAACCGGAGGAGTGTCGACGATGCCCTAGATGAAGCGACGACCTGCTCTGATACCAATTGTTGGAGTTAGATGTCTGCGAAACCATGCAAACAGCACAAGGAAGAAGAAGAAGCTTGGAGCACAACACACAATACTGAATGTATTACTAGAGAATGTACAAAGATAAGTAGCCCTTTAGGGCAATAGGCATATATACAAGCCAAGGGAAAAAAACCTCCTAAAGAGGGAAAAAAGTGCCCCGGTAGTCCTAGAGTGTTCACACACATGACTACCTAAATATATCAATAGGAGCTCCCTACATGCTCCTTCTTCTTGTGTGTCCACTTCATTGATGCTCTTCCATGCTTGTGCGTGACCTTGACTGTCAACACTCCTCCCCCTCTAGAGTCTGTCGTCCTTGACAGACCCTTGTTGTAGTGGTTGTTCCATGGTGCTTAGAGAGATAGTGTCGATCATGTATCCACAAGAGCGCTCCAAATATTTTACATATGTCAAGTGTATCTCATGTTCCTGGGATTCTCGATCGTGTCTCTGCACAGCCGTGTAATGTGGCCCTATATTGATGCATACTTTGGAAATGCATGACCTAAATGGTGCAAAAGACAAAATTATGCCAAAGGCACATGGTTTTTGTATGTCGAGGCTTCTGATGTTACTTGCAGACTTGATGCACTCTTTGTTTGGAGATGTTGATTGGATCTTGAAATGATGTAATCATCCTTATAGGGATCCATTTGAGAATGGTATGTGGCCCTGTGGAGATCACTTCTGGCCCCTTCATCTTTGGATGGTTTCTAAAATTTGGTGTCCAACATGGTTGGCTCTTTGATTTTGTGGAAGCTGTTGGTACTTTTGGCTTCCAAACCCATATCCTTGATGATTGTCTTTTTATTTTTTCTAAAGAGGTAAGTTTATCTTCCTTTGGTATCTGTGCTCGGTTCTTACCCTTTTCTCTCCTTGGCTTCTTTGTTGAAACTTTTCTGTGAGGGAGATCAGTGGTGTTTGTGCATGTAGGAGTGCCTTGGGTACCCAAATGTGTAATTGTCCTTGTTGAGCTACAAGTAATTTCTTAGGCACCCAAATTTGTACGTTATTATGGTCGGCCTTCATCGATTACTTTGGTACCCAAATTTGTCGAAGACCGTAGGATTGAGCTGGTCCTCATTTCTTGGTGCTTCTTTTAGCATGGTTGGCTTGCCTCAATGGGAATGGTTGTGGCAAAGCTGGTGGTTGTTCTCCTTTTCGTACCCAAATCTGCTTCATGCCCTGAGCTTCTTTCTTCTTGAATTCTGTCTATCTAGTTGATATAGCAGATGTCTTTTTTGCTTGCCTCTTTGGTCGAGTTATGCTTGCATTAGTGTGTGAACAAGAAGAGAGGTTTGATGGCCTTTGAGCTTGTGCTTCCATGATTCAGTCCTTTTGCTTCGTAGGGCTATTGACACGCACAACATTTCCTTTGCAAAGATCAGTTTCGGAAGAACTAAGAGAATGTGTGACCTCTGGATTTGTGAGCATGCAATTGTCTAATTCTAAGGTAATACATTGTTTATGTACCAAACTTGAAGAAGTTGGCTTTTAAGGTTTAAGTTGACTGCATGGTCATAGATCCAGTCTTGACCAAGGACAAGTGGTTCTATAAGGTCCTCATCTTCACACACTAGCATTTTCACTCTCAGCGGAACATCTTGAAGATAGAGATAAGCTTCTATGGGATTGAGGTTCAATTGCAGATCTTGGCAGTATGAAAGTCTAACCGCACTAGTTGCTGCACCTGAGTCAATTAATGCTCTCACAGTCCTTACATTCTTCCCTTGTCCTACCGCTATGGTCACAAATGGATGTTGATCAATTATTTAAGAAGCAATTGCACTTGGTGTTTGACACATGGCCATGTGGTATCTTGGGGCCTCAAGATTGATATCTAGGCCTAGGCATCTTACCTTATTTCTCCTAATGCGTTCTCTAGCCTCTAGCTGTGCTTCTTCTCTAACCCTTAATTCTTCTTCTTTTTGCTTCTTAGCAGTGTTGAGTCTCTTTAGCATATCCTCTGTAAGAGGTTCTTGATATAGCTTGACTCGACAACTACTAATATAGTTTGGCAAGATATCACCTTCTAGTGTGGCCAATTGAACTACACCGCTAGTGAAATTCTATTAATGATCATGAGTCCGTATCCTCTTATTATTTACCAATTTTGTCAATACCTTACATAGGATCTTGTTTGTGCTCTCGGCTTGTCCATTAGCTTGTGGATGATAAGGGGCAGACTTCTTATGTATCACCAAGAATTCTTGGGGAAGATTTTCAATGATTTCATTCAAGAAGTGTATACCTCTATCACTCACTAAATCTATTGGTAGTCCATATCGGGTGAACACATTCTCAAATTAAAACTTAGCTGTTGTTTGAGCATCATTCTTTGTAGTGGCTTTTACTTCTACCCATTTTGTAAGGTAGTCGGTGGCTACAATAATGTACTCTACATGGGATTTTCTAGTTGGGGGGTTAATAGGACCTACAAAGTCTATGCCCCACTTCGAGAATGCACGTCCTCCCATCATTGGTATCAAAGGCATCTCATCTTTTCTAATTGGGTACTGGGCACATTGGCATGTGTCACATTTCTTCACATAGGTATGTGCATCCATATGAAGAGTGGGCCACCAAAGTCTTGAGAATTAATAGTCTTAATTACTCGGTCATGACCAAAATGTCCACCTGCAACACTGCTATGGGTAGTTTCTAAGATTTTCAAATATTCTGATTCATGAATGCACAATCTTAAGTAACCATCTTTGCCTCTTCGGTATAGGTTATCTCCCATGAGGGCGTAGTCTTGGGCTTCTTGCTTCATGCTTCGTTTCCTTGCTAGACTAACTTCATTGGGTAATGTTCCTGATCTCATGAATTCTACCAATGGAGCACTCCAATCGGGAATTAATGATATGTGATAAAGAGTTGCATGCTCCACAAGGGGTCTCTTCTGGCACACTGGACAATTCTTGATCCACTCATGAATTTCTTTATCCATACTAGGCCAATACACTCCTAAATGTTTTAGATTTTGCAATGTTCATTGTTTAGAATAGTGATTTCCTAACATTCCTTCATGGGCTTGTTGCAACCAACTACCATGTTCATCGTCCTCGACACAACAAGCTAGAACACCTTTCGTATCTTGTTTATACATAATTCCTGCCAATATTTGATAGTTTTGTGATCATACGATTTCATCTTTGTTCATCTTCACATTCTTATTTGCAGGTCCAAAGGTTAGGACAGGTACCAACTTATTTGCCCATTTAGGAACAACTTCTAGATTGAACAGATAAGCGTCGGGCAATTCATCAGACACTCCTTGCGGTGACTCGCCTGAAGTGATGCAAGAAAGGCGATCCTCTCTGAGGTGGGTCTTACCTTTCCTAACAATGACTTCAAAGTCATATTCCATTAGTAAGAGGAACCATCTTACTAAGCGTCCGGTATTGCAAGGTTTATTGACCAAATATAATAAGGCTTGATGATCAGTGAAAAACTTAAACTTGTTGGCCAATAGTACATGCAACTTTCCATTCTTCTTGAGCACCACTACAATGGGGGACACCCTGTCAGTATGCTCAATCTCATAGATAAATCCGGCTTCAATCAATCTTTCGATTTCTTCTTTTATTTGAGCTGCATAGATGTCATTATATTTGTAGGGCTTCTATTTGATGGGCTTGGCATCTGCTATCATGGGGATCGTATGAGAAAAAATCTTCGGATCTACTCCCTTCAATTCTCTATAGTGCCACACGAACATGTCCCTATATTCCCTTACTCTGTTTCCTCTTCTTTACTTAGGTCATCTCCTATGTACGTACATCTCTCTTCGTTCTCTTCAATAGTGACTACAATTTTTTTGGTCTTTTCTTTGTTATCATATGCTTCTCCTGTTGTGGCCTCTCTCTTAGGCATTATTGTATTAAAATTTTTCAGTCCTCAAATTCATATTTCTTGAAATTTTCTGGTACTTCAAACAATGGTTCCTCCTCTTCCTATTTCACTAATGTTCTTTTCTTTTTCTTTTGACCACTTTCACCCTCATCCTTTGAATTTATCGTTTTAATGCTTGTGAGAGGTTCTTCTTCTTTTTTTGTAAATACTCCTATGTCTTCTAGATAGTGCCCCTCTAAAATAAAGCAACTATCCATCACGATGGACTCTAGATCATCATCATTCTCTTCTTCTTCTACTAAGTCACTAGGATCACATTCTTCTAGCAAGCGCTGACACATGAACACTGAAATATCATAACCCTCCTCATCACAATGAGGTGTCCACTGTTCTTCATTGACCGCAATGTCCATGGTGGCCAAGATTTCTGCCCAACCATGAGGCTCAAATTCCTCATCCGGAAATATCATCGACGTATAGGCTGGGTCTCTAACTGGTCTATCTCCTTGAGAATTTCCTTTTTCTCTTGCCTTTAAGTGTTTTTCCTCTTCCTTTGTGACCTTGCACATCCACAAATGAGTATCTTCATGCATATAGGATGTATCAGATGAGCTTTTAGAATGCACAGAGATTGAATCTTCTTGCTCCTTGTAGATAGGATTCCACTGTAGGGGTGGTACATCTCTGAAGGTGTAATCCTTCAAATTGACCTTGGTTGTGACCCCTAAGCACTGCAAGTATAAGGAGTTGGTCCCCCAATCTTGTACAACTTGCAGTTGTCATAGGAAGGGTCTTCCTAAGATCATCTCGTAGGTATTAGTTTTGCCAAAGTCACATATAGCAAATGTGTGCTCAAACTCTACACCACAAGTGGTTAGAGTTATCACTTCTAGCAATCCTAGAGGTCTTGCCACATGGCCATCAGCCATCTAAAGCTTCATTCTAGTTGGTCTTAATGCGGGTTTACCCCATTGCTTCCACAAGGAGGTGGTTGCAATAACAACACCAGCACCTGAATATATGATCGCTTTGGTTGTGTAACCTTGGTAGGTGATTGGAAGATAAGTATTACCTTCCTCACCTTCACTCATGTCCCCTATTTTGTCTAGAGGTATCTCTGGTACTTGCTCTTTAGAGCCTACTTTTGGCATTTTGGAATCAAGTTCTGGAACCTCATTTGCCACATGTTTCCATAACTCGGGTTTTACTTTGAGTAGCTCTTCTAAAGTGAGATGACACTGAACCTTAGTGTTTTTCATGAATTCAGTGTTTCTTGGAACCATCGAGTCTTCGTTTCTGATCAATATTACGCGAGCTCTGATCTGGAGAGATTTAGATTCCCATGGGCCTGTGAACTGTGGCAACTCTTGTAAAGAATTGGATTCAAATCTTGAGCTTTCTTCTTCTTGTTGCTCTACTTGGTCTCCATAAATAGATGGAATGTCTTGTGGAAATTGATCATGAAGGTCATCAATCTCAAGAATAGGAGGGGGAACATCCTTCTCCTTGGCCCATTTCTCTTCTTGTATTTCCCGCAAGAACTTTTGAGCGTGTAGAAAGAGGTTCTCCATCCTCTATGGAGTCTAGAACATAGACTTTCTTTGGTGATGAGATTTCTCTTTCAACAATTGGTTGAGCCCGTGGAGGTAAAGAAACTTGTGGTTTATTTACCAAGTGCTCTAATCTATCTAGTAAGCCCTAGAAGTGCAAACCCGATGTAATAGCATTTGTCTGTTGACTGATTGATTGGCCTGGAACATAGCTTGAGCTAGTTCCACCATCTTTATGCACATTTTGGTCCATTCAATCTCTAAATATGCTCTAGGGTAGCTCTTGTCTAGGTTTGTCGGTGTTGGCCCTTCTTGAAGTCGAGCCTGGTATGCCTTGAACATCATGTCCAAGTCTTCTGGGGTTGGATCTGCAAGAACAGATCCTGGTTGTGGTTTATTTATAGTGGTTGGTGGGTGGGGATGAGGTGGTGTGGATAGAGTTTCGACATGCGAGGGGCTTTGAGAGGCAATATCTTCTATTTTTGTTTTTGCATCTTTCAGGCTTTCTTCTAGTTCAGATAACTTTTTGGTCCACTTATGATTGGCCTTCTCTCTAGTATCCTTCCATGTTCTTGTTTTTCTCTTACTAGGCTCTCCTGACTCACTTGGCTCTGATTGCTCAGCTGGTTTAGCTTGTTGTAAGGCTTGTGCCCTAGTAACTGCATGTATAGGAGCCACATTATCGTTACTAGAACTTGAACCCCCTACTAAGCCTACTACATTAACGGGTGTAACCTTTGGTGCACTAGAGGGATGTCTCGGACAATCTCTCAAGAGTTGTTCCTTGCCACACTCAAGACAAACGACTTGTATTGTGATGTTCTGCCCTTGTGTCGGAGATGGTGGTTGGGGTGGTTGTTGTCCTGGTATTGGTTGAGGTTGGCTATATCCTCCATGTTCATACAATCTAGTTGCTCCTCGTGGTCCTGGGCATGGGTTATACCTAGGAACTTCTCTACCTTGTTCTCTCGGAGGGTACCCATATGGTCTACATAGGGGTGGTACAAATGGTCGTGGTTGTCTACTCACTGGATAGTTTTCGGTGTTGTGGTTGGGGTACTTCTGCTCACTATAAGAGTACATGTTAGGCTCCTGAGTTGGGTGTCTATTGTAAGGGTAAGGTTGTGATAACCCTAATCCTTCTCTGGTGCAGACATGAGATGGATGATCTCCACCACAAAGTGTGCAACTTCCTAACATTGGCACTCTCAAGGAGGAGTTCTGGTAGTTTCTTTGTCCTTGTACTCCTAATTTCTTGGCCACTAACGCTACCACTTCCTCCACATAACTCAAACTAGAAGTCTCATTGCTCCTTGTATCCTCTGTTGTAGTAGGATCTTGTGTGATTTTGAGATCCTCATCTAAGTTGTCTTCCAAATCTATGCACTCTTGAAGACACTCACTCGGAGTTTCTAGTCGTTTTACATATACTAACATTCTCAATGTTCCATTGGTTAGACCTTCTAAAAATAGGGATATCATTTTTTGTTGAGAAGGTCTCTCTATCACAGGGCATCGGTTTATAGATTGATTAAATCTTCATGCTGCATTTTTTACTGTCTCATTAGGAGCTTGTTTGAAACTATGTATCAAGGATGACGAATTGTGCTTGATCCCTTGCTTAGTGAATTCCCCAATAAATTCTTGGAAGATTGTTCAATATGGCCAAAGGAATTTGGATCCAAGGATTGAAACCAAGTTAAGGCTATTCCCATGAGGGTCAGCCCAAAGGATTCATATTGCATGAAAAAGTCATCCACTTGCTCTGCTCGCCACACCTGCTTGTATTTTGCAATGTGTTCATAGGGCTCTCCTATGCCATCGTAATGATTTCGCATACATTTGGCCAATTGGATTGGTCTCAGTCTTTTGTCGGGCTCTAGGGATCGAATTATGATGGGAACACCTTGGGGTAGTTCTATCCTAAAGGTAGGTCTATTCATATTTCCCATTCCCAGCCTAGTTTGGCTGTTTGCGTTAATTCCTTGCATGGTGAATTGTTCTGGTCTGTTGGGTATACTACATTGACTCATTTGTCCTAACATCGCATTTTCCATTCTCTGATGGGTCTGGAATGGGTTTTGTGAGGTAGCTTCTTGATCCTGAGGAGGGAATATAGGCAGACCCATGTACTTTAATCTAGACCTATCTACTTTATCTATAGGCCAATATCTCCTTTGATTTTGGTCTGCATATGTAACTCTAGATGGATTTTCCGGATCCCTTAACTCGTATATAGTTGTTGGGCTGATGCCTTCTCCTTGTGTCAGTGAATTAGTTTGTAGGAGTAGGTCTGATCCATGTAATAAGTACACATCCATCACATAGTCATCTTGGGGTATCTTGTCCGCTTGCAATACTTGAGTCATTATTGACTTTCCCCTAGGGGTAGTCACCGTATTTCCACTGTTGGTTCTCCCTGAAGTTCCTTGTCCCTTTAACTCTGGTCTGATTAGGGTTTTTCATTGATCTGATCAGGGTTTTTGGTTACTACATATATCTGGCCCATCTTGTCCATGTAAACTCCTCCTTCATACTTGATAGCTGGACTTGGAACTATTTCAAATTCTGTAGTGTTTATCATTCTCACTATTGACCTGTGTAGACCACCGAGGTAGATGGGTATTCCTTCCAAGTTAGTGGACATGTATTGAAGAGACATCCGATATTCCCCTTCCACTCTAGACATATAACCTTCCCTAGGTACTGAACTATGCATGTCTTCCGAAGCCAAGAGTCTCTCCTAGTTAAATGACATTTCTGACTATCTCGTCTGTGAACTCAGCATGTAGTGCTAACCACTGAGTTGTGAGTCCTCGAATTGGTTGCGTGGTTGACACTAGCCTCTGATGATTTGGTACTTTATCTATCTCTTCCTAAGTGTCTACTTGATCTTAGGTTCATAAGCCGTGTCTAGAAGTCCAAAATTGTCCTTTGAATTACTCAAAATCTTGTGGAACCCCTTGCTTCCTAGTCCAACCTGAGGGTCAACTTCAAAATACTATATCTAATAATCCACGTACTGGGTTCTGAGATTTCGTATGAGAAAGTTATGCCAATTCAGGTTTTTGGGGGTTAAAACAAGGGCCACGATACAATACCTCTGATTGACATGATACGATACCAGTCTATAGATAATATGATACCTTCCAGACGATATGATGCCACTAAACCGGCACAATACGATACCAGGAATAACACGATACGATACCAGATTGTTCACCATATGATACCAAGGTGACAGGCGATACGATACCAAAAATTTACACGATACGATACTAGAACTCTCACGATACGATACTGGTTCTATGGACGATACGATACCAAAGGATCGGACGACACGATACCACTTTTTGGCACGATACGATACCACTTTTTGGCACGATACGATACCGCTTGGTCAACGATACGATACTGTGACCGACATGATACGATACCAGGTGGACCATGATACGATACCACTGGGGTGACCGCGATGGCGATACCAGCACTTGACGATACGATACCAGAATGGTATCGTGATACCTCAAGTGGGTGTGCATGATACGATACCTCGACAAGTATCCTGATACATGGGAATTTTGGTATCGCGATACCAGAACTCAACCGGACACAATACTTGGAGTTTTTGACACCCAAATTCAAAAGTTTTTGAAAATATGTGTACCTTGGGTTCTCCTTGTCATTCCTATGTGCCTGTAGATGCACAGTCACCCTCCAATCTCACGATATGACACTCGCGATACCAAACATAGGTCTTGTCACTCCGCGATACTATCACTTAGTTTTTTGATGTTTTAATAGCACGATTCTCCGTATTTCATGCATGCTTAAGCTCTCGACTCTCTCTAAACTCCTTGCACAACCAAGAATGAAGAAGAAGAGGCAAAAATAGGGGATGTACAGTCAAAAAGCAAAAAAATTAGAGAACCTGAAGATGAGAGGAGATGGTGGTGCTGATGATGATGTAGATGATGCAAAACTTAGAAAATGAACAAAAAATAGTGATTTTTTACCTTCCAACATCGCTTCTCTACGTCTTACCATCACATGCTCGTCCTCCAAGCTCTCTCCTCGGCAACGGTGCCAAATTTGGTGTCACTCTAGCACAATGGCAAGTACCAACGCGAGGAGCTTCACCTCATAAATGTCAATCTGTGGAGACGTGAGGACTGGTATGAAGTCCAAGAGCAAGTGTGGTGCACAAGTGCATGAGTGAAAGCATAGAAGCATGCACACACATACACACACACACATGTGCACAAGGTAAGAGCAAAGAGTGGAACAATGGAAGGACTTCGATTACAAAAGAACTCTCTTACAAAGCTGAAATCTACAACAAGATACCTCCAAAAATGAGCTCTCCAGCCCTTTTTATAGTTTTTTGAGTAGTTTTGGCCCTGTCCAGACCTAGTGTCCGGCTTAGTTAAAAATTAGGTTCTAGGGCTTATTTAGGGGTTCTAATACTCCTCAAGCTCAAGGACTCCTTGGCTTGAACAAAGTGGAGTTGTAAAAATAGAAAGCGGTATTTACAACAGTTTTTAGTGATAAAAATCACTATTTTTATATGGATTTCTTATGAAAATTTGACATGTGCTTCTTGGAGCTCCCTACATGCTCCTTGTTCTTGTGTGTCCACTTCATTGATGCGCTCCATGCTGCATGACCTTAATTGTCAACAGATAGCTTATGCTTGTCTGAGGTGCTAGGATAGATGCGAGTTCAACCTTATGTGCGATGTGAGACTCATCATGTCTTCAGCCTTATGTGCGATGTGAGACTCGTCATGTCGCATTTTTTTATCTACCTACAGATAGGTCTATTGACATTCATGATGCACATATATGGCAGGATTGAGATGCTCAGGTGGATGCACATGTAGATCATGTTTTGGATGCTCATGATGCTTATGGAGAGCATGATTTTATTGATCATATAGATGCTCATGTGGAGCACACTTTGGATGATCAGTTGGATGCTTTAGAGCATGATGTGGATGCTCATCTAGAGCATTATGATGATACTCAATTAGAGTGTGATCATCACTTTGACCTTGGTATTGATGTTGTGTAGTTAGCTCATGTGGAGCATAATGATACACTTAGTGTGGTAGATCATGATAGCTCTTATGATACATAGTGTATGCCAGAGCATACTAGCTCTTAGGATGCACAGCTAGATACATCCGTGGTTGAGAGGGTGGATGATTTGGATGTTGAGGAGTCAACAGTTATGAAGTCATTCTTGGATTTACTCATGCCACATGTTGACACAGATATGTCTGGACATGATGGTCTTGATGATGGTCTTTGGATGCCTTGGATACAGGCATGGCTGACATGCTTAGGTTAGCCATGATAGCACATGTTTCGTTAGCATTCGAGAGTCTCATGTACGAGTTGTTATGCTCAAGACCAGGCATTGAAGTTGCTATGGGAGCATTTGCACTTGGAGTTGTCAGTCGTTTGATGATTGACATAGGCATAGAGTGAGTAGGAGCTTTGCAAGAACTTCATCAATTCTTGCATCAGTTAGATGCGAGCTCGACTCTTACTGATATGACTCTAGAGCAGTGTGAGGTGCATGGATACACCTTGTTCGAGATAGTTGGTGTAGGCTGATCTGTATGGGCTGAGATCTAGACTCTTCTTGTACATTATTGTATAGTCCTACATCATTCTTTGTATGTGTTACTACTTATGGTCACATTGACCCTTAAGTGGGAGATTGTTGGGGATGTAAGGATCATGTGATCTTACCACTATATTCATATATATATATATATATATATATATATATATATATATATATATATATATATATATATATATATATATATATATATATATATATATATATATACACCATTGATCATGTTCATCTCCTTCTCTGCTATGTCTACTCAGAACAGTGTACTTGTGATGACCATAACTTATTGAGTTGTTACCCATTTTCAATTATCTATAGCTTCTTGGAACCAGATCAAGGTCTACTACAAGCTGAAAAATATTGAAGACATTTGATTTAGCCAATTGGGAGAAAAGCACCTCGAAGTAGTCACTGGTCATTCTCCACATATCTCCTAAAAAGTCGAGGTAAGGTTTCAATTGCTAAATTGAGTGCTCCGTATGTGCTTTATCATTTTAAGTGATTTCACTTGGAATCATTAGCTCTTTAAGCTAATTAGATACCCTCATAAGGAATCTTTCTAATTGGTACTGTACTAGAAGCACTAAGCAAAACATCCAGCAAGTGTCAAGACCAAAATAGCAAGTTTTTTGGTCACAAGCTAGTTGCAAAGTTATCTCTTTTGATCTAATTGGTTGAAGCATCATCTCCGAAGTACATAGGTACTTTATTTGTGTCATTTCCTTTATAAAAAGCTAAGAGAGCCTACAACACAACTCTGAAGTAAAATAGGGCAGGTACTAAGCAAGATTTGGCAGTACCAACTCATTTCTTGAGGTGTCCATCCATCTTTCCCAACACAAATGGATGTCTGGCATCGACTTGTAGGTGCAAGTTGATGCCTGGCATTGAATTGCAGGTGCAAGTTGATGCCTGACATCGACTTGTCTCTCAAACTTGATGCTAGGCATCGACTTTGAGAGACAAGTGGATGCCAGACATCGACCTAACGGTGCAAGTCGATGCCTGACATCGGCTTGCTATTGATATGCATGAGCTATCTAGCCAACTGGAAGTCGATGTTAGGCATCAACTTTGAGCTGCAGATTGATGCCAAGCATCAACTTTATAGTGCAAGTTGATGCCTGGCATCGACTTTGAGCCTTGTAGGTCGATGGCACACATCGACTTTAAGGTGCAAGTTGATGCTTGGCATCGACTTTCTGCTACAAGTTGATGCCTGGCATCAACTTTGTGGTGCAAAGTCGATGCCTGGCATCGACATGCAGCACAAAGTTGATGCCAAGCATTGACTTGCACCTTAAAGTCGATGTCTGGCATCGACCTGCACCTGATAAGGACATTCACAGAGAGAGAAACAACATTTCTACATATTTTAGGGACAATGAGGGGGCTTAAAGTGACTATGAGCATAGGAGAACAACCTTGTGATAGGAGCATGGGCCTCCCCATGAAAGGAAAGAAAATCATGGATTCATTATCCTCTGAGAGGGCAAGCAACCCGATTGCAATTTCATCTGGTGGCCATAGAAGTATAAAACCTAGTGACGATGATTCAATGAGGAAGGAGAGGTCAACAAAAATTGAGGTTGTTAGGAAAGATCGACCGCTTAGAGACATGACAGATCTGGAGTGGTGTCTTCAGTACATTGAAGAGAAAAATGCGACCCATTTGGTGTTTGCAGGAGCCTATGGGAGGGGAAAGCTCATGACAACATAGGCTTTTCATATGGCTTGGTGTTCAAAGTAGATTATGAGGATGAAGATTTAGACAACCTTCTGCTCCTAGTGGAGTCATCTAAAGGCTTACAAAATGCAATCTGCAAAATGGAGCTCTTGTGCCTAGAGTGTTGTGTGCTAGAAAAGCTTGCAGATATTTGCAGGGACCCTGAGAATCTAATCAGGGATTTAATGCCTTGGATCCAAGGGAACATAATGCCAACATAGCAAAAGAAAACAACCCAAATAAAGGCAAAGGCTAAGCAGTGTGTACAGAAGAAACCACTCAAGAAGTTGAAGAAAACTACAGATGAAGTATCCAATGAGTCAAGTTCTGATCAGAGGATGTTATCGTTGAACCTGGTGGAGAACTTGCATCTGGGATCTTGGGTATTGAACAAAACACGATGAGGGAAGACATTGCTAAGAGAAAATTTGGTAGAAAAGGGAAGCTATTCCACTTACCCATAAATATTATCCATAGACCACCAATTGATCCAGTCACAGGGAGGAGGCCCCTTGAGATAAGGGAGCCACATAACTTGCATGTGTAGAACCTAAAGAAAAAAATGAAGATCAACCCTCATGCAAGTGTAGTTCCTTTTCTGGTGATGGTGGACCTAAATGAATGCAGCTCTGTGGATGATTTCAATGAGGGTTTGTTTGAGGATTACATGTATTATGTGATTGGTGGACTAGACTCTGGAGAGGCCCATAGATAGCTAGTGAAGGAGCACCCCACAACCTTCTTCTTTAGGTATGCAGAATGCAAGCTATATGTAGGACTTACTACTAAAGAGGCCAAGCTCTTGGCTTGGGACCATAATAATGACAATGACTATAGGTAGAAAATGTCATCTATTGAGCAAATTCGCTTCTTCCACCATGAGTATGAAGATTCTTCAAGGAAAAATGTTGGGATAGTACATCCTAATCTGAGGAAGCAATGTCTTATTGAGGTTGGGATTGCTGTCGATGAGAATCTGAAATCAGATGCCTTGTGGAAATTCGAAAACAAAGGTGCTTCTTTAGGGTAATAAACTCCATCCATAGCTTGTTCTTCCTATCTCTTGTATTTGATGAGAAATATGATGAGAGTACTTCCCAAGTCTCTTGGGGAGTCTTACAATTCCTAATGTGAGGCAATAAGAAATCAGATATTGAGTTTAGTAGATAAGACCTGGCAAGAGCATCCTTTGCACACCAAGTGGTCAACCTTTCTTGCTCTTCCCTTGTGGGTTGATGTTTGCTCCTGAATGTTGGCATCTCTTCATCTCCTGAGATGTATCCATATAGACTTCTCCCTTGAAGATAGTCTTGCATCCTTAGTGACCATGCTGAGTAGTTGCTTCTATCCAATTTGCCAATGAATGATGGAAATCCATCTCCCATCTTTCTTGTTGTTGCTTTGATACCACTGTTGGAGGAGATGGTGGATAGTCTTAAGAGATGAAGTGGTGTTGCTTAAACCTGCTTCACACCAGCCAAGAACAATTGTTGGAGAGTGTAGTGGGCCTCTTTAGCTTACTAATGATCATAAATAATCACCTATTTTTTTTGGAACGTGATCCACTAATCAATGGATCAAAAAAGATAGATAGGAATTTAATCCAAGTTCATAGACTTGCTATTTTCGTCTCTACACCTGTTTAGTATTTTGAACAGTGCTTTGAGCATGATAGCAATTAGTCTAATTCCTTTTGATGATGTCTAATTAACTTAGATAGCTATCAATCATGAGTGATTTCAATAAAAAATATGAACTACATGCTGACTATGATGTTTAGCAAATCATAGGAGTGCCTTGACATTTTCGGGATGCATCAGAGTACAGACCAGAGAGTAAAGAAATGATAATAACCAATGATTATGAGATTTTGTAGCTATAAATTAGACAATATATTGAATCTATGATGCTTTAAAACACGACAAATGATCAATCATACACTGAGAACAAGCTCTAAGAATATCATTGTACTGAAGTAGTCATGGCAGAGAAGTGAAGTGAAGATGTAATGAAAATGTATGTATTAGATCATATACAAATACAATGTCATTGGCAATAATCTATAGCACAATCTGAGAAAGCTGATTGAGCTATGGAGTGAGCTCTCAATTCACAATATATCCCCTTCAAAATGATCTCCTCAAGTCAAGATATCACGTGGGTCATTTGATCCTCTTTTAATAGTTGAGTTTTGAGCCAATCTTTTGAATTCAAATTCAAAAGTCCACCTAAAAGTAAATCCAAAACTATAGGATATATTCTCTTATCAATCAATTACTAGATTTGGTGCTTCCTAACTTCCTTGTGGATGTAGGACTCTTTTACAAAGGTAAATGTAATTGATTTTACAAACGATTATGAAGTGACAAATGTGATTCTCTCTGTACACCTTCTAGTTCTTGAAATGTCAGGATGACCCCCTTGACTTGCTAGATTCATCTAAATTCATAAAATAACTTGCTTTAGTTAGATATACTCTAAAGTTAGATGTGTGCTAAAGCTCTTTGGTCAATTCATACCAGGTTGTGAGCTTTGAGATAAGTACTGAGCACTTCTATTCCCAAAATAGAAGGTTTCTTCACATTTCTAGTACATGCAAGTTATCTATTTTGATGCAAACTTTTGGGAATGATGTTCCAAACCACTTGGTGGTTCTAAATGCATTGATGTGAAGCTAAATGAGTCTATTAAGCATCCCTAGAGTTAACTTTGTAGGTGTAGAATAGGTTTTTTGCAACACCAGCTCATCTCTGGAATCCATACATCCATCTCCTCACAGTGGTAGGAGAGCAACAACAAATCAACATGGGAGATGGATTTCTTTCATCCATAGAAAAATTGGATCGAGGTAACTACTCAACTTGGTCACTTAGAATGGAAGCTTATCTTCAAGGGAGAAACCTCTATGGTTACATATCTATAGATGAGATGATGCCAATCCTCAGAAGCAAAGGACAACCAACTCAAGAAGAACAAGAGAGGTTAATGACATGGTGCTCTAAGGATGCTCTAGCCAGGTCATACATTCTTAAATCAATCTCTAATTTTTTTACTTCCACACATTAGGAGTTTCAAGACTTCACAAGAGACTTGGAATGCTCTTGAAGCATTCTTTTCATCAAGTACCAAGGCAAGAAAGAATCAACTATGAATGGAGTTCACCACACTCAAGAATATGCCCAAGCAAAGTGTCACCGAGATGAATGACCTAGCAGATCAACTTGGAAGCATTGGTGAAATCATTGATGAAGAGCAGATAGTAAGGCAAGTGATCAATGGAATAAAGGCAGATGACAAATGGGAATCTTTCACCACATCCATGTACCTCTACATGGACATGCAGGTTCCTGACTTCAACACCCTCATGGAACAATTGTTCACACATGAGGCAAAGCTTATGAAGAATGGAGACAACTCAAAAGGTAAAAAATCCTCTACCCTATATATAGATAAGAATAAGAATAAAGATAGCAAAGGCAAAGGTAAAAAAGTCTGATGATGAGGGCACCACCTCTCAAGCAAACTTTGCAGGTAGAGGTAGAGGATCAAGAGGAAGGGGTAAAGAAGGAAGACAAGGCAGGGGGAGATCTCAAAGCTCCTCTCTATGTGCCATATGTGGCTTAACTAAATACTAAGAATTGTTTTAGTAATCCTAGAAACCAAAGAGGAAGAGGTTACAATAGAGGAGGCATAGTGTAAGCCTCTCAACTTCAGCAAGTGATCTACACTATGCTCAGTAATGGGGGCTCTAATGGCTGCAAGTTTACAAGTCTCTTTTATAGAGAGATTCTTCAAATTTGAATTTGAAATTCAAAGGATCTTCCACCTAAACATTCTTCCTCTAAATCAGGAGATATTCTCTCATGAGAACTCATAGTATATTGTTCTCCTAGCTCCACGAGTTTAGTGTCTTTACAAGATTCCTCCAAGTCAAATGACTTTTACAAAAGTTAATGGTAAAAAATCATAAGCAATGGTTCATATGGTCCTTCCAATGTTTGCACATAGCTTCTTCAATGCCTAGCCAAGTGTCAAGGCCTGGCATTTGCACCAACAACTCCCCCCTCAAGCCAAACATCTTGGCTTGCTCTTCTTAATCAATTCTTTTGAATGTCTTGCAATCCAATCATAGCTTTAAACTTGCAAATTTTAGTACCATCAAGTGCTTTGGTCAATAAGTCTACACATTGCATATTAGTTGATACATATGCAAGTTGAATCTCCTTGCTATTGGAAAACAATGTCACATTAGTCCAAAATCCATTTAGGGCAAAAACCCTAATTTTGGTACTTAGTCATTTTTGGCACAAAAATGGGTAAAATTTTTATGAGCCTATCTTGTAGAGCTTGAAGAGAGCTTTCTAATGGTATATGACATGCAATCATCAGAGATCAGATTTGGGAGAAAACCCTAACCCTAATTTTCTATTGATTTAGGGTTTTTACCTCATATGATAGCTATCGGCATGAGGATCATAAAAATGTTGTCAGATCATTCATCAGCTAGTCAGAAGTGTGAAAAAGCAAGTCAAGAAGATATTTTTAAAGTTAACTAAAAGTAATTTTAAAAATAAAGCAAACTCACTTAAAATAAAGCAAAAGCAATTTGAAAAGCAATGTGATTAAAATAAAGCGCTTTTTTGTGAGTTTTTTGCATGGAGCTTTAAAACCTATATAAGAGAGTCTTGGGTCACTTTGTTAGACATCCTACACCAATTGCAACACCAGTTTTTGTCCCTCAGTAGAGGTGGTGCTCTAGCACTCATGGGGCAGCCACGGTGAACTTTAAGAGCATGTTGAGGAGCAGCTATGGAGTTCTTCATGGAGAAGAGTGTGCTCACACTCTTCTTATGAAAGGGACTTACCCATCAATAGCTTGGTGGTGTGGATGAGCCATCTACATAATGTATTTGAAGATTGTCTTCTACATGAAGATTTCGGTGTACTTCAAAGACATTGGATGGAGGTTAACATAAGATTTGCATCTTATGTTAAGAATTCAGGTACATATTCTCTTTATGCACACAAGTACTACTTGGAGCTTATTGAGGCGGTGGCATCCATCTCAGGAGGAGTCCTATTTGGCATATCTAAAGGAGAATCAGTACATGCATGCTTACATGCACATTTGGATGAGGTGCTAGAGAAGGTGTGTTCACATGAGTATGAGGATTTCTGGCAGCAACATGTTAGCATTCTATGCTAAGTCTGTAAGTATGTGATCTTTCACACACATCTCATTTAGGATCTTCCATAGCCTAAATTCAGATTAGGGTTTGCTGAATATCAATTTCAAACTGATCTTTCCTCTTTCTGTCACTCATATACACTCTTGTACAACCTATCAGGTCATACATATCATACATATTCAGATTTTTGTCCATACATCTGAATATTCTTGTAAATTTTGTACATTCACTTATCCATCTATTTCTATTCACATAGAGTGGTTGAGATTTTGACTCCCACATTGTAAGTTGACATTTGTATATATGATAGTGTGAGTAAGCAGTGGCTTATGTAACACGTTACACATGTTTTCTAATCTTTCTCTATCTTTGTCTCATCATTTGTATGATTAAATGTGATATGTTCATGTTTTGTCAATATTGGAAGATTGTTGGATTCTGTGTTATAGAACCTATGGAACTATGGACCTGTGATATTAGTTATGGGCCTACTAAATTTCCAACATTTGGTATTAGAGCATTCATGCTCTCAGATTCCCAGGTTCCCAGACTTCTATGTTAACAACATATGATTTAAGAGCATCTTCTAACATTTGACATTTGACATACACACTTAATCTAGATGAGTAGAGATTTGAGAATTAGACAATTGAGTTACATGTTTATTCATCAGTGTTGAGTATGAAGTTGATGATCTGTTAGCAGCCGAATACTTTTGGAAGAGTATGAAAATACTCTACAGAAGTATTGTTTGAAGACCAAGACTTGATGAAGAGAAGGCTACTTCAAATTCAAGGAAAAACAATGGTTTGGAGAGGATGAAGGAACCAGATCAACATCAAATCACAGGTAGTGGAAGAAAGATGCAGAAGAAGAAAGTCCCACATTTTCAAAGGGAAAGTAGACTTCCTTTTCTCATATATTTTCATATACTTTCCTACTTTTATGCTCTACACCCAAAGACAAGTTTACAAGAACATCTTGTGTGAAGATAGTCTAAAGAAGAAGCAGTTTCTTGTTTTGCATTACACTTGGTCATGTTTTAGTAGGTTTTGACAAAGAATTGCATTGAGAGAAAGAAAAGCAGCAGATATATGTTTTGACTCATATATATATGAGTTATATTTTAGTTGAAGCTTTTGAGCAGACAACTAATATGTTCCCTCAAAGAATTCTTGGAGTGTCAATACAGAGCTACTTATGACAAGTTGCAAATTAGTATTTTTCTTCTTTATCTAACTCTTGACGTAAAAGAGTATTTGTAGCAGATGTTGAAGACTTGAAGTGAGGTTTTTGGTTTGAAAAAGTTACCTCATATTTTTCAGGATAAAAAATCAGGAAAATCAATATTTTCAAAATTTCAGTATTTTCAAAAAATTCTGAAATTTCAATACTTTGAGAAAATTCAAAAAATTTAGAAAATTCAAGAAAATTCAGATTTTTGTGTTGTACCAGTCAGTTGAAGAATTTACTTTCTATGATTGTCTAGATTTTTTTATACATGCTTGTATTCAAAAAGGTGTTCCATTAGATCCTATCACTTGATTGAGAAGTGGAGTTAGCCAAAAGAAAGTCAAGCAAATACTATCACATTTCACCTGGGTAGAATATGAAGATATGAAGTATCAACTTGCAACTTTTGGAGTTCTCAAGGTGAGAGTTTGTCCACTTATGTTTCAAGTAGGAGTTGTAGATTCTTGGGAAGGATTTGGTTAAAGAAAAGTTTTACAACTTCATGTGAGAAGCATGGACACTTAGAGACATTCAGGTAGCAAATCAAACATTCAGTCATGAAGGTTTGATGAGAATAGATTCTACACAGGTATTTTGTTAGAGAGATCTTGATAGATCTTGAATGATCTTGAAGATCTTGGGTATTTATGAGTCAATTGTCTATCCTTTGTTTGAAAATTTCTTAGCATTGGAAGAAGTAAGTCAAATATTCAGATTCTATCAGATTTGTGTTGCAGAGAAAAAGAGGAAGATACTTGTTATGTTGCAGAAGATTTTGGATCCTAAAAATTTTCAGATACAGGTATTGATTATTGAAGATCAGATTTATTGAAAGAAGGAAGACGTTCCAGATTTCATAAAGTCTGATATAATTTGAAGAACTCTGGATACTAGTGTTAAATCATCTAGGGGGTGATGAAACATGAAGACTTATTTTCAACCATATAATGGAGAGTCATACCTGCAGGTATTCCTATATTTCCTTTGTCAGTTTCTCTTTATGTTCCAGCTTTGAAAAAAGAAGGAAGAAGGAGAATGTTTGGAGAAAGTTCCTATTAGGTGTTCCTGTTTAGGAGACAGTTCGAGAATTCTATTAAAGAGAAATTTGATATTTCAGAGAGGTATGTTTCAGAGGTGTGCACATTTATGTTTATACCAAATTCTGAAGGAAAGAGGTATGAAGGACTTACACATAGAACAAGGATGTAGATAAGATGACATCATAGATATGAAATTTTGGTGAGACTCATGAGTTGAGTTGAGTTGAGTATAGTCAGAGATGAACCAGCTAGTGTTCATAATACACTAAGTTGTGAGTAATCAGTCACAAATCCCAGGATTCAGTTTTTGATTTTGTTTAGTGTATTTACATGACACAACAGAAGTACGTTGAGAAACATTTCGAAACATAAATACAAATATGTGGATCCTAGTGTATTTTTACAGGTTTGAGAAGACTTATTTAAGGAGATAGAAAATTTAGAGTCATTTCATGCTACATATGTTGTCAAGCAATGATTGCTTGATATTTGCCTAACACTATTGGATATCTAGTTTGCATATTTTCTCAGGTATTATGGTTCATATTCAGCAAATTCAGATTTTTTGAAGCTTGAAGAAATTCAAATTCAGTTTTGAAGAAGACTTTTAAAGAAAAGGTTTGAAGGTCAATTCGGGAGTACAAGTTTGAAGTTTATGATAGTTTGCAGATGAATGAAGTAACATATCTAGTTCAGTTTGTACCAATATGACATTGCAGGGGGGATTGTTGGAAAACAATGTCAAATCAGTCCAAAATCCATTTAGGGTAAAAACCCTAATTTTGGCACTTAGTCATTTTTGGCACAAAAATGGGTAAAATTTTTATGAGCCTATCTTGTAGAGCTTGAAGTAATGGTATATGACATGCAGTCATCATAGATCAGATTTGGGAGAAAACCCTAACCCTAATTTTCTATTATTTTAGGGTTTTTACCTCATATGATAGCTATCAGCATGAGGATCATAAAAATGTTGTGAGATCATTCATCAAGTAGTCAGAAGTGTGAAAAAGCAGGTCAAGAAGTTATTTTTAAAGTTAGCTAAAAGCAACTTTAAAAATAAAGCAAACTCACTTAAAATAAAGCAAAAGCAATTTGAAAAGCAATGTGATTAAAATAAAGCACTTTTTTGTGAGTTTTTCACATGGAGCTTTAAAACCTATATAAGAGAGTCTTGGGTCACTTTGTTAGACATCCTACACCAATTGCAACGCCAGTTTTGGTCCCTCAGTAGAGGTGGTGCTCTAGCACTCATGGGGCAGCCATGGTGCACTCTAAGAGCATGTTGAGGAGCAGCTATGGAGTTCTTCTTAGAGAAAAGTGTGCTCACACTCTTGCTTATGGAGAGGACTTACCCATCAACAGCTTGGTGGTGTGGATCGTCCATCTACATAATGTATTTCAAGATTATCGTCTACATGAAGATTTCGGTGTACTTCAAAGACACTGGATGGAGGTTAACATAAGATTTGCATCTTATGTTAAGAATTCAGGTACATATTCTCATTATGCACATAGGTACTACTTGGATCTTATGGAGGCGGTGGCATCCATATCAGGAGGAGTCCTATTTGGCATATCTAAAGGAGAATCAGTACATGCATGCTTACATGCACATTCGGATGAGGTGTTAGAGAAGGTGTGTTCACATGAGTATGAGCATTTCTGGCAGCAACATGTTAGCATTCTATGCTAAGTCTGTAAGTATGTGATCTTTCACACACACATCTGATTTAGGATCTTCCATAGCCTAAATTCAGATTAGGCTTTGCTGAATATCAGTTAAAAACTTATCTTTCCTCTTTCTGTCACTCATATACACTCTTGTACAACCTATCAGGTCATAGATCTCATACATATTCAAATTTTTGTCCATACATCTGAATATTCTTGTAAATTCTGTACATTCACTCATCCATCTATTTCTGTTCACATAGAGTGGTTGATATTTTGACTCCCACATTGTAAATTGACATTTGTATATATGATAGTGTGAGTAAGCAGTGGCTTACGTAACACTTTACACATGTTATCTAATCTTTCTCTATTTTTGTCTCATCATTTGTATGATTAAATGTGATATGTTCATGTTTTGTCAATATTGGAAGATTGCTGGATTCCATGTTATAGATCTTGAACCTATGGAACTATGGACCTATGATATTAGTTATGAGCCTACTAAATTTCCAACACTTGCTCAATAGTTTCTCTCTCACATAGTGATAGTGAATTTCTATATGCTTTGTTCTTGCATGATAGATAGGATTTGCTGCAAGACTTAAAGAACTTGGTTTGTCACCAAAGATCATGGGTGAGTGAGTGTGAAGTCCCAAATCGGAGTAGAGTAATCTAATCCATATGGCTTCTTGAGTAGCATTGGCTAATCCCTTGTATTCAGCCTCTGTTGAAGATAGAGCAACAGTAGGTTGCTTCTTGGAAGACCATGAAATGGGCTTATCATGTGCAAAAGAAAGATAACCAGAAGTACTCCTCTTGTCATCTTTACAACCTGCCCAATCTGCATCTGAGTAAAGTTTGATGTCCAAATCTGATGTGTGTGGAAAGTATAAACCTTGATTTTGAGTACTCTTGAGATACTTCAAAATCCTCTTGGCAGCTTCCAAGTGAGGTGCTCTAGGTTTGTGCATGTATTGACTTAAGAAACTTACTCCATAAGCAATATCAATCCTTGTCAAAGTTGCATAGTTTAGACTTCCAACTATGCTTTGATATCCTACAATATCTTCAAGCACATCACCTTCATGAGCACTTAATTTTTGGTTTACCTCCATAGGGGTGCCAACTATCTTGACATTCTCCAAGTGGAACTTCTTCAACATGTTCTGCACATACTTATTGAAAAGAAAAGACATATTGAGCATGAAAAAATATGTTGGAGATCAAAATGTATCTTGGTGGGATGACTTTTTCAATCATGAAGAAGAGATTATAAAGAATACGATTGCAGGTCATTGGCCAAATGATGTTCCATTCAGATGGGATTTTCATACACAAAGGTCAGTGAATGTGGTCCAAACATGTAATGCAGATGCACTTCAAAGTTTTATACATCCACCAGAAAGGAATATTTATGTAGGCCCAAGGATGACAAAATAGGTCGAAGCAAGATGGCAAGGAAATTTAAAAGAAATAAATGTTGGAACACTTATTGCAGTCCTTGTTGATGGTGATGAGGCTATTGGACCATTTTGGATTGAGAAAGTTTTAGAGGTCAGTAAAGATATTGATCAAAGAAGGATAGAGGCTTTGATAGTGCATTGGTATTACGCTAAAAGTTGTAATGCATTCACATGTAAATATAACTTAGAAATGGTATATAACACTAAACGAACATGCTCAAAAAAGAAAAAGAATATTCGAAGCACATCCACTCTTAAAATGGATGATGTAGATATTCTTGTTTATGATTTTTCCTTGACAAAAACAGGGCACTTGATGAAAGAAACCATCAATATGATAAAGCAAAAGTTTCCAGATGTATGTGGTACAACTAATCATAGGCAAACAAGAAGATATGTGCATGATCTTGTAGAATTCGATATGTACTTGGATGAAGATAGAGCTCCTGTGGATATACGACAAGAAGAAGAGAGCTCTCAACAGTCTCAGACTGAATCAAGTGCATCAGATGATGGGGGTGTAGACATAGATCAAGAAATTTGTGAGTTGAGTTGAAAATCCATTACATTTTTAGTGCTTATATAAATGCTCCAAAGTAGTTTGCTTAATGAAACCATGTTCTATAGCAATTTTGAATAACTATCCGATATCCACCATTGAAAACATGTTCAATGTTTAATTTTTGTATAAGATTTTTTATCACTTTTATGATTTTTTAAGTAGATTTTGGACATGTCAATGTTAAATCGAGTGAAATTTTGGCCACATTTTGAGCTCCTTTTTTCTTTTGAAGAAATGACAAAAAATGTCAAAAAATCACATGTTTTCACTTCATTTTTGAAATATGTGTATACTGGTATAAAGGGTTTTCAAACATAAGATGCAATTTGCTTGATTTTCAACGAGGGTGTTTGTTACCGTTAGTATCCATGTGAAAGGCCAATTGGCCACTGGATACTTCTTTGTATATGTTCTTTAATAAAACATATAGTGGCCTAGTCAGTCACAGACTCTAAGTTTGACCGCATTTGTAAGACCTAAGAAGTCTATCTTTGTGCTCTCTATGTACTATGTTTTTCTACGTATTCTGCAGCCTCTATGCGGAGTATTGTGTGTCGCCTTAGGAGCTCTATTTTCTACACCAATGATATCATCGTGGAGCTCTCAAGAAGGAGAGCGCACCGTGGTGCATCGCCATCAAATTACTTCACTGGTATCAGAGTAGTTCGAGGCAAAAGCTTTGTTCCTTTTGCGCGAGCAAAGCGAGCACCTCCCCGGCTTTGTCCAAGGCTTACGACTAAGGTGGTGGCCAAGGCATAGACCTTGGCATACCTTGTCATCCAAGTCACCAAAGTCACCATTGGCGTAGGTTGCGCGCGAGGGAGGACCGCAATGATCAAGGAAGATAGAGGTTCCCAATACTTCTCGGGAGGTCACCCCTCCCAATACTATTCCCCCCAGAGCTCGCTTAACCATGGTGATCTCTTGCCACTAAGCTACACTCTTGTGGTGTCTGAAGAAGGGGAAAGACTAAGGGTAACATTACCTTGAACATGTTTTGGTCCCTTGAAGCTTCATTCTTTGCTTTAAAAGCCTATTTTTTGAAGAATTTTGGGGTGTCTTTTGGAGCCATTTTGGAGTACTTTCGCACATGGTTCTCTTCACACAGGTCCAAGAACATCAAGAAGAGTGTTCTTTATACTTCTCCAACAATAAATATCAACATTTGGGGCTGTGTTTTCATCCACACTCATAAAACTATAGGTTTTTTGGAAAGATTTTCAGTTTTGGTGGGAGCAACCACTGCAAATTTATGTAGGTTTTTTTGAACCGAAAACATCAGAGTTGATAGACACTTGCAAGTGTGGTTGGCTAGTTTTTGGGTTGTGCATTCAATGTTTTAGTGTCATTTTATTGCATATATTGAGCACATACACACCATGTATGCTTCTGTGGATACCGCTTATGTACGTCCATGTGGTCATTGATATAGCGGTTACGTTTTTGCATAAAGCCTTTTACGTTTGATAAAGAGGGTAGTGGTGAGGTTTTCTTAACTGGGAGACACCCAGATGTCGGCATCTCTTTGGTGATGCAGGTGGAAGACTTACCCAACCTCGCCATAGGAGATGTATGATAGTTGTTCATAGGTGCTTGATAAGCCTAGTTGGCTTCTATTGGGTAATTGATTATATGTAGTGGATTCTGTGATCCACTATGTAGGTAAACATGTCAGTACTTGCAGTTTTATGATATTTTGACACTAGTCATATGCTCATTTTGCAGAGGATGCTGTGGCAAAAATTTTCTAGATTTTTGGTTTAGTCAACTATACAGTGGTCAATTTACTCCTTGATACACTTATTCGTTGGTGTTTGGACTCTTTTAGCTCCATTATCATTCTATTCAGTTCTCTACCATCATGGCATTAGAGGTCTCAGGCACATTTGGTGGATCAGGGTTCAGTTCTAGTGTTTCGAGGAGGAGCTATAACTTTTCAGGGCAAAGACCACTTTGAGATCTAAAAATTTGATGGCACAAACTTTTCTCTATGGAAGAATCAGATTAAAGATGTGCTGATTCAAAGGAGGCAATGGAAGCCAGTTCCATCAGCAGGCCTACGCATTTACTTCAATTATTTGCCTCTGAACAGATGGTATATTCCATGCATTATCAACTCCCGCCATCAGATCAACTACAGCCCATTGATTGGGAGAAACTCGAGGTAGATTTGGCCCGAGGCATTCGAATATCAGAACACACCCTCGCTCAGGAATTACTCCAGAATTACATCCGATAGACCTCACAACAAGGTTCTGTCGAGGACGACAGAAGCGAGAGGGAGGGGGGTGTTGGCAGTAGCTAGATGCATAGAAGACGTGGAAGCATGTAGCGATAGAGCATAATGAAGTAGCAGAGAGTCAGTCGAATCATTTTTTCAAAGACTTATAATTTATAAATACTTTTCAAAACCTCCAAGAGTGATTTTCATCACTTTTGTACCATATGTAACATAGAAAAACCCTTTTTGTAATTTATAGCTCCATTTTGTGCAAGCCGAGGATTCCTCGAGCTTGAGGAGCTTAGGTAGAATGAGCATACCAGTTTTGGTTATTTTTAGACACCGTTTACCCTTTCAAATAGCACCTACAACCTATTTTTTAACTATGCCAGTCACTAGATGTGAAACCGGTCAAAACTAGTCTAGAATCTATAAAAAGAGCTAGAAAGCTCATTTTTGGGAGTAGCTAGTGTAGAATTGTGTGAGCTAGAGTGAGCTTGAGCTTGTAAGAGTGTTCTTGAGTAATAGAGTTGATTTCCTACCTTCCATTGTGTCTTGCTTGTCTCTTCGTTGTGTGTGTGTATGTGTGTGTGCATCTCTATGCTTCTCACCTTCACTCTCACTTCATCTCACATTCACGATCTTCATATCACTCCTATCTCTTCCGCGGATTGACATTAAGGAGGTGGAGCTTCTTAACGTGGTTCTCACCATTGTGCTAGAGCAACATTAAGACAAGTAAACACGTTGGAAAAGATCAATAATGCCTAAGATAATATGAAGCTAGTGTCAATCACTTGAGCCAAGTCTTTGTTTAAGCAATTAGGTAATCACCGATCCACTATAGGTTTAGAGACAAGTGAGATGGAAAGTTCATGTAGTATAGAAAACCCTACTATGAGTTCAAGGCTAGTGCAACTAGAGACCCCAAAGGGACCATACAAAACACATCTAGAGTATGTAAGAACCAATCGATTAGGTGTTTTCATCTATGAGGACAATTTTCCAAGATTAATGATTCAATTGAGGAATATAGAGCATCCCTTTGGAATAAGACATCCTATGATAGAATTTGAAGAAGGGTCATACATAGACAAGAAGGAAGCCATGCATGTGGTCACCAACTACCCATGTAGAACATATAATTTTGGTACGATCCATCTGGAGTTGGAAATAGGAGAGTTAGAAGAGCAACATCTAGGAGGTAAACTGAGTACCCCAAGAGGCAAATCTGTCAAGATACCCCAAGACAATGCTAGCATAGAACTATTTGTAACAAGGCAACAAAAGAGGCTTTTTGGAGATTTAGACCACATCATCTTGACTCCAAGGTAGAATTTTGGATATACAAGTTTAAGAATCTTGAAAATACTACCTTTTCTAACAACAATTCACAGTGTACATATGTAGTGTCTGAGTATAGCAAACAAATGCATACCTAGGGTGCCACCCTTACAAAAACTTGACACGTTTCAAAATCAAATTGGCATAGGACCCTCCAATCTGGTAGGAGCACATAAAGACAAATCTAAGGAAGATGCAGAGGTAAGATTTGTACAAAAATTGGGCAAACGAATACCAAAATCAGTAATCCATTGGCTAGAGGGAGAAAGACATAGAGGGCGTAGATCCCATAGAGGCAGATACTTAGCAAAACTCAAACATCTAGGGCAGAACAAGTAGAGGATTGATTCATGTAGTTTAAGGAATTTGTCTTAGCTATGAATGCACCACCCTTGTGTGGTTTCAATCCTTGAACAGAGGAAATTATCATGAGATCTCATAGTTGATGGATGCATTCATCACGAAGTTCTTTAAAAGTCGAATCATGCATAATACATCATCCTTGATTTAGAGCTTCAAATAAACCCATCAAGAAATAATCAGACTAGGAGGAGGTAGGTTCACACAATACATTGAGATACATCCTACTCTAAAGTTTCCTACTCAAGCTAAGCAAGTGTCTTGTTCTTAGATGGACTGTTAAGTGGAAAGCTTAAATCATATGTGTAGCTCAAAGAGCCACATACCCTGGATTAGTGCTTGAGAATGTGCATTGAAAGCCTTCATCATTAGTAGAGGAACTTGCAAAGTTGGTAGCTCAAAAGCTAGACAAAAATTTCCAAAATAAACAATCCTAGAGAGTGATCATTGTGAAATGTTGTTATACATGTGGAGGTGATCACATGGAAAATACATCTCCAATGCAAACCCAAACCATAAGAATCCTAGGAACTCAATACGACATAACAGAAAGAAAGTACACCAATCATTTAGCACAAGATTGCCTTACAATAAGCAAGCATTTAGGCAAACCCATCAGTAGTCGTATCGCCAGACTTATGGGAATCAAAATAAGTATCAAAAGAAACCCTAATATAGGCCTCAACAAAACTACTAACAACAACCTAGACCACTACAAATTCTAGGATAAAAACCACCACCCCCTACAAATGTAGTTTCAGTCAAGTATGCAGAAATGAAAGGAAACCTAGATAGATCTTTAGTGCTAGCATCACCTTTGATCATTGAGCATGATCCTAATGCTAAATAGATTTGATTTAACCCATGGTGATAGCTTATCAACTTATGACACAGAATCCCTAGAGCACAAAGAGACATCAATTTTGATGCTCCACTAATAGAACTTAACTTGGAGGTAGACTATACTAAGGTCATGTATACAAATATGAATCTAAGACCCTACATAAGGCAATATAGACACAAGGATCTAGAGGAGCATGTTATAGATGTCAAGGAGATCACTTCATTTGTGATTGTCTGCACCATCCACTGTCAAGATAACCTCAATCAGTCATGATTCAAGGTCATTGTCCAGAATGTGGTAAAGATCATCTCATTAGAGAGTGCCTTAAAAACCCCAAAAATGCCACATGAATCACTCCAATCAATGTAGTCGAACAGACTAAGGTTGGCGAACAACAAAAAGAACACGAGGCTAGTGAGTCCAATACCCCTAGTTATAACAAGATGAGAACATGGAAAGAGATTCAAGTGAGAATAAAGAGGCAATGGGAAAAGAACATCATAGACCTAAAAGATAGCCTAAAGCAAACCAAAGAAAGAATTGCAAAACTTTCATCACACACTCTCACACATAAACATACTCCTCATCCCATCCTTTTACACTCCACCATCTGTTTCCTTTCAAACCCTGAGTAGGGTCAATTTTAGCAGATCCTACTCCAAAAAACTCGGACATGATGGTCAAGGCCTACTAGGCTAGACTTCAAGAAGGCCAAATGTAACCAAAGTATATAAGAGTTACTCAAGAGCAAATTTAGACATTGAGAGGACTAAACTATGCATGAAAATGGTTGAACTAGTGCATGCTATGCTCGAGGTTAGTCAACTCTTCAAGCAAACAAACTTAGTAAAGCCAGAGCTACATTTTGAAGGACCAATAGAATGAGCAATTGTTGACCAATCTTGGAAGAGATGGATGGATACCTCAAGGACGTGAGGTGGTACTACTAAAACTTGCTTTGTACCTGCCCTATCTAACTCCAGAGTTTGATAGTAGGCCCTTTTAGCTTGCAAATGACACCAAGAAAGTACCTATGCACTTTGGAGTTGATCCTTCAAACAATTGAATCAAAATAGACTACTTCACAAATAGCTAGTCTCACAAAACTTGCTATTTTGGTCCATACACCTGCTGGTTCTTTTGCTCAGTGCTCAAAGTACAGTAACAATTAATCAAATTCCTTTTCAGGGAATCAAACTAACTTAAATAGACAACGATTGCAAGTGGAATAAACTAAAAAAAAAACTATGCACTGAGAAATCAATTTAGAAATCCAAGGCTTACCCATGACTTTTAAGGACTGAGCAGTAATTGACTAGTGAGCCCTTCGACGCATATTTCTCCCAAATAGATGAATCAAAAGCATTGAAATTTTGATAGCAAGTAATAGACTTTAATTTGGTTCCAACAAGCTATAGAGCATGCAAAATGGTTGAGAAATCACTGAGATATGGTCATGCAAAGTTCAATATTCTGAGTAGTCATAACAGAAGAATAGACAATGATGATCAATGAAGTATGTGTATTATAGCACATGATTATACAAGATCATTGACAATACAATGGTGCCCAATGATAGTGCAATGAGTAGACTATGGTGTAAGCTACTCAAATCCTACAAATGACCAATGGAGGAGCTCTAAATGAAGCACACACCTCGCAAGTTTTACAAGTCATTTTATAAGCATTTTTGCTCCAAGTTTGAATTTGAATTCAAACTTTACTTCACCTAAAAGTGTTTCCTCCAATTTAGGGTTATTCCATCAAAAGGGATTTGTAGCTATTTGTCTCTCAAACCCCACGAGATTTAGGATCTTGAAGGATTCTCTCAATGATTTAACTTTTACAAGTGGTAAATGACCAAGTGTTACAAGCTATGGTTCATATGAATCATCACATGCTTCCACACATAATCCTCCAAGCTAAGCAAAATGTGAAGGCTTGTATATTTGCACCAACAACTCCCCCTCAAGCCAAACATCTTGGCTTGCACTTCTTCATGAATCTTCTTGAATGTCCTGCAATCCAATCATGGTTTTAAACCTGCAAAGTTTAGTACCATCAAGTGCTTTGGTTAACAAATATGCACATTGCATGTTTGTAGATACTTATGCAAGTTGAATCTCTTTGCTCAATAGCTTCTCTCTAACATAGTGATAGTGAAATTTTATATGCTTGGTTCTTGCATGATAAATAGGATTGGCTGCAAGATGCAAAGAATTAGTGTTGTCACCAAAAATCATAGGTGAGTGAGTATGAAGTCCCAAATCTGAATAGAGAAATCTAATCCAAATAGCTTCTTGTGTAGCATTTGCTAATCCCATGTATTCAGCCTCCGTTGAAGATAGAGCAATAGTGGGTTGCTTCTTTGAAGACCATGAAATGGGCTTATCACCTACAAAAGAAAGATATCCAGAAGTACTCCTTCTGTCATCCTTACAATCTGCCCAATCTGCATCTCAGTATAGCTAAATGTCCAAATCTGATATATATGGGAAGTGAAGACCTTGATTTGAGTATTTTTGAGATACTTCAAAATCCTTGTAGCAGCTTGCAAGTGAGGTGCTCTAGGTTTATGCATGAATTGGCTTAAAACACTTAGTCCATAGCATATATCAATCCTAGTTAATGTTGCATAGTTAAGACTTCCAACTATGCTTTGATATCCTACAATGTCTTCAAGCAAATCACCTTCATGAGCACTCAATTTATGATTTACCTCCATAGGGGTGTTAGCTACCTTTGCATTCTCCAAATGGAACTTCTTCAACATGTCCTGCACATATTTCCTTTGAGTAATGTAAATTCCAGAGTTAGTGTAGACTAACTCAAGTCCAAGAAAATACTTTAGAAACCCTAGGTCATTGATTTTGAATTCTTGCATCATCTGGTTCTTGATTTGCTTGATGCCATTGGCATCACTACCTATAAGAATGATGTCATCCACATACACACATAAATACATCATTTTTGAATTACTCTTCTTGACAAATAGAGAAGAATCTGGCTTGCTCATCATGAATCCTTGATCCTGAAGATAGGTGGTTAACCTATGATTCCATACTCTAGGTGCCTACTTCAAACCATAAAGAGCTTTGTTCAATTTGCACACATAATTTACCTTGCTTGGATCTTCATAACCAGGAGGTTGAGCCATGTAAACGTCCTCTAAAATCCAAACATTAAGGAAAGCATTTTTCACATCTAGTTGATACATATTCCAATTTCTAGATGCAACTACACTTACCAATACTTTGATGGTTGGCATTTTAGCCACAGGTGAAAATTTTACTTCATTATCTACTTCTTGGGTTTGTGCAAAGCCCTTAACCACAAGTCTAGCTTTATACTTGTTTATGGATCCATCTGAGTTTCTTTTGATTTTGTAAATCAATCTAGGACCAATTACCTTCATTGATGCGTTCTAGGGTACTAGCTCCCAAGTATCATTCTCTTGGAGTGCTTCTATTTCTTCATCCATAGCTTCCTTCCATTCTGCTTTGGTACTTGCTTCTTCATATGAAGAAGGTTCTTCAATTGATAAATCTTTAGCAAGATAAATGGAATGCTTAATAATTAATGAAGTATCATACCCATATCTGATTGGCTTCTTACTCTCTCTTTGTGATCTCCTTAAGGCTTGGTTGGATGACTCTGGCATGTCTTCCAACCTCAGACTTCATCTTGGCCTTTCCTTTTGATTTCCATGCTTTGAACTCTTCCAAGTTGATGGTGTCCTCATCATCTGATTTGATGTCTTCAATTGTGCTTGGCTCCTCCTTGGTGAGGCTTGGAAATTCTTCTTCCAAGTCATATGACAATTTGACCTTCCTGCATTCACTTTCAAACCAAGAATCATTCTCATCAAACACAACATCTCTACTGACTGTAAATCCTTTGTTGGATAAAGAAATGTGCTCAATAGATTCCTATTCCCATCAGAAGTTTTCACATTTCCTACCTTGACCATTGGATGCTTGCTGTCATCACCTGTCTGTACTTGGTGCTTTCCCTTGGGCTCCTCAAGATCAGAAAGGAGAGCTACATTGCCTGCTACATGATTTGAACAACCTGAGTCAATATAGAAGAGGTGCTCATCATTCATACCTTGTTTTGAAGTCATGTTCATAATGAGAAGAGGATCCTCTTGATCCTCTTTATAATTGTTGAAGTCTTTTCTTGATTTGTATCCTCCTTGATAGTTGTTGTTGTAATTGTTGGTGTAGCGATGGTTGTAGCCTTGATTATGGTTGAGTCTTCCTCTTGATTGTGAGTGGAAGAGATGGATGGATACCTCAAGGAAGGGAGGTGGTACTGCTAAAACATGCTTTGTACTTGCCCTATTTAACTTCAGAGTTTGTAGTAGGCCCTTTTATCTTGAAAATGACACCAAGAAAGTACCTATGTACTTTGAAGTTGATCCTTCAAACAATTGAATCAAAATAGACTAGGTTTGGGCATAGCCTTTCACCACCAATCTAGCTTTATATCTAGCTATACTTCCACGTGCAAGCTTCTTCACTTTATAAACCCACTTATTTCCAATTACTTTCTTACCATTTGGTTTAGGAACAAGTTCCCATGTCTTGTTCTCCTCTAATGCATTGAATTCTTCCTTCATTGCTTCTTCCCATTGCTTCTTACCTTTTGCTTCATCATAGTTCTGAGGTTCATCATCTTTGACCATATATGCATAGTTCTTCTGAGTTATGTAAGAAGTATCATAAGAATACCTTTCTGGTTGTCTTCTAGTCCTGCTTGACCTTCTTGGTTCACATTCTTCATAAGTGTCTGGATACACCTCTTCATCAAATATAGGAGCTTCTTCATTCCTTCTTGTTAATCCACTTCTGGATGTACTTGCTTGCATATAGTCTTCATCTCTATTTACCTGCACAATTGATTTTCCTTTCTCACATCTTCTTACCTCTTCTTCAAATTCTTCAGTTTTATGACTTTGATCTGCATACCAACTTTTCTGTTCATCAAATGTAACATCTCTAGAAACAATAAATTGTTTTGTTAGAGGATTCCACAACCTGTAACCCATCTGCTTTTCATCATAACCAATGAACACATATTTTTCTGCCTTTGGTTCAAGTTTATGTCTTAGTTGTGATGGCACATAAGCATATGCAATTGATCCAAACACTCTACAATGATCTAGTGTTGGTTTCTTACCCCACCAAGCTCCATATGGAGTCATTCCATTGAGAGCTGCACATGGTAATCTGTTCACAAGATATGTAGCTGTATTTACAGCCTCAGCCCAAAGATAATTTGGACAATTCTTCTCCTTCAGCATAGCTCTAGCAAACTCAACCAAAGTCTTGTTCCTTCTTTCTGCTACACCATTTTGTTGTGGTGTATACCTGCAAGTTATTTCTCTCTTAATACCTGCATTCCAAAGATAATCATTGAACTCTTGGGAGAAGTATTCTCCCCCTCCATCAGACCTCAGTCTTTTAAGCTTCTGACCTGTGACTCTCTCTGCATATGCATGAAAATGCTTGAAAGCTCCAAACACTTCTGATCTCTCCTTCAAAACATATAATGTTATCCATCTTGTAGCATCATCAATGAAAAGAACATAATACCTTGAACCACTGATAGATCCTTCTTTTGTTGGTCCCCATACATCTGTATGAATGAGCTCAAGTACTCCATCATGTTTGAATCCTTTCTTCTGAAATGGTAACCTGTGTGCTTTACCCATTTGACATGCTTCACATTTATAAACCATATGTTGACTCTGCACATTTGGTAGTCCTAGTACAGACTGATTAGCAACCATAGCTTTAATTCCTCTTTCATTGAAATGACCTAATCTCTTATGCCAGAGATCAAGTTGTGTAATCACTCCTTCACCATGTGTGAGCGAAGCTTGACCAATGTTTCCCTGCACTCTTAAAGTAAAGAGTCTACCTTCTTTCTTACCAGAGACAATCTGATTATATCCATTCTCTGGATCTTCAACAAATACTCCTTCATTTGTAAACCTGACTTGAAAACCTTTTTCAACTATCTGTCCCACACTAATCAAGTTTTTAGGTATTGTGGGAACATACAAAACATTGGTTAGCAAATCTGCTCCACTTTTGCATTTCACTTTTCCAATTGAATGTACACTATGTCTTGTATTATCACTTGTTTGAACTGTATGACTAGAAATGCCTTTTTCCAATTCTGACATCAATTCTATGTTTCCTGACAAATGATTAGAACATCCAGAGTCAATGTAAAATACCTTTAGATCTTCTTTATCTGATGTGCTAATTGAATTCATCATTAATGATGTATGACTTTCATTCTGTGTGTCATTTGCATAGTTGTAGTAGGTGGTGTTGTAGGATTGATTCTGTCCCCAACTTCTTCCTCCACCTCTACCATAGCCTCCTCTTTGATTTTGTCTACCTCTTTGAAAATTACTTTGATATCTTCCACCTTGACCTTTGCTATTGTTGTTTTGATTCTAGTTTGAACCTTGTTGGTTGTGCCAACAGTCATGAGCCAAATGATTACTCAATCCACAGATCCAGCAAGCCTTCTTGTTGTTATTTTGATTACCTCTTCCTCTTCCAAAGCCTCTTGGTCTTCCTCTGCCAATGCCTTTACCTCTTGCATAATAAGCTTGAGAAATCGACTCCTCTTCATCCTTTGCTTTATCTTTATCTCCTTTCTTCTTGTTCTTCATGTACATTGTAGAACTTTGTCCTTTATCTCCATCTCCCTTCAAGTCTTGCTCATATGTGAGCATCAAACCAAGTAATTGATTCAACTCTGGAACATAATGATTTAATGAAAGTTCTGTTGATAAGACAAAAGGTTTCCACCTTTCATCCCCTCTCAAACCTGCAAGTAGTTGAGCAATCAATCTGTGATCTTCAACATCTTCATCTATGGATCCAAGACTATCTGCTAGATCCTTCATCTTAGTGACATAATCACTAATACTTTGACTTGGCTTCGTTTTGAATGTTGTAAACTCTGACCATAGACTTGCTTATGCATTCCATATATCTTCAGATGATTCCAATCCTCTGATGTGTGGTAGCAAATGATCAGAGATTGTATTGTAGATGTAGGCTTTTGCACTTGCATCCTTCTTCTGCCAATGCTTTAAAGCATCAAGTTCTTCTTTCTTTGGTCGGCTTTCATCTTCAAATACTGGCTTCTCTTCTTCACCTGTAACATATATCATGAGATCCTTACTCATAAGTAAGGCTTCCATTCTCATTACCCATGCAGGGTAATTATCTTTGTCTAGTTTGTCAATGGAGATATGATCTGCCATACTCCTTTCCTTCTACTACAACCTGTGAGCTTAAAGGATAAAGGATAATATGGAGTTCTTTGTGTATGAGGATACTTTGAAAGTAATCTTTTGATGCCTTGTGTCTTCAAATGCTTCACCTTTGAAACTTTAATGGAAAACTTTCCAAAACTTCTCGTACCTTTGCCGCCTTCTGCTCTTTAGGACCTTTATGCTCATATACCACTTGTTGATGTATGAAACACCACAAGAAATGAATTAATGTGACACTAGAACACCTCTATGGTCACCATTAACTCATTGCCACTTCAAACTTTGAGAAATGATAGCCTAAAGTGAGAACTTTGCTTCTATAGAAATTCCTAGTCACTAAAATTACATACCTTCAGTATTTTGCTAATTTCTCTTAGCTCAAATATTATTTCTCCAAGATATTTTATAGGCTGAAACTAAAAGAGTACAGCTTTCCAACAAGCTATCATATGCATGAAACGGATCTCTAGAACTCAAGTTATGGCCCTCACAAGATGACCCTGTATGACCTTCCAAAACTAGAAATTTTGCCTGTTTTAGTAAATTTCGCTCTCTAAAAATAAAAATTCGATGCCTAGCATCGACTTGCAACCAAAAGTCGATGCCGGGCATCGACTTTGAGCTTTTTCAGCCATTTTTTCAGCACCAGAATTAGCCTCTTTTACACACACATGAACAAGACCACTTTATGTGGGAAGTCGATGCCAGGCATCGACTTTATGTTGAAAATCGATGCCAGGCATCGAGTTGCTCCACAAACCTCATGATTTTAAGAAGCTTCATCAGTAGATAAAAGTCAGATATGAAGATAAGGACTTATCAGCTAGGATTCGATGCCAGGCATCGACTTCTCGCATAAAACTCAACCTTTCAACATACATTCGATGCCAGGCATCGACTTGCTTGGAAAACTTCAACCTTTCAAATCATTACACAGAAAACAAACACTGGAGATGGAGGAAGAAGACTTATACATAGAACTTTAACTAATTCTTGTCATAGCTATGAAAACTCAGAAATACACAGGTGCTTTCTCACGCAGAGAAGCCCGACTATTCTCAATCATACAAGATGAGTTCTAAATCACTCTCTTATTGTCTTCTCTTTCTCTTCACTCATCGCGTCAGTTGATACAAACTAACTTATATAGATTTTCGCATTCCCGTGATTTAAAAAAAAAAACTTCTAAAACTAAAGTGAACTAACTTTACAAGATAATACACTTGTGAATTTGTCCCTTCACATAGGCATGTGGTTTTCTTCTAAAGCTTTGACCTTCAAATATAGGTCCAATTAGTGATTGTTTCTCCAACAATTATCTCCATGGACAGTGGGTGTACTCTGAATAATGTCAAAACTCTTCATGAGAGTCTTCAACCATATAACCTCCTTTGCAGCTTCAACCATTCCTTTATACTCTGCTTCTCTGGATGACAAAGCAACTGTATGTTGCTTCTTAGAACACCAAGAGATTAATTTATCTCCCACATAACATAAGTATCCATAGGTTGATCTCCTATCATCAGGATTACTTGCCCAATCTATAACATTATATATCTTGATGTTTGTATCTGATGTGAAACCATAATACAAACCTTCCTTGGGTGTACCCTTAATATATCTTAACACCCTTTGTCCTGCAACCCAATGTTCTCTCCTAGAACAATGCATGAATTGAGACAACACTCCAATTCCATATGACAAATCAGGCCTAATTAATGTAGCATAGATTAGACTACCAACCAAACTTTGATATAGCTTCATGTCCTTGAATTCTTCTCCTCCATATCTACTCAGTTTGTGATTCACCTCCATTGGAGTAGGTGCTACCCTGCAATCTTCCATTTTAAACTTGATTGGCAAGTTCTTCAAATACCTTGCTTGAGTCACATATAATCCATGTTGAGTATATGAGACCTCCATGCCCAAGAAATATGACAAGTATCCCAAGTCACTAATCTTGAACTCTTTCTCCATTTGCTTCTTAAGTCTTTGTATGCCTTTACTTGGAAACCAAGTTCCTTCAAGAACTTCACAAGTCTATAATTCCATGCCCTTGGGGCCTGCTTCAAACCATACAAAGCTCTCTTGGGCTTACATACATACTCTGGATACCTTTTATCTTTAAAACCTTCTGGTTGCTCCATGAAAACATCATCTGAAATATAACCATTTAGAAAAGAATTCTTCACATCTAATTGACATAGCTTCCAAACTTTACATGCAGCAATAGCTATGAGTGTCCTTATAGTTGTCATCTTTGCCACACGACTATAAGTCTCATCATAATATATGCCATATGTCTGAGCATACCCTTTCACAACAAGTCTAGCTTTATACCTAGATACACTTCCATCCGCATACATCTTTGTCTTGTAGACCCATTTGCATCCAATGATCTTCTAACCATTTGGTTTAGGAACCATTCTCCATCAATGCATCATACTCTTCCTGCATACCTTTCTCCCAATTTTCCTTACCTTTTGCCTCTTCATATGTAGAAGGTTCTTCTATAAGCATAATCTTTAGTGGTAAAAAATGAAGTATCATAGCTATACCTTGTAGGTTGCCATTTGTGCCTTGATGACCTTCTGATTTCTCCGATGAACTTCTGATTTCTCCACTTCTTGAAGTTTCTGGTTCATTGCATTCTGGATCAAACCTTGGCATTTCTTCAACTTCAACTTGTGCTTCATTGTTCTCTTCTTCATCAAATATTTGAACATTTGATTTACCTTTCTTCTGGTTCAATGTTTCTTCATCATCTGCATGAATATTAATTGTACCTGCATACCAAGTACTTTGCTCATCAAATGTAACATCCTTTGACACAAGGAATTGCTTTGTGGATGGATTCCACAACCTATAACCCATTTGTTTATCATCATAGCCAATGAACACATACTTTTCAACTTTAGGTTCCAATTTATGCCTCAACTGAGATGGCACATATGCATAAGCCAAACATCCAAACAATTTACAATGATCTAAGGTAGGTCTCTTACCCCACCAAGCTTCATATGGTGTCATACTCTGCAAAGCTTTACATGGTAGCCTATTAACCAAGTATGTGGTTCTATTTACAGCCTCAACCCACAAATAATTGGGTCAATTCTTTTCTTTCATCATTGATCTTGCAAACTCAACAAGAGTTCTATTTCTCCTTTCTGCTACACCATTTTGTTGAGGAGAGTACCTGCAAGTAACTTCCCTTTTTATACCTGCATTCCATAAGTAATCACTGAACTCATTAGAGAAATACTCTTCCCCTCCATTTGACCTTAGTCTCTTCAATTTTTGCCCTATAATTCTTTTTGCATACACATGATAATGTTTAAATGTATTGAACACCTCTGATTTATCTTTGATCACATATATGGTGATCCACCTGGTAGCATCATCAACATAAATCGCATAATCTTGAACCATTAATGCTAAAGTCCTTTGATGGTCCCCATACATCTGTATGTACCAATTCAAGCTTCTCTCAATACATGAAACCATGCTTATTATGTGATTGCTTATGAGCCTTACCTAATTGATATGCTTCACATCTGTATGTCATGTGTTGACCTACAACATTAGGTAATCCAAGCACTGAACCATTGTTAATCATATCCTTAATACCTCTTTCATTGAAATGTCCAAGCCTTTTATGCCAAAGATCTAACTCAGCGATCTTATGTCCTCCATAAGTGAACAAGACATGACCAACATTGGCTTGAATCTTCAATATGAATACCCTTCCTTCTTTCTTTCCTAAAACAATTTGGTTATACCCATTGCTAGGGTATCCCACAAAAACTCCATCATTAGTGAACCTTAATTCATAGCCTTTCTCTACAATTTTCCCTACACTTGTCACATTCATTGGAATTGTAGAAACATACAAAACCTTACTTAGAAGAGTGATTCCATCCTTAGCCTTCACTGATCCTGTTAGCTCACAAAATGGTTGGTTTTTATGCACTAATATGTTTGTATTTGGCAGGAAAATATGTTTGATTTCAGTTTGCAGGAGCTTTCGGCATGTAATGTCGCATTAAAATTAGATGCTTTGAAGCAGAACATGAGGCCTGGGAACCCCTTGGTGACACAAGAAGAGCTTTTGGCGATAACCAGTTCCAATTTACATTACCGTACCATGCTGCATGTGAAGCACCTCTAGTATTACCCCTTGGACGCTGGCACTGCATTGGCTATGATGTATGCCAACTGTTACATGGTTCAAGAAGCTCGAGGGATGTTTAATGGTTTGCCAATGGTGGACATAAAGAGATGATGGGCTCACATGGTTGCTTAAGGATTTCGCACAAAAGGGTCTACAGAGCGGTCTTGGAAAGGCAAACTCATGCTCGGGTTATGAAAGTCTTTTTGGGTAATTGATTTCATCAATTGCATTCATGTTTTGGATTGTGGGAAGCATGTGGATCATATGTTTTTGTTGAGTCTTGTTGCACGATGGTCTAGCGAGAATCGTATTTGTGATGGTTTCATTAATGTTTTTGAGTTCTTAGTTTTGTTCCATGCATTTATAATTGGGATTGTGGAAGATGTAGAGATGACATGGTTTTGTTGAGGATTTGTGGCAGGAAGACATGAGACGAGAAAGAGTGGTGTAAGTAAGTATAGCAGGTTGGGAGCACTTGGTCCCGGGTGTGATGAATGTGGGTGTTATGCTCCCTCAATACCCATGCGGCAAGGGAAGTGGCCCGTAAGTCCACACGGGGGATAGGAGGGAACCGACCAGCAGGAGACGGGAGTTGGGGACGCTATCCGAGAAAGAGAGGGTCGGGAGCTCTCTTACTCTCTCTCTCGTTGTTTCACGAGCAGATAAGGGGGAGGAGTTTTTTGGTTTTTTTGGTTGTTCTGTGCAGATATCCGGAGGGAGCAGCCGCGAAGGGAGGTGTTCCCGTCGCTCATGGAGCTGGCGATGGAGAGATAAGCATTGGAGGCCTCCAGGGACTCGTGACCTGCGGTTCGTCGTTCATTTCTGTTCTCTCCGCCTTCTCTGTACACGCTATAAGTAGGCGCAGAATGCTTGCAGTATTTCACGTTAGACATTAGGTGAACGGCTTCTTCCCCCTATCAGAGGTTACTGCGACGGTTATGGCTTTTGATTTCATGTGGTTCCTTCTTGTCGCTCATCTTCTCCGCTACTGCTTGGTGGTCCTGGTTGCCGTGCTGTGGGGGGCCCACACGAGCAGTACTGTCTCTCCTCCCCGATCATGACGGTCGTCTTCAATTCCAGATCATGATGCCTTCCGACATGGTTTTTGATTTTGGTGCCTGTATCTGCCTTCCGGCTGCTGTTCCTTACGCTACTCATCGTATGGGAAATGCCACTTCGTAGGTTTATGTTCCCACTCTCTCAAGTTTCAACTGGCCGGGTTTGCTGCTCTTATCCTGGAGAAGATCCATTTAACTCTGCAACAGTTCAGGCTCCGTAGATCGGCGCATTTGCAGCACATCTAAATATTAGAGGATATAATCTTTCTGAACATCAGCGAAGATCCTGCTTGCTGATTTGTTCGGTAATACTTATGAGAAGTGGAATGGAAGTTTTCAGGCTCTAAATGAAGTGACGTTCTGACCTCAGGATATTTCCCAAAATAGAGTTTGTTACATGCTTCGACGGAGTAATTTCTGTTATGTGTCACGCAAAGTCTAAGAAGTTGCACCATTTATTATCCAGAACGTCATGTAATCAAGATGGTAAGTTTGGCCGCGGTGTATACAGCGTGGGTACCTCTTTCAGGCTGACATCTTACAACAGCTCAAGTTGTACAATTCTAATTTCTAAAGATCATGAATTTTGCACAAAAATTTGCGGGATGAAATGCAGAGGATTTGCTGCTTCGATTTGAACTCAAGAGTGCTAACGTCACCTCCGTATGATTGAAGCCGTCACAAAAATTTTGTGGTTGGTCTTGGGGTAGGAAGCGTAGGAAGTACGGATCACCTTCACTTTCTGCGCTTTAAAATTATTGGAAGGGAACAAATGCTTTTCCTTCAAGTCGTTAGAGGTCGTGTATGCATGTACAGCGAAGGTTGAAGAGAAAGACCACATGTCGTATGACAGGTAAAGTTTTGCTCCCGCCTTTTATGTCAGAAACTTGATATGTCTGTAGATATCATATGGCAGGAAAATTATTAATCTCAATCTGTCGTTTGACAACTAAAATGGATATGCCCATTTTTGACATGCGAAATGGCCCATTTTTGGTGTGAGTGTAGATGTGAAAAGAGTGATTGGAGAGTGAGTGGATGTGTGTGCAAGTGTAAGTGCGTGTGAGTACATGTGTGAGAGTGTGTAAGGGATTGCATGTGTGTGTAAGCATATGTGGAAGAGTGCGGGTGTGTGTGTGGTTGCATGTATGAGAAGAAGGAAGTGAGTGTGTATGTGGTTCTAGTTGAATGTTGGCATGAGAATGTGAGTGTGTGAGATCTAACTGTGTGAGTGAACCTGAAGGTTGAAAGGTAAGCGTGTGGGTGTATGAATGTATGTATGTGTAAGAGGAAGAAGTAAAGTGCACAAACGAGTGTGTGTGTGTGGAAGAGAGTAAAACAAAAAGGGGAGTGGGGAAGAGAAAGTGAAGGAGGAAAAGGAGAGGAAGTTGGTGTGTGAGAAAGAAAGGAAGGAAGAGAGTGAGTGTAAGGTGTGTGCAAGGGAGAAATATTGAAGAGTGTGTGGGTGAAAGGTGGGAACAGGAAGAGTGAACTAAAGAGAGGAAGAGAAATAGAGCAAGTGGAACAAGAAAGCGTGAGTAAGGAGAAAGTGCGCTCAGAAGAGTAAGTCATTGTAAGTTGGTATTGATTTGCATTTGAGGAAGGCGAGTGGACCGATTTCGAGTAATTTGGGGTGAAATACAAGTGTATATATGCATCTTTTTCCTTGGGCATTATAGCGCTTTCATTTTGGTGCGTTTGCCGGGAACTTATGAGCTAGTGCATAGCCATAAGAAAAATCCATTTCGAGATAATTGTGGGCTCTAGGTAATCCAAGTAGACTGATTCCGAGGGATTTGAACAAAATAAAGTCTTGTATAATCACCTTTTCCGTGGGCTTAAGAACCGTTTCATTTGGTGCGTTTGCCGGGAATTGGCTTAGCACATCTCATCGAGAGTGCTACGAGTTCGCTTGGTGCCCCAATCGTGTGGCACAACCAAGTCGATCCCAAATCTGCTTTGACCTTCATTAAAGAAATGGCCCAACAAAAGCCAGCATGTGGTTTGGAGAATGCCAATATGAGGCAACCGAATTTTGGACAAAATAGGAGATGGATAGATTCTCGTCCGACCATGAGACATCATGTGAACCGAGGGTGGCGATTTGGCCCGATATCAAATTATGTGAGATGCTGGTGTTGCGAGCAGATTGGGCATATAGCCAAATATTGCCCTCGTGTATGCACCCCATTGGATTTTGTCCCCACATGTGCGGACTGCGGGAAAAAGAGACTATGCGAGCACGTGTGTGGCTCAAAAGAGGTGATTGACCTAAAGGTCGCAACGAATGAACCAGATAGGTGCTTATCCTCCTTGTATGTGGAAGTTGACAAAGGTGGAGTTACTTCGTCGACGGAGACTGCGAGAGCAAGTGAAAGCAAGGACACTCGATCTCATGATCGAGACTTGATAGAACTTGTGAAGAGCTTGGAATGTCAAGTCAATTGGTTGCATGAGGAGCGAGATAATGAGAGGATCAAAATAGCGAAATTAGAGGAAAATCAAGAGAAAATGGCCGAGGTCCTAGAAACTTGGGAAAAGCAAGTACGCGTGTTGAAAAATGAAAACAAGGAAAGGAAAAGAGTAAACAAAAGCTGGAGGCAGAACCTTGTGAAGCCCGAGAGTGAAAACGTGGTCTGGGACTTGAGATCCGGCTTGATGGTAGCCAACTACTTTGGAGTTGCGATCGAAGGAGAGCTCTCAAGAGACGAGGATGACTTGATGAGGAGAGTCGAGGGAATGGAGCATGAAATCGAGAAGGTACAAAGCATAATCCGTCGATACAATGATCAAGCGGGTAAGGCATGTGACGAGTTCCACCTAGAGTTAGAAAAAATGAAAAGTGCACAAGCGGAGAGTGATGAGAAAGTGAGACGTGTAGAGAAAGAGAATGCAAAGCTGAGTAGCAAGCTCGGTAGGTGGATGAATCAGAAAGACGATGAGACCCGAGAACGTGTAGAAGATCCGAAAGTAGGTAGAATAGAGGAAGAGCTAAAAGGGATGTTGGACCAGTTAGAGGCGATAGGCGTGGAGTTAGAAAGAACGAAGAATGAATTGTCGAAAAAAGTGGATGATCTGGAAGTAGAAAATATGAGTAGAATCTGGGAGGAGAGGTCGATTCGAGAAGAGGTTGAAAAGTTGTCTGGCCAAGTCGGGAGGAGCGAGGAGGTTCCTTTGGAAATAGAAAGAAAGATGAGCCATTTAGAAGAAGAGAAGAAGAAAATGTGGATTCGGTTCCATCAAGTGGATGATGAGATTTTTCGACTCCAAGGCAGTGATGAGCGAAAAGAAGAAGGGATAAGGGATTTAGCTTTGAAGCTCGAGGCATTAAGAGGTGTAGTAATGAATGGTGGCCTTCCAGACCGTATCGCCTGGCTAGAGGACAATATCAGCAAGCTGTCGAATCATGTAGAATCTCTGCGAGGCAGAGGTTGGAGATGAAAAGAATAGACGAGGTGATGGATGTGGGTTAGGACGGCTTGAGTCTGATTAGGGTTTGCTTTGCAGATTGCGAGTCAGAGACGTGAGGACGGATGGATCGAGTTGGCTGTACACTTAGGACTGAAGTGACACTTTCTGAGGTTTCAGGTCGGCAAAGTAATTAGTGTGTGCGGGTTTTTGCGAGGACGGGTTGACCATGGCATTAGTGACTGGATTTTGGCTTGAGTGGCAGCAGAGAAGAGATATGTCTCATTGGGATGTCCACGAGGGGAGTTTATGTGTGTGTGTCGTGATTGGTTGGGTTGGGAAAAAGTCCTTTCTTTTGTCTCCTAATTCTCGAGATGCGGGAATGAAAAGAAAATGAGAAAAATATATGGTTGTGTATGTTTGAGTGTGGCTACGCGCCTATGTGGGCCGATAGGTGGGTGGACCCACTTTGGCCGGGTGGTCAAAGCCACAAACCGACGTCGGTTTCGCATAAGGCTAGCTGTCTGTGTGTCGTGCGCTGCGTTGGGTTGGTAGATGGGTGGAACAAACTCGATCGGGTGGTCGAGTCCACGAGTCGCATCCAGCTTCGGCGTAGGCCGGCAAGTGTGAGTAAATATGTGAAAAAAAAAATGATGAAAAAATTGCGAAAAAAAAATGAATGAGAAGAATTCCTCGCACGAGGGGGGACATAAGAGAGGTGAGAGAGCATGATGCTCGGATGGGAATATATGTGTTTGTGTTGTGGGGATTTGGGTTATGTGTGGGCTCCCGATGAAACATGTCAAATTGAAGCTTAAGCTCGGCTAGGGTTTTGGTTGCGATGTGTCTATGGAAAGCTTGGACTTGAGGAATCCAATCGTGCTAGTTGCATTGTTTGTCTGCAAACCTTCCGGAAGTGTTCAGGTTGGCTCTTAGGTGGTGCAGTGACTTGTGAAGTTCGGAATCGCGTCGACGATGACTGATCTTGTTAGAGTGAGCTCGTGTTAGGCTTGAGTGGTCCTTATCGTGTATCCATCAAGTTAGAGTGGTGTGGTGGTGACCTAGCATCTGATCTAGTCGACGAGCAAGAAAAATAGAGAGATAGACAGGAAGGCAAGCGGGTAGTGGAGACCCTAGGTAGAAAGGGAATGAAAAATCGGCGAGAGAACTCAGCTAGAAACGAGAAAAAGAAATCAGGAAAGCGATCGTACGGCCAAGAAGAGTATCAAAAATAAAAGTGGGAAATGGTTTTGATTATATATGGTGTGTGTGGAAAGTGTGTTGAGTATGCATGTGGAACAAAGATGTGTGACGTGTTGAATGAGTAGTCGAGAAGAGTGACGAGAGCGAATGTGGATATGTCTTCTGTTTGCATGTATGTATGTTGTGCGTGACGAGAATGCATGAGTGATGCGGGATCATGATGTGTGTGCCGAGTGTATATGTGTGATGTGGATGATTGTCTTTCCATTTTGGTTGTAAATGTTATTGTGATTTGATGACGAAAAGTTCTAATGTTTTAATGAAGTTTGCAGACAGGTGGACATGTCGATGAAGATGCGAGAGGATGGACAAAGATGGTAAGTGGAATGATTGGATTTTGGTACTGACCAACGATTGTATGAGGGTGATTGCAGGTGCTTCATTGAGGAAGAAAAGAATAGATTTGGCTCGTCGAGGACGACTTCGCAATTAAGAAGAGGGGAGTATGTTAGCTCACAAAATGGTTGGTTTTTATGCACTAATATGTTTGTATTTGGCAAGAAAATATGTTTGATTTCAATTTGCAGGAGCTTTCGGCATGCAATGTCGCATTAAAATTAGATGCTTTGAAGCAGAACATGAGGCCTGGGAACCCCTTGGTGACACAAGAAGAGCTTTTGGCGATAACCAGTTCCAATTTACATTACCGTACCATGCTGCATGTGAAGCACCTCTAGTATTACCCCTTGGACGCTGGCACTGCATTGGCTATGATGTATGCCAACTGTTACATGGTTCAAGAAGCTCGAGGGATGTTTAATGGTTTGCCAATGGTGGACATAAAGAGATGATGGGCTCACATGGTTGCTTAAGGATTTCGCACAAAAGGGTCTACAGAGCGGTCTTGGAAAGGCAAACTTATGCTCGGGTTATGAAAGTCTTTTTGGGTAATTGATTTCATCAATTGCATTCATGTTTTGGATTGTGGGAAGCATGTGGATCATATGTTTTTGTTGAGTCTTGTTGCACGATGGTCTAGCGAGAATCGTATTTGTGATGGTTTCATTAATGTTTTTGAGTTCTTAGTTTTGTTCCATGCATTTATAATTGGGATTGTGGAAGATGTAGAGATGACATGGTTTTGTTGAGGATTTGTGGCAGGAAGACATGAGACGAGAAAGAGTGGTGTAAGTAAGTATAGCAGGTTGGGAGCACTTGGTCCCGGGTGTGATGAATGTGGGTGTATGCGAGCATGGACATAAGTTATGGATATAGTTGGTAGAATATATTGTATGTTGATGGAAGGTGTGTATGGCATGACTATGTGTGAGTAGAATAAGAATTGAAAATATGTTTTTGTAGGGAAATCGGTCTTATGGTTTCATCATAGTTGTTTTTGAGTGATTGGTTTTGCTTACCATTTTATGACCTGGATTGTGGGAAGTGTAGAGCTGACGTGTTTTTGAAGATTTATTGCAAGAAATAGTGAGGTGAGGAAGTCGTGTACGGGATCCCATTTTTTTGCTCGAGCATACTTAGTCTTAGGAAGGAAAACTAGATGCATTAAGCGTTCGGGAAGAAAGTGAGAATTGGAGAAAGACTGAGAGTGGGAGCAGCCCAAATCAGGAAAATGAGTATCTCTATCCTTGCTTGCATGTGCATCACATCTGAAAAAAGGTGGTGGCATACATGGGTGATGTGGGTTATTGGTGGTTGATGTTTTTCTGTCCATGGCATGTTTGCGTTTTGACATCATATGGAGCTAACATCTCTGATGAGTGACAGGTGCAGAGAGCATGACAACAGAGGGAGAAGATCAATAGGGCATCTGAGGTATGGTCAAAATTTGGTTGAATGATGGTGCTAACCGTGTTGTAGACAAGTGGTAGTGGTCACCTGAACTATGACTTGTACGCATGAGTTGAGAGCTTGAGCATGTGCGTATGGATACAAGTGATGAAGTGAATGGTAAGGTGAGCCAAAAACTGGAAAGGAACTTTTGTGCACGAGAATCAGGTATGAATACGGAGTTGGAACATGTGTGTGCGCAATTTATTATGAAGGCATGATTTGGAATGACGGGATTATGGTACTTTAAATGAGCTAACCATTTGGATAAGTGACAAGTGAAAAGCAAGGACCGGGTAGTGATGATGCTCGTCGGGGACGACTTCGCAAGCAGAACGAGTAGAAATGGGGGAGTATGTTAACTAAAATTCTTGCCAATTCTTTTGCTCTAACATGTCGCTGTTGTATGGAACGGAAGCTTGATTACAAGTACTTGGAGAGGAAAAAAAGTGTGTTATGTGGAAAAGAGGAGCGCTTACTATTTTGGAAGCATGAGTAGGGGGAATGTGGTATGCTTGAATTGCGATTCATGGGCTTGAAGTGGATTTCCCAGTTGCCAGCAGCGTGGTTGGGTTATATTTGAAGTGTGGCATGCTCCTGGAAGCTAAAGAGTTTTTCTTTTAGACAAGTGCATGGGCTTTCTTGGAGAGCGTTGTATGAACCTAAGATGCGCTTCATCCTAACTTGTCATGATCCAGAGGTACACAGCATGATTGCTTGTCCAAGCTACTATTTGGGTAAAGGTGCAGGTTTGTGTAAAGAGATTCACTTTGAAGGACCACCAACATGTGTAGGATTTTGGCACTATGTTTGGGTCACTTGCTTGAGGAATCAGAGATATAAGCAAAGCTGAATTGTTTAATTATGCAGCATAATAACTCAAAAGTATGGAGTCATTGTGCTGGATCAAAAATCTCCCCCGATGCTTGGTGGTATTTCGAGCAATAAAACGAAGTGTTGCTTACTCTTTATCTTGTATTTTGAAGTGGGCCTGTGATGGCATTTTTCAAAAGGGTACATCAGTAGATCTCAGGGAGGGGTTATGCTCCCTCAATACCCATGCGGCAAGGGAAGTGGCCCGTAAGTCCACACGGGGGATAGGAGGGAACCGACCAGCAGGAGACGGGAGTTGGGGACGCTATCCGAGAAAGAGAGGGTCGGGAGCTCTCTTACTCTCTCTCTCGTTGTTTCACGAGCAGATAAGGGGGAGGAGTTTTTTGGTTTTTTTGGTTGTTCTGTGCAGATATCCGGAGGGAGCAGCCGCGAAGGGAGGTGTTCCCGTCGCTCATGGAGCTGGCGATGGAGAGATAAGCATTGGAGGCCTCCAGGGACTCGTGACCTGCGGTTCGTCGTTCATTTCTGTTCTCTCCGCCTTCTCTGTACACGCTATAAGTAGGCGCAGAATGCTTGCAGTATTTCACGTTAGACATTAGGTGAACGGCTTCTTCCCCCTATCAGAGGTTACTGCGACGGTTATGGCTTTTGATTTCATGTGGTTCCTTCTTGTCGCTCATCTTCTCCGCTACTGCTTGGTGGTCCTGGTTGCCGCGCTGTGGGGGGCCCACACGAGCAGTACTGTCTCTCCTCCCCGATCATGACGGTCGTCTTCAATTCCAGATCATGATGCCTTCCGACATGGTTTATATGGCAGGAAAATTATTAATCTCAATCTGTCGTTTGACAACTAAAATGGATATGCCCATTTTTGACATGCGAAATGGCCCATTTTTGGTGTGAGTGTAGATGTGAAAAGAGTGATTGGAGAGTGAGTGGATGTGTGTGCAAGTGTAAGTGCGTGTGAGTACATGTGTGAGAGTGTGTAAGGGATTGCATGTGTGTGTAAGCATATGTGGAAGAGTGCGGGTGTGTGTGTGGTTGCATGTATGAGAAGAAGGAAGTGAGTGTGTATGTGGTTCTAGTTGAATGTTGGCATGAGAATGTGAGTGTGTGAGATCTAACTGTGTGAGTGAACCTGAAGGTTGAAAGGTAAGTGTGTGGGTGTATGAATGTATGTATGTGTAAGAGGAAGAAGTAAAGTGCACAAACGAGTGTGTGTGTGTGGAAGAGAGTAAAACAAAAAGGGGAGTGGGGAAGAGAAAGTGAAGGAGGAAAAGGAGAGGAAGTTGGTGTGTGAGAAAGAAAGGAAGGAAGAGAGTGAGTGTAAGGTGTGTGCAAGGGAGAAATATTGAAGAGTGTGTGGGTGAAAGGTGGGAACAGGAAGAGTGAACTAAAGAGAGGAAGAGAAATAGAGCAAGTGGAACAAGAAAGCGTGAGTAAGGAGAAAGTGCGCTCAGAAGAGTAAGTCATTGTAAGTTGGTATTGATTTGCATTTGAGGAAGGCGAGTGGACCGATTTCGAGTAATTTGGGGTGAAATACAAGTGTATATATGCATCTTTTTCCTTGGGCATTATAGCGCTTTCATTTTGGTGCGTTTGCCGGGAACTTATGAGCTAGTGCATAGCCATAAGAAAAATCCATTTCGAGATAATTGTGGGCTCTAGGTAATCCAAGTAGACTGATTCCGAGGGATTTGAACAAAATAAAGTCTTGTATAATCACCTTTTCCGTGGGCTTAAGAACCGTTTCAGATCCAATGGACTTCATATTCTTCTTTTTGTTGTCACCTATTTGAACTACATGATTACTCACCTTATTCTCCAAATCAGTCATCAAAGCTATGTTGCCACTCAGGTGATTGCTACACCTTGAGTCAATGTAGAAAACTCTTTGATCTTCACTTTATCTTTCACAAGTTGCATTCATAATTAAGGTTGAATCCTCCCTCTAATCTGAAGCATAGTTGTAGTAGGTATTATTGTAGGACTGAATTTGAAAGCCTCTACCTGCATTTCTTCCAAAGAAACCTCTACTTTTGAAATTACCTCTCTGATTTCTATTACCTCTTCCTGTTGAATTAAAGTTTTGATTATATCCTCCACCATTCTGATTATTATGCCAACATTCATGAGCTAAGTGATTAGTCTTACCCACAAATCCAGCAAGCTTTGACACCATCTTTATTGCTTATGCCTCTACCTCTTCCTTTGCCACCTCCTCTTCCTCTTAGGAAGTTAGCTTGGCTAGTTAGTGCCTTCATCTTCATTCAACTGTTGCTTGCCTTTGCTAATCTTCTTCTTGTCCTATCTTCATCAACTGCTCCTAATGCATCTGCAATGTCCTTCATCCTTTCTACATAATCAGAATGGATTGAGAAGCCTTCTTCTTGAATGTGGTAAACTCTTCCCACAAGGATGCCTTCCTTGACTTTGTAGTGTTTTGAAAATGCTCCTCCAAATCATTCCATATGTCACTTGCACTTTCAAGTCCTCTAATGTGAGGTAGCAAGTAATCATTGACTCCCATGTAGATAATGCTCCTTGCTTGAGCATCCTTCTTCATCCATGTCTTTAAATATGAGAGCTCTTCCCTAGTTGGAACACTAGGATCCCTAAATTCTAGTTTCTCTTCTTCACCTGTGATGTATCCTATTAAATCTTTGCTCATAAGATGAACTTCCATCCTCATTGACCAAGCAGGATAGCTTTCTCTATCCAGTTTCTCTATCTGAAGAGAATCTCCCATCCTTTCTTCACCTGTGTAATAAATTCTTCAAGATTTATGAATAATAGATGGACCTTTACTTCAAATGTAGTTCCTTTTGATCTTCTTGATAGCTTCAGGCCTCCTTCTCTAGCTTTCACTTCAAACTTTCACCTTTTGAATCTTCAAAGATTGATCTCTGTATAACTGCAACAATCGGGGTCCTCATTTCTTCAATTTTGATGATTCTTGCTCTGATACCACTGATGGAGCGTGTTAATCTCCAAAACAACAAGTTATCCTTGATGTGAGAGCACCTCTATATCAAGAAAAACTCAAAACCTCAACCAATTTTGGAAGACCAATACTAAATTACCAAATTCTGAACTAACTATGAACAAACTGAATACACAAAAAGTCTGCTTCACTTAATTCACTCATTGACCAATAAAATGTGTAAAGTTTCCAATGAAACTTTGTACAACATGTTTCATAAAGTTTTCCCACCTTCTCCAAGTTAAATCTCTCCAAAAGATTCAGTAAATCGTGAGATTTGATTCAAACATTGTACCTATGTCTAAACCTGCTCTTCTGTGTAGTCGATTTTGACACCTACAACTTCTAATGCATGGTTCTCCCAAAGTAGATGTCGATTATTCCAATGATTTTAGCCACAAGTAGCTCACCTTTGAACTTAAAGAATGAGTGCTTACTTGCTCAAAATTTTACACTATGGAGGGAGATCTGATCAAAACATTGACCATTGGGATTGCATCTATTTTTATCTTCACATTTACACATGTAAATGTTCCTAGTCATAATTCTCTCAGCATGATTACAATTAGATTCTCAAAACTTGTATAGAGGTCAGTGAACTATAGAATTAGACTTGTACAAAAGCATTCCTCAAGAGGATAAGCATAGAAGAAGCCCTTAGCAAAAGATCGAGATGCAATTTTTTAGATTCTCTTCTATTATGATAAAGTATACATTTGATGAATGATTTTCTTCCTCTTACTCTCTAAGTCTTATAATGACTTCTAATTCATTTCATACATCATCTAATCTACTCATAATACATCTATATCATGTATATATAGATGTTTACATCTCGACTCATCAAAGATACAAAGTTTCTATAAACTAATTACAAACTTAGAGTACATGTATATACAAGTCTTCAATTTCTAACCATGCGCTAAATGTCAAGCCTCTTATGTTGATCTTTACTTCATTCTTTGACTTCAAATCTTTGTCCAAATCATCAATTGATGGCTGTTCTACACCAACATTCTGTACTAGGGTACAAGGAGTTGTAAACTCTCTACAAATCCCTCTAGACTGACAAAAAAGGCTGAATTCATGTGAAGTGTACTCACCCCCATTATCTGAATGTAAAGCCTTGAGCTTAGTTCCTTTCTTAGTCTCAATTGAAGCAAGCCATTTTCTAAAAGTAGGGAATACCTCATCCTTCGATTTGATAGGATATACCCAAACTTTTCTAGTAGCATCATCTATGAAAGTGACAAAGTAAAGAGAATCACCTAAGGACCTAGTGGGCATAGGACCACACACATCTATATGAAAGAGATCTAAAGGCTAAATTGAAGAGTCAATGTGCATTCTATGCACATTTTTGGTTTGCTTTGCATATTGACAATGGTCACAAAATGAAAAATCAGAGAAAGATAACATAGGTAAGTAGCCAGAATGAGAAAGATTTTCCATTCCACTACAAGATATATGGCCCAAACGACCATGCCAAATACAAGCCATAGGCTGTTCAGTAACAGCTAACAAGTGTTCTTTCTGTGATACAAATAAAGGATAAAGTGAGTCAACTTTGTTTCCTTTTGCAATAACCATATTGCCCTTTGATATATGAAAGGACTGAGCATAGAAGACCACCTTGTAACGAAGGCCATCAAGTTGACCAACTGACATCAAACTTCGTGATAACTGAGGTATGCCATACATGGCGTACATTATGCATAGTAAATTTTGAACCATCAATTAACTACACAACCACATCTCCAATCCCCACAATGTCACACTGGTAAGAGTCACCAAGTCTCACGGTACCAAGAGATTTTGCTGCATAATTAGAGAACCATTCTCTGTGTGGTGTCACATGGAAAGAAGCACCAGAATCTAGCAACCACGTGTGGGAAAGAGAATTAGGCATAAGAGCCTCAATTGGCACAATACTATCAAGTGTCAACACATCAGCATCATCAGAAATAGCATTAATTTCTTCAATCTTCATAGTCAAAGTAGATGGTGCAGGTAACTGTTTAACATGCCCATCAACATTATGTTCTTTACCATTAGCATTCTTTAATGCATAACAATATTTCTTCATATGTCCTTTCTTATGACAATAATGGCATTCGATATCCCTCTTCCTTGATTTACTTCTACTCTTATTCTGTTGACCATTCTTTTCCTTGTTCTTGCTCTTGCCATGTTGTTGATTCTTTCCTTGGTAAGAATCACGAACATTATATGCATCTCCACTCTCAGTTCCAACCATAGATTTTCTATGAATCTCCTCACTCAAGAGTGCTCCACATAAGTCATCATAGGCGAGTTTACCATGAGGTGCACTATTGCTAATAGCTGTGCAAAATGTATCCCATGATGATGGCAAGGTGCATAACAGCAATACTGCTTTCATTTCATTATCCATATCCATTTTTTGAGCCTGTAACTGGGAGAGTATAGCATCAAACTCATTTAGATCAGCAACAACAATATCTGTGGCCTTCATGCAAAGGTCATATAATTTTCTCATCAGATAGACTTTATTTGATGTCGTCTCTTTTTCATATGTATTGCATAACTTCTTCCAAAGCTCCTCTGCACTTTCACAATCTAATACTGTAAAGTAAACATTATCTGCCAGGTGCAAGCATTCCCATTGAGGTTCATTTTCTATTCAACTAACGAGCCCAAGACTAAAAGGTACCTACCATATCAAGGTTTGATGTCCTATATCATCATTCCTACCTTAATGTGAATATAAATTCTAGTGTCCCATATGACCATACTTTATATCCAACAATGATGTGCGGATGATGTTTATCTTTAAGTGTAGAAGCTATACTCCGTAGAGCACCTTTTATTTAAATCATTTAAAGGAATTTGAAGTCAAGGAATTACATCTTTTTTTTCTATCGTGGTTAGGTTTCTAGGGCTTCCATCATAAGCTCATTCTATGATCTTATATTTTCTAACTATCTTATGCTTGTCTCATAAGGTTCAAAACATTTGATGGAATAAACATCGATCCTTATTTTCTAAGGTTAGTTCTTACTAAACTAGCTTAGTGACAAGAGTTTATTCATGTATTTAGATTCCTTTATGTCAAAAGCTTAAATAGTTACCCTAGGGCTTTTCAAGAATATCTCTATTGCTTAAGTCCAAGCTTTTATAAATTCTTTTGAACTTCTCTTCTATGAAATTTATTATAGGATAGATGAATATAAGTTTCACCTTCCACATAATTAATTATCATAAATCATGGTTGAAGAATACATATTTGGAATTCAGACTCCTATATTTCACTTTCACTTCTCTTTAAAGAAGTTTAGGCTCTGACATGTTCTATCAAAATTACAAGTTCAAACTACCTTCTTTGGATCTTTTTTACCATTGCATGACATGAAGTTGAGTTTTGAGAAAATCTTCTTTTCTTAACACCTACCACCTGAAATATGTTCTTCTAACCCATCATCTTCATCCATGATTCTATAATTAATGAATCAATTACACATATTTTGATAATTTTTGGTATGTTCTTCCCCCCCTTTGAAGATCTTTGGTCCTTGAAAATTGTAAAGTATCTAGCTTCATTCAAAACTTCGGAGTCAACTTCAATGATTCATATTATTTATCCCATAACTCTAATACTTTTATACTTATATGAATCGTGAAAGAATCCTTTTCAAGAAAATATATTAGAACAGAATCCACAACTTCTTAAGGTACCTCAACGTCCACATGTCCTAACATATTCATGAACTTTTGCTTATTTTTGGGAAAACTCATGATCCACTACTTGAAGTTTTTTATATTCCCAAAGTATAAGTTCCTTTTAACAATGTTAGAGAAGTGGTTTTAACTAAAGGCTTACTATAGTATAAGTTTTTGAACTATGACAAAGTCATGATGGTACTCTTACAATGATAAAAGAAAAACTTTCATATTTGTACCTTTAGGCCTTTTATTTCCTTCCTATTAGGAACTATTGCATTTACTAAAGAAAATGTGTCTTGAATTTCATCTTGAGATGCAAATCTATTGATTGAATGAAGCCACAATATGATTGGAATACTCTTCTAAGAGGAAGGTATTTTGAAAGGTTCATGGTGTCTTTAAGTACTTTACACCTTGATTGAAAATAAACATGGAACACCATGATTGAATGTTTATATTCTATTTGATTAAAATGAATATTCTTGTATGCTGTGAATGATTCATACTTAGCATCATACATTTCATGCTCTTGTGTCCTTTTTTTTGCACATGTGTTTCCTGATTCATACTTAGCATCATACATTTCATGCTCTTGTGTCCTTTTTTTGCACATGTGTTTCCTATTCATATGCGCATAATGATAATGTACATGTTTTTGTGCATTTAGAACATTTCTAGTGAAATGGAAACATGAGATGTGAAAAAATAACGCTTTGGACTTTAGTTCGTGCATTGAAGCCAACCTTTTGTGAAGATAAGTGAACAAACATTCATTCTTTTGTGAAGATAAGTGAACAAACATTCATTCTTGACATGCTCAATTACTTTTCAATACAGCTATGTTTGCTTATTTGATTCTAGCTTTCATTATGTCTTCTATGAATATGTGGAAAGAAAACAAAAGCTATGGCAACAAATGCTGAAATCAATCATAACTTCAAGAGTAATTAACCAAATAAGAAGCTACATCCATTCCTTGACGGTTGAGGAGAGTGAATCAATCTCAAAAACATGGTGTGTTCTCCGTACTCCTTGTTCTTGCATACCTTTAACTCCTTGATGCATTTCCTCTATTGGATGAGTGAAAAGAGAGGTAATTTTAATGATGTCCCTCTTGGAATGCCGAGGAAGGCCTAAACATCTCTTGCATGTCGTAAGATGACACATATGTGCTCTTTCCTTGGGAATTCTCTAGATCCATAAAATGGAAAGGGGGAAAGACAAGTCGTCCAACCTTTAGATATGAGGCTTATAAAGAGTAAAAGATGGCTCTCGAATCCCCTTTTATGTAGAGCAAGGAGATAAAATGGTTGGAAAATAGGTGCCACAAGAGGAACCTCATGGAGCTTTATGTTGAAGGATGAGTAGCTTGGAGACTTCTCACATATGTCAAGTTGAGAGCAGCATATATGGAGGAAGTAAGAGAGTTCAAGGGCTATGCCGTATAGCCATGGAAGCCTTGTGGCTACACTAGAGGAAACATTAACTCTTCTTTTAGGCGGAGAAACCACATAGGTGGTTATGATAATCCAAGATGGTCACATGGCTTTGTTTGACGGCCAAATAATCCCATTGGGGATGTTAAATGGGCTAATGAGAGCCTACAAAAGGTGCATTTGAGTGCAATGCAACATCACAAGAGGATGTGAAAGAAGGTTCTCTGCCTCCCTCATGGGTAGCTAGTTAGGTGGCCATTTTTGGGCAATAAAGTGTGTGGGCAAAAATGAGAGTCTAAACAGACTTACACATGCATTGTCCTTCTCAAGTTCTCCTTAGAAGGGCGTTTTCACCCGTGGGGGGGGGGGGGTCAAGCTATGTTTTTTGCAACAAGTGACCATGAGAAGGCCTTTAGATCAACGTCTTCCTCATGAATCAAGAAATTCACAAATGAGCTCTACTCAAACTAGCTCATATACCACTATTGTGGTCAAAAATCTCCAACAAAAGATTATTCTAAATTCAATCTAATGAATGAACTAGCCTAAGCTAGTGAATAACATATTGTGACTAACTGACTAACAAGACTGCTACCTATAACCCCCACAAGGGGGTGAGAGATGCAATTTTGGCACTCAAAGTCAGGCATGAGGTGTGAGAATGCATCGACAAAGTGAACACACAAGAAGACGGTGCATGTAGGGAGCTCCAAGAAGTATATGTCAAATTTTCAAAAGAAACCCCTATAAAACCAGTGATTTTGATACAAAAACCATTGTAAATATCATTTCACGTTTTTGCAACTCCATTTTTTTAACCTAATGAGTCCTTGAGCTTGATGAGTACTAGAAGTATCTATGTACCAATTTTCATGATTTTTAGACTCTCTTTGAGGCCTCAAATAAGCCTTGGAACCTAAGTTTTAAGTAGGCCAGACACTAGGTTTTTGGACAAGGCCAAAACTAGTCAAAAAAACTATAAAAAGAGCTAGAGGGCTCATTTTTGGGGTTAGGGAGTTATAGAAAGAGCTTCTTGAAGAGTGTAATCAAGTTATTGAGGATCCAAGCTTCCATTTTCCTATCTTTGTTATCTTGCCTTGTGTGTGTGTGCATGTATATGCTTGTCACTCACATTTGCTCGCCACAATTGCTCATGATCTTCATATCGTACTCACATCTCTGTGGATTGACAAGTAAAGGAGGTGGTGCTCATCTTGGGCTACACCAAATTTTGGTATCATTGCTGGGGAGCATTGCTCGAGGACGAGCGTTGTGATGGTAGATTGTAGATTTGTGACATTGGAAGGTAAAAAATAGTCATTTTTTGTTAGTTTTTTTATTTTTCTCTCCATTTTCATCACCATCTTCATGTTCACATACATTTTTCATTTTTGGCTATATATTCCCCATTTTCACCTCATTCCTCATTCATGCTTGTGAGAGAGAGAGAGAGTGGGAGAGAAAGTGTTTGTATGTACAAGTTTCTGTGATTTTCGCGATCCTCTGCGCGGCCTCAGTACTCAAAAGCTCATGATCAGTCTACTGGTGTTCTTGTGCTACTTTCAATGTCGGTATCAAGAATTCTAATGGCAACACAACATTTTGTTCAAAGACCATCTAAAAGGGGGTGGCTTGGAGCACCATTTTGTAGGCCACTCTCCATGCCCAAATAGCATGATGTAGCTGTTTGTCACAATTAGAACACTTATTATTCACCAGTTTAGTCAAAACAATACACAGTATCTTGTTTGTGCTTTCAGCTTGGTCATTGGCTTGTGGGTGATATGGAGCCAACTTCTTGTGAACCACAATGAATTCTTGTACCAAGTATTCAATGATCTCATTCAAGAAGTGGGTGCCACGATCACGCACCAATTCTATTGGCAAACCATATATTGTAAATACATTCTCAAATAGGAACTTGGTTGTGGTCTGCACATTATTCTTTCTTGTTGCCTTCATTTCCACCCATTTAATCAGATAATCAGTGGCCACAATGATGTATTCAGCATGTGAACTCTTAGTTGGGGGATTAATAGGATCGACAAAGTCCATTCCCCACTTAGAGAATGCACATCCTCCCATCATGGGTTTTAGTGGCATCTCATCTTTATGTATAGGTTATTGGGTTCCTTGACAAATATCGCACCTCTTCACATAGGTATGTGCATCCATGGGAAGAGTTGGCCACCAAAGACCTGCAAAAAGTATTTCCTTGATCACCCTATCCGGTCCAAAGTGTCCTCCTGCTACATCTTGGTGAGCAATCTCTAATATCTTGAGGTATTCACTCTCATGGACACACAATCTAAAGTAGCCATCTCTTCCTCCTCTATATAGATTATCACTTATGAGTGTGCAATCTAGGGCTTCTTGTTCTAAACTCCATCGTGTGTTTTACCAATGGTTCACTCCAATGTGGTACTAGAGACACTTATAGTGTAGCATGTTCCATAGGTGGTCTAATACTATAGATTTTCCATTCCTTGCATATCCTATGGACATCTGCTTCCATTGTTGGCCAATATACACCTAATCTTTGCAGTGTTTGTAGGGTTCGATGTTTGGAGTGATGTTGTTGGAGTGCACCTACATGTGCTATTTGCAACCACTTTGCATGCTCATCTTTGTCTACGCAGCAAGCCATTATGCCTTGATCAATGTGCTTATACATGTTGCCTACCAATACGTGATACTTTTGAGACCTCACTACTTCTTTATCTTTGGCTTTCAGTATAGGATGTTTTGCTCCAAAGGTGAAAATAGGCACTATAGTTTTTGCCCATCTAGGCACTACTTCTAGATTGAACAAGTAAGCATCAGGAAGGTCATCTGATACTCCTTGAGGAACCATCTTACTAATCTGCCAATATTGCAAGGTTTATTCACTAGATGTAATAGTGCTTGATGGTTTGTAAAAAAATTAAACTTATTTGCAAGAAAATATTTTCTAAACTTCTTAACTGCATACACCATGCCTAATCCTTCTCTTTCAGTAGTGGTATAATTTCGTTCAGCTACATTCAATTATCTATTGGCATAAGCAATGGGTAGATCTATGTTACCTTCACCAGTAGGTTGTGCGAGTACACACCTAGTAGCACAATTGGATGCATCCACATGAACATGGAATGGCTTGTTCCAATCTGGTATGATCAAGATTGGTATTGAACATAAGCATCGCTTAAGCTCATTAAAGGAGTTTTCACATTTATCTGTCCATTCAAAGTTATTCAAATGAGAGTATAGAGGCTTTGCAAGGATTGCATATATGTGAATGAAATGTCGATAATAGCCACAATGCCCCATGAAAGCTTGTACTTCCTTGACATTCTTAGGCCTAGGTAGCTGTTGCAGAGAAAAAAAGTTAAGAGAAGCAAACCCCAAAAATTTTCAAGTTTAGGCATAATTTTTCTTCGAATTTCCATGATATTATATCAAGTGCCATGTAAAAGCTCTAGAGGAGTCTTCTAGATGCATGACCCTAGAACCTTGTAAGAAAAATCTTGTACAATAGTAGGAATTTAATGAGATTCAATAAAAGTGTCAGTCTATAGTGTAAAAGGATCATTTTTAGGGCACATGTATAAAAGTCACTTGGTGACTCTTTGTAGAGACTTTTTTGCCATTGTGAGTAAACAAGCTGAAATTTCAAATTTTCTTCTTCTTCTCTACATATCTCCTTCTCCAAGAACTTGCATGTGTGTATGTGGCTTGGAATGTGTGCTTAGAGGTGTTGTTTACCCCTTCCTCATCTGTTTCCATCATTGTAGTGTGTGTGTGAAGCTTAGTGAGTTGTGGAGTGGAGTAGGTGTTTCCCACGACTCAGTATTTTGTTCATAACTCGCAAAAGGTTTGTCATATTAGGTTGGAAATACAACCATTGGATGCATCTTCTCAAGAGCTTTAAAATGAACCTATCATTGACCATATTCAAATGTCAGAGCTAAGAGAAAAGGTCGAATTTATGTGTATTACTGCAATGAGTATCCCGATGTACACTTTCAAGGAAACAGGTGACTTGAGAGATTTCACCCACCTACCTTGCACATTTCGTCAGCTCATTCACTTCATCCATCTTCATGTGAGCATATGTCTTCATACACTTGATACATCTACTCACTTGCATTGACAAATTAAAGTGTGTATGTTATCTACCACTATACACACTTGTTGGGAATTGGGATATAGTCTCAGTTATCACAAGTCTCTAGGACATTTAATCTTAGGTACACACATTTTTGGCACCATTGTTGGGGACTAGTCTGATCAAGGTGCCTATTTGATGATTGTAGCTATGGAGTGAAGATATGGTGTGCTAAGAAGTGATTTCAATAAAGTGGCAAGTCACAAAAATTTGCACTCGTTACTTTACACTCTAGTGGTGTGTGTAATGAGTTTGTAGGGTTAGGAGTGAGCGAGTGAGAGAGAGAGTTAGGATTTAGGAATAGAAGGAAAAGGTAGGATTAGTATAGGTAAATCATCACAAGAAAATTCAAAAATTTGCTCATTTTAGCTTCATACCTTGGTCACCCCAAGGACCTCAAATATACAAAACCTTTTAGTTGCAAGTCACTTGTGTGGACACAAGTATTGTAGAGAGGAGTGATTGGTATCGTAGAGTGTGTATCATCCGGAGCGCAGGGAATTGCAAGCTTTTGGTAGCAAGCACTTGAGGGTCTATATCTAAAGGTGAGAACTTCACTATGAACCTCTCTGAAAACTAAGTGAGCATGCATAGAATGTGACACAAAACAGTAGGAGTATCACGAGGTTGTAAAAAGGGTTTTGAGTGCAATTTGGTTACCACAAGCTTATAAGGGGGATTAGGAACATCTAAAGAGCACAATACACAAAAAGTTTTTGAATTTAGACCTTGCTAAGACCAAGTATCGTGATCGGTTGAGTTTAGGTATTGTGATACCTGAAATTCTTGTGTATCTTGATACTTGGCAAGTATTGTGTATAGTCGATACCTAAACTCCCTATGTATCATGATACTTCACAAGTATCATGTATCGTCGAGATGAGTATCATGAGTGCCTGTGTATCATGTATCATCTATCCCAAGTATTGTGTATTGCCTCGATACTCACCAAGTATCATGTGTAATCAAGATTCTATGTATCATATCACAGGAGCATGTATCATGGATAGTGAGTATACAAGTATCATATTGTGGATCAATTGGTGTCGTGTATTGCTTATATTTGAGCATCATCTACCATGTATCGCTTATCCCAAAGTATTGTATCATGCAAGGAAGTATCATGTATCGGGTATCATTTGAGTCTAGTATCCTGTATCGCCAATACTGGTGAAGTATCCTGTATCGTATGTTTATCAAATATCATGTATCATGAGGGTTCATGTATCGTATCGTGTAGTAATTGATATCATGTATCTTCTTGTTTGAGTATCATGTGTCGTCTAAATTGGCATATCGTGTATCTTGTGATCACGTATCATCAAATTCATGTATTATGTATCATCAGATCTAGAACTAGATATGGCGTTTGGAATATAGTTGTCCAAAAATGTTCAGACTTAGCAAACTTGTGCTTGAGATGGTATCTTCCCTTCTTGAAAATTTTCTTACAAATGATCTCATGACTCCATCCTTACGGGCATAGCTCCACATACCCATCCAAGAGATCCTCTCGATCGTCGCACATGACTATGTATTACAAGGAGAGATTTGTCTTCCTCTTTCTCTCACGACTCCATGTAGAGGATGGCAATACATCAAAGCGATGAATAGTGAAAAGCAAGAAATTTAGAATTTAGAATATCACCCTCCTTTGTCTCCTTGACTCCTTGGATCCATATGCCATATGATACAAAATCCTTCTTGCTCCTCCTCACCTTCCTCTCTTGGGTCAGTCAACAATATAGTAAATATATATGTGTAGCACTATTAAATGAACAACCCATCCATATGGTAAGGTGAATAATACATTATCCAATCAAAGATGATGTTTAGATTTCAAATACTCTGCCCTTCAACGTGTTTTTGTGGCTTGAATAGCTACTCAACCTTCTTTTTTAATCCATTCGCGAGTTTCTCATGCACACAGAGAATTGTCTTTGATTCTCCTCCCGACCACCAAGCCCTGCTCTCCTAATGTCTCTCTCTTTTCCCTCTATTTCCACCAATGTGGTATATCCCATAGTATAACCATGTGGCATTATATGCCCATCTAACCTAAGGGATGTTACCACCATGAGATGTGATAGAATCAAATGGGGCCATTAGAGTACAGGCACAAAAATCCAATCAAGCATGACATAGCAAGCCCATCTAGTTCATATTATTGCAATCTTGTGATTTCGAGATTATAATTCCCACATCGTGTCTACCTAGATGGCCTAAATTTCCAAGTGCTTAGGATTAAAAACCATAACTGCTTGATGGTAGCCCTATACCCCATCATGAAATTTTGAGATGATCACCACAATGATCAAAATGGAATTGTCTATATGCTCACTTTTGACACTGACCATATAGATGACAAAAGCACAATTTTGTTTGAGGTAGACACGAGAACCCACCTATGCCAAGAGTAGAAATGATTCTTTTCAATGCATTTAAGCTCACATAGATTGAATTGGAGCCCTCATGGAAAGCTATCTACATGGATGAGCTTCTAGAAAGAAGTATTTGTCCATCAATAATGCTACAACACCTATCAAGAAAGTGATAGTTTATGAGTTTTGAAAATAAATATGTTCAAAGCATACCTCCAAACATTAAGGAAAAATGAGGAAACTCATTTTGGGAGATCATTCAGCCTAAAAGATCATTCATAAGTCTTAATCCATAACCCTCAACTGGTGGGAAATTAGGCAATGATGGATCTAATTTGCAATGCAATCCAATCCTCAAGTGGAAAGTTTGATGCCAAGACTGCAAGATCCAAGTTCAAACCTTTGACCATCCCAAGTCATAATGTGCATAAAGAACTATTTGGATTGTTCTATATATCCCTATGAACATGTAGTCGAATTCAGATAGGTCTTAATAGTGGACGAAATCACTAAGTTTTTCACTCAGTACAATTCTTTTGTCTTAACCCTCATCGAGATGGCTTTGTTGTGGTTCCAACTAGTGATAATTGAGATATTTGTAAATCTAGAAGCTCTTATAGAGGGTCTATAGGGAAGTTGATGGAAGGATTATGTTATGGTTGCTTAGGACAACATCAATTCAAAGAATGTCCCTTTGAATGAATTCATGAATGAAGCAATTGAGTGTGATAACACGTTTTTTGAGAAAAAACAAGAGGAAGACTTGCATTCAAGATTGAGAGTACAAATTAAATTTAGTTCCTGAACAACATATGTTGGAAAAATCTCAAGTAGAACCCATGCATTTGGATAACAACAAGGGCAAATGACTTACATTAAAGGAAATAAAACATGGAAAGACAATGGATTACGCTTTTATTATTGTTGCAGAGCGAAAAGAGCACAAGGCAGAGAAAAAGAAGGGCCCCAAAATTTTTCCGATTTGGATACCTTATTTTTGTATTATAACCATTCTTGTAATATATTTTCTGATGTAAATGCACTAGAGGAGTCCTCTAGTCCTCTAGATGCATCCCCACAGAAGATTAGAAGCTTACCCATGTAAATTAGTAGGAAATTAGTCTTTTAGTGAATAAAGTGCCGGACTCTTGTGTGAAAGGACCATTTTTAGGGCACAAGTATATAAGTCAATTTGTGACTCTTTGTAAAGAATTTTTTCCATTGTGAGAATCAAGAGCACATAAATTCGAATTTGTGTCTTCTCCTCTCTATATCTTCTTCTTTGTGAGCTTGTATGCTTGTGTATTGCTTGGAAAGAGTGTAGGGAAGTGTTGTCTATCCATGAAAGTGTTTGTTTACTATTGTTAAGGTGTGTGCGAAGTGTAGGAAGTGCTGAAGTGTAGGAAGGTCTTTCCCACAACTCAGTATTTTACTCATAACTTGAAGTAGAAGTGTCAAAATTGAGTGAAAATACCGCCATTGGATGCGTCTTCTCGAGAGCTTCGAAACACATTTGGAGTTTGGAGCTGAGAGAAAAACTCAATTTACTGTTGGCTGCTGTTCCAAGTATCGTGACACCATGACTGATAGTTGAAGCTTGTTTGGATTAGTCTTTGCCTTGTTTGCACTCTTTGAGTAACTCATTTGCATTGATCGTCATTTGAATGCATGTCTTCATACACTCGGCTAGGTTTTGATACTCATCGGATTGATAATTAAAGCGTGAATCCCCACTATATGCACTTGAGGGGGATTGAGGTATAGTCTCTTTCTCCACTTACTACTTCTCACTCTTAAAGTGTGTGTAGTGAGTTATTAGTCTAGGGAAGTGAGTGGAGTGAGTAGAGTAGGAGGAGTAAGGGAGTAGGTTAAGTAATTAGAGTAGCTTTCAGTCCTTGTCTTGTTGTTCTTTTTATAGTGAGTAGGAAAATTCGAAAGTATAAAAGCTAAAAAATGCCATTCTGCAAGTCACTTGTCTTTTAAACAAGTATCGTGAGAGGTGCTGTCGAGTATCATGGGCTAGATCCGAGCTTGTGGAGCTACGCAGAGCTAGTGAGAGTTGTTAAAGGGTTGAGAGGGAGCAACCGAGGTGAGCACACTCAACATTCACTCATTCTTGCCACCTAAATTCAGCATTTCAGAAAAACGATCTACGTGAAGTATCGTGTTGGTCATACAGGGGTAGAAAAGAAGAAAATTTCTGATTCAGGCTAAAAGGGGAGAGTAGATGCACTCTAGGCACATGTGTATGAAATTAAAATCCAAAAAAATACTTGCAAAAAGTTAAAAAGTGCCAAGTATTGTGTTCTCCCGCGATCGAGTATCGCGATAACTAACAAGTATCGTGGTCTCTTGTGGTCGAGTATCCCGATATTGCACAAATATCGTGTATTGTGATTGCTTGATCGCGATACTTCACAAGTATCGTGTATCGAGTATCGCGTTTGCTCAAGTATCGAGTATCGCGTTTGCTCAAGTATCGAGTATCGCGTCTGCTCAAGTATCGTGTATCGACTTCTTCAACTATCGTGTATCGTGTTTGATCGATTGCGATACCTCACAGAGATCGTGTATCGTGTTTGCTCAAGTATCGTGTATCGAGTATCGCGTCTGCTCAAGTATCGTGTATCGACTTCTTCAACTATAGTGTATCGTGTTTGACCGATCGCGATACCTCACAGAGATCGTGTATCATGTTTGCTCAAGTGTCGTGTATCGTGTCTGCTGAGTATCGAGTATCGCCTTTATCCAAGTGTCGAGTATCGTCTCCCTTGAAGTATTGTGTATCGTCTCGGGTAGATATCGTGTATCGTCTGAGTCAAAGGTCGAGTATCGTGAACTTTTTTGGAGGTCAAGTATCGTGACTTGAGATTTCATGGTCAGTCCTTTTCCAACCAAATTTTTCTAGGATTCTAACCTTGAGTGAAGAAATCTAGAAGTTGGGGGCTGGCAAGGTTAAATAGAACTTTAAAGTGGATGAGCCTAAGATCTGGGAGAACCCTAGGAATCCGAAGAAGTGTAATCTCTTCTGTAGGAAGTGTAGCCGAACCAAGTAGCCGTTCACAGTATTCTGAAACCTCTAGTGAGTCAGAAGAAGAAATTCCCATGGCTTCAGAGGATATGCAAAACACTGTACCAATGATTGGCATGATGTCAATTATTGAGGGAGAATATCGGACATCTTTAGAATATGTGACCACCAATCAACATGAGATACCCATATACCTAGATGGACTAAACCGGTCAGTGACCAGACTGAAGAAAGCTTTAGATGCTTACATAGTGCCTAGGCCAGCAATCAAGTATTCAGGAGGATTTTATATGGACAAAAGGGATATCCAGTATGTTGTTACAGAACATCCGGAAAATATCAATGAACTTGGGGAAGAAAACACTGCTCCAAACCTTAATGAAGAAGGAAATGAAGAGCAAGTGACCACACCTAGAGGGAGATCTACTGTTGTTAGGGTTTGGAGAGGAGACCTGATTCCCCAAGATGACTCCTTAATGGATGTGTATTTGATCAATGGAATGGAGCATCTCCTCAGAGCCCACTCTTCAATATGGGAAGCAGCCCCTAACCCCGTGACTGTCTATGAGTTACAAGATCCTGACTTCCCCACCATCATCACGTATTTGGACAAAAACCAGAGAAGGTATTGGCCCCTAACAGATTCAGAGAGAGCCGGGTTGAAATATCAGAACATTCCAGTGTTTCCCCCGAGGGATCAAGCTACTACTTCACAAAACCCACATGGAACCTCTCATAATAATTCATTTCAACAGTCAGGACAAACACAACAAACTCAAATCCCGGTTAGACCACATGTGCAGTTTGCTATGCTTGCAAATAACCCTAATTATCGGCCAGCCACCTGTGGATCCAAGAAATGGAATTCCTGTCCCAGTTAGACCACCTGTAGCAAGAGAACCTGGTATACCCATTGGAAGACCAGTTTTCCCTGTGATGCCTAGATTGCCTGAAGGAGGACAAAGATTAAGGCCAATTCAAGTGGCCAAATGCATGAGAAATCACTATGATGGCTCTAGTGAACCTTACAATCATATAGCTGAATTCAAGCAAGTAATCAGAGCGGAACAAGTAAAAGATTTTTTGATCCAATATGAGTCTTTTGGTCTAACTTTCATAGACACAGCTTTAGCTTGGTTCCAGCCATTAGATCCTAACAATTTTCAAAATATGGAACAAGTCTATCAAGAAATGATTGAGGAATTCACTAAGTCTGGAATTAAAAACAACTCGTCATCATTAATCCATAGCTTTAAGCAAGCTCCTATGGAATCAGTGAGATTGGCAGCAAGAAGATTCAAACAGTATGTGGATAGATGCCCAGTGGAAGAGAGGCCCACACAAAACAAAATGGTGTCATTATTTTTGGAAGGATTATTGAATGGATCATTAAGATCTCTGGTGTACATGAAGAGAGTTCAAACCTTGCAAGAATGCATGAAGGAATGTATTGACTTAGAAGACAATCTAGCAGAAGATCTGAAAATACCTCAAGGTAGTATCAAAAGTGAAGATTCAACCAGTAGCACATCTAACCCTAAGAACAATGTTGAGGAAATAGCCAACTTAGTAGCAAAGAAGTTGAACGTTCAAGGACAGAGGAACTACCCCAACAACCCAATGAGAGTGCCCATGCTTAGAAGATGTATGCATTGTGGAGGTGATCATCCTTCTCATTTGTGCACTAGGGGAATAGTCCCACCACCTGCCTACGCTTACAATAGACCAACCATTCCAGGACCTTTACAATATTGCAGCATAGAACAAAAATACACAAATCACAGCTCAGAAAATTGTCCTTATAATAGGCAAGCAAGACCAACATAACCTATTATGAGACCTTACGGATATCCTCAGAGAGATCTAGGAGGAGAAGCCTTCAGATATCCCACATATCAGCAGCAGGCACCTGTACCACGACCATATGCTTATCAAGGTTACAATCAACCACAACCGGTGCTAGGACAACAACCACCCCACCCTCAGAATGTTGTCCCAGTGAAAACAGCTCAACCTGAAGAAAACTTAGAGAGAGCAATAGTCCCAGCCACACCATTGACTAGTAATGAACCATATGACTCATCTTATGACCATAGTCAAGGAAACTATCCCAGTTATGAGAGCTCTATGATAGAGTATGGAAAAATGTACGAACCATATGCCTATGGCATGGAAGTGCCAGATAGTTCCTACGGATACGAGCAGGACTATGTGTCATTGATGTACACAGCCCCTAGGGCATCCATACCCCCCCGACCTATGAACAGACCGCCTATACCTAGAGGACCATGTTATAGATGCGGAGGTGATCATTATATCAGAGAATGTACACTACCAAACCCACCACCACCACAACGAGTCTGGGAAGGCTACTGTAGTGATTGTGGTAAGGAACACCTTTTTAGAGATTGCCCCAAGAATCCCAACAAAGTTAACTCTAACATGTAGATTAACGTGATAGAAGTGATAGAATCATCAGGAAGTGATAAGGAGTACACTGTACCATTGAAAGCAATAACTAGAGCCAAAGCTAGAGATACCCCAAACAAAACTAAGGAAAATAATCAAAGCTACAGAGAGGTGAACATACCCACACCTCAGATAGTTGAAGACTCGGAAGAGCTTGAGAAAAGTGTTGTAAGCAAACGGACACAAAGATGGAAGAACCGTAGAGATAGGATAAAGGAAAAGAAGTTACTACAGAAGAAGGAAAATGAGAAGAGCGAACAAAATCCAAAAGAGGAACAGAAATTTGAAGAAGAAAATAAAAATGGAAAGTATAAAAAAGAAGAGGTAGGATCAGTTTTAGCAGATCCCATGCCTGAAGAATTAGCCATAAGGATTCAGGCATACAAAGCACGAATAAGAGCAAGACCTACCATCGAACAACATGAAAGAGAATATCCAAGAGGTGACCTAGAGAAAGAAAGGTTGGAGATATGCAAAAAATTAATCAAAGTGGCTCAGCAGACCTTAGAAAAGCCTGTTCTTCAATTACCCAACTCACGAATTCCTGATAAAGAATTCCAAGAGTGTGTCATTGCTAATGATCAAGAGAAACCCGAAGCAGGTAAGACACCTAATGGAAATTACCGTGAGGATAAAAGGGATGGATCCATTGTTCCCGAAGTAGAAGGGGAATGGCCTAAAGACTTGTGGGCAAGAGTCCAAGAAGACCGATGGAAAAAAGTGGAAGGAATAGAACCACCCTTTGAGGAGCTAGAAGCAGAAGGTGAAATTGAAGACTCCATACCTGAACTGAATTCAGAAGAAATAATACCAATTGATCCAAGTAACGAAGAAAATGATAGTGTAAAGGTTTTGCCAAATTACACAGGAGAGTACGAACATAATTCAGAATTATACCGCATTCCCTCAGTGAGAAAAAAAGAACTGAACCCATCTATCCAAACATCGGATATCATACAACACCTTAGAAAGGTAAAAATCCCTTGTACCCTGACGTTAGAAGAACTATTGAAGGTCAAACCACATTTGAAAGAGAAACTGACCAGGCAATTGGAGATCAAGGCGGAAGAGAAGGAGATGTCTGATGAAGTAAACACAGTAAAAATCCCAGTCAATAAGGTTGGAGATTTTAGTGAGGGAGATGAAGGAAATACTTGCCTTCCAATTACCTATAGAGGTTACACTACTAAAGCCATCTTAGATTCTGGAGCTGGAGTAGGAATTGCTACTAGAGAAATCTGGGAGAAATGGGGAAAACCAGCTTTAAGACCAACATGCATGAAGATACAAATGGCAGATGGACACACTGAACGACCCTTGGGGATATTGGAATGAGTAGTTTTCACCACTTGTGGAGTTGAATTCGAGCACACCTTAGCAATTTTTCAATTTGAAAGGCCTAGCAATTATGAAATGATACTTGGAAGACCTTTCATGAGACAACTAAAGGTAGTGCAAGATTGGGGAAAAGATGCAGTATACTTACAGCATGAAGGAACCACCACAAGAATAAATCTCCACACATACACATATCAAGATGTTCCCCCCTTACAATGGAATCAGATTAATAAGGAGGAAGATAATCAGTCGATTCATAGTACAGGTTCAAGTGACCAATCGTGGATGAATGAAGACACTCATCTATGGATATGCCAAACTGCGAAAAAGGAAGAAGATAGGAGGAAAGGATGGCAGCAAAAGCAAGGAGTTGCTAGATCAGTACAAGATCCAGCCTATATGCCTCAAATATTCTTAGATGAAGAATTTGAACCTCATGGTTGGATGGAGATTTTAGCTACCCTAAATGTGTGTGTAAACGAAGAAGTGATAACCATGAATGAATGCATTGATGAGGAAGGATATGACGTGAGTCTATATGTGGTAGTCCTTCAGGAGGCTGAAGAAGGAGAAGTCATAGAAAAGGAATGGAAGGAAGACTATGAGAGCATTGAAATGGAGCAAGAACACATGGAAACAGAAAATGAAACTCAAGAAGTAAGTATCATAGCTAATGAAATAAATCAAGAACCAACACAGGAAGAGAAGCTTGGATTAGAAAAAGCAAAAATGATGAAGAAAACAAGCCTCAAGACCAATTTGAAGTGCCCGCCCACGTCAAAAAATATGAAGTAGAAGAGAGAAGAATTGCTATTCAAATGCCAAAACGAGAAGCACAGCCAGGAATAGCGTATGACAACAAAGAACAGACCAAGAAAATAGTAGTAACCTTAGAGGAAGGAAAAGAACGATGTACTTTTATAGGACAGGATGTCTCAATGGAGGAAGAACAAGAGTTAATAAGACTCATAAGGGAATATCGGGATGTCTTTGCCTGGACCTATAAGGACTTGAAAGGAGTAGATCCATCTATATGTGCTCATAGAATTCCTATGACATCTGAAGCTAAACCTTCCAAACAAAGACCATACACATACAATGATGTTTACTCACCGAAGATTAAAGAAGAGATAGATAAGTTGTTAGAAGCTCAGTTCATATATGAGATCGAACACACAGAATGGGTATCACCTTTGGTGGTTGTACCGAAAAAGAATGGGAAGTTAAGGGTATGCATTAATCTGAAAAAAGTGAATGCCGCCACCATAAGAGACAGTTACCCGTTGCCCATCACGGATCATCTTTTGGAAAGAGTGACAGGGAAGGAAGTGTATAGTTTTTTGGACGGCTTTTCAGGCTATAATCAAGTACCCATTGCTCCTGAGGACCAGCATAAAACAGCCTTTGCAACTGAATGGGGAGTATACGCCTTTAGGGTTATGCCTTTCGGCCTAACCAATGCCCCAGCCACTTTCCAAAGATTGATGTGCCATGTATTCAAAGAGTTCCTGAGAAAGAGTATGGAGGTATATGTGGATGATTTATGTACTTATTCAGCTATACGATCAGAGCATATCCCTGAACTAGAAAAGATCTATGCCAAATGTCGACAATATAGAGTATGCCTCAACCCAGAAAAATGTGTCTTCATGGTTCGACAAGGAAAGATATTAGGACATATTGTCTCTAAAAATGGAATTTCAACTGATGAAGACAAAATCAAAGTAATTCTCGATTTACCGAGACCAAAGACTGCTAAAGAAGTACAAGCATTTATGGAACATTGTGGATACTACCGAAGGTTTATACATATGTATGCCATAATTGCTAGAAATCTTTATGCATTATTGACCCAGTTTAACTGGACTGAAGAATGTGAAAAAGCTTTTAATGAATTAAAGAGTCGATTGAGTTCAGCCCCAATCCTTTGAGTACCTAATTGGAATAAACCATTTCATATCCACGTAGATGCTTCCAAGTTTGCTATTGGTTGCATCTTAGCTCAACCTGCAGATACAGGAAAGTTAGATCACCCTATAGCCTATGCCAGTAGACAATTGAATCAAGCAGAACGCAATTATATCACGACTGAAAGAGAAGGCCTAGGAATGGTGTATGCAGTAAAGAAGTTTCGACACTACTTATTCGCAAACAAATTCAAATTCTTCATTGATCATCAAGCCCTACTGTACTTAGTCAATAAGCTTTGTAATACAGGATGACTAGTACGATGGTTTCTATTGTTGATGGAATTTGATTTTGAAGTAGTAGTCAAGAAAGGAAATACCCACATAAGAGTGGATCACCTTTCAAGAATGACACATGGGGAGCCACCCATAGGAGTACCCGATGATCTGCCAGACACGTACCTGTTTAACCTCGAAGTATGTCCCCAGTGGGCAGAAAAATTGATTCCCATACTCACACATGGACCTAAAGATGGGATCACACCAAACCTAACTCAAGACCTATGGAAGACTAAAAACCTTCATATCATTGCTGGAAGTTTGTATCACCAAGACTCAAATGGATTACTCATGAGATGCGTAGAAGAGGAGGAACAGGAAATGTGGCTTCAAAAAGCACATGTAAATCAATGGAAAACTCATCTAAATGCGAACGGAACATGGCAAACACTATGGAGATTGGGCATATATTGGCCAACCATGCAGAGGGATGCACATAACTATGTATCAGCCTGCCCAACCTGTCAAGAATGGAATCCAGAAGAGAACTCCACTCTATGCTACTCCACTGTAGCACCAAGATGGAGCATGCCTCTAGTGAAGTTCTTAAAGACCCAAGAGTACCCAGAAGGAGCCACACTAGCAAGAAAATGAGCACTTGTAGAACAAAGTAAGGACTATGCTCTTATAGGAAAACAACTCTTTAAACGAGGAAGAGATAATCATTTGCGAATGTGCATTCATGAAGACGAGTATCTTGCTGTTTTAGAGATGACACATACAGGAGCTGCAGGAGGACATTTTTCTGTAGATAAGATAGCAAAAATGATTCTCTTTGCTGGTATGTGGTGGTCAACTCTACATCAAGATGCAGCCACATATGTTCAACGATGTGATTCATGTCAACAAACGAAATATCCAATTAGAAGGGATGAAATGCCACTAAAACCTATGATGAGTGCTAGAGCTTTTACTAAATGGGGAATAGACTTCATAGGACCTATTAGCCCCCTAGCTAAAGGATCCCATGCCGAATACATAATTGTAGCCACAGACTATCTGACCAAATGGGTTGAAGCCAAAGCTACCAAGAAAAACGATGCAAGGACTACGGCCAAGTTTCTTTTCGAGAATGTTTTCACTAGATTTGGACTACTGATAGAAATTGTGAGTGATAGAGGTACGCACTTTGTGATAGAAGCCTTACTGAATGAATTCTTGGTAATTCATAAGAAATCAGCCCCTCTTTTGAGGTGCTGTGTATCTGTGCATACTAGGAAAACAAAAGTGTTGGTGCACTAAGCGGACAACATCTTCAATATCTGTTCTGTTGATATCCAAAAAGGATCTCTTTTTTGGGTCATGAGATTCCTCCTTGACATTAGTGATTCCTTCTTGATTCCATCCAAAAGCTTTGTTGATTAAATAATGAGTGAATTGAATGGTTTTCCAGGTACCCACTTTGTCCAGTACTCTTGCTTCAGGAACTGATATCTTATTCGCTGTCGGCTAGAGTGTGTTCATCACTTGTGTGCATCTTTGAAAAGCTGGCAAATAAATAGGCAGTTTTAGAAATGCCTCTATTCCTGCTTGTGTCCAGACATCCACCATGCGAGGTAATCCTTGCATGATAGTCTTGAAGTCTTGCGACATAATAGGGAAGTAGTGATCCCTGTCCATAATCTTGATGGTAGCCATGAAAATGAGGTCCGACACTAGTTGGTCATCCAGAAACCAATGGCCTCTTGCTTTTGTTATTGATTCCAATGGAAGAAGCTGGACCTCTTCCTCTTGTGTAGCTTCGAAATTAGTAGATGCCATCTGCACTCAATATAGAGTATGAATCAGTGGCCATATAGTATCAGAAATCCTCCTTCATTTGTCTTTCATAAGATTGACATTGCTCCGAGTGAATGGTGTCGTCCCTTCCCCGTGGATGTGAGAAAGGTAATACTTGGGATTTTTCATACTTTTAGGTATTTTTATGTTTTTGTCTGAAAGAAAAACAGAAAAGTTAGGTCATAGCCGAAGCGGTTATTAATTTTTTAGTAATTTTCTTTAAATTATGTACAAGTGCTCTCCTATTTCCCAAGAGGAAAATGTGCTTCACTATCCTGAAATAGAAGAATAGCGTGCCGAATGCTTGGCCTTGTAATGTGGCCCTATTATGCATACTTTGGATTCTGGTAACTCCAAATGCGTGCAGCTCGAATTATTTGGTAGATGTATACAGCTTGCTTTGTCTTTCGGCATTCAAATCTACTTTATTCTGTTGGGAGACATCGTGTTCCCAACCTTCCTGGTGAATGTGATGCTTCTCATTTGTTGCTTCTACTTTGTCTGCCTTTTGAATCTTGGAATGACATGTGAATTGTATGTAGACTCCAGCTCTATCCTGTAGCAGTTTAGCTTCTGTCGCTTTGCCTTTAAATCATACTGATTTTCCTTGTTCATTGGTTCGTCCTTTTTTATGATTGTCCTTTGAGTACATGACTTGGGGGAATCCATATTTGTGTGCGGTCCGACTGGGCGGCTATCACCTTCTTCGGAATCCATACTTTAGCAATTCTTTGTGTAACTGAATATCCAGAGCGATTTCCATATTGGTTCTGTGGGTTCTTCTGCCATAGCAAGTAGTTCTTCTGTTGAAGATATGCATCCATTTGGTCCTTCCTTATCCAAGCTTGTCGAGTGTAAGGAATGGGGTATATTCTAATAGGTGCAGACTTGGGATTATTCGGAGAACTAGTCTCTCTTGTGCATGGTTCTTCGCTAAGGCTGTTTTCAGATAGAATGACACTCTTATGACTTGCTAGATTAGAAGGTGGTCTGCAAACAGGATTCGGTGTGTCCTCACATGAAGTTCTCGATGAAGGGGTATCCATAGTGCTAGTGAACATACATGCATCACTGTGTTCATTTGAGTGGGTTTTTGGTTCTATGCTTGCGGCTTTGATCGGTCGTTCGTCTAGCATGCTGAATACTTCACGATGTCCTATCTTGGCCGAGATGTATCCTAAGGCCAATTGAAGAGTTACTTCATATTCGTATATCCAATCTTGTCCTAACACGAGCTCTTCCAATAAGTCCTGGTCATGACATACTAAGAGTTTCTGTTCCATAGTATTGTTTCCAATATGTAGAGGTAAGGTTACTTCACCCATACATTGAGTAATTGTGCTCCCTATTCCTATCAACTGTGCCTTTGATGGACGTAATTCCTCCTTGAGTTTTTGAGTCAAAAATATGATTGTGTCCTCTATTGACCTAGGTTTTCTCTAAAATTAGCCATTGGAATGACTTCTTCTCCTAGTGGATATCTCTCATCTCTCTCTCTCATCCACTCTTTTCGTTTCTTGATTCGTTCTAGCGCTTCCTGTCTCGCTTCTTCTCGTATCCTTTCCTCTTCGATGCGTCTATTCTTACCCTTGATTAATCGTGACATTGTTTCTTCAATCAATGGTTCTAGATATTTTTTCACTCGACACCCATTGATATAGTTTGATAGTACTTCTCCATTTAGGGTTGCTAGACTGATGGCTCCACTCGTAGATATAGGATTGATGATCAACGGGCCATATCCTCTCTTCTACAACTTCTTAGCGTGTTGTTTCAAAGTATAAACCAACACTAAATCTCCTTCCTTCAAATTTTTGTCTTTAATATGAGCATCAAAGTATGCCTTTTGTCGCCTTTTAGCAGCATAAATCCCTGCTACTGCTGGTAACTTAGTTTCATGAAGCTTCTCTATTTGATCCAATTGAGCTGAGAGTCCATGTCCCGTCCACTCATAAGTTGTGCAACTATTATCACATGCTATGAGGCAAGTCGGCAATAAAGTAAACATGACGCCTTATGTTCAAGACCGATTATTTGAAGCCAAGAAGAAGTGGGGTCAAAAAAAGTTTCTCAATGGCAGTCCAGCTTTGACCTTACTCATCTATGAGGCACTTGATATGAAAAACTGCTTGCGTGAGACGCCAACCTCAGAAGGGCTAGCCAAATACGCCAAGTCAGCTACAGTTCCTAAGAAAAAGAAAGCAGCTATCGCTGTTGAAGAAGTAGGAACCAGTTCACAGAAACCCATGAGGGGTACAAAGCGCCTTAGAGAGGAAGACGCCCAAGCGACACCTCAATCAAAGAGGACACATACTTTGCCGAAGATTCCTGTAGCCCAAATACCAATCACCAAGAGAGACCTCTCCGCAGCCCTAGAAGAGACACATCAGTACATGCAAGGGCAAGTAAATCTAAATGTTCAAGGTCATCATTACAGACAAGCAAGTCAAGAGAAACAACAACGGAGTAAAGAAAAGACCCTAGAACAAGCCGCCAGATACAAAGCACTAGGCTTAGAAGACTCGAGTTCCAATGAAGAATCTAGTCCTGAGAAAAGATACTTTGGACACAGACATAAGGACAAAAACTCACGAGGAAGAATGGACAGAGATTAATCAAGTTGAAGTCACGCCAGACATGTTGGTGTAGGGCAATCAACAATTGAAGTTTTGGAAGACAAAGAATGAAGAAAAGTTCAGATTATGAAGCATGGAAGAAGTTTATATTCAGGAGGTGAAAGATATGTACACATATGTACACTAGTTCAGATATAGGTCACTTATACTTTTGAATAGTCATAAGCTTGTAAATATTTGCCTATAAATACTTTGGAAAGTGTCGGGGCAAGTATGCGAGAGTATGAGATTAGTGTATTGAGAAGTTGTAAGAGTCATTAGACCTCCTCGAAATGAGTTGAAATCTCTCTCATCACTCAGTTGTAATTTTCTCAGAAATAGAAGAAAAGTTGCGCTCGATGTTTGTGTGTTTTCTCCTTCTATGGTAGATCTTTTGTGAAATGCTTTTGTACAAGTCTAAGTCTATAGTTGATCGACCTCTGTACAAAGTTTTAGCTTTCAATTGTGATCAGGCTGTGAGAATTATGTGTAGGAACATTCATATGTGAAGAAGTGTTCACTGATTTCTGAAATAGGCGCAAAATTTGATCTTAATATTTTGGTCAGTTCTCCCTCCACAGTTTAAAGTTTTGAGAAAGCAAGCATTCAATCTTTAAGTTGGAAGGTAAGCTACTCGTGGCTAAAAGCATTTTCTTAAACGGGTTCTAGACTGAGAGAACCATGTGTTAAAAGTTAGGGGTGTCCAAATCGACTTCTCAGAAGTGCAGATTTGGACATAGGTAGCTTTTTAAGTAGATTTCTCAAGATCTACTGAGTCTTTTGAGGTAATTCAACTTGGAGAAGGTGTGCAATTTGTAGGCGACACCTTGTGCAAAGTTAAATAAAAAACTTTACACATTTATTCAGTCAATGAGTGAATTATGTGCAGCAGACTTTCTGAGTAATCTCCTTCTTCACAGTTTGTTCAAGAATTTGATAATTGGTCATTGATCCTTTAAATTGGTGAAGGTTTTGACCTACTCTTGATATAGAGGTGCTCTAATTTCAAGAGTAGGTTGTTCTTTTGGAGTTTAACACACTCCATCAGTGGTATCAAAGCAAGAAGCATCAGAATTGAAGGAAGGAGGATCCCGACTGCTGCAGGTGCAAAGAATTCAACATCTAAAGGTTCAAAAAGGTGAAAGCTTGAAGATAAATCTTGAGAAGGAGATCATACGGCATCAAGGAAGTCAAAAGGAGTGTCATTCAAAGTAAAGGTACATCTGTTATTCATAAAGTTTGAAGAATCCAATACACAGGTGAAGAAAGGATGGGAGATTCTCTTCAAATAGAGAAATTGGATAGAGAAAACTATCATGCATGGTCAATGAGGATGGAAGCTCACCTAATGAGCAAAGATTTGATAGCTTACATTACAGGTGAAGAAGAAAAGCCACAATTCAGAGATCCTAGTGTTCCAACTAGGGAGGAATTATCAGATTTGAAGAATTGGATGAAAAGAGATGCTCAAGCTAGGAGCATTATCTATATGGCAGTCAATGACTACTTGCTACCTCACATTAGAGGTCTTGAAAGTGCAAGTGATATATGGAATGCTTTGGAGGAGCATTTCCAAAACACCACAAAGTCAATGAAGGCATCTTTGTGGGCAGAATTTACTACTTTCAAGAAGAAGGCCTCTCAATCCATCTCAGATTATGTAACAAGGATGAAAGATATTGCAGATGCATTAGGAGCTGTTGATGAAGACATTGAGGAGGATAAATTGGTAAGGCAAATTCTCACAGGTTTGAGAGGTGATGACAAATGGAAGCCATTTATTTTGTCTACAGAACTATCACTTGATCATTTCACTCCTGATTTAAATCAGTTGCTAGGTCATATGCTAACCTTTGAGCAGGATGTCAAAGGAGATGGTGACAAAAGTACAGGTCATGCAATGTACTCAAAGGATAAGAAGAAAGTTAGCAAAGGAAAGCAACAAGCAAATGAAGATGAAGGCACAACTAGTCAAGCCAACTTCCTAAGAGGAAGAGGTGGTGGCAAAGGTAGAGGAAGAGGCAGGAACAATAAACATGGAGTCAAAGCTTGCTGGATTTGTGGTAAGACAAATCACTTAGCTAATGATTGTTGGCATAATACTCAGAGTAATGTTGGATATAATCAGAACTTTAATTCAAGAGGAAGAGGTGGCAGAAATCAAAGAGGTAATTTTCAGAGGAAGAGGTAGTAGGGGCCTTTGATCATTGCAGAGTATTTGGATGTTTGGCATATGCATATGTGCCATCACAATTAAGGCACAAATTGGAGCCTAAAGCTGAAAAATATATATTCATTGGTTATGATGATAAGCAGATGGGATATAGGTTGTGGAGTCCATCCACGAAACAATTCCTTGTATCAAAAGATGTTACATTTGATGAACAAAATACTTGGTATGCAAGTACAATCAATATTAATACAGATGATGAAGAAATTGTGAGTCAAAAGAAAGGTAAATCGAAGGTTCAGATATTTGATGAACAAGAGAATAATGAAGTGCAAGTTGAAGTTGAAGAAATGCCAAGATTTGATCCTGAGTGTGATGAACCAGAAACCTCAAGGAGTGGAGAACTCAGAAGGTCATCAAGACACAAGTGGCAACCTACAAGTTATAGCTATGATACTTCTTTTTTGGCTACCAAAGATTATGCTTATATGATAAAGGCAGATGAAGAGCCTTCTACATTTGAAGAGGCAAAAGGCAAGGAAAATTGGGAGAAAGCTATGCAGGAAGAATATGATGCATTAATGGAGAATCAGACTTGGGAATTAGTTCCTAAACCAAATAGCCAGAAGATCATTGGATGCAAGTGGGTCTATAAGACAAAGAGATTTGCATATGGAAGTGTGTCTAGGTACAAAGCTAGACTTGTTGTGAAAGGGTTTGCTCAAACATATGGTATTGATTATGATGAGACTTATAGTCCTGTGGCAAAGATGACAGCCATCAGGACACTCATAGCAATTGCTGCATGTAAAGGTTGGAAATTGTGTCAATTAGATGTGAAGAATGCTTTTTTGAATGGTTACATTTCAGATGATGTTTTCATGGAGCAACCTCAAGGATTCAGAGATGGAAGATATCCAGATCATGTGTGTAAGCTCAAGAGAGCTTTATATGGCTTGAAGCAGGCCCCAAGGGCATGGAACTATAGACTTGTAAAGTTCTTGAAAGAACTTGGATTTCAAGTATCAAAAGCAGATAGTAGCTTGCTTGTCAAAGCAAGTGATGATGGGTTTATTTACATGTGCATATATGTTGATGATATAATTCTTACAGCTACAGATGAGAAAGGCATTCAAATCTTAAAGAAGCAAATGGAGAAAGAATTCAAGATGAGTGATTTGGGAGACTTGTCATACTTCTTGGGCATGGAGATTTCATACACTCAACATGGAGTGTATGTGACTCAAGAAAGGTACTTGAGGAACTTGTTAATCAAGTTTAAAATGAATGATTGCAGGGTAGCACCTACTCCAATGGAGGTGAATCACAAATTGAGTAGATATGGTGGAGAAGCATTCAAGGACATGAAACAATATCAGAGTTTGGTTGGTAGTCTTATCTATGCTACTTTGACTAGACCTGATTTGTCATATGCAGTTGGGGTATTATCTCAATTCATGCATTGTCCTAGGAAAGAACATTGGATTGCAGGTCAAAGAGTATTGAGGTACATTAAGGGTACACTCAAAGAAGGTTTGTATTATGGTTTTACATCAGATACAAACATCAAGATTTATAGTGATGCAGATTGGGCAGGTAATCCAGATGATAGAAGGTCAACTTATGGATACATGTGTTATGTGGGAGATAAGTTAATTTCTTGGTGTTCAAAGAAGCAACACACAGTTGCTTTATCATCTACAGAAGCAGAGTATAAAGGCATGGTTGAAGCTGCAAAGGAAGTAATATGGCTTAAGACTTTGATGAAGAGTTTTGACACTACACAGAGTACACCTATCATATGTGGAGATAACATGAGTTCATTATATCTAGCTGCTAATCCTGTTTTTCATGCCAGGACCAAACACATTGAGATTCAGTATCACTTTCTAAGAGAGAAAGTGATGGACAAAGAGATTGAAGTCATACATACTTCAACAAAAGATCAGATAGCTGATATGCTTACCAAAAGCTTGGATGGACCAAAGCTACAGAAGTTCAAAGACATGGTAGGTATAAAGAAGATAGAGAAAACCTCAATTGATGATTGAGGGGGAGCTGTTGGTGCAGGGCAATCAACAATTGAAGTTTGGGAAGACAAAGAATGAAGAAAATTTCAGATTATGAAGCATGGAAGAAGTTTATATTCAGGAGGTGAAAGATATGTACACATATGTACACTAGTTCATATATAGGTCACTTATACTTTTGAATAGTCATAAGCTTGTAAATATTTGCCTATAAATACTATGGAAAATGTCGAGGCAAGTATGAGAGAGTATGAGATTAGTGTATTGAGAAGTTGTAAGAGTCATTAGACCTCCTAGAAATGAGTTGAAATCTCTCTCATCACTCAGTTGTAATTTTCTGAGAAATAGAAGAAAAGTTGCACCCGATGTTTGTGTGTTTTCTCCTTCTGTGGTAGATCTTTTGTGAAATGCTTTTGTACAAGTCTAAGTCTATAGTTGATTGACCTCTGTACAAAGTTTTAGCTTTCAATTGTGATCAGGCTGTGAGAATTATGTGTAGGAACATTCATATGTGAAGAAGTGTTCACTGATTTCTGAAACAGGTGCAAAATTCGATCTTAATATTTTGGTCAGTTCTCCCTCGACAGTTTAAAGTTTTGAGCAAGCAAGCACTCAATCTTTAAGTTGGAAGGTAAGCTACTCGTGGCTAAAAGCATTTGCTTAAACGAGTTCTAGATTGAGAGAACCATGTGTTAAAAGTTAGGGGTGTCCAAATTGACTTCTCAAAAGTGCAGATTTAGACATAGGTAACTTGTTAAGTAGATTTCTCAAGATCTACTGAGTCTTTTGAGGTAATTCAACTTGGAGAAGGTGCGCAATCTGTAGGTGACACCTTGTGCAAAGTTTCATAAAAAACTTTACACATTTATTCAGTCACTCAGTGAATTATGTGCAGCAGACTTTTTGAGTAATCTCCTTCTTCACAGTTTGTTCAAGAATTTGATAATTGGTCATTGATCCTTTAAATTGGTGAAGGTTTTGACTTACTCTTGATATAGAGGTGCTCTAATTTCAAGAGTAGGTTGTTCTTTTGGAGTTTAACACACTCCATCAAGACAACCACCAAGAAAAGGCAAAAAACATAGCAGAATCCATTGAACCCAAGCATGTAATTCAATTAAATGATAAGTCAAAGATTAGTATCAAGGAGACTACACTATCGAATAAAGGAGTAATACCACCTATCAAGGAAGAAATGCAAACTCCAGTGGATGAAGATTCAGACCTACACAAAAATAGACAGCAAATTGTGATTGAAGTATCAGATGATACACCTCAAGGCAAGATGGAACACATGGAGGCTGAGCCAAGGATACAACTCCACATTAGGCAGCCCCATGACACTACATTACACGTAGCACAAGGAAAAGATGTGACAACAGGAGCAGAACCGAGTATTCCTAAAACATGGTTAAATGTGGATGTCACACAATTAAAACCTGTGGTCAAGCAGATGATACAAACGGCCATGGATACACAACAACAGATGATGGATACAGATGCTGATTACGACAAGGCCATGAGGGAAAAGAATCAGTTCCAAATTATGAGTGAACAACTATCTGCACAATTAATCCAGGCACAAAAAGAGATTGCTGTCAAAGGAACGGAGTTACTTGAGGTAAAAACACAATGTGACACATTGATGACCCAACATCGTCAACTCCAGGCACAAATAATGGACTTACAAAGATTACATGAAGCCAGCGAGGCCGACAAAGAGCGAATAAAAGCTAGAAGTCACCTGCTTGAAACACAACTGAAGGTATACATGGAGGAGAATGATACTTTACGAAACAGAAACAAAGAATTAATGAAGTCATTGCTATATGATCAACCCATCAAAAAACAAGAAACAACAGATATTGATCAGAAAGAGTTAAGCGATCAGATAGCAAAATATGCAGATTTGCTGAAACAAGAGCAAGAATTGAGAGAAGAATGGGAACGTAAGTACATTCAAGAAACAAATGAGCTAAAAAAGCAGTTGAATACAGCCCATGGCAAACTTGCAATAAGTTACAACGAAAACATGGACAATGTAGCAGAAATCGGCAATGAACTGCTTGCAGCAAAAGAAGCACTCAGAGCGGCCATGCAAGAAAATAAAGAGAAGACTCAACGTATAGCACAGTTAGAGATCCAAGTAAAGCAGAAAGCGCCAATCGGGACACCAGTAGAGCCAACAAAAGAGAATCCTACTGACGAGGTAGAGGTACGTTCTCTATCTCCCCCGATTTATAATTCTCCAATACACGAGCAGATGGCGGACATACATGATGATCATCCAATGCCATACACTGCAGAAATAGGTCAGAAGGAACGGGCACTATTGGTGTCCCGGTTGACAGAAAATTTTGAAAATGAAGTCATCAAAGTCATGAAGGAAGCAAAGAGCAAGGGTAAAGACTTGGATATGATTATGAAGCCTTTCAACATTCCCTACGGACTGATGAAAGAGAAAACAAGACAATATATAAAGAAGATTACACAGAAAAGTCCAGACGAGCAGCTAAACGTCAAACAGGACACATTCGCTTACACTCAAGAAGAATTTGAAGCTACACAACCTGTTTGGAGAAGGAAATTTTTGGAGAGAAATCCTACACTACGGGTACATTGGCAAGCAGCACCATATTTACTACAGGTAAACCCTTCTTTTTGCCCAACGCCACGTCGCAGAGAAGCACGCGAATTTTTGGAAATGCAAAAGACCGGTGTAATCAATAAACAATGGCTAAACTATCCACTCCTTCCAAGTCCACCACATAATTATTAACCTACAGAAGATTACATGGTAAAAACAATCGAGTTTTGGTTGCAGACTTATGCTACTGTACCAGATTTAACTATCAAGCTGACAAATAAAATACTCAGTATGATACTTACGGTATTGAAAGTCTTCAAACATGCAGCATACACATTTTTGAATTTCATTGGCATTAACCAGGGAACAGATATTCTGGTTTTTGACTTGTCTGTTATGCCTAGCCGCCCTACCATAATGGCTTATTATTCAAGACTCATGTTTTTGCCAAGCACATATATGCAGACCTTCGAAGAAGCTTTCTTCACAAGATTTTTTGAAATCGATTCAGAAATCTTTTTGAAGACGGCATCCAACCTAAATGCCAGATTAGTGGCATATGAACTGAGCTTCTTCGTCGATCACAGACAGCCACCTAATGATGGCGTAAAAGCTGAACAGTGGAAACAGTTAATGATACGTGAAGCCAATCTGCTTAATGAAACAGAGCAAAAAGTATATAGAACATACTCCCGTCGACTGTCAAAGCCTGTTGGGGACGACAGAGTTTAGGAGGGGGGCAGTGTTCAGGGAGAATCAAGCAAAAAGAAGAAAAGAAGAAGATAATGAAAGAAGCTTCACTAAAAAGGTAATATTTGAAGACATATCTTTGCAAGAAGCCCTGCAGGGGTGCAACACCCATCTCTGCACAGAGCCCCGCAGGGGCACGCATCAAGGAAAAGCACGTAAGTGGAAGGAGGGACCAGGTCCAGGAAAGTATCCATGAAGATGTGCAAGAAGATAATTGGTAGGTACTAATCCTTCCGCTGACAGCATGCGGTGAAAAAAAAAGTAAACAGGCTCAAAGCAATACAACAGGGTCACATGTGTGCAACCAGGACAAATCAAAGTACCACAAGCAAGACATAGGTCACTGGTGGCGTGCGTGGCAACCCAACTGAATACAACAACCCAGATATGTGATATACGGAATACCAAGGGGCAAAACAGAAGCAAAGGACATAGATCGGATAAAATAACAAATTCTCTTATGGTCCTTATTGCTTCTCCGACCACTGGGTGCGTGTATTCAGACCTCTTAAAGCAAGCCGAAGACAGAAGCAAAGGACAAACCTCGGATAAGATAACCAATTATCTGACGGTCCTTATTGCTTCTTCGACCACTGGATGCGAGCACTCAAAAGACTTAAACAAGTAGTCGATGAGAAGATAAAGCCTGTCAAGGGACGACAGAAACGAAGAGGGGGAGAGTGTTGCAGAGCAAAAAGAGCACAAGGCAGAGAAAAAGAAGGGCCCCAAAATTTTTCCGATTTGGACATCTTATTTTTGTATTATAACCATTCTTGTAATATATTTTCGGATGTAAATGCACTAGAGGAGTCCTCTAGATGCATCCCCACAGAAGATTAGAAGCTTACCCATGTAAATTAGTAGGAAATTAATCTTTTAGTGAATAAAGTGCTGGTCTCTTGTGTGAAAGGACCATTTTTAGGGCACAAGTATATAAGTCAATTTGTGACTCTTTGTAAAGACTTTTTGCCATTGTGAGAATCAAGAGCACAAATTCGAATTTGTGTCTTCTCCTCTCTGTATCTTCTTCTTTGTGAGCTTGTATGCTTGTGTATTGCTTGGAAAGAGTGTAGGGAAGTGTTGTCTATCCATGAAAGTGTTTGTTTACCGTTGTTAAGGTGTGTGCGAAGTGTAGGAAGTGCTGAAGTGTAGGAAGGTCTTTCCCGCAACTCAGTATTTTGCTCATAACTTGAAGTAGAAGCATCATAATTGAGTGAAAATATGCCATTGGATGCGTCTTCTCGAGAGCTTCGAAATGCATATGCTATTCGCTATATTTGGAGTTTGGAGTTGAGAGAAAAGCTCAATTTACTGTTGGCTGCTGTTCCAAGTATCGTGACACCATGACTGACAGTTGAAGCCTGTTTGGATTAGTCTTTGCCTTGTTTGCACTCTTTGAGTAACTCATTTGTATTGATCGTTATTTGAATGCATGTCTTCATACACTCGGCTAGGTTTTGATACTCATCGGATTGATAATTAAAGCATGAATCCCCACTATATGCACTTGAGGGGGATTGAGGTATAGTCTCTTTCTCCACAAGTCCCTGAGTTGGTTCTTAGGTACACAATTATGGAGATCATGATCATATGGTATTCAAATGCCCTAAGAAGAAGAAGCAACTTGGATTCAAGACAACCACAATCACCACCCCAAATCAAAAGAAACATCATCAAATTTAAAAGATAAATGCATCCAACCATAAGAACTATCTACTTGATTTTGCACCTAGATATACTACAAACCCTTTCCAATTTCACCATGGATATCCATTGTCATTTTGTTCCAATGCCACATATCAAGAATTGTATGAAGACCATGCATTATGAAGATTCAAGTCTTAGAAGATATTAAGAACACCAATCAAGCTTCGTGATTTCCACAAAAAGAATCCAATGAAGCCCATTCAAGAGATCATGGCATCATCGCTTGAGTTGGGTGATATCATGGATGCAAAGGAAACCATCTTGCATCGTAGATTTCATGTGACTTTTCACATGTCATTAGTGGTGAAGAATTTAGGAAATCTAACATTTTCATTGCATCTAGAGCATGGCAAGATCCTAAAAATGATTGTGTACTTGCCTTGTTTTGACTTCCAAGGATCTTGTTTCAACCTAATGATATCATCGATAAAATCATCAATTTGTAATAGCCTTGATTCCAATATCCTTGAATACCTATAGAAAGACAATTAGACCACATTGATTCTCAATCTTACCATGAATAGAGATTGAACCCCTCCCCCCCAACTAGCATGCAATCACACCATGCTACATGTTCAATTATAAACATACAAGAAGATCTCATGGAAGAGACTCCATAACAATTGAAGCACCCCAAGAGTTCAAATATGCTTATAGCACAATATTCAAAAAGATTATAAGAGTGTTTCAAACTTGCATGTGTCTCATGCAATAGTTATTTTGAGACTACATGAAAAAGGGTGTTTTGTGATGGGTGGCGATTTGTAATTAAAATGTCAAACCAAGCCTAAAGTTTTTATCTAGTGTGAATTGGTCTACGACCTCAAATGAATTTACATATTGGATCCTTTGGCTCGTTTGGGAGGTAGTTTGACTCTTGATCCATGGAGGACTCTCACATACATGATACACCCATATTGTTTTGGGTGTGGTAGTATGGAATGCAAGCCCTTGTGGCAACAGCCATTACCTTACTTGCAAGCTACAAAACTTAGGATGACCTCATTTGGCTCTATGATTAAGAGGTGATCCTTGTGAATATGTCTTCTAATTTATGTTTTTTAATGGTATGTGTTGTCTTTTTAGCAGAAAAGATTGTCGCAAAGAGCTAACATTGGTATCCGATCATCTCTCTAATCATGAAATAAGGCAAATCAATGTGCACAAAAACCACTAGAGCTCATGAGGCAAGGATGGTCTAACCTAAAAAGTTGTTTGCCATCTTGTTGTGAATGTTTTGGGACACTTACTACAAGAAAGAAGGGCAAGGCAGGCACATGCAAGCTAGTGGTGGAGATCCCAGGTAATCCTTCTATTACCTTGGCTATTCAACTACGTAGGTTGTTGATGATTGGTATGCCCTCATGTGGAAGCCAAAAATTGCAGTTCATGAATGGAGGCATGAGGCATGTACGTGTTGCCTATGTGGAGAGCATGGGCGTGATGACCATATGCACCCGCTTGGATTGACCATGATGATGGGATGCCAATAGGGCACCCCTCCTTGACAGTAATAATGAAAAATCCATGTTGACTTGGAGTTTTTATATGCATATGGGAGCACATGAAATGATGGAGTTGACTTTCCCTACTAAACAATCCAAGGAGACCTCTTTGCTACATGTGAATTCAGGACACAAGGGGGAGTTTGTGGTACATAGGGACTTATGCACTGTGTGGTAGCTCACTTACTAACTCTATTGGTAACCCATATCTGGTGAACACATTTTCAAATAAGAACTTAGCCGTCGTTTGAGCATCGTTCTTTGTTGTGGCTTTGACTTCTACCCATTTTGTAAGCTAATCGGTGGTTACAATAATGTACTCTGCATGGGAGTTTCTAGTTGGGGGGTTAATAGGACCTACAAAGTCTATAACCCACTTCGAAAATGCACGTCCTCCCATCATTGACCTCAAAGGCATCTCGCCTTTTCTAACCGGATATTGTGCACGTTGGCATGTGTCACATTTCTTCACATAGGTATGTGCATCCATATGAAGAGTGGGCAACCAAAGTCATGAGAATAGAATGGTCTTGATTACTCGGTCACGACCAAAATATCCACCTGCAACACCATTGTGTGCAGTTTCTAAGACATTCAAATAGTCGGATTCATGAACGCACAATCTTAGGTAACCATGTTTGTCTCTTTGGTATAGGTTGTCTCCTACTAAGGCATAGTCTTGAGCTTCTTGCTCCATGCTTCGCTTTCTTGCTAGACTAGCCTCACTGGGTAATGTTCCTGATCTCATAAATTCTACCAATGGAGCACTCCAATCTGGAATTAATGATACGTGATAAAGGGTAGTATGCTCCACTGGGGGTTTTTCCTAGCACACTGGACAATTCTTAATCCACTCATGTATTTATTTTTCCATACTAGGCCAATATACTTCTAAATGTTTTATGTTTTGCAATGTCTGTTGTTTAGAATAGTGATTTCCTAGCAATCCTTCATGGGCTTATTGCAACCAACTACTATGTTCATCGTCCTCAACACAACAAGCTAGTACACCCTCTATATCTTGTTTGTACATGCTTCCTGCCAATATTTGATAGTTTTGCGATTTTACAACTTCTTCTTGGGATGTTTTCACATTCTTATTTGTGGGTCCGAAGGTTAGGATAAGCACCAACTTATTTGCCCATTTAGGAACAACTTCTAAATTGAACAAATAAGCATCAGGCAACTCATCAGACACGCCTTGTGGTGACTCTCCTAAAGTGATGCAAGAAAGGTGATCAACTTTGAAGTGGGTCCTACCTTTCCTAACAACAACTTCAAAATCATATTCCATTAGTAAGACGAACCATCTTACTAACATCCTGTATTGCAAGGTTTATTGACCAAATATAATAAGGCTTGATGATCAGTGAAAAAATTGAACTTGTTGGCCAATAGATAGTGTCTAAACTTCTTCACGGCACATACCACCTAAGCCTTCTCTTTCGGTTGTCGTATAGTTTTGTTCATCTGTGTTTAGTTGTCTGCTCGCATATGCTATAGGAAAATCTAGATTTCCTTCACCTATTGGTTGTGCGAGCACGCATCCTATTGCATGATTGGAGGCATCTACATGTACATGGAATGGTTTATTCCAATCAAGAGTGGTCAGTATTGGTGTTGTGCAAAATCGTCTCTTCAGCTCATTGAAGGAATTTTCACATTCATCATTCCACTCAAAATTTGTCAATAAGGCATAAAGAGGCTTAGCTATGATAGCATACATATGGATAAACCTACGGTAATATCCACAATGGCCCATAAAGGCTTGTACCTCTTTAACATTCCTCAGCCTTGGGAGCTCTGCTATGGCTCTAATTTTATCTTCGTCTATTGATATTGCATTCTTAGGAACAATATGACCTAAGATCTTACCTTGACGTACCATGAACACATACTTTTCTGGGTTAAGACACACTCGATATTCTCTACACTTGTTGAAGATTTGTCTGAGCTCAGGGATGTGGAGTCTTCTTTCTTGGGAATGAGCGCATAAATCATCCACATATACTTCTAAGCTCTTTCTCAAGAGCTCTTTGAAGACATGACACATGAGCCTTTGGAATGTTGCAGGTGCATTGGTGAACCCAAATGGCATCACACGGAATGCAAAGATTCCCCACTCTATGGTAAAATCCATTTTATGTTGATCTTCAGGGGCAATAGCTACTTGATTGTAACTTGAAAATCCATCAAGGAAGCTATAAACTTCCTTGCCTGCAACACACTTCAATAAATGTTCAGTGATTGGAAGCAGATAACTATCTCTAATCATAGCGGCATTAACTTTTTTTAGGTTAATACACACCCGACACCCATTCTGTATGCTCAATCTCATAGATAAATCCAGCTTCAATCAGCCTATCAATTTCTTCTTTTATTTTAGCTGCATAAGTGTTATTATATGTGTAGAGCTTCTGTTTGGTGGGCTTGGCATTAGCAGTCATGGGGATCGTATGAGAGCAAATTTTTGGATCTACTCCCTTCAAGTCTCTATAGTGCCACGCAAACACATCCCTATATTCCCTTAATAAAGCTACAAGCTCTACTTCTTCTTCTGTGCTTAGGTCTTCTCCTATGTACGTACATCGCTCTTCATTCTCTTCAATGGTTACTACAACCTTTTTGGTCTTTTCTTTATTATCATATGCTTCACCTATGGTGGCCTCTCTTTTAGGCATTCGTACCAAAATTTTCCGGTCTTCAACTTCATATTTCTTGAAGTTTTCTAGTACTTCAAGCTGTATTTCCCGCAAGAGCTCTTGAGAGTACTGCTGAATTGAAAGAGGTGTTCCATCATCTATGGAATCAAGAACGTAAGCTTTTGTTGGTGGTGAGTTTTTTCTTTCAACAACTAGTTGAGCTTGTGGAGGTAAAGAAACCTAGGGCTTGTTTACCAACTGCTCTAATCTTTCTATTAAGCCCTGGAAGTTCAAATCCGGTTTGATAGATTTTGTCTGATTGAATGATTGACTGGTCTCGAGCATAGCCTGAGCTAGCTCTACCATTTTCATGCACATTTTTGTCCATTCAATCTCTAAATCTGCTCTAGGGTAACTCTTGTCTAGGTTTGCAACTGTTGGCCCTTCTTGAAGTCGAGCCTGGTAGGCCTTGAACATCATGTCCAAGCCTTCTGGGGTTGTATCTACAAGAACAAACCCTTGTTGTGGTCTATTTACAATGGGTGGTGGGGTGGGATGAGGTGGTGTGGATGAAGTTTTGGCTGGATGAAGTTTTGGCATGTGAGGGATTCCGCAAGGCAATATCTTCTATTTTGCTTTTTGCATCTCTAATGCTTTCTTCTACTTCAGACAACTTTCTATTCCAGTTGCGATTGGCCTTCTCTCTAGTATCCTTCCATGTTCTTGTTTTCCTCTTAATAGGCTCTCCTGATTCACTTGGCTCTGATTGTTCAATTGGCTTATCTTGTTTTAAGGCTTGTACCCTTGTAACTACTTGTATAGGAGCCACATTACTACTACTTGGACTTGAATCGACCACTAAGCCTACCACATTAATCGATGTAACCTTGGGTGCACTAGAGGGATTCCTAGGGCAATCTCTTGGGAGATGTTCTTTGCCGCACTCGAGACAAAAGCCTTCTATGGTGATGTTTTGTTCTTGTCCCGGAGTCGATGGGACATTCACGAATGAAATGGTCACCCTGGCATCTAAAACATGGTCCTCTAGGGGCTTGTGGTCTCATTTGTCTCAATTGGGGCCTAGGGTTAGGATTTTTATACATGACATTGGAGTATTTTGGCTCCCAATTTCGTTCCATAGATGGTGCTTATATTGATAAAGATAAGTCTCACTATGTTCAGGGGACTCTATGTAATAAGCTTGTGGACTATCTTCATAGGAGTAGTCAAAATTTTGAGTGATGGTCATTTTTTGAGACCAAAGGGGTTAGTGGCACCAATGCTCTATTAAGGTTCTCTTCTACCCCTGCATACTTAACTAGAATCACATTGTTAGGAGCTGGCGGTTGGTTTCCTAGGACCGTTTGTGGCCTATATGGTGCCTAATACTGATATTGGTACTGAGGTTGATATTGTTGTTGTGGCCTATAATACGACTATTGGTATTGGTTTTGATACCTACTCAGCTGGTAAGGTTGCTGATAAGTTTGTCTAACAACCTACCTATTATAGGGACAATCTTGAGCCATATGATTCGTGTATTTTCTCTCAATAGTGCAATATAGGGCATTCCTTTCTCTTATGTTTGGGTTTTGCATTGGGCAAATGTTAGCCATGTGGTCCCCTCCGCAAGTATAACATCGATTCAATGAGGTGACTCTTGGTGTTTGTCTATTTTGGACTCCTAGCTTCTTGGCAACTTGCTCAGCTATCTCATCTATTTTTGTGGACATTCTCGAAGTATGACTAGTAGAACTATCAGAATCCTTATAGAGTTTGGACAATCCTAACTCCTCACCCAGGTTATCTTCTATGTCTATTCACATCTGCACCCACTCTTCTATGGATCTTGGCTCTTTCAAGTACACATATGATCTTAACTTGCTGCTTAGTAAGCCATCTAAAAACAAGTCCACTTGTTTGGCTGGTGTGGGTAACTCTTGAATAGGGCATCTTTTGAAGTATTGTCTAAACTGTCTTCCTACAAGTCGCACTGTTTCTTGGGGGGTCTGCTTGAATCTGTGGATCAAGGATAATGTGTTATGCCTGATACCACTCTTAGGAAATTCTACAATGAATTCATCTAGAAATGGACCTATATCTCGATAGTTATGACTACTCAGGGGTTGAAACTAAGCTAAGTCAGTACCCTTAAGAGTCAAACCAAATGCCTCGAACTAGGTGAACTAGTCCTCAACCTGTTCAGCTTTTAACACTTGTTTGAACTCGGCCACATGATCATAAGGATCTCCTATCCCATCAAAATAGTTCTTCATTGCCTTGGCCACTTGGGAGGGTCTAAGGGTTCTTGGGTACTCTCGGGGTCTAGGCAATGAAAAATCATGTTCATCTCTTTGATGCATTTGTGCTCTATGTCTCTCTCTTTGAGGTCATCCATTTTCAAATCCTGATTGGTATCTACCCCTAGTGTTTGCAAAGCTTACTTTAGGTCTCTCTCTAGTGCGTTCTCATTGTGCTTCATGAGCCTGTGATGATCCTACACCTTGGTGGCCATGGGAAATATTAGACCGTGGTGGAGGAAAGATCAATTCACCCTGCCAAGTATATGCGTGCCTATCATGCTCTGATATGAAGAGCATTTTCTCCGATGTGTTATCCAAGTAGACAACTTTTCCTGGTGTCTCAAGGTCTTTGAATTCATAGATGATGATTACTGGGTTGGGCTGATATGGCTTGAATCTCCAAAAGGCTTCCTCTGTTTCTCTATTCAAGAATAGTTCTATGCTTTTGTTGTCTTGAGGGATTCAATCTGGGGTGATCACTCTGGTCAAAACTGACTTACCTCTAAGATTCTTGGGTTCTCGTCCTACATCTCCTTGCTCTAAGTCTCCTATCTCATTCTCTGGAATGATGTTGCCAAATTCATATGTCTTGTCTGGTAATTGGTGACCACATACATGGTTCTTTCCTTATCAATATATGAACCCTCTTCGAACTTGACTATTGGGTATTCAAGTCCAAAGGGTTGATCTGGATTTTTGAGTTGGACCATCGATCGCCTCAAGCCATCCTCATAGATGCGAGCACCTAATCAGTTGGTCCAAATATATTCCAATTGTGTTTTATATGGACTTCTGGTGTTTGTAGATAGGCAGTTCTTGAGCCACCTGCAGGTTTCCCCATGCTAAAAGATATTTCTGGGTCACTTGTGTCTAAACTTAGTACGTAAGGATAACCACTTAGTTGTTGTGCCCAATACTTAGCTGTGTAGTTGATACTAGCCTCAGAAGATCTAATGCTTTATCTATCCTTGCCTAGGTGTCTACCTGATTTGAGGAATTGGTTCAGAATTTGGGGAAACTAATGCTTCCATTGCGTTTGAAACGTGCCAAAACCCTAAGATCGACTGTCTTCTTGCTTGATTCTGACATCTAGAGACCATGCTCGAATTGATGACATCATCAATTCGTAACCGCCCTAGAACCGCCCTTGGAAAACCTATATAAGGAGGGGTTGGCCACATTCATAATCAGTCTTGCCAATGCCAGTCTTGGGAGCTCAAGGGGTCGTGATCACCAAGTAAGTACTTTCAAGTTCCAGTTCAAGTTCTAGTCTTGTTCCTTGCTCTAGTTTTGTCTAGTCTTGTATCGTGGACATCCTATCTTGTCCCCTTGTAATATCGTAGTACCAGATCTTGTCGAGTTATTTCTTGTATCTAGTCGATATCCCTGAAGGGAATTCTTGTAATCCAAACATCTTGTCTCATACTTACGATCCCTGGTTGTGGGATCTCCTTTATCATCTCTAGTCTAGTTTTACATACCTATCGATCTCGGGTTGTGGGACGTCTTGTATCAGCTACATCTTCTTGTATCATTTTCCTTGTGTGGATGTTCTTGTAATCATAAGTGTATTTATGAAATCTTGTCTAGTGTAGTCAGAGCACAATCTAGTGCTCCCCTGACATTTTGGCAAGACTCGCTTCTATCCAAGACCAGGCATCATGGAGAACGCTTATGAATAGATTGTAGCATCACTCCAGAGTCTCCAACAACAAGTTGAGGACCTAAATCATCGAAAGACACAAGTCGAGATGGGACATCCAATGCATATTGGTGCACTCCTCCAAGAATTACAAGAATGAATCGGGAGTCTTCAAGAAAATCAAGGGCGTATTCAAGTGAATCAATGACCTAGTACATCATTTATGAAGGAACCCAAGATTTGCATGCCAAAAAAGTTCGATGGGGATCGCACAAAGTTTCGTGGATTTCTCCAGCAAGTTAAATTGTACATCCAAATGCAACCTGATAGATATCCTAACGAGGCATCCAAGGTCGGGTTTATTGGAACCTTGCTCTATGGCCAAGCATTATCATGGTTTGCCCCAATCTTGGAGAAGAACATGGCAGTACTTCAGGACTATGAGGGGTTTCTTCGAGAACTCTCCGCCACATTTGGAGATATAGACACAAGTCGAGTAGCAGAAACGTAACTTCGGAAGTTACCTCAAGGTAACCGCCTTGCCTCTACCTATGCATCTGAATTTAGGCGATTGATATGTGATCTCACTTGGCATGAAGATTATTTCATAAGACAATTTAGGTGGGGTTTAAGAGATGATGTGAAGGACCTTTTGCTCACGATGCCAGAGGTTAAAACATTGAATGAATATATCATGCAAGCTATTCAATGTGATAACCGACTTTTCGAAAGGAAACAAGAAAAACAAGTAGAAGGAAGACCTCGCCAGTGGAAACTTTTCCAACCTGGCACTAAAGATGAGTCTATGCCTGAACCTATGCAAATAGATGTAACACGGTTTCATCCTCTAACATTAGAAGAGAAACAGAGAAGGAGAGTTAATAAGTTATGTATCTATTGTGGAAACCCTGGACATATTGCAATTAATTATCCGAACAAGAGAACAAACTCCAGAGTCGCAGCCACCCTTGTAGAGCAGGGGAAACGAGGAAGTCCAGTTGTAAAAGAGACCTTGCAGTCAGACCATGATATAAGAAAGGGTCTCATAATTCCAGCCACACCCATAGAAACATGTCTTGCACTTGTCAAGTTAATCATGCCCAAGAAGACCCTTTCCCTTACAGCCCTAGTAGATTTAGGAGCCTCCTCATGTTTCATTGATGAAGGATTGGTTAAGAAACATGGAATTCCTATACTTCGGAAGAACAAACGAGTACTAGCTGAAGTAGTAGATGGCCGATCTCTAGCATCTGGGATTATAACCATGGAAACCACACCATTAAGAGTACACCTTGGTGACCATGAATCCCACAAATGTTTCAATGTAATATCAACCCAAGTACATCTAGTTATCATTGGAATGCCTTGGTTAAAGAAGCATAATCCAGAGCTCCCACAAGACCAAACTCTAATCCCAAATGACATGGCCCCCAACCCTATGTGGAGGGGGAAGAGGAAGAGGAAGAGAAGAGATGTGCACGAGGGAAGGGTGGTGTGTGGGACAGAGGGAGAAGGGCTTTCCATTGTTGATTGAAAGGCACTGGCTAAGGCATGATAGTGCCCTACACGATTGGGTTAAGGATACAGTGTGGATAAGGAAAGGAGCTCAAAGAAACCCATCTAGAAGAAGGAACAGACAATCACGTACAAACCAGCATGATGCAAACAATTGGTATGTGTATGGATTAGGACATGATGGAAAGCCCAAATATCAAGGAGAAAGATGACATCTTGGACTATTTGCAAGTAGATAGCTCACTTCCTTGCTATGGAGTTTTTCTTGATGAGAAAATTCATTATGGATCAAAACCCAACCAAAGAAATTGAGATAGGAAACAAGGATAATTCTCATCCTATACTAGTGGCACATGGTTATGGAAATATCCTAAGTTTCTTTCAAAGATAACTTCTTTTATGAAAATTTACATTGATGTATTTGCATGGCATTACAAGGATTTGGAAGGAGTGCTTGCAAGTTTTGGGAGCATAGGATTCCATTGATAGAAGAATCTAAACTAGTAAAGGGTAAAACTTACAGATTAAATCCAAAGTATGTTGATCTTGTCTACCAACAAATCCAAAAAAATGGAGGATGTTAGAATTATCATTCCAATAAAACATTTAGAATGGCTTTCTCCCATGGTCATTGTGCCCAAAAAGAACATTAATAAAATCCGTATATATGTGGACTCTAGAGCACTTAACAAGGTAATAGTTCTTGATGGGTTCCTTGTGCCATTTTCATAGAAGGCCATTGTATTGCAATAGTTCTTCAATAGACGCAAGGAAACCAAGTTGAAGTTGGATCCAAATAAGTGTCAATTCTAGTAACATATATTACCCTTCTTGGACATGGTGTCTAGCAAAGGTATGGTCCCTTACCTGGACAAGATTATAGCTATATTAAAGCTACCTAATTCTAGAACACCGCAGAAATACAAATTTTTTTGGATCATATTGGGTACCATATAAGATCTATAAAAATTGTATGCATACATAGATCGACCACTGGCAAGTATCAAAGGTAAGGATGTCCCATTCAAGTGGGATGAAGAAGAGGAAAAGGTGTGCCAGGTTTTGAGATCCAAGATTGTGGGAACACCAATCCTTGTCACTCCTAATTGTTCTAAAAATTTTTCATGTCCATGTGGATGTCAATGGCTATGCAGTGGGAATAGTTTTTACATAGCATAGTGAGGAACACAAATTGAATAGGCCCATCCAAAATGCAAGTAAAAATATGATCAAGGTTGAGAACAACTACAATACCATTGAGAGAAGCCTTGGGAAGGGTGTTTTTTGTACAAAAAATATGCCATTACCTCACCTGGGTGAAATTTATCATCACTATGGATCACCAGTCATTTAAGGTATTTACTAAATAAGCCATAAACAAGAGGTAAGTTCTAGAGGTGTCTCCTATTGTTCCAAGAATTTTATTTCATTATAGCGCATAGACTAGGGAAAGAAAACATTATGGTTGATCATCTATCTCAGTTTATCCTAGAGATCTAGGCCTTTGGAGTGCAGGATGAGTTCTTTGATATTGAACTATTTATAGTAAGTGATCGAGGTTGGTATGATGATGTCAAGGAGTTTCTAAAGATAGGGAAGTATCCGGATAAAGCTAACTCAGAAAGCATTATGGTTGATCATCTATCTCAGTTTATCCTAGAGGTCTAGGCCTTTGGAGTGTAGGATGAGTTCCTTGATATTGATCTATTTTTAGTAAGTGATCAAGGTTGGTATAATGTTGTCAAGGAGTTTCTAAAGATAGGAAAGTATCCGGATAAAGCCAACTCTATGAAGAGAAAGAGATTGCTCATTAAAAGCAATCATGATACCTTTATCGAGGGAAATTTATACACATATAACAAAGATAACTCACTGAGGAAGTGCATGGAAGAAGAAGAGGAAAGGCACATTCTCCAAACAACACATGAAGGATCATGTGGTAGGCATCTCCCTAGTCATATTATGAGTTGGAGGATCCTAGATACTAGATTATGGTGGTCAACCTTGTTTAGAGATGCAAAAGATAGAACTTAGGCAAGTGATGCTTGTCAAAGATGTAGATTAAAACCCACCAAGCAGAGACAACATCCATTGGGATCATCCACTACATGGCAATCCTTTGAGAAATGGGAATTAGATTTTATAGGTCCTATTTATCATGCATTCTTTTTGAGATAGGATAAGTACTTGGTTGCCACAAACTATGTGATAAATTTGGTTGAGGATATTGCTTCTCTAGATTGCACACCCTAAACAGTCAATTTCTTATACAGCAACATCTATTGTAGGCATGGTTGTCCACTCGAAATCTGCACCAATCGAGGGACACACTTTGTTAACAAGGCTTTGTATGAAGTTTTTAAGAAGTATAGGATTCTCCGTTGTACTTCTTATGTATATTATCCAAGGGGTAGTGGACAAGTAGAGTCCACCAACACAGTATTGATAGCTCTACTTAGGAAAGAATGTATGCTAAAGCCTACTATATGGGGTACTACATATTTAAGTAGAGTCCACCAACAAAGTATTGATGGCTCTCCTCAGGAAAGAATGTATGCTAAAACCTGCTATCTGGGGTACCGCATATTTAAGCACATTATGGGCCTATAGTTTGGCATGCAAGGTGGCCACGGATTGCTCCCCCTTCCAACTAGTATATGGAGTAGCTTCTACATGGCTCCCCTCTTTTTAAGTAGTCAACCCTTGTTGATATTGGCCTTATTGCTTAGCTTGTTGTATCTTTTTTTCCAGTTGTATCGATTGGCATCTTCTCATAATGCATATTTTGATTATACATATCTTTTCATTATTGTGTTTCTTCCCCTTCCCTCCCCCATCCCTTCTCATTCCCTCCCCTCCCCTCCCTTGTCCCTTCCCATTCCCTCCCCTCCCCTCCTCTCCCTTGTCCCTTCCCATTCCCTCCCCTCCCCTTCTCTTGTTTTTCCCCTCTCCCTTCCCATTACCCTTCCCCTACCCTTATCTCTACCTCCCTCCTTCCCCTCTTCTTATTCTTTCCTTCTTCCTCTATGAGGATGCTACCTATTCACAGCTAAGTGATTCGTGTGTAGTTCCTTTTTCATGCCCCCACACTTAGCATTGGCTATTTCCACACTCTACTAGGATACTTGGTGTTTCATACCCTATTGTGTGTGGTCAACAATATGTTAGTATTGGCCTTCCTCTTGGGTTTTTTTTTGAGGTGGTGGGCAAGTGTTGAGATTACTGTGGTGACTTGGCAAAGTAATGCACAAGTGGTCTATAGGTGACTGGAGTTGTTAGACAATTGGTCTATAATGTGTATGCTCACAATTGTCTTGCCGAAGAATTTAAGTACATGTTTCAAAGAGTCTTTTTGGAAGGTTTTAGAGTTTTGAAGTGTTTGGGTTTACATCCCTTATGTGTACATTTTGGAGAATTCAAGGTCAAAAGTGAAGAAGTCATGTAAAGTGCAAAAACCTATGTGTGGCCTCCCATTAATTTTTTTGTTTCCTATAAAGTCATTACAAGAAAAAAATAGGACATCATTGAAGCGGATATGAGAAGAAGGTGAAAGGATTTTAGATCAAAGCAAGGGAAAGTCATCATAGGAAGTACAAAGGTTTGGAGAGGAGTGGGAAAGTGGGTTGCATAACCAAGGCCCAGATACACTAAAGACCACTAAGATACACATGTGGATGCAAGTCAAGTCAACTCAAATTAAGTGGCATACTCAAAAGAGTCCACAAGCAAAAAGAAGTATATGAAAAGCATACACTAAGAAAATAGACAGGGCTAGAGACAGACACACACACACACACAGACTTAACCAAAGTGTGCATTGTGCAAGTGGGTAGAGAGAGACGAAGTGTCTAGAGAGTACAATGGGTGTAGAGAGACAAAGTGTGTAGAGAGTGCACTGAACTAGAGAGCCAAGGATTGTGAAGAGAATTATATGTTCTTTTGTGTGTGCAGACAAAAGTCGTCCAGACAGAAGCCAACAAAGGTGTGATCATAGTAAGATAAATGAGGTATATAGTCAATAGTAGAAGTGACCAGTAGGACTTCAATCTTATTGGAGGCTTGAGTGCAAGGAGTGCATGGGAGCAAGCCACTCGGCAGGGTGAAGAACCGACACAAAGGTTGACTACACAAGTACTTGGGGTACTTTGTTATACTTGTGTGTACTTTTTGTCATAAAAATGTATATGCACAATGAATATTTTGTGTTATTGTGGCCACAACAGTTGTTGTAATTTACTACTTTAATCAAGGCACAGAGACTTTTCATGCATCATGTCTCTCCCCTTTTTTCTCTACTTTTTCCTTTCAAATACTCAAGCCCCTTTCAACTAAAGAATCCCCCAACAATCCTCTAGTGTGTCTCTGAACCCCCAAAAACCACTCTCCACCTCACATAGTCTATCCTCTCCATGTTCATAATTTGGAAGTCCACATGGTTCTGTATATCCCATATCCTCTTATCTTCACCACAGTACTTTATGCTGTGGCTCTTTCATACGGAAGCATGAAAAAGAGTTGCAGGACAGCACAGAGGATGATATGGCCCAATTCTGCCTCACATGTCTAGAGCTTTTGTCCAACAGCACGAGCAGTCAGTGTTGACATACAGACTGCCAGACACTTGCAGGAATTTGATCATGTGTAGAAAGTAAGCCTTATAGCTATATACAGATGAAGCACCACCACCATAAGCTGTTATGACTAGTGAAGATAAAATAGAAAGTACAAAGGGTCTATAGATAGTTGGAAGGGAAAATGTACACTAAAGAGATTAGGAGCAACATTCAAAATTTCAATTTATAGCATTATTCAAAAGGCTTCTAGGACATAGATCTATATCTAGCAGCTAGCAAAGACAACGAGTTCCACCACTTTTTAATAGCCTTATGTACGAAACTTTTATGCTCAAGATCAAACATTGCAAATCACAATGGCACAATATAAATCGTCATTTGTCAATCGCACAATAACTCAATGTTGTAATGAGTTGAGTCCTCATGTAACATCTTCTGATTTCAAAATCACATACACAAGTTGCTATTTTTCTTAGGCATGTTTTTTTTTTCGACATCACTTGTCCTAGTGAAGAAAACATGGCACGTTGAAACACCATTCTTCAAATTATTTTTTGCTTCTTGACAATCCGATCCTTAGTTGAGGGACTTCTGGGATGCCTCCCCCCTTACAGATGCATTGTATAGGTGCATGATTACAAAATCCCTCTTCCAGTAGGATTACTGACATTCTCCATGTACTCCCTCTCCAACCCATTCCTTTTCGACTCCCCCCAACTCAATGAGAAATGTTACACACATTTGCAAAGACTAGCTTCATCAGCACAAGGTCAGTGCCGCACACCCCCCCCAAGGGTGGGGCTCCTATTCCCTTCTACTTGGTCCTTAACAGAATCTTGAGATCTTCTAATTGATTGTCCCAACTTACTATGGCATAACGAGTATCACCAGCACTTTTCAAGAATCTATGAAACAGTGTAACTTCATAGGACATTAATCACACTTCATTGTTAAATAAAAATTTGATGAACGAGCATTTGATAGGCTGAGCATTCATGCCCTATCTCACCCAAACACTTGGAACTGAAATTTGTCATCGTAACACCAGTCGTGACCACATTGACAGAAATGCACGCAAAACATAGTACAAGCAAATAACTTACGTAATTGAAGCGAAGAATTCTTCTGCAATGATGTACAAAGGGATAAGGTGTCTGTCTTCATACCTTTTTACTCATTAGTCATAGCTTGATACATACACAACATGCATGCAGAAGAGAGAACACTCATCAAACATTTACATGTACAAGCATAACAGTCCCATACTGATTGTGCAGTGTATGCCCTACATATTTGCAAACAATACAAAGGGATGTCCAACAACATGATCATAATCCTGATACCCATAATCCTGATACACCATAAAATATGGCCAACAAGTCTACAGGATAACAATTGCTTGAAATGTACAAAAGACACAATGCATGGAGTTTGTTCCCTTTTTCGGTTAACTTTATTTTTTCTGTGAAGGGAATAGGAAAGAGAGGAAGAGGGTGGGGGGAGAAAACAGTGGGGGTGAGGGGATGGGAAGAAAACGATGGGGATGGGGGGAGCAAACGGTGGGTTTTTTCTTTTTTTTTCTTTTTTTTTTTTTTTGGTTGGGGGGGGGGGCAGAGAGAGGGGGATTAGGAAAAATTAACAGCTCAATAAGGGATATCAATTCTCAAAGGACAGTTACAGTGTGTACAGAGTACAAAAATGATGCCTCATAGCAATCAATCATGTTTACAAATTGAGACATGGATACCCTAAAACACCTGCAGTCGATCCAGTGCTGTGTCTCTATGCATGTTTGGTAATTAGAAGTATAAAGACAAAAATCCAATGTGTTTTGTCCCGTTGGTGTCTGGCGAGGAAGCATATCCTAAGCAGTCCTTCCCTTGCATTGTCCTCACCTCATGGGACCTTTAATCTGACTTCTATAAATTGATTTTTATGTTCATTTTGATCACCTATCAGTACAGAAAGTTTACATTTTTCCTAGAAGGTACAATTGGCACGTGTCCCACTTCCATTCTTGCATTTTTACATATTAGGATAAATACTACTATCAGAGGTTTTACATGAGTACGAATGCCCTGTTATTTCTGTAAACACTACAGGTCTTCACTTTTACTTTTTGTCCTGTATGCGAGAAAGAATGCGCTTACCAAAAGGACTACTCTTCAAGACATGTTCATACGGTTTAATTGCATCAACAATAGTTCGGTGAAGCTGCTCCTGCAAAACCTGTCCCAGAAAAAAATTGACCCCATATCACCATTAATTTACTCAAAATTAATTTTTAAAAATAATAATAATTATTATAAGGAAAAAGAAAAGGGATACCTCGGTGACTTTGAGAGCGGACTGAATTACATAGTTTCCAAATTGATCTTGAAGGAGCTGGCCAAATGAAGAGCTTGATAATATCTCTTCCATAATAGTCTCTTTGCTTTCGTCTAATCCAACATTCAAGCATTTCTCCACCACATTACTACTGAACTTCTGCATGGAAAGATGAACGAAGCTGCCTTCCAACCTTGAAAATACTTCTGCTAAAACCCAGGGAAGCCCAAGTCCAAGGATATATTGTACAACATAATTCCTGTCAATAATAAAAACTATCAGCACAACATTGTGATAGTATATGAACCAGCTTCTCTATGTCTTCCATTGTGAGAATAAAAGAAGTTTAAAAAAGTTTAAAAAACACATTACAATACATGTATCATGTACCTAGATGCGATAAACAAAAAGCCCAATTTGACTGATTGAGGAAGTGAAAGGCAGACTCTCAAGTTAATAATCCATGATATGTTGACCATCAGCTAGAAAACCATATAATACATGTACCTAGATGGGATCCAGGAAAGCCCAAATTCATTGATTTAGAAGGAGTAGGGGGTAGACTCAAATGATAATCTATTATATGGCATAGGCATCAGCTCCATTATGCATGGCACTGATTGAATACTGAATTCCCATGTACGTCATAAGTGCCTGACAATAAATGAAGAAGACATCTCCCATACATACAACAAACCATCACAAAGGAGAGGTATTTGTATATACTCACATAATAGTTTTGGGACAATCATAAACCTCGCATGAGTCCAGGAAATGCAATCTATAAATGATACAACAAACCATCACAAAGGAGAGGTATTTGTATATGCTCACATGATAGTTTTGGGACAATCATAAACCTCACATGAGTCCAGGAAATGCAATCTATAAATGAGTCTACTCAGAATAAATGTGAGGCCCAAAGAAAAATGATAGTGTCTACAAGCTCACTGAGAGCCGGAACAAAGATAATTAATTATAAACAGCATAAAAACCCAAACTTAGAGAATTTGAAAGTTGAATGCAGGAGTGAATGCCTTCTACATTCACACCCAACATATGGCAACCCACGTGATTACAAGAGAAAATCCATTAGTGTAATACAGCAGAAGAGCCGGAAGCAATGAATGATTACTCAAGATAACTACCACACATATCTCTTCACATTACAAAGTCAGTATAAACATGAGAGCTCACAGGGCTAAAACATTATTAAAAACACAATGCTTGAAAAACAATCAAGCTCCAGTATTGCCACCTTGAAAAAGGCAACCAAGCCAAGTTCCCACCTCATTTAAACAAGTTGTCAAGGGATGTAATTCAAACCTTGCATTCATAACCCACATAAGGAACACATTCCCATCTCAAAACATACTGCATGGGACATTTGAGAACAATATGGATGACTGTAATCATCATTAAAGTAAGAAATTATATAAATGCTGCGTACGGTATGCCTTGCCTGAATTATTCTACAGAGGACAGGTTTATTATTTCTAATCCGCATTAAAGGCATATGTCATTCATCAAATACACCTAAGCTTTAAAGGAAGCTGTTCTCGCTTCTCTGTGAGCATGTGCGACTGTGTTTGTGTCCAATAAAAATCTACTCCTTCAAATTCTCCCTTAAGTACTGTCTTTATTAAATTTGCTCTTTTAAGTGCACTTCTATTACCACTCGACCTGGCAAAAGTTACCCATTCATTACTCGATAATTGCCAAGATTTTCATCAAGAACTGCCTTTCAGCAATGGACCTGATCAACATGGAGGTAGATGGCTATTTTCTAGACAATAAAATGTCATCAATATTGATAAGCGTGTGAAGCTTTGCAGTTAGGAAATTGAGCAAAAACCTCAAAAACTCTCTGTACAAAGAGCGATCTCCATAACTTCATCGGTTAAACAAATACATTGCCATCCAGACAGCAGCCATAAATTACAGGCCCTTAATGTATATGATGGCAATCAAAAGCTTGTGTGTCTGCATACCTGGCAAAACTCAACTACACATCCTGTGAATACTACTAATACATGTCTTAAAAAAAGGGTCCTCAAAGAAAAGAGTACATTTCACATCATTATGAAACATAATTTGCACAAATAAGCCGAACTGAACCTACAGAGCATACAGTGAATATAGAACCTGCAGAGCATACAGTGAATATAGAAGAGAGATTTCTACCCATATTGATCTTGAGAGAGTGCAAGAGAATTGACCGCAATCTCAGTAACCAGCTGCTGTTTCTGTCTGTCTGATGCATAATCCAGACAACGTTGCAACACACAGCACCCATGTTTATGGGATGCAATCTCCACACAATGAGATGTAGCAGCATCAAATATGAACTGCTTGATCACAAACAGAAACAAAATCACATGTGATAGAGATCAGGAAAAGCATAATCTAAAACGGAAACAGATAGCAGGACTAACTTGATTATCATCACTAGGGAGTCCCTGCAAACACCTCTGCACCACATGGTTTCCATTCAAATCTTTGATAAGAGTGACAACTCCATGCTTCAAACTCGAAATCAACAGTGCAGTCTGATCAGGAGTCCGCAACGTCTCGATCAGCTTTTGAACAGCTCTAGTGCTGTAAAAGTTACATAATGGAAGTGAGCATATAGTTGCAACAGCCTGGAATGCATATTCATCTATGATGTATATGGTCAAAAATAATAACAGTTCTCCAATTTTTGGTAGCAAGGTCAGCAATTACTTGGTCTCATGCGCATCCTAGATAAAATATTGATAAAGCCAAAACACATTGGAAAAGTAAGTTAAAACTGTATAATGATACAATCCACAAGGTTATATATCAAGCTCCATTATGTAAAAATGGTTGTTATATGCATCATGACATGCCAAGAAAGATGTGAAAGGATCATCTTTACACCCATGATTCTTATACAGAGGATAGTACACAAAACATGTTCACACAATGACACACATGCAAAGCATGCATGTTCCTAGCATAGGTCCATTAATTCATCTGTCCATCACATTCACTAGATATATGAACAGATGCATGACATCCATTACAAGTGATTTACAAGTGACTGGATACATGATACCCGATAAATGCATTGACTACACCCATGTTATGCTGTGAACCAAGAGAAGAGAGGAAAACATGCACCCATACACATTATTCAAGAGAACACTCTGAATGCTTGACAAACAAAACTTTACGCTCACCCATGAGAGTTTAGTGAAATACTAATGAGATCATCATTCTTGATCACGGCCTCTAATATGGAAGTGCAATGTGATTCACTGCAAGCATCCAACAGCTTCTGCACAAGATAGTTTCCAAAAGGATCGATCATCAGATGCCCCACATGGTCCTTGATCTCATGAAATATCTTCTCAACATCCTCAGGCCTTGCTTCATCGAGCTTCCTCTGCAAGTTGCGGCATCCATTCTGATCCTTTGCTACAGCAAATATGCTACCTTTAATATCCTCCAGCTCAATAAATTTTGAAAGCTCCTGTAATGACTCACTACTCCCTTCAACAAAAGCTTTAGCACTTAATCTCTCATTCAAAGGTAGTAGACTGTCAGAATTACCCATCATAAACCCGGGTTTTTCCTTCCTCCTCCTCCCACCAAGCATCCCAGCAAAATCATCATAGTTCCCATTGCTATGAGCTTGGCGTTGCTGGTGCTCTTGACTGGGTATTAATCCACTCAGTCTCTCATAAACACCTGCCCCTGTAAAACCCTCCTTTGCAGAAAGTAAAAATGTACTGCCCTCAGTACAGCTATGAGGGTGCAAGTATGGACAAGTATTGCCTAGTACACAATGCCCTTGAGCATAGTACCTGCACTTAGTGTCACTCCCTACAAATGGATTCTCGTAAGTAGGAGGAAGAGAACCAGATATGTAATGAATATTCCCAATGTCTGTCATGTAAGCTGGGTATTTTGTCAGTCCTTTCATATATCGTATCTGATCCAAAATTCCAGCATCCACACTGCTACGAAATTGCTGCATTTGTAGTTTTTCCTCCAGTGTCTGCCGTGGCATTTGGAGTTTCTGATGCTGGAGCAAAGCCAGGAGTTGACTGTCCTGGGACAAACCTGAGGAACTCGACATGATGCAATTACCACGTAAATCCACGTTATGAACACCTCTAAAGCCTGGCTGTTGGAAGATTTCCCGAGCCTCTCTATTGCCAACAACAGAAGAAAAATATGAGCCTTTTTGCAAAGGGTTCCAATCATATCCCTGCTGACAAGCTACTTGCTCTGTTATTTGCTGCTGTTGAGTAGTAAGATTTTTTGATCGTGTAGACAAACCCGGCTCATCTTTCAAAAGCGAGCTCCCAGTGCGGAAGACGCTAGAGTCTAGAGAAGCATTCAATGCAGGTGCGATGTCATGACTCATATGGGCCTTTTGGAGGTGAGACCGATCCCAGAGGGACCCTCCTGTAAAGGAACATGTCATCGAAGGGTATGATGAAGAGAGAGTGGAGAGATCCTCCACCATCACTGCCTGGGGAGCCAGAGTGGTCGCATGCTGGAATGTATTCACAGATGAAGCAGGAGGTGCAGTATTCAACATAGATAAGTCATCCAGTGCGTTAGGAGTGTATACCTTGTCCCTGTTGCCAAGTAGCACCTGAAAAGATCCGGGGTCGTTCTCTTTCAAGCTCAGAGAGGCTAATGCTTTCTCCATTGCAGCATCATTTCGATCAGTCAAGCATGATGGCGGATTTTGCTGGAGACTTGCAAGCGTCCGCTGATTTGGAGACGCTTGCGAAACGCGAGGGGTTATCCCTGCACTACGAGAAGAGGATGAGTTCTGTCCAGCGTTCGGGTTTAGATTCTCCGACATACACAGAACACGGGAATCCGAGAGGCAGCTAGGTAGCTTCCTTTCAAACAGAACATCTGGGAAGGAGGGCATGGGCGATGGTTGAGGAGCTACAGATGAGCTCTGGAAATGCGGAGGCGCTGAGGTAGCACGGGGTATCTCATTGAGCAGAATATCGATCTCCTCCGCCGGAGATTCCATCGCCAACGATGGCAGAAAAAATCGTAGACAAACCACGAAAGTGAGAAGAGTTGAAAGGTAGATGAGCCAGAAGCGTTATGACGCCATAGCCAAGAAGCTTGGACCATATGTAGAAACAGAGAGATTTACGGCCATCTTTGGAACGATCTTCCAGGCCAGAAAGAAGAGCGAGCACCGTCAGTTTGAGCACCGCCTGAAGAGCTTTCTCAATAAAAGGTGCAGCATGCGCCCCTCTCCCGCCTCATGTATGGGGCTGCCCAGCTTAGCGTTGCCATGGCAAGCCACTCAATCGAGGAGTAAAATATAGAAAAAGTGAGTGGAGATGAGGGGAGAGGAGAGGAAATGGAGTGCGATGGACATGCGTCTAGAGAAGAAACATGGCGATGCAGAAGTTGCCTGTTGCGAGCAATAAGAAGAGCCTGGGTTGGCGGCTCTAAAGCTACTCCTCTGGTTTGAGAACTTCGTTGTGGAGAGAGAGAGAGAGAGAGAGAGAGAGAGAGAGAGAGAGAGGATATATTACCCCGACTAAATCAGAGAGACGTGAGAGAGGCGAAACAGAGGAGAAGCACTCTGTTTCTTCTCCTTCCTCCGCTAAATTTAACCAACCTCCCTAAAATTGATGGCTGTAAATAGCTTCTACTTCTCGTGGAACTTACGTTATTTTTATAAACAGAATTCGAATGGAGTCGCCCCATGCACCCCCCTATTTTTCGCTTCTTGCCTTTTGGACTCAAAAATAGCTTCTTCATTTTCCTCATTACAACAGATTCACCCCCTTCACTCAAATCACCCTTTTTTGTTACCACCAAATCTTAATTCATTTTTTGTGTGATTTCTTCATTTCTATGCTGCAATTCACACAACATTGCATGTTCCCAATGGTGTAACACGAGATGTTTAACCAATTGTGAGTGAAAGCTTCCTTCGGTTGAGAGGATTGAGAGAAAAAGGCACCTCCACAAAGTAGTACGTGTGTGGATGAAAAACTTTTGGAAGAACCCTCAATACACACCCATGAGTGGCGACCTCACCTCCTCAAAAGAAACAAGAGTAGCAAAAGATAATTGAATGATGCATATGAATTTAGCTCGAGTAAAAGATAATTGAATGATGCATATGAATTTAGCTACGTATATAAGGCTTGTGATGAGGGGATGACTTTAAGTGATGCTTCTACAACCATCTTGTGTGAATAGAGGGTGGAAGTAGCACTCCACTCTCTTCTCTCTCCACTCACTTCTCTCTTTGTAACCCTTTTCTCTCTTGATACACTTGGAAGTACTTTCAGCTCTTGTAAAAGCCCTCATGTTGATACCCTTATTCTCCAAAATATCAATTTCTTTTTTTTTTTAGAATACAAGAATTTTGAAATATTCAATGAGTGGGACTTCAACCCAGGCACTTTGCTCCATGGCGTTCAAGATACACCCGTTTGAACCAAAAAAACAACGTTGTCTAGCTCATAATTTGCTCCAAAACTTCTCTAGCTCATAAGAGAGATATATCTATTAGAACCATCTTTTCTTTTTTTCCTTTTAATGGAGGTTCGACCGAGGCCTACTCCTCCGGGCTTAAACTTTGAAATTGCAACTATACAAGGAAGAGCATAGTACATATGGAACCCCCTTATCCCACAAGAACAAGGGTTTACATAGCAGGGTTAAACTACAGTCACAACTACTGCAGGGCAGAACAAGCGGTGGCATAGCCACATGATACATTCCATGATTAACATGTCCCTTACATGTAGCCGGCGGGGGTTGAACCCTTGCTCCCACCTCAAGAGGTGAGCGGTCGGGACTAGCCAAACATCAAAGACAAATGCACATATACCTGAAGGTGCCTCAAGTTTTCTTATCAAAGAAAGCCCCTTGCTTTGTTCACACAATCTATATGTCCAAGTTATACTACCTTGAGGAGTCTTTGACCATATTTGATGTTAAATATGGATCATTAATTCTTCTGGTGTGAAATTCAATAGAGTCTCATATAATTTGCTCAAATTGTTCAATTCTCAACCAATATCAAGCTACATGTTCCTATAATTACCTTTATTCCCATGGAGAAGTGAGAGAAGGATCATGGTGTGGTCATGGAGTTGTAGAGAACCCTTGGCGCTTTTCATGGGATGTTGCTTTTTGAGTTTTTTTAAAAAAATATTGAATTAATGCATACAAGATCATGTAATAGTGAAGAAAATCTTGAAAGAACCTTTGGGAGAATATTATAATGTGTTTTTATACTCATGAATTTTCCATACCGACACCATGGCCTTTTTGAGATGGCTCAAAAATATAGTTGTGGTTTTTTTTTATCCTCTGTTATGTCCCTAAATATGGTAGCAAAGCTCCTCAAAGAAGTAAGAAACTCGTCACACATCCAAACCAAGTGTATCTGGACTTCTTTATGTCACATTCCATGTGGAAAATGCATGGCTTGCAGCTTTGGATGTGAACACCCTCTTAAAATTCTGTCTTTGAAAAAGCAAAAACAAAATCTAGAAAGCACATTGCTGCTTTTTATTTATTAGTAACAGGGCAGGATATGATATGTGTCCAAAATACATGAAAGCCCACGTAGGGCGTCTCTTTTGATCTCTCGTCAATTGTTTTTCCTATAAATAGATATCGAATGCGATCTCCGTAAATACTGGCTTTTTTTAGTCTATTTATAAAAAACTCATTACTCGTGTATTTTAAATTTATTTAAAATTTGAGACGTAATTATATTACGTGGCTTTATTGGGAGGTGGGAGTCCGGAAAGCTTCAACTCTCCATAGAAAAGATCCCTGAATGTAGAACATCAAGGGCAGCTAAAACGTGCCAAAGCTCTAATTTTTTTTTTTAATGGAAATTTGGCAAGAGTTTATTCTCTCAAGTTTTAATTTTAAAAGAATAAATGTACAAGTGAATAAATGTACAAGTGAATGAGCATAGTATCCGTGGCATTTTCCGTATCTCACAAAGCAGGGGCTAAACGAAGTTACAACTAGTTTAAATTGACCAAAGCTATTACATGTCCAATTCGAAGGTTAAACACAAAACTTCCGTTTCAAGCGACAAGTGCCAAACCAATCCACCTACGTGACGTAGACACAAAATTCCTAATTAAAAAAGGGAAGATTGGGGCCTTACAAGAATGCATAAATATATATACAACTATTTTTTGAATTATTATTTATTATTTAAATCTCATAGATGAATTGGTTGGGCACATATCTTTTGAAGTGGAGGTTTGTGTTCAACCCTTGTGGGACGCAAAGGTAGAAGAAAAAACCAAAGGAAAAGCAAAATGATAGCTTTTTTTTTTTTCAATTTCTATAAGCTGAAATTTTTTATAAAATTTTCATCATTCCTATACTTTAGTTAATCAGGTTTAGAATTCATCATTCCTATACTTTACTTAATCAATGTGTGGAGAAGAAAACGAAACATGAGTTTCGCCAATCTATTGGAAACGTTTTTTTATTAGGTTTACTTTCAATAGTTTTGTCATTTAAGTAATTTAAAAGATGTTGATGCACATTGGTCTCGTTGGTTGGAACTTTCGTCTCTTGAGGTAGGGGTGGGTATTCAACCTCTGTTCATAGCGGTGGACATGTAATGAGTCTTAAATCAGTTTGTGTTGCCTTCGAGCAATCTCATATGTTTAACCCTTGTTTTGTGAGATATGAAAGACCTCATTAGTACTATACTCACCTTCAGTTGTATAATTGTTCTTTTCATTAATTCAAGCTATGTGGAAGAATAGACTTCGGCTGAACTTCTTTTACAAAAAAGAAAATTAATTCAAAATATTAACATGAATAGAGAATAAAAGAGATATTTAGAGGTGTGAGTTGTTCTTTCACATTTCAAGTATAAACCACGAGTGGGTCAAAGATCAAACTTCAAAAAAGAAAGAGTGGGTGAAAAAAAAAGAAAGAGTGGGTGAAAAAAAAGAAAGTTACCCTCAAGCAACAAGCTCCTAGGTCACTCTCGGTGCAATGAAACACACCCCAATGGTAGATACCCTCTCAATGCACTCTCCGTACACATAAATACAAAATTGGAGAGAAAGGAGGCTCCAAAGATGAGGAGAAAGCCAAGCTCCGAGTTCTTTTCATTGCATAAATGAGAGGTAACTTAGTGCCTTGTTTGACCCTTCTACTAGCTCTCTCTCTCTTTCTCTCTCTCTCTCTCTCTCTCTCTCTCTCTCTCTCTCTCTCTCTCTCTCTCTCTCTCTCTCTCTCTCTCTCTCTCTCTCTCTCTCTCTCTCTCTCTCTTTTTCTCTCTCTCTCTCTCTCTCTCTCTCAATACTTCTCCCCTCTTGCTTACTCGTTGAGGATGACATCTAATGCTTTTTGCAAATTCGCGACATTTTTTAGCTATAACCTTTGCATGGCCTTTTTTTTTTTAATTTTAAAATGGAGGTTCAGTCGAAGCCTACTCCCCCTAACTTTAACTTTGAAATTGTAACTGTACAAGTGAATGGGCATAACACCCGCGGGACCCCCCGTATCCCACAAAGCAGGGGTTAGACAAGGTTACAACTGAGAGAGACATGGTTACAACTGGGTTTAACTGGCCTAAGCCATAACATGTCCAGCCCGAGACTTGAACCCTGGACCTCCGCCTCAAGAGGCCAAAGCTCAACCAACTGTCCTACGGAACGTGGACAGCTTTGCATGGCCTTTGGGAGTTTCATCTACTTCCTCCATTTAATGGATTGGGTGCCAAGCTCTCCACTTTGCATAATCATGCGCTCTACCATGTACTGGTTGAGTACTTTGGGACACTTCCTAGTACTTGTAAGTATTTGAAGCTCTTTCAAAGAAACATTTGATGAATGTTTCATTGAAGGTTTGCACATGTGGTGAGGTGCAATACTTTAATCAATCATAATATGCTTGTAGATCCCTTCATTCTAGTGTTTCACTAAGATCTAATAACAAGTCCTTATTCCAAATTGTACCATTCTAAGATGTGGGTCTAGGACTAGTGCGAATGTCGTAAGGTAGGTTTCTAGTGCGATAAGCCAGATCCTTTGTGCCTCTCACAAGTTCTCTCCATAAATCGAAGGTATCGGTCATATATTTGAGTGTAAGCAGGCCACCAGTTGGTCCTATGAGGTATGGATAATTTAGCCAACAATGCATTTGAAATTAGGGGCTCTCTTTATTTCAAATTATGACTAATCCCATTATCTTACCACAATGTCATATATTCGTAGTGCTCTACATCTCAAAGGGGCATTATTCCAAACAATTGTTGATATATTTAGGTAGTGATGTGTGAACACACTAGGACCGTCGAGGCACTTTTTTCCCTCTTTGGGAGGTTTTTTTTTCCCAAGCTTGTATATACGCCTATTGCCCTAACGAGCTACTTATCTTTGTACATTCTAGTGGTGATACATTCAGTATTGTGTGTTGTGCTCCAAGCTTCTTCTTCTTCCTTGTGTTGTTCGCATGCTTCCACAGACATCTAACTCCAACATTTGGTATCAGAGCAAGTCGCCGCTTCATCTAGGGCATTGTCTACACCTCTCTGGTTGCAATCTCAGAATCGCACAAAATTTGGTAAGGATACTCAAGGTGTTTCAGAGATCAAAACAGCTTCGTTGTGTGGGTGTCGAAATCACAATCTGAGCTCGTTTTGGCCTTCAAACGCATTATCACAACGCTTGTGCAGGCTATTTCATCTTTTTGTGCCAAAGATATATACCAGTTTTGGTTTGCCAACATAAGCGTCTCGAAGTCTACTATAGGTCTAGCAGAATTCGTCTGGGCAATTATGTTCAACTTTTTGAGATATAGTCAATTTTCTGCATCAAGGTATTTTAGTCATCGGCCATGGTTGAAAGACGTGATGTATTCCGTATGTTGGCTATTGAGCATAATTTGGATGGTACCAACTACCCATTATGGGCTTATATGATGCGACATATATTGGTTGCAAAAGGACTGTGGAACATTGTGCAGGGTGTTGAAAAACGTCCTATCACACATGCAACTGTTACAAATGCAGGTATTGAAGCTGATGTAGAAGGTGTCCAAGATGATGATATTCTGCATATTCCTGCTCGTGCTGTGGTTTTTGCTGCACCTACTACAGAGCAAATTCGTTGGGATGGCAATGATGTCCAGGCACATGCATTGATAGCTTTGTCTGTCAAACGTGCCATTATTCCTCACAATTGCTCTTGCAGAACAACTAAGGACGCTTGGGATATGCTTACCACATTGTACCAGGCCCAGGAATGAGGCTCGTGTTGCTTACCTCTAAAAACAATTGGAGAGTGAGCACATGAATGAACGTGATTCTATGGACAGTTTTCTAACAAAGATCAAAGACTCGAAGGAACAGTTGATTTCTACTGATGAATGTTATACTAGATAGCTCACTTGTGTAGACCATTTGTTAAAAGCACTTCTGACAAGTCGTTTTTAATCTCATTTCGGGTTCTTGGGGATGGTTAGGGGTTTGACAGTGCAGAGGCCCTTTATTGAATGTTTCCAAATTAATTATTCAACTAAACAGTAACTATACTTTCAAGGCAACAACTTCCGCTACACAGTTACTATTTTCTGGTTACGATTATCTTTACACAGTAAACTTATCGCGCGAGTTAACAATCACACAGTCGCACAGACTTATTAATGCGAATGTAACATTATTGTGTTAATCCTTAATATTGCAATTCAACGAACATAATACAGTACTCAGGAATTCTGTAAATCTGCACACGATCTTCTCAGCACGGTCGCCCAGACAGACAGTCTGGCGAACCCGTCTCTCCTTGCCGAAGAATCACCGTAATGCATTTTCATTAAAGGGTAAAAGTTACATCTATTCGCTACGCCTTTTCGGTGCGTGCGATATATGAAAAATACAATCCAATTCCGGCGACCTAACACTAGCACGCATGGTGGACTCAAACCCAAAAAGAAAAATACATCTAAGGCTCATCAACTATGCCTTGTATGTATAGCGTTCTGGCTAATTTAAATGTTCAGGTGATCTTTTGTTTCAGGGAATCCAACATAATCTTCAATGTGTCTGGCTCTACCAGTTGTGCGTCTGTTCTGATTGAACTTGCCGCAATAATTTGACTCATCATTTCATCGGTCTGCATCTGCAAAAATGCTTCTTGTAAATAAAATTCATTAGCTAATGGAGCATCTCTCTGTTGCTTCATATCCGCAATTTGGGCATCAATTCGCGACAATCTTTCTGCTTGAGCGCCTAGTTGCTTTTCTCTGCGTTCCAGCTCCTGAGCTTGATATTGGATGGTTTTATAGTAAGCATCCCTCTCTTTCATAACAACTTCCAACTCTTTCTTTAGCTCAATCCTCTGGATTGTCTGTGCATCCAAGTCACGACACTTCTAGTGAAGTTCGGCGGACACTTTCTTTAATTCTTCAGTGTTCTGCATGGCCAAGTCTTCCATTTCCTATCCTTTTTGTGTAACTAACGCAAGATCTTCACGCTTTTCTTCCAGTAAATTGCCCAGAGCAATTCGAGCATCGTCTTTGTCCTGCACCAATTGATTTAACTGCTTTATTTCTTCATCACGAGCGACTAAAAGAACATTATTTTCATTTAACTCAGCAAGTGATGCATCGCGTTGGGCAATCAGGTTGTCCTGCTCTGCGATCCGTGCTTGGAGTTGTTGAAGCTGAACCCGCAGAGCATGGTTCTCTGCTTTGACTGCATTGGCTTCTTCCTGCAACGGAGCAATGTCTGCTTCAAGCAAATCGACTTTGTCATGTAACTCTTGCCGGATATTTTTAGTTGCCAGCTTCATTTGAAGAGGTAATTGCTGGAAAAAGTGGATCAGGAGACGACCCATAGATTCTAATTCATGGAACATAAGAGTCGGAGGAGGAAGAGCAAGAAGTGGTTGGGATGAAGAGGCTGAGAACAGTTGAGGGGAGGGTGGTGGAGAGTAGTCGGGAGAAGAGGATGGAGGAGTGGGTGCGTCGGGAATTACAATGGCGATTGCACTAGTACGTACTACAACGGGCTTAGCAGGGTTAGTTGGTGGAGGAAGGGGGATAAGAGTATTCGGCACCAGGACTATTCCGGTCACATTCTGACTTATCGCCTCAGCCTTTGCGATCACTGCCTCAATATTGGCAATTACTTCCATTATGATTTTAGCGACAATCTCCTTCACAGTTTCCTCATCCTGCTGATGAGAGTCCACCTGAGAAGAGACTTCTTCGGATTCTTCTAGGTGTGCATCGTGTTGCTGCTGGTTGAGCGGAGAAGAGGGAACTGATGATTTGACATGGAGGGAAGTGGCAGTGTCATGGAAGACTTCAGTTTCGTGCCCGGCATTGGAGCCCTGCACCTGACTTTCAGAAGGGCTAACGCATCTGCGTTTGCGGCGAAATACTTGAAGCAGATCTTCATCGCTCTCGTCCTCGAGCATTTGAGTAGATTCTTCATGTAACAAGAAAGGAGCGGTTGGAGGAGGTTGCATGGCTTGGATCATCGGAAAGAGGAAAGTGAGGATATGGGGTAAACGAGAACGAGGGAGGTCACCCTTAGCGATTTGCTTGGTAACCGTCATGCAATCACGGTGAATACGCCGGAAAAAGAAAGATATGAAATTTGCAGGCTCACGAGACGCAGTATCTATCATCGAATAGAATGGTCGAGAAATACCATATGTGCGTTTCTGTAAATCCAGGGTGGCTACCAAAAATTGCAGAGTTGTAGGCTCTGGTTCAGGTCTGCAAAGAATGACATACTCATTAGATGAGTGCCGGGGGAACAATTCTTTCATGGTGGCCACGGAAAGAAGTGGACATTCTCCAATCCTTCCTGAGGGAGTCGAAAAGCTTCAGCAAACGTAGCGAAAGTAATGACTACACGAGATGGTAAACAAGCAATGGGCCAACACTGCTCTGTAGCAGGTGTGGCGGCGATGGCAGAAATGATCTGCGCATGGAATGGGTGACACCCCACTGAATGCCAAGGCAATTCAGCGAAGGCCAACAGACCACGAGTGCGCAAATACTCACTCACTTCTGGAGTGAGGCCTGCACGGAAGGTTGCGACATTCGCGAGTGCTTCCATGGCGCACAAGTAAACACGAGAACACAGAATACAAAGAATGCACAATCACACAAACACAATAGCGATTATCAGTGGAAAGAACAAGATTAAGTAAGAGCATGGACAACATTAGGCGGCAAAAACCCTAATCATCATGCAGTATTGGAGAGATATCCTTCATGATTATGGCATGCATGCATGATCAGAAACAATAACACAGGGCGGCGATTAATCATATTTAAATACCAAAACGGGAAGATTACGGTCAGTGGTCAACCAAAATACAGGGATAAAAAGAAAACAAGTGACACGCAAAAAAGAGGAGAAAAGACTAAATACACGTCATAGGTTATCAGACGGCTGGCGATATGGGCGAAGCTTAGAACCATTAATCACTTTTGGAAGGAGAAAACATGTCAAGGTCGCCAAGAAAAGTTGTTGGTCCCACTTGTTCCGCAATCCGGTATGGACCGAACCACTATAATTTAAATTTTTCGGCAGATCTGTTGGTTTTAGCATTATAGAATAAAACAAGTTGGCCAATCGTAAAGACAGGGGTTTTGAGGAAACGATCATGAGTATGGGCTTGACGAAGCTAAACTTCTTGAAGAATCAAGAAACTTTCCCAGCGTTGTTCATCCAATGAGCAGAGCATATCCAACCAAAATGGAAAAGAGTCTTCTGACAGCAATTTCTGAGATAATGCAACGCACAGACTCGGTACCACTACTTCCATTGGCGTAATAGCTTCCAATCCATAAGCAAGTTTAAATGGAGTTGTTCCAGTTGCCACTTTGTACGTGGTCTGGTATGCCCATAATACGGCAGGTAAGAGTTGATCCCAACGTTCCGGACATTCCAAGATCAATTTTCAAAGCATATTAACAGAGTCTTATTGTTACTTTCAGCCAGACCATTAGCACGTGGATAATAAGGTGAGCTGAATTTGTGTACAATCTGAAAAGTCTGAGTTAGTACTTGCATTAAGTTGTTTGCAAAATGTGTTCCTTGGTCCGTCACTATCTCCAGAGGTAATCCATATCGAGGGAAAACATCCTTCTTCAAACATTTGGCCACCGAAACAGCTGTGGCAGAACGTAAAGACCAAGCTTCTGCCCATCTAGTGGCATAATTTGTACAAGTCAATATGTATCGATTGTTATTGAGGGTCGCTGGTGGTGTTATTGGGCCAATAAAATCTTGACCCCACTTCTGAAAGGGTTCCAAAGGTAAGATAGGTTGAAGGGGAAAGAAGTGTCGCTGCAAAGGCTGTCCAGACTGTTGACAGACATCACACTGCTGCACAAACTGAACCACATCTCTGTACATTGTAGGCCACCATAGCCTACTTTGCAGAATTTTTCCGGTGAGTAAGATCAACTGCAAAGTGTCCTCCAGTGGGTAATGAATGAGCCATGGCAATAACGGATGCCGATTCATGTGGAGGAATACATCTGAGCAGGACTCTAGTATGATCTATGTAATACAGTTGACCCACAATCACCCGGAATTGTCGACTGTAGACCGCAATTTTTCAGCGCAGAGTAACGGGAGCATTAGGAGGGAGACAACCGTCAGTGAGGAAAGTTAGTAACATATCATAGTATGTAGGAGCAACAGGAGGTTCTGTAGATTCTTCAAGAGTTGTCTCGATGACGTAAATCGCCAGTGTAGTGTCATCAACACCTACCAGAGACTCACCGGAATCCAGTCAAAATAGAAAATCCGCCAAGAGATGTGTTGTGCCGGATCGATGAATAACTTCATGATCGAACTCCTATAATAGTAAAACTCATCTTTCCAATCTACCACCTAAATGCTGCTGCCGAACCAAGTACACCAGTGCAGCATGATCCACATGGAAAGTAAATTTACGGCCCAGCAAGTAATGCTGAAATTTCTTAACAGAGTATATCAAACCATGACATTCTTGTTCTGTCACAGGGTAATTTCTCTCCGCAGGAGCTAATCGGCGGCTCGCATAGTACACAGGCCGAAACCATTTGTCAATTTGTTGCATGAGGACTCTACCAATCGCAATATCTGATGCATCCACGAAGACATGGAACGGTCGTTCCCAATCAGGTGGTTGCAGGATCGGGGCCTGCGTCAATAAGACCTTCAATCGATCAAATGCACTTTGGCACTCTTGAGTCCATTTGTACTTCCGCGGAGCGCTGGTCATAAACCGATTAAGTGGTGTTGCTAAATGAGCTAACCACCATAAATGTCTACCATGCTACCGGATTTGGCCAAGAAAGCGCATAACTTCTTTCGGTGTCTTTGGGATTGGTGCCTCCAACACGGCTACTACTTTATCCGGACTACCTGTATTCCTTGTTTACAAATGATATGACCAAGCAGTTTGCGACAAGAGATTGCAAAAACTGATTTGGTAGGATTCAAACATAACCGATACTCTCTGCATTTTTGAAAACAGCACCGTAAATGATAGAGGTGCGCCGAAGTGGCACCAAATAAAGAAAAATCATCCAAATATACTTGCATAAACGTGGTCAAGTAAGGTGAAAAGATTTCTTGCATACATCTTTGGAATGTACTCGGGGCATTCTGTAAACCTAACCATATTACGGTGCAAGCATAGACACCCCAATTAGTGATGAATGATGTCTTCGGTATATCTTGTTCTACCATCCTCTCTTGATTATATCCACTATAGCCATCCAAAAAAGAATACATTTCGTAACTTGCTACCCTGTCGAGCATTGCATCTAGAAAGGGGAGAGGGAACAGATCCGGTACAATGGCAGCATTGAGTTTCCGGTAGTCTACACAGATACACAACTATTTATTTTTCTTCGGGAGGATCACTATTGGAGAGATCCACTCAGCATGCTCAATTGGTACAATAAATCCCACCTTCAATAAATGAACAAGTTCAGCTTTCACCTGTACTGCATAATTAGGATTCATTCTGTAATTAGATTGTTTGATTGGCCTCGCATCCGGTTTGAGCACTACCCGATGTTGATAAATCCGTGGGTCAAGACCTTTCATGTCTCTATAATACCAAGCGAAAACATATGAGAATTCACGTAGGAGTTGTACCAAAACATCTTGGAATTTCTCTGCTAATCCTACCCTAATTTTTACTGGTCTTGGGTTGACCGTGTCACCCAAATTGTACGTTACTAATTGATCCTCTGGTACATAAAATTGGCGAGGTTTTACCAAATCATCAGCTGGTTGAAATAGTTGTTGTAAGGTTGCTTCATCCATGACTAGGCCATCATCGGCTTCTGCTTCTCCGGTCATTGGTACGACCGTACAAGCTACCAGACTCCAATTGTCTGCTACCGACTGTAAATCCACAGTACCTAATAGAATCAGATCCTTATTGGTCTTGAGGAAAGCCTCTTCCTCATCATCAAATAGCCCATCCAACATATGGACTGGCTCTGCTACATATGGTCGTGCGTGTAGATCACAGGGTTGCATAGCATCCAGTGCAACTACATATTTTCGGTGATTGTTCTTAAAAATCAACTCTTGAGCAGACCAATCCTGCACAACTTTGGCTTGCTTGAGCCATGGTCGATCGAAAAGTAAGTTGTAGTTGAGGCTAGATTCAGGTAACTCCAGGACTACGAAAGTCATATTAAATTTAGTTCCCTGTAGGGTTATCGAGAGGTTATGTACTAAGCCCATCGGATGGACTCGTGATTGGTCTATCATTCGCACAAAAAATTGTACGCGTTCAATTTGGGTCCAACCCAATTTCTTGCAGAGTGCGGCTATTGCAATATTGACACCAGACTCGCCATCAATTAAAACTTGGGTAATCTTCTGGTTTTTATACTAGACGGTGATCAATAGGACTGAATGATCCACCGTAGAATCCATCTCCGGTTGTATGGTCGCAGTCGCCGGAGTACATGAAGGTCTGAGACTAAGCTGCTGTTGGAATTACTGTCTTACTCCTGGAACTAAGGCAAGCAACTGTCCCAAAGGGAGTGTGATTGAAGCCTTAGATAGGACGTCCCATACCTGATCTATTTGGGCTGTGGTTATCACCGATTCTGGTGGTGATTCTAATGTTGTTGGGATAGAATTTTGTTCATTCGATCTTACTTGTGGCAGAGGGACCTGTGTTACCGGAATTGGATCAGGAAACACAATCGGCTCCTTAGTTGTCCATTGACTAGCCTTTGCAAACATCTGTTGCTGCTCACAAATTCCAGGCTCGAAAACTTCAGCTGGTGGTTGCAACTGTTTACCTGATCTTGTCTTAACTACAGCTGCTTTTGACTCAAATGGGGAAATATAAACCATGTTAGTCATCGGATTTTGTCGTTCCTTCTTCCTTTTGTCGTACTCTGCTACTTCCTTACAAAATCTACGGATATGGCCAACCTCTCCACAAAAATGGCACCGAGGGGGTGGGAGGGAAGTACCTTCTGCCGATGTACCTGCCTGCCATCGATTTTGATTAAAGTTGTTACTTCGCGGTCCTCCATAGTTCCTATATCCCTGCTGCTGGTTGGGTCGCAATTGTGGTGGCACGTAATGGGTGGCTGGCTGACCTGGTTCTTGTATTATAGCGTTTACGGCTTCTCTACCCTGCACCTTTGCATTATATGCACAGGTTTCTGTTCAGTGTCCTGTTGTGTTACAGATGGCACAATACATCTGGTTGAGGGCACATGTAGAACTGGTGTGACCTGAATTCTTGCACTTAGTACAATACACCTGTTTGGATGGATCATCAGCTACGTTCTTACTTGCTTTCAACCATTCCAGGTCCTCCGTAAAACCTCCAACTTTGTGCTCCAACTGTAAGGCCATTGCAATTACAGCGTCCAATGTCATTCCGCCCACACAATGAATGATCATGATTTGTCTTAACTATGGGTTCAGTCCATTAATGAACCATTGTGTTATGACATCATCTGGTAGATTGGCATGTGCCGGAGGCAGCTGCCTTAAGTGAGTTCTAAACAGTGTTGCATACTCCTGTACACTCTGGTGTGGTTTCTGTCGATTGTTCTGCAAATAGTCAAAGATTTCTGCAGGGTTCTTCTTCAAACAAAACCTCTGTAGGAACGCGTCTCTCACATCATCATAGTTACCGAAATTATTAATATCATATTCAATCAACCACCTTGTTGCTTCATTAACCAATGTGGCATGAAATACAATGGCCTTGTACGCCGGATCCGGTGGATAATTCAACACTGCATAACTGATCTCGAACGTGCGAACATGTGCGTCGAGGTCATCCCTCGAAAATCCACCGAATTTTGTATATGTCACCCCGGTCGGAATCGGTCGAGGTGGAATGATTGGCTGCTGCTGTTGCTGTTGCTGCTGCTGAAACTACGGTTGCGGCTGTGGAGGTGTTTGTTGCTGTGATTGTGAACCACTCATGGTGCTATTGTGGGTAGTATTGTTGTTATCTGTATGTTGAGGGGGTGTCTCTTGTCCTTCAGAATCTGTATTATCAGCCTGCTCACTTTTCGATTCAAAAAGGTTGCTGAATCTCTTACTTAACTCCAAATCTAGTAGCCTTTCCTCAGCTTTGGTGTTGAAATTAGGTAGGTTCGTATCGAAAAGTGGTGAACATAATAGGGGTCCACTAGGTAACACCGCACTATCACCGAAAAACTTCAAATTCCCTCTAAATGGTACCGAAGTTCCACCGGAACTTGTTGAACTTTCACCGAACCAGGTTACCCTTTCATTGGAAACGATCTCACTCGGTAACACAACTTTATCACCGAAAATGGTCGAATTCTGACCAGATAGTGTTGGACTAACTCCGCACTGCATCTCTGTACAACCAGACGTCACTGTACCCTCTCCAAAAAGTACCGGATTCACACCGGAATTCATCGGTATCTCATCATGTGTCACCGAGCTAGCACCCGAATCACTATGGACTGGCTCCGATCCTTCTGCAACTGGACTTAATTGGCCTGCACTTCTACCACCCGAGGGTGTCCCTAATAAATTTGGAACCGTCCAGGGATGTTGATCTCTCCTATACTTTGGATAGGACTCACCGGAACAAGTAACCGGCATATATCACTTCTTCAACTAGCGGTTACTATTCTCCACTGCTTGCCTTGCGTACTGCTCTTCCCTTATTGATTATTCCCAATTTTCCATCTTCCCACAAACGGTGCCAGTGTCACTTTTAATCTCGTTTCGGGTTCTTGGGGATGGTTAGGGGTCTGACAGTGTAGAGGCCCTTTATTTAATGTTCCCTTAACTATTCAACTAAACAGTAACTATATTTTCAAGGCAATAACTTCTGCTACACAGTTACTATTTTTTGGTTATGATTATCTTTGCATAGTAAACTTATCGCACGAGTTAACAATCACACAGTCGCACAGACTTATTAATGTGAATGTAACATTACTGTGTTAATACTTAATACTGCAATTCAATGAACATAATACAGTACTCAGGAATTCTATAAATTTGCACATGATCTTCTCAGCACAGTTGCCAGATAGACAGTCTGGCGAACCCGTCTCTCCTTGCCGAAGAATCACTGTAATGCCTTTTCATTAAAGGGTAAAAGTTACATCTATTCGCTATGCCTTTTTGGTGCGTGCGATATATGAAAAATACAATCCAATTCTGGCGACCTAACACATTCTAAATGGTCTTCCTGATTCATATCAGAGTTTTGCATCTACTCTTCGTTTGATGATGAAAGGCAATCCAAATGCCTTGTCATTTGAGGAGTTAATCTCTGTTCTGTTGCAGGAAGATCAGTCCAGGCAGAACAGATCCATTATGCATGTTGCAGATCAAGCTTTCTTGGCTAGCCAGAAGGGCAAAGGAAAATGGAGCTCTTCAATTAGTAAGCAAAAATCTGCTAATTTTGCACAATCGAAGAGGGAAGACAAAGATGAAAAGAAATCAGAAAAGTAGAAATTGTTTTGCAATTACTGTAAAGGAAATGATCATATCATAAAGAACTGTCCAAAATTGGCTGCTAAAGAGGCAAAGAAGCAAGAGGTTGTAATGGTTGTTGCAGAGGCCTCTCCACCAAAAGCAGAGTATGCTAGTCTTGTGCAAGAAGAAGAATGGGTGTTTACTACTGTTTGCAGTTTTGAACCATCTTCTCATGAGCAGTGCATGTTCGCAGTAGACTCAAATGTTTGGTACTTTGATAGTGGTGCGACCAAACATATCACCTCGCAGTGCAGTTTCTTCACTTCACTCGAGCCTGCCCCTATAAGGAATACTGTCATATGTGCCAACAACTCCTCTTATCATGTCATGGGAGTTGGTAAGATCATTTTGACTACTGCTGATGGTAGTTCTTTCAATTTGTTAGATGCTTTATTTGTGTCAGGGATCAAGAAGAATTTGTTATCAGTTTCAGCTTTAGCCAAGATTGGCTTGGTTGTGAAATTTATTGATGATAGGTGTACAGTTCATGATCTGTCAAATGGCGATGAGATTATTGCTTCTGGCATTTTATGCCGTGGGTTGTATAAGCTCATAAACTATGAAAGATCTGTGAATGATTCACCATGTGTAGTACATGATTCTCAGGCTATGTCAGATGCAAAGCTTTTGCATGCATGCTTTGGTCATATGAGTTTTGCAAGTTTGCTATGCCTATAGAAATCTTGAATGGTGTCCTCTTTGCCCAAACTTGAGGCACCAAGAAAACATGTTTGTGAAGGCTGTATTTTGGGCAAAATGCAGTGCTCCTCATTTCCAAAAGATGGTTCAATTGGGGCTACTCAGAAATTGCATCTTGTTCATAGTGATGTCTGTGGTCATATGCAGACACCCTCCTTTGGAAATTATCTTTACTTCATGACTTTCATTGATGATTATTTCAGGCATGCATGGGTATATCCATTGCAACCAAAGTCTGAAGTGTTCATGTGCTTCAAACAGTTTTTGGTTTTGGCTGAAAATTGGTCAGCATGTAAAATGGGCACCCTTCGTTCTGATCAAGGGGGGAATATATGTCTTTTGATTTTATGCATTTATGGCGGACATGGGATAAAACACCAGTGTACAATGCCATATACACCTCAACAGAATGGAGTTGTTGAACGGAAGAACAGGTCACTCATGGAGATGGCGAGATGTATGGTCAAGAGTAAAGCTTTACCACATAGTTTTTGGCTTGAGGCTATTATGTGTGCAGCATATGTACTTAACAAGTGTCCCACTAAAGCGCTAGATTCTATCACTCCATATGAGGCTTGGCATGATCGCAAGCCATCTATTGCTCATCTTCATGTTTTTGGTTGTTTGGCATATGCATTAGTGCATGAGCAACATTGCAGAAAATTGGATGATAAAGCAGTAAAATGTACTTTTGTTAGGTACAGTTATGAAAGTAAAGGCTATCGTCTGTATCATCCACAGATTAAACACATTTTGGTTAGCCGTGATGTTGTTTTTGTGGAAGATGCTATTCAACCATTGCTTTTATGTACAAAGGAGACATCTGTTAGCTCCAAAGACACGTATGATACGTTGTTGCCTCTTTTTATAGGTGGACAGCCTAATGCTAGTCCTAATGAGGCAACTTCTCAACCTTTGCAGGTTTCATGTGATGATGTAGATCATTCTGTTTTTTATGCAGATTTACATGATGCACTTGTTGATGAGAGAGCTGATATTGAGTAGGCAAAAACTATGCCAAAATGGTTGGTGCAAACTTTGCGTGACAAGAAATTAGATGCACCTCTGTCATATCGTACTCGTTCAAGCTCTCATAGTGCCTGTTTCGCATCAGATTGCTATGCTATGCCTGCATCTTGTCTTTGTGATGATAATGAACTTGTTTTGTTTGATGAAACACAAAATTTAGAAAATTGGATGGTTGCTATGCAATATGAATATGGTGTTATAATGAAGAATGGTACTTGGTCTTATGTGACTTGCCCCCTGGCAAGAAGGGCATTGACACTAAGTGGGTATACAAGCTGAAGCGTAAACCTGATGGTACAGTTGACATGTATAAGGCTAGGCTTGTTACAGAGGGTTATGCACATGAAAGAGGCATTGATTTTGATGAAACCTTTGCTCCTACTTGCCGAATGACTATTGTTCGTAGCATCTATGCACTTGCGGCTCAACATGGTTGGAATGTACATCAGTTGGACATTAAAACAACATTTCTAAATGGTGACTTGCATGAAGAAGTGTATGTTTTTCAACCCTGTGGCTTTGTGCAAAAAGGGCATGAAAACTAGGTGTGCAGGTTAAGAAAGGCTTTATATGGTTTGAAACAAGCACCATGTGCTTGGTATGAAAAGATACATGCCTATATGATTGCACATGGTTTTGAGAATAGTCCAACTAAAAGCACCTTATATGTTAAGCATGCTAATGATGTACTTGTGATCATTGTGGTGTATGTTGATGACATGGTGCTCACTAGTCCTCATGATATGCATATTGCTGATTTTAAGGTTGATTTGCATGCCTCATTTGAGATGTCTGATTTGGGGCATTTGCATCATTATTTGGGCATTCAGTTTATGCACGTTGATGGTGGAATGGCTTTGTGCCAAATGAAATATATTGACACATTATTGTAGTGTTTTGGCCTTGAAGATTGTAAGCCTATTGTCATTCCTATGGAGACAGGTTTACGCTTGAGTCTTCATGATGCTGGAGATGAATTTTATGTTGTTCTCTATCAATAGGCAATTATTGGATGTCTGATTTAATTATGCATTACTCGGCTAGATATTTAGTTTGTTGTCTCACATATGAGCAGGTTTATGCATTGCCCAGGTGTCAAGCATTGGTAGGAAGTTAAGCACATTTTTCACTGCTTGAGTGGTACTCGGCTACTTGGGTTGTTTTATCCCAAGGGGGGATCATTACCGCTAGATTTGCGTGCTTTTTTTGACTCTGACTAGGCTGGTTGTTATGACACTCGTGTATCCACTAATGGTTTTTGCTTCATGCTTGGTAGCTCATGCATATCTTGCCTGAGGAAGAAGCAACCTACTGTGGCCACTTCCAATTGTGAGGCTGAGTACAGGGTAGCTTTCACAGTGACTATTGAGTGTGTGTGGCTCAGATGCCTTATGGCTGATTTGGGTGTTGGTCAATCTTTTGCCACCACCATCTTCAGTGACAGTCAGAGCACATTGGCAGTTGCGAGGAACCCTGTGTTCCATGCTCGCACTAAGCACATTGAGGTGCATTATCATTATGTCAGGGAAAGGTTTTCTACTAGAGAGATCAACTTGGCATATGTGCCCACGCAGGAGAACATTGCAAACCTTTTCATGAAGGCTATGCCTAGGGAGAAGTTTGAAGCTTTCCGCAGAGCTTTGTGCTTACTCCTTTTGTGGAGTGATTTCCACACAGCTTGGCACTTCCTTATACATGAGTGCCGACTCTTTGTTCACCGCATTACTCCCAGGGGGGATTGGTTGATATATTTAGGTAGTGATATGTGTGAACACACTAGGACCACCGGGGCACTTTTTCCCCTGTTTAGAAGGTTTTTTTCCCTAGCTTGTATATACGCGTATTGTCCTAACGGGCTACTTATCTTTGTACATTCTAGTGGTAATACATTTAGTATTGTGTGTTGTGCTCCAAGCTTCTTCTTCTTCCTTGTGTTGTTCGCGTGCTTCCACAAATGTCTAACTCCAACACCAATAGGCATGTTGGGAAGGCATATCATGAACCTCCTTTTTCTTACAATCATCTAAGATGTACATGAAATCTTCTTGGTGCTTGTTCGTTTATAATGGTGCAATCTTTGTTGGGAATGACGTTGATGGCTTCTTCAATCATGTACTTCACTTTTGCCTTGATTAATATATATGAAGGAGAAAAAGAATACATCATAGCATCTACGTTTTCCCCTCTTGGAAGCAACGATTTTGCCTCCATATTCCTTACACATTCATGCAATCAAGCTATACCTTTTTTCCTAGTTGCTTTATTACCATCTATTGTACTCTTTACTTTGGAGGCAATTCTTGTTGAGAAACATGGCGCAAAACTAAATAACATGGACATAAATTATGGTGGTTCAAAATACACAAGGAAAAACATAATGCAAATATATAAAAATAATGAAGAAAATGAATACTTACATAAAGATGAAATGGAGGTGTTGTTTTAGACAATGGCAAGTACAACATCAAGAAGCTCCACCTCCTTAATTGTCAATCTACAGAAGAGGTAGGGTGATATGAAGATCATGAATGAGTGAAGTGCGCGAAGGTGAAGGTGAGAAGCACATAAGTTTACACACACATGCACACACACACAAGGCAGAGGCAAGAGGAGACACAATGGAATGCATAAAATCACACTTGTATTATTTAAATAGCTCTTAGACTCAATCCAACTAGCCTCTAACTTTCTAAACTGTCAAAATGAGCTCTCTAGCTCTCTCTATAGTTTTTAACTAGTTTTGACCGGTTTCGAACCTAGTGTTCGACCTAGTTAAAAACCAGATTCTACAGTTTATTTGGAGGTTCAAATGAAGTCCAAAAATTATGAAACTTGGTATGAATGATCTATCTAGGCTCTTCAAGTTTCAAGACTCCTCGACTTGCACAAAATGGAATGACTCACGACAAAATGGGTTTTCTATATTATATATATTACATGAGTGATTCAAATCATTGTTGAGAGTTTGATTACTTATAATGAAACAATCTTTTTTGAAAAAGAATGGACCTGGTCCCTTGATCTTCATGCATCTCCTTTTACATACTTCCTCGGCGTTGATGCCTATAGCGCTACTGGTGCTACTATTAACACCCCCTCCCTCTCGCATCTATTGTCCCCGATAGATCCTTATTATAGGGCGTGAGTGAAGTAATTTTGTAAGAGATCCTTGGTGAGGGTATGTTTGGTAATACTTAGGCCTCATGCTAAATCAACTTAAAAATTTTCCTAATCAATTGCTTGAGGCTCGTCATGGGGTGGGAGTCTATGGTGCATTGAATATACCATTTGTTCAAATGTAAAAAATTTTAAGAGATGTGTGGGCATGTCGATAAATACTTCAAAATGATATTCCCAAAACCTCATGGTGAACATCTCTTCAAACGTTAGCTTATAGCATGTACGTAAATATTTAATTCGATAGTGCCAAGCATAACACAGCCGAAGAGACTGTGTAGTACTCATGTCATAGACTAAATCACCATTACCATGCTCGAATCTTGGGGTGCAAACATGTGGGGCACAGATGCATCAGAAGACTTTGAATGTCGTCTGCACAAGATCAAAAATTTTGACGGCCATCTGAGCAGCCACATCTATCATTCTATATAGACAAGCGAGCCAGTGCCTAATGGTGGCTGTAATTTAATTGCAAAAGCTTTCCAAGAGTGATGATGGGGCACAAGACCATAGCATGGGTTGTACTTTAGTGCAAAGGGGCCTTGGTCCATGTGTGTATCGCTTCAACTGTGCCCACTGCTGGGACTAATTTGTTAAAAGCATTTACAAAGGAGGTCTCAAATCCACTGTTTGCCAATTCTTGTTACAGAAGTTCCTTACTTTGTTGTTCCATTATCTAACTTCTCATCCAAATAACTTGCATGGTTTTGTATAACCTTTGGATCATAATGGTGTATGCGGCTGCATTTGAGGTGTCATCCTCTTAGGTGCTTGCGTCTCCTTGAGTCTTTGCTTGTTGCTCATCTTGTTCTTGTTGATCTTCAGCTTGTGTTTCTTGGATTTCTTGACTGGCATCTTCACCATCGTCATCCTCCGTGACTATTATGTCTTCATCTTCTAGACTTGACACAGCTTGAACACCATCAAGCTCTGATGGAGAATTGGGATAACTAGGGCATTCATACTCTTGTGAAAAGAATTGGGCCTCTGAGAATTGAAACTCACTAGAAAAAGCTATTAGACTTATGTGTTCCTCGAGTAGCTTTGATGTGAACCCTTTCCCTATACATGGGCACTTTTTACTCTAGTGCTGGCTAGAGGTTTTTCCCCCATGTTACCACATACATGATTCACTCATATGTGGTGGTACTTCGTACTTAGGGATATTATTCAACTCTTACTTCGTACTTAGGGATATTATTCAACTCTAGTGCTGGCTAGAGGTTTTTCCCCCATGTTACCACATACATGATTCACTCATATGTGGTGGTACTTCGTACTTAGGGATATTATTCATTGTCAATAGATAGAGCTATTCCAACCATCGTCTTCTCCGTGTGTCTTGCTGTGTTTATGCTCCTTGTGTGTGCTTCTTGTGTGTCTCTTGCACTTCTACACACACCCAACATTGGTATCAGAGCAGGTTCAACTCCTTCTCAAGTTTTGGTTTTTCATGTCGCGGAGCGTGCACTTTTAATAGTGCAAATTGACTTCCGAGCATAGAAGTGTGAATTTCAGTAGCCAGGAAACATTTCCACCATGAGCGCTGAGATTTTCCCCCATTTCAAAGCCGATCATGTTCTACATCACAACAAGCATGGGACACTCTTGGTTCTTTGTATGCCGTGTGTAATGAAGCACATGTTGCATACTTGAGGAAGCAACTTGAGGATTTATGTATCACTGAAAATGAGTCGGTGGATGTGTATGTGACACGCATCAAGGACTTGAAAGAGCAATTGGCAAACATAGATGAGATCATTCTGGATGCATCACTCATTTCTACATTGTTGAAAAGATTACCAGAATCTTTTCAAAGCTTTGCTACTACACTCCATTTGGTTGCAAAAGGAAATCCTAATATGTATGCATTTGATGAGGTCGTGTCTCTTCTTTTGCAAGAAGAGCAATCTAGAGTGAATAGGAGTGGTTTGATTGAGGGAACGCAAGCACTTGCTATCTCACAAAAGGGGAAAAGCAAGTATGGTTTAGCTTTGGGTTCATTAAAACCAAAGCCTCAAGCTTCCTCTTCCACTCATTCCTCTAATGATGGAAAGCTTGCTAAACACAATGAAAAGAAGAAGGAATTTGGCATGTCTATTGCTGAAAATTCAGCAAACGTAAAGAATGATGAAGCTAACATGGCTCAAGATTTTTGGGCATGTGTTGTTACATGTCATTATGATGCATCTTTGCATTCTAAATGTCTGGTTGTGAGTGAGGCTAATTCGAATTGGTTCTTTGATAGTGGTGCTTCAAAGCACATAACATCATGCAAAAGATTTTTTGCCTCTTTAGAAGATACACCCAAAGAAGGACATGTGGTGTGTGCAAACAATGCCTCTTATCCTATCATTGAAGTAGGAGAAATTGAGCTTATGACTGCAAATGGAGGTGTGATTCTCTTAAAAAATGCATTGTATGTGCCCGGTATAAAGAAGAACTTAATTTCAGTTCCGTTGATTGCCAAAGCTAGAATTCATGTACACTTTGTTGATGATAAATGTATGGTTCATGATTTCAGCAATGGCGATGTTATCGTGAAGTCCGGTACATTATGTAATGTTCTGTATCACATGCATACATATAAGAGGGCTGCCTCAAATGCCTTGGATGCTCATACTTCTTCCATGGCTGAAGTGGAGCTTTGGCATGCTCGTTTTGGTCACTTGAACTTCAATAGTTTGCTTTGCTTGCAAAAGAAGGACATGATTATTGGTTTTCCTACACTTGAGTCCATTGAAAAGCATGCATGTGAAGGTTGCATTCTTTGAAAAATGCATCGTGCTTCTTTTCCAAAAGATAGTCATACACACACTACAACAGAATTGCAGCTTGTTCATAGTGATGTATGTGGTCCCGTCAAGACTCCATCTTTTGGGAAGCATGTATATTTTGTTGCCTTCATTGATGATGCTACTCACCATACATGGGTGTATCCTATGAAAGCAAAGAATGAGGTATTTTTTTGCTTCAAAGCATTTATAGCTATGGCTGAAAATTTTTCTTCACAAAAGCTTTTGACTCTATGCAAAGATCGTGGTGGTGAATACATGTCACATGAGTTTAATGCTTTTCTTCATGAAAGAGGTATTTCACACCAATGTACGGTGCCCTATACACCTCAGCAAAATGGTGTTGCGAAGCGTAAAAATAGAACTCTACTTGAAATGGCATGATGTATGGTTAAAGGAAATCATCTTCGTGATAAGTTTTGGATGGAAGCAATCATGTGCGCAAACTATGTGTTGAATCACTGCCCTACAAAAGCATTGAGAGTCATCACTCCTTATGAGGCTTGGAATGGTCATAAGCCTATGGTTAGTCATATGTGTGTGTTTGGTTGTTTGGCATATGCTCTTGTGCCATCACAACAATGTCACAAACTTGATGACAAGGCAAAGAGATGTATATTTGTTGGTTATAGTGCTGAATGCAAGGGATATCGTTTGTACCATCCATTGATGAACACAATTATTGTGAGTCGAGATGTGGTATTTGTTGAAAATTCAGTTTTCCCTCTACTTGAATGCAAAAAACAGCCAACAATTAGCTCACAAGATGTGTTCGATACACTCATGCATTTGTTATAAAATGGTGCGCTTGACTATGGCCATGTAGACCAGCCAACTGAGGCTCAAAGGGCTGAAAAATTATTGCTGAAAATACAAAGAATTTCCATCCAAACATGGCTGAATTTTTTCAACCAAAAATTGTCAAAAATATTGGAAATTTCCAGCCACATATGGCTGAACATTTGCGTCAAAATATGGCTGAAAATGAGCATGAAATTCAGCCCACGCATGATGTACATAGTGAAGATGTTTTACATAATGAACACATGTCTATCAAGAGTGCACAAACTATGCCAAAGTGGTTGAAACGGACTTTGTAAGATAGCAAATTGAGTGCACCTTTACTTGGTAGAACAAGTTCAAGCTCTCGCCATGCGTCAAGTAATTTTGTGGATTATTCTCTTATTGCTACAACATGTAATGAAGAGCCACTTTCTTTTGAAGATGCATGTGATGATCCACAATGGATGAGTGCTATGCAATCAGAAATGGATTCAATACATGGGAATGGTACTTGGGAGTTATGTGAATTGCCAAAAGGAAAGAATGCCATTGGTACAAAGTGGGTTTATAAGATTAAGAGAAAATTTGATGGTAGCATTGATCGCTACAAAGCTAGATTGGTTGCCAAAGGATATGCGCAACAATATGGCATCGATTATGAGGAAACTTTTGCACCATGACTACCATTCGTACTCTGGTTGCATTGGCTTCCCATCGAGGTTGGAAAGTGCATCAATTGGACCCAAAAAAAATGGTGAATTGTAAGAAGAGGTTTATGTGAAGCAACCTTGTGGATTTGCTATGAAAGGGAAAGAGCATATGGTTTGTTGCTTGCATAAAGCCTTGCATGGTCTCAAGCAAGCTCCACGTGCATGGTATGACAAAATCTATAAGCACTTGATTGCTCTTGGCTTCACATGTAGTCCGATTGAAAGCACACTCTATGTACGCAAAAATGGGGCTGATCTTATAGTGCTTGTTCTTTATGTCGATGACATACTCTTGAATGGGTCATGTGATGCAAAACTTGACATTCTTATGGCAGATTTGCAGCATACTTTTGATGTCACTTATCTTGGTCTTTTGAGCTACTATCTTGGCATCCAGTTTGTATCCATTGAGGGGGGGGAATTGTTATGCATCAAGCGAAGTATGTTGAAAAACTACTTCAGCGTTTTGACTTTGAGGATTGCAAGCCAGTTTCCACACTAGTTGAGACATGATTTAGGTTCTCAGTTGAGGATTCCAGTGATGCATTTGACACTTCTCTTTAATGAGCAAGCTGTGGGATGTCTTAAATATGCATGCAACACAAGGCCGGATATACAATATGTAGTTTCCCAGTTCAATCGATTCATGCATAGCGCTGTCACTAAGCATTGGCAAGCAGTGAAACGTGTGCTAGATATCTCCGAGGCACTTTGAGATTAGGTCTCTTTTATGGCAACGATATTCAGCCATGCTTGCATGCTTTTACAGATAGTGATTGGGCTGGTTGTTATGATACTCATGTGTCCACTAGTGGTGATTGCTTTTTCCTTGGAGACTCATGCATATCTTGGTTGAGTAAGAAGCAACCTACAATGGCGACATCTAGTTGTGAAGCTGAGTACATGGTAGTTTTCATAGCTATAGTGGAGTGTATATGGCTGAGACACCTATTGATGGATCTTTGCATGGAGATTGATGCTGCTGTGCATATTCTCACTGATAGTCAGAGTGCTTTGGATGTTGCATGAATCCCAGTGTTTCATGCATGAATCAAACATATTGAGGTGCATTATCACTATGTGAGAGAGTGCCTTCATGCAAGAGATATTGATTGGGTATATGTGCCTACATAAGATAATGTGGCAGACATATTCACCAAAGCTCTTCCACGGGAAAAGTTTGAAGCTTTTCTCAAAGCTTTAGGCTTATTACCTTGTGGGGGCTGATCTATCACTCCCTATATGTGTTCATATCATTCGCTCCAGGGGGGTTTGTTACACTTATGTGTTCCTCGAGTAGCTTTGATGTGAACCCTTTCCCTATACATGGGTACTTTTTACTCTAGTGTTGGCTAGAGGTTTTTTCCCCATGTTACCACATACATGATTCACTCATATGTGGTGGTACTTTGTAGTTAGGGATATTATTCAGCTCTTCCTTCACTTCAATTCATCATCAATAGGGAGAGCTATTCTAGCCATCGTCTTCTCCATGTGTCTTGCTGCATTTATGCTCTTTGTGTGTGCTTCTTGTGTGTCTCTCGCACTTCTACACACACCCAACAAAGGCATCATGCATTTCAAATTCAAATATTGTATTAAGTGCCTCAGCTTCTAAATTAGGTATCGAAAAAGCAAACACTTCCGATCCAATAGTAGTTGTGGTTTCCCTTGCTTCTATAGATGTGGTTGTTGTGGTGGTCATCATGGTTACATGAGAGGTTACATTTGTCATGGGCACAAAGAAAACCATCCTAAACCTCAGATTCCATGTTAATTTACATATCTCATGATTGGTTCAAATTTTGGGAAAAATAGTGCTTCCACTGCATCCAAAACATGCCAAAACCCTAAGATCGGCTGTCTTCTTGCTTGATTCTGACATCTAGAGATCATGTTTTGAATTGATGACATCATCAATTTGTAACTACCCTTGAACCACTCTTGGAAAACCTATATAAAGACTGGTTGACCACATTCATTCTCAGTCTTGCAAATGCCAATCTTGGGAGCTCAAGGAGTCTTGATCACCAAGTAAGTACTTTCAAGTTCTACTTCGAGTTCTATTCTTGTCTAGTCTTGTATCTTGGAAATACTTTCTTGTCCTATTGTAATCTCGTAGTAGAAATCCTTTCGAGTTATTTCTTGTAGCTAGTTCATCTCCCTAAAGGGAGTTCTTGTAATCCAGAGATCTTGCTCCATACATACAATCTTGGGTAGTGGGATCTCCTGTATCACCTCTGGTTGAGTTATCTATACCTATTAGTCTCGGGTTGTGGGACTTCTTGTATCAACTACATATTCTTGTACTATTTTCCCTACAGGGGTATTCTTGTAATTAGAAGCATATTTTAGAAATCTTGTCTAGTGAATTCAGAGATCACAATCTAGTGCTCCGCTGACAATAGTTGCACTATAAGTACCTTTTGATGTAATAGGGCATGGCAAACAAACAAGATGGTTCCCCTCATGCATTTTTCGGTTCATGACTTTGGTGGTTTACGTGACTTGGTGGAGAATTTAACTTTTTGTAATCCTACACTTGATAAGGCTCATTCAACAGGCAATTCATGCGCCAAACACATATATACTATTCGTGTAATTGCACAACAACCATGGATGACTCTTTTTCTGCCCATCTTTGGTTTGCCAAAAATAGTTGTTCTTGTATCCAACTAGCTAGTTCAATAGCCTGTGGGCCAGTATTTGCTAGATAGATTCCAAACCATATATGTTTTTGTGGCAATGTGAAGCGATCTTGTGCAGGGAAAGCAAAATGCTACATGCAAATGCATAGTGGCTTTGATAGTTTGGGTGTAATGATTGAGGTGTCATCCCATTTCAAAACATCTCCCTTTTTCATGGGTTCTGGGATGAGCCTTTCTCTTTTTGTGGGTGTATGCATACCTGAATTTTTAAGGCAGCCCTGATGAGGTTTGGTGAGAGATAAAACTTCTTAAAAGGCAGATCTATGACTAAAGATGGCAGTATAAAAGTACCCGGGAGCTCCTTCCTGACTGGTGGTTGTAAAGTAATGACGAGATAGTAGCATCGATAGAAGTCAGGCTTAGGAAGAGGTGCACTGAAAGATTCCGTGCAATCTGGCCTTGCCCATATTGGTCTTAATTTTTCTGAGTTCTTGAGAGCTTCAAAATCCCTAGGAAGAACTAATATCTTCCCCATGTGTCGCCACTAAAGAATAAAGTTGCATCATAAATATGCTCTGCATCTACAAGAGGTCCTACTAATCCTTGGAACCACAATGAGATTTACTGTGCACTCGCTCGGTCCTTTTGATTGGAGGGTCATCAATTGTCGTCAATTGGCATTGGCCTTATGAAATCTTGAAACTCTGAAGGTATCTTGGAAGGGTGGGCCTCCACTAGTAGATTTTCAAAGTCCACTCTTGGTGTGTTGGTGCTAGCACTTGAAGATCCTTCAGCTTGCATTTTGATCCTGAGTACTTGTGTAAGATCTACCACAAAAAGATAACACATTAGCATGGAAATTAATCATGATCCCAATAAAGTGAGACCGCAATCCATTTCCATAATTGATGTGCAACCAATGTAGCCTTGTGTTGTGAGGTGATTTTGTAATGATCTCTCAACGACTAATGCATGTCGCTAGACTTTCTACATGCCTTGAATAATGCACACATCTTTTCATGAGAGATGTCATTTACTGTGATAGTGAGCTAGTAAGGGTTGATTTTTACAAGGATTGTTAGTGAGCTTGGTGTGAAGAGATGGATAGGTATGTGCTTGAAGATGAAGAGGTATTGCAAAATCCTTGATCTAGACCAGCCAAATGAACTCCATAAGTATATGGTGGGCCCTTTTAGCTTGCCAATGGATGTATTAGACACCCTATGTACCTTGGAAGATCACTCTCAAAAAGATAGATCAAAACAGATAAGTTGGAGTTAGCTCAGAGGTGAAAACTTGCTATTCTTGGTTCATACACCTGTCCAGTGTTTTACATAATTCTCTGAGCACAACAGCAATTAGCTTAATTCCTATTGGGGAAGTCTAGGTAACTTAAAGAGCTAACTTTCAAGAGTAATCTCATCAAAAATAATGGAGGTCTTCACATAGGTCTCTCTAACCACGACTAAAACTGCCATCTATTTATAGTTGGGTTTGGGAGGCTAACTTCCCTCAATCACTCTCCAATCAATCAATGATTGATTTGATTCTCTACCTACCACAAATCACAAATTCGTGGCTCCTCTTTCCATTCTTGATCAACTGGACTCAACCACTTAAGATTCTTTCACTTTTACATTAAGTAAACTCTTCAAAAGTTACAAGAGGTAGTTCACAAGTGAACTTTACATAGTCTTCATTTTAAGGCTTTTTCTATGACTTTGTGGGACTCAAGCCAATACTTAGGCTTGTCATAGACTTGCTCCAACAGCTCCCCCTCAAGCCAAGTATGCTTGAGGTCTTCAATCTTCCAAGATTACCTGCAAACCAATCATAGCCTTGAATTTGCAAAGCTTTGTACCATCCAATGCTTTGGTTAGAATATCTGCACATTGTTGATGAGTGGACACATATGATATTTGAATCTCTTTGCTTAGAACCTTTTTTCGTACATAGTGATAATGAACTTCAATATGTTTAGTCCTTGCATGAAAAATAGGATTAGCAGCCAAATGAATAGAGCTCATATTGTCACAAAAAATAGTTGGAGTTCCAAACTCCAATCCAAGATCTTTGAATAATGTCTTCATCCACATAGCTTCTTGTGTAGCTATGGCAAGACCTCTATATTCAGCTTCAGTAGAAGAGAGAGCAACTGCGGGTTGCTTCTTGGATGACCATGAAATAAGCTTTGAACCTGCAAAGGTAAGATAACCTGAAGTGCTCCTTCTATCTTCCTTGGAGCCAGCCTAATCTGCATCAGAAAATAGCTTCAAACCTAAATCAGATACATAAGGATAATAAAGTCCTTCATTTATGGTTCCTTTGAGATACTTGAGAATCCTTTTGGCAGCATCCATATGTGGTTTCCTTGGTGTGTGCATAAATTGACTTAGCACACTCACACTGTAACATATATCTACTCTTGTCAATGTGGCATAGTTGAGACTACCCACTAGACTTTGATATGATGTGATGTCCTCTATGAGTTCACCTTCATGTGAGCTCAATTTGTGATTGACCTCCATTGGAGTACCTGCAATCTTACAATCTTGCATCTTGAATTTTGCCAACATGTCCTTAATGTACTTTCTTTGAGTGAGAAACAAACCATGATCTTTGTAGACAACTTCCAAACCTAGGAAGTAGGTAAGTGAACCCAAATCACTTATCTTGAACTCTTCTCTCATCTGATCTTTGATCTTCTTCGTACCATCTGCATCATTTCCTGTCAATATAATATCATCTACATATACACATAGGTAGATGACCTCGGAATTACTCTTTTTAATAAAGAGTGAAGGATCTGCCTTGCTTGGTTGAAAGCCTTTGTCTTGCAAGAATGAAACAAGCCTGAAATTCCAAGCTCTTGGAGCTTGCTTGAGACCAAACAATGCTTTGTTAAGTTTACACACATAATCACGATAAACTTGGTTCTCAAAAACCAGGTGGTTGTGCCATATATACCTCTTCTGTTATCCAACCATTCAAGAATGCATTCTTTACATCTAGTTGAAGTATCTTCCAATTCTTGGAAGAGGCAATACTAAGCAAAACCCTAATTGTAGGCATCTTTGCCACAGGAGAGAAGGTCTCCTCATAATCAATTCCTTGAGTTTGTGCAAAGCCTTTTGCTACAAGCCTTGCCTTATACCTGTTAATTGAACCATCAGAATTCTTCTTGAGTTTATAGACCCATCTTGAGCCTATTACCTTCATGGATGAAGTCTTGGGCACCAGATCCCAAGTGTTGTTTTCCTCAAGTGCTTCAATCTCTTCCTTCATTGCATGCTTCCATTCTGATTTTGCTTTGGACTCTTCAAATGATGATGGCTCCTCTTGGTTTATATCCTGTGCTATGTAGATAGAGTGTTTAGTTACTAATGAGGTGTCAAACCCATACCTTTCTGGTTTTTTCTTTTCCCTCATAGATCTTCTTAGGCCATGATGTGATGATTCTGCCTCATGTCCAAGTTCCTGCAATTTTGCTTTACCTTTAGACTTCCATGCTTTGATCTTTTCCATATGAGATTCTTCATCATCCTCTGAGGTGTCTTGTTCTTCAATCTTCGGTTGTTCTCTACCAAGATTTGGAAAATCTTCTTCAAGATTATATGGTAAATTGACCTTCCTGCATGAATCTTCATACCATGAATTGTTGTCATCAAAAACTACATCTCTGCTTACCAAGAATCCTTTGTTGGTAGGGTTGTATAACCTGTAGCCCTTTTGATTGTTGTCATATCTAATAAATACACACCTTTCTGCCTTTGGATCCATCTTGCCTCTAACCTGTGAAGGAACATGAGCAAAAGCAATACATCCAAAAACTTTACAATGATCTAAGCCTGGTCTTCTTCCATTCCAAGCCTCATATGGAGTCATCCCATCAAGGGATTTTGAAGGCAACCTGTTAATCAAGTAAGTGGCTGTAGATACAACCTCAGCCCATAAGTAATTAGGTAAATGCTTTTCATTTAACATAGACCTTGCAGCTTCAACAATTGTCCTATTCCTCCTTTCTGCCACTCCATTTTGCTCAGGAGTGTACCTTGTAGTAACCTCTCTTTTGATTCCTCTTTCTTGAAGAAAAGAATCAAACTCATGGGAGAAGTATTCTCCCCCTCCATCTGACCTTAGCCTTTTTAGTGATTTACCTGTTTGATTCTCCACAAGAGCCAAATATCTTTTGAAACATGAAAAAACTTCATCTTTGTGTTTCATAAAGAATAGGATAGTCCATCTGCTGCAATCATCAATAAAGGAAACATAATACCTTGATCCAGATATTGAAGCTTCCTTGCTAGGTCCCCATACATCTGTATGAACCAACTCCAAGAGATCTCCATGCATATAACCTTTCTTCATGAATGGTAACCTGTGAGACTTTCCAAATTGACATGCACTACACTTATAAATCATATGTTGTTTTGACAAATTAGGAAGTCCAAGTACACTTTGGTCCCTGCAGATTTGCTTTAATGACCTTTCACCAATATGTGCTAACCTTTTGCGCCATACTTCCAATTCTGTGAGTGTCTGACTACCATAATTAAAGAGAGCAATGTTTCTAGTGTCCTGTAATTCAAATGTGAACAATCTACCTGTCTTTTCGCCTTTTTGAATCCTTGACTTGGATCTTCAACAAATGCTCCTGCTTTTGTGAACCTGACTTGCAACCCTTTCTCTACTATCTACCCAACACTTATCAAATTCTTTGTAATGGTAGGGACATAGAGTACCTTATTGAGTAGGTTGATGTTTCCATCAGGTGCTTTGACATTGCCTATTTTCTCCACAGGATGTTTTGTATCATCTCCTGTTTGTACCTCATGCTTATTCCTTGGATCTTCTAAATCTGATAGGAGTGCCACATTTCCTGCCACATGATTTGAACAACCTGAATCTATGTAGAAAACATGCTCATCAGATTTACCTTGTGGCATAGCCATGTTCATGATCAATAATGAATCCTCTTTGTTTGAGTCTTCTGTATAGTTATTGTAGTCTCTCCTTCCTTTGTAGCCTCCTTGATAGTTTGAATGATTGTAGTTGTTGTAGTTGCCATGGTAGTTGTTGAACCTTCCTCTTGAGTAGCCATAACTTCCTCTATTGTATCCTCTGCCTCTTTGATTCCTGGAATTCCTAAAGAAATTTTCAGTTGTATGATTAGTTAATCCACAAATAGAACATGAGTTGGAGTCTTGGGATCTCCCCCTGCCTTGTCTACCTCCTCTTCCTCTACCTCTGCCATGTCTTCCTCTACCTACATAGTTAGCTTGATATGTACCTGCTTCATCATCCACTTTCTTTGCCTTTCCTTTGTTATCTTTAGACTTGCTTTTATCCGTGTATAAAGCTGAAGATTGATTACCTTTAGAGCTTTCTCCATTTTTGATAAGCTTTGCCTCTTGAGTAAGTAGTTGTCCAATGAGTGTGTTGAAATCAGGTACATGCATGTCCATGTACAAATCCATAGCTGTGGTGAATGCTTCCCACTTGTCATCTGCCTTCAAGCCATTGATGAACTGCCTTACAATTTGCTCTTCATCTATTACCTCTCCAATGCTTCCCAACTGATCCGCTATGTCCTTGAGCTTTGTGACAAAATCAGTCACATTTTGTTTGGGAGCCTTCTTGAGAGTTGTGAAATCCAGCCATAGTTGATGCTTCCTAGCTTTAGTACTTGAAGGAAAGAAAGCTTCAAGTGCATCCCACACTTCTTGAGTTGTCTTACAACTTCTAATGTGAGGCAACAAAAAATCTGAGATAGAGTTGAGGAGATCAAGTGCATCCTTGGAGCACCATGTGCTCAATCTTTCTTGCTCTTCTTGTGTTGGTTGACTTTTGTTCCTGAAACTTGGCATAACTTCATCTCTAGCCACATAACCATATAAACTTCTACCTTGGAGATAGGCTTCCATTCTTAATGACCAAGCTGAGTAATTACCTCTATCTAATTTGTCAATTGATGAAGGAAATCCATCTGCCATGTTGTCCAACCTTGCTCTGATACCACTGTGAAGAGATGGATAGGTATGTGCTTGAAGATGAAGAGGTGTTGCAAAATCCTTGATCTACACCAGCCAAATGAACTCCAGAAGTATATGGTGGGCTCTTTTAGCTTGCCAATGGATGTATTAGACACCCTATGTACCTTGGAAGATCACTCTCAAAAAGATAGATCAAAACAGATAAGTTGGAGTTAGCTCAGAGGTGAAAACTTGTTATTCTTGGTTCATACACATGTCCAGTGTTTTACATAATTCTCTGAGCACAGCAGCAATTAGCTTAATTCCTCTTGGGGAAGTCTAGGTAACTTAAAGAGCTAACTTTCAAGAGTAATCTCATAAAAAATAATGAACCACACACTGAGAATGAGTTTTACCAACTGATGACATCATCCCAATTTTCATGGGCTGCTACAGTTTGAGACCAATGAGCAGAAAAATCAACATAACTCAAAATGTAGGAATCCAAGGATTATGAAAATTTGTATGGTTATACTAGACAGTAAGCTAAATCCAAGAAGCTTTAAATCACTGAATTTGGATACGTAACCACTGAGAAACACCTCTGACAAGATGAGTGAAAAAGTTAGGTACCTGACAGAGAAGTGAAAATGCACAGACACTGTTGACTTTAACTGAACATAACTGAAGATTGCAACATCCAAATGACATGAGAGTTTGTGAGCATATAGTAGACTTATAGAGCTACCTTTACCAAGTTAAATCACTGAAAATGATGCATCAAGCTCAGAGAAAACATCTCTGCAAGCTGATTGAGAAAAACTGAGAGTAATGGCAGTGAGTAGTACACTTCACAAGAACATGGAAAGATGAACTCAAATAATCATGAAAATGAAAGTATATTGATTGTACAATACAATGACTTACTGATACATATGTGTGCCTTGTAATCACACCTTGATATGGCATAAAGCTCAACTCTTGGAGGTCTTCACATAGGTCTCTCTAACCACGACTAAAACTGCCATCTATTTATAGTTGAGTTTGGGAGGCTAACTTCCCTCAATCACTCTCCAATCAATCAATGATTGATTTGATTCTCTACCTACCACAAATCACGAATTTGTGGCTCCTCTTTCCATTCTTGATCAACTGGACTCAACCACTTAAGATTCTTTCACTTTTACATTAAGTAAACTCTTCAAAAGTTACAAGAGGTAGTTCACAAGTGAACTTTACATAGTCTTCATTTTAAGGCTTTTTCTATGACTTTGTGGGACTCAAGCCAATACTTAGGCTTGTCATAGACTTGCTCCAACACTTGGGTGTTAGTGAATTATTACATGGATCAAGGTTAGCATCATGAGGTTTCAAATTGTGCAATGGAGTGGATGGAGGACTCTGGGGGCATTTGGGCACCCATTTCTTAGTGGGTGGTGAGTGGAAACAATTCATTTGATTGGATACAAAGGATGGATTGGGACGTGATATGGATGGTGAGTGGTGTGATCTTGGGGGGTCAGAATTACATGGCTTGGTTTTTTAGCTACAAGATAGGCCTTAGGCACCCAAATTTGAGTGGTGTTGGGCTTAGTTGTCAAAAACTTCTTAGGCACCCAGATTTGCCGAATCCTCGTTGAATGAGAATGTCTAGGTGATTGAGCGTCAAGGTTGATTCTGCTTCATCTTGACTTCTTGTCCTAAATTGGATGAGGTGATCAGTGATCGTTGACCTTTGGGTACCCACATTGGCTTTTTGCAGATTGCATTTGGATACATGTGCTGCTTCCAAGAGGTAGTTAGGATTGGTCATCGGTCGAGATGTTCGTGGTTGACTTTCCCATGGTGGTGGTTGAGAGGTCAGGTGGATCCTTTGCTTTGGAAAAGAAGGGAGGTCCAACACTTGCATGACCTGCCCATCAAGAAGTGAGACATTTTGTACAATAGATCTAGGTAGGCATGCATGAAGTGTGGAGGGTGAGCTCGAGGGGACTATATTGCCCATTTGGCTGCCTATTGTGCCCATTTGACCACTGATGGTCCCATTTGTCCAATGATAGTGCCAGTTTGGCTACTAATGGTCCCCATTTGTCCGATGATGGAGGGGAAGACATCTTGGTTACTCTCCTGGCCAAGGCTAGTCCCCATCCATTCGGAGAGGGTCATCACTAGATGGAGGATCTTTCCAAAGATCTTTCAATCCTCCTTCACTTCCATCATGTGGGGATAGGGGTTACTTTCCTCTAAGTGGGCATGTTTAGGGAACTCGAGCGGTATTACTCACTACTGGCCTACTATCCCAAGATGAAGGGAGCATTTTCTAAGATTTAAGTCCACTATGTCTTCATATAACCAATCTCGGCCGAGAATCTCCTCATGACAAACTAGGAGCTTCACCATCAAGGTTACATCTTCTATTATGATAGGAAGGTCCACCTCACCCATGCAAAGGGTTTCCATGCCTCATAGCCCTATGAGGTATGCCTCTATAGGATGCATTTCTAGTCCCATGTCTTGACAGCGAGACCACCTAATCACACTAGTTGGAACACTTGAATCAATTAGCACCCTTATCTCCTTGAGAGTATTGGATTGCCTTAACATAACCGTAATGAATGGCCTCCTGTCCACTATGCTAGGGTGAGCAGTTAACTTTGTTTGACACGTTGCCATAGGATATCTGGGGGCTTCTACATTGGTACAAGGGGGTTACTTGGAGGCCTTCTAATTGATTATAGCATTCCCTCCCTAGTTTTGGTCTTCTTAATTTCATACATTTAATGCGTTCTAAGGTCTTTGCTTGAGCTTCTTCTCTTATTCTTTTCTCTTGTGCTTCTTCGGCAGTGTGAGTCGTCGAAGCATATCCTTGGTGAGAGGTTATTGATAAAGCTTGACTCTACAACCACTAATATAATTAGGCATTATCTCTCCTTCTAGCGTGGCTAATTGTACCGCTCCAATCGTTGAAAGCCTGTTTATAATCATAGGTCCATAACGATGTTTTTCTAGCTTCCGTGCATGTTGTCTTAGCGTATTCACTAGGACTAAATCTCCTTAGGTCAAGCCTTTGTCCTTTACATGTGTATCGAAATAGGCTTTTTGTCTCTTCTTAGCAACATATATTCTTGTTGCTGCTCTCAACCTAGTCTTTCTTAGTCGTTCTAAGTCCATGATCCTCGATGATAACTCGTGGCTAGTCCATTGATGCTCTTGTGCAATCTTAAGCGTGGGTATCAAAAAATATAAGGGCAACACTACATTTCGACCAAAAACCATATGAAAGGGAGTTGCATTGAGTACCATATTGTAGGCCACTCGATATGCCCAAATAGTGTGGTGTAATTGTTTGTCCTAATCTAAACGTTTGTTGTTTACGAGTTTAGTCAGTACATTGTAAAGGATCTTGTTAGTACTTTTTTCCTGACGATTGGCCTAAGGATGATATGGTGTAGACTTCTTGTGAATCACCATAAAATCTTGTAACAAATACTCAATGACTTTGTCTAGAAATTGAGTTCCTTTGTCTCTCATTAGTTCTATAGGTAATCCATTGTTTGATACTATGTGTCCTAGAATCTTGCCTTGCCTGACCATAAAAACACACTTTTCTGGGTTCAAACAAACTTGATATTCTCGATATTTGTCAAAGACTTGTTTCAATTCAAGAATGTGTGTTTGCCTAATGTTGAAATGATCACATAGATCATCAACATAAGCCTCCAAGTTCTTTCGTAAGAACTCCTTAAAGACATGGCACATCAATCGTTGGAATGTAGCAGGTGCATTTGTCAGCCCAAATGGCATCACATGAAATGCAAATACGCCCCGTTATGTGGCAAAAGCCGTCTTGTGCTGGTCTTTGGGGGCAACGGCCACTTGGTTGTAGCAAGAGAATCCATCAAGGAAGCTATAGAATTCCTTGCATGCTACTCACTCTAGTAGGTGTTGAGTGATAGGAAGCAAATAACTATCTCTAATAGTGGTTGCATTGACTGTTCTTTTTGGGCACTAGCACAATGGGTGATACCCATTCAGTATGCTCAATCTCATTGATAAATTTGGCTTCTATCAAACAATCTATCTCTTCCTTAATCTTGGCAATGTAGTTATCGTTATAAGTGTATGGTTTCTGTTTTGAAGGCTTGGTTTCTTGAGTCATGGGAATTTTATGGGAGCATATGTCAGGGTCTACTCCTTTAAAATCCTTGTAGCTCCATGCAAACACTTATCTATATTCTCTCAATAGGGCTATCAACTCTTCTTCTTCTTCTTCTTCTTCTTCTTCTTCTTCTTCTTCTTCTTTTTCTTCTTCTTCTTCTTCTTCTTCTTCTTCTTCTTCTTCTTCTTGTTGAGTCATGGGAATTTTATGGGAGCATATGTCAGGGTCTACTCCTTTAAAATCCTTGTAGCTCCATGCAAACACTTCTCTATATTCTCTCAATAGGGCTATCAACTCTTCTTCTTCTTCTTCTTCTTCTTTGTCTTCTTCTTCTTCTTCTTCTTCTTCTTCTTTGTCTTCTTCTTCTTCTTCTTCTTCTTCTGCTTCTTTTGTCAAGTTATGCCCAATATATGTGCACTTTTCTTCTCCTTCTTTGATTGTAACTACAATTTTCTTAGTTTTTTATTGATTTTTGTATGCTTCTCCTATGCTTGTTTCTCTCTTGGGCATTCTTACGATTATTCTTCGATCTTCAATTTCATATTTCTTAAAGTTCCATAGTACTTCCAATAGAGGTTCTTCTTCATCTTGCATAGAAGATTTCTTTCGTTCCTTCTTCTGCTTATTCCCCTTGATCTTTGGGAGTGGTGTGAACTGCTCATTTTGGTTACCTCCCTTACATCATGGGTGGTGGCTTCTACAAAATAAAGATATTCTTCTTTTGAAGAAAAAAAGGGTTCCATTATGATGGACGTTAGATCTTTATCGCTTGGCTCATCTGGTTCTAGGGTCATCTCAGTACACTATTCTAAAATAGGCTCATCTTCCATGGGCTCTATCATGAAGATAGAGATATCATAGCCATCCTCATCACAGTGAGGAGTCCATTGTTCTTTTTCTACCACTATGTTCATGGTGGGTAAGATCTCTGGCCAACCATGAGGCTCAAATTCCTCATCAGGAAATACTATAGGTGCATAGGCAAGATCTTGAAGGGTACGTGGGTATCACTCAGATCCTAAGGTTCCGGCTTTTAGTCGCTCTTCCTCTTGTTTTACTACTTTACACATCCACAAATGAGTGTCCTCATGCAACCATGAAGGTTCTGATGCTAAGAATTGTATTCACTCCACTTCTTCAGGTGTTTTGTGGATGGTATTCCATTGTAGTGGGGTACATTGTGATAAGAATAGTCTCTGAGATTGATTTGGTAAACACTCTCAGATGTTGTAGGTACAAAGGGTTGGTTCCCCAATCTTGTACGATTTGCAATTGTGCATTGTAGCTCAGTGATGAGTAGCACCTCCTTTAATGTCAATCCGGGAAGACGTGAGGATGGTATGGAGACCTCGAGCAAGTGGCGGCACAAGTGCGTGAGTGAGAAGCACACAAGCATGCACACACATACATACACACGCGCACACAAGGCAAGACAAAGAGTGAGAATCAATGGAGCTTTTTAGATTACTTTCAAAATGCTCCTACAAGTTCGTTTCAAATACAATCTAACCTCCAAAATGAGCTCTCTAGCTCTTTTTATAGTTTTTGACTAGCTTTGGCCCTGTCCAGACCTAGTGTCCGGCCTAGTTAAAAATTAGGTTCCAGGGCTTATTTGAGGGCTCAAACGAAGTCTAAAAATTATGAAATTTGGTATGGTGATACTTCTAATACTTCTCAAGCTCGAGGACTCCTCGGCTTGCACAAAATGGAGTCTATTCTACCAAAAACGGGATTTACAATGTTTGTGTAGTGATTAAAATCACTTGAGTTGTACATAACCCATGGGGAAAAATGATCTGGCCTTGTTGCCGTATTGTGCATGATTCCTCTGTTGCTTTGTGTGCCAACACTCCCCCCTTCCTAGCGTCTGTCGCCCCTGACAGACCTTTGTTCGCGCGGGTGGTCGATGTAATATTGGATGACATTGGTGGCCAGTTCATGTTCTCCTATCCTTAAGCCTCTTGCTAGATCGGCTTCCAATGCCTCCCAATTTATTGCACCGGGGGTCTCTGGTTGCGGGGTGGTGTAGTACTCTGAATACATTGCTTGTTCACAAGCAAACAGTTGAAGCAGATGTGTCGGCTTTGGTGCGAAAATCTCCGAGTGGTACTCCCAGAAACCTGATCTGAACATTTCTTCGAAGGTCTGTTTGTAGCAGGCGGGGAGGTATTTGATGCGTGCATGCCAAGCGTAAGCCACACGGATACTGGGGGTGGTGCTCATGTCATACACCAAGTCGTAATTTCCATTGCTAAACCCCGGAAGACGTACCTGTGGTGCGGCTGCATTTCTAAAGGTCTTCAGCACTACTTGCATCATATCTAAGATTTTAAGCATCATTTGCGCTGCCACATCTTGCATGGGCTTCAAGCGCGGCATCCAGTGGCGAATGGTCCCCATCATATATGCTACCCATGGTGGTCCTTGTGGTGGCGCGATGTACGGGTAGTTCAGCCATTCGTTGCATTGCGCATTGTTCTGTACCTTGATATTAAATGCCTTCCACGACCTGCGGCGGGGAACTGGACCGTAGCATGGGTTGTACAGGAGGTGCAACGGTGCGTTGTTCCATGTGCGTAGCATTTCTGGATAGGTCTCTAAAAGTTTCTGCCGCCATGTTGGTTGACGAATCTTGCCTTTTCGCACCTCTGGAGGAAGGTCTTCGGGTTGAAATTGGGTCGCAAAAGTAGGAATCTGACCCGTGACTCTTTGTATTTCTGCATTATAATCAGCCAAGATAATATAATATGGCCTGTACTGGAGTTCCGATGAGAGAATCAGGCGTCTCGATGACAAGTTCTTGAAGTAAGCTGATTGTAACACAGTCTCCTCTATGACCCTCATGGCCTGATTTTGCACTACGGTACGCTCTTCATGCGAGGTCCCTATTTCCTCCACTTGTCGTAACCATGGCGGCCGTGGTGCCTCGAACGTGTCCTGCGCTTCTTCTGTTTGTTGGCCTCCTGGGAATGGTTGCGGATCATATTCTTCATCAAACGTTTGTTCCACAGGAATTTGCACAACTTCATCGTCCGTGGGAGCCTCCGGAGGGGAAGATGGCCTCTCATATTGTAGTAGGCGTGTTTGCAATTCAGTTACCTGTTCCTGGAGATCTTTTATGGCCTCTGCGTTGAGAAGCGAAGCCGCAGAGGGGGTGGTTGGAGGGGCAGCTGTTGGTCCTTGTTGGTGTTCCTGCTTCAGTTGTCCTAGCTCCTCCGATAGCTTATCATGTGCTTCGAGCAGCATGGCATAATCTTCCAATATAATCTTTATATTATCGGGGGTCACTGCTTGAAACTTGGATGGGCTGATGGGTGCCCCCGGTGTGCTCTCAATAGCTGCCTCCAGGTTCTCTTGATTTTGTATTTGCAGACGTCTGTTCTCTTCCTGAGCAGCCGCAAGATGGCGTTTAAGTAGCGCCATATTTCGCTGAAGTTTTGAGTTGCGTTCCAGCTGTGTCCGTAGGTGACCTTCTACCACCTGCACTGCTTCCTGATCTACGTTCTGTAGCTGTACCTCCAATATATTGTGGGCTTCTTGGAGGGTGTGTAACTGTGTGTGGAGGCGAGTGTTCTCCTCTTCTAGTGCCGCAAGGCGGTGCTGTAGTGTCGCTGAGTGCTCTTGCAGGCGTTCGTTTCGTTGCTGGAGCTGAATGTAATCTGTTCTTAAATTTGATATACAAGCCAACATGGTGTCCAATGCATTTCCTATAGATGAGTGTGGGGTGTTTACCGTGGAAGATGCATGGGAAGGGAATTGGGGAAGGGAGACAGTGAATGATGTGTCTACGAAAGTTGTGTGTGTGGGTGAAATTGGTGGAGGGGGAATGGGAGGAGGTGAAACCGTGGGTGGAGGTGCCGTGGGTGGTGAAATGTCCATACCTTCAGGAGTGGGTGTTAGTGTGGGGCCTGCCATATACATTGGTATGGTAGGTGGTGTGTGTGTGGAAGTGCTGAATAGATGTGACGTGGGGTGGGGAGCTGAAGAGGCAGGGAATGGTTGAGAGCCTGGTTGAAAAGCTCTAGCAAAAATGTCCTGGAGGGATTGTAGAAATGGAGAAAGGGATATCGGGGGTTGGGGTCGTAAATTTGAGAAGGGTGGAAAGGGTTGCGTGGTAGTAGGGAAGCCCATGAATGTGGATCTGGGGTCAGGGTGGCCCGTGGCTGAAGGCATTGGGGATGGTTGTCCTAGGGCAGGCTCGGGAAGGGTTTCAATGGGTTGTGTAGTGATGGGGTTTGCGTCAAAGATCGGGTTATCAGTGGTAGAGAATAGGGTGGCACTAGAGATGGGAGTACGAAAGATGAAGGTTGGGTCAGTGGGTTGAGTGGTCGATGGGATTTCCACTGTCTCTGTTCTCGGAGGTGATGGTGGGGAAGTAGGTGGTAGTGGTTCGGTGGACTCCTCATGGGTGGCGGGGTGCTGTTGACTAGCTGTTTGGGAGGTTGGTGTAGTAGTTGGCTCTTCTGCAACTGTAACGGGAATTTGGATATTTTTACCTGAGCGAGGTCGTGTCTGGAACCTTCGTGGGTCATATTGAACTGAAGGCCTCTGAATGGCAGTGCGCACAGCTTCTACAACTCCATATGTTTCTGCCATCAATAAGAGACCCTCCCTGTACTCTGAGTCAACTCCCGCTTCTTCCAACAACTGAGTCATAAGTACTCTGCTGCTCTGTTCAGTGAGTAACTGCTGCGATCGCACTCTTTCCATAATCTGATACAGCCTTTGGAGTTCTGTTGTATATGCTGGGGCTTCAGTGGTCTCTTCTTCATACGCTTCTTCTTCTTCCGGGTGTCCGTGTTGTTGACTTTGCTGAGCGTCACTCCAATGGACATGTCTGCCGTCTGTAGACTTTCTTCTTCTTCGTGAGGATGTGCCCTGCTCCTCTGCCTCTGAATAAAACTCTACATCAGAGAATTGTGTGCTTTGTAGGAATGCTTCGAAATCCTGGGGGTCCAGTCCTTCAGCGTCTCGAGTGGCAGCAAATTCGAATTCAGGTGTAACAGGAGGAGCCGATGGGGTAGGTTGTGTCGTAGTGTCAGATTCCGACCTGGGTATCCTAATGGTAAAGGGAGGTACAGTGCCCTCTCTTAATGGTGATGCCTCAGGAGTAGTCAGGACTTCCCGTGTCTGGACGCAAGGGATCGCGCCCCTCATGCGCTTGGACTGATGTGTGGATGTCTTGAGCCTTTTAAACATTTGTAATTGTGCCCAAGTTAAGGCACGCTCAATGGGGACATCATATGCCAAGCATCGGTAAATGATGCGTGTGAGTGCACAGCATCCGTTCACCACTAGTTTCCTAGAAGCCCGTTTGTTTGCTTCATACAACTGATCTATAATCCACACTGGTAGCTTAATAGGTAACGCACCTGCTTCCGCCAAGTAGAGAGCAAACTAGATCTTCTTGTGTGGTTGCGTGAATCGGTCTTGACCGGGGAAGGCGAAATGTTGCATGCACATGCGGAGAGGGATGGACACATTTGGGGTGAGTGCTGCCATGTCTTTCAGCTTCACTACTTTCCTGTCCTTCATGTTGGTGGGAACGAGAGCATCCTTTTCTGAGGGCACATGCGTGCCATGCATATTTAACGCATCGCTTACCAACTCCACAGTGAGTTCAAACCTCTTCAACTCGTTGTTGCCCAGCAATGAGGGGAGAACAAATGATCCGGGTTGGTCCTTATCTTCATTAGCTTGTAATGTGGAGACCAAATAGTAACATCGGAGGAGATCGGGTTTAGGTAGTGGGGCTTCAAAATATTCCGCCAATCCTGCTCGTTGCCATATGGTCTGTAGATCTTCGGTGTTCTGTAAAGTCTCGAACTCCTTGGAGAAAAATTGGAATCGCACCCATGATCTGTCATACTCGCATTTAGACTCCCAGATATACTTGGCCTCACCTAATGGACCGGGCATGCCATTGAACCAATGAGAATTGGCATGAACTCTTTCCGTGATGCCTGTAGGTGGATCTGGCACCGGGAGTTGCTGAAGGTGTTGCATCTCCACTGGTCGTTCAGTCGGAGGCACGTCCACAGGTAGGCTATCCACATCAATTCCTGCAGTAAGTATCCCTACTTGTGAGCCCGAACCTGTCGCTTCTGCCATTTTCTTCTTGCCTTCTGATTCTGTGAGAATATAGAATCATGTGTTAACATCGTAATGGACAGAATAAATCCGTTGTTGTCCCCGTTACAACATTAACATGAGGTAGATGGTGAGTTAGTGGTTAGTAAGTGCACGAAGACAGTGAGTGTAGTTAATATTTGTGTATTCCTAGGAGACTAATGCCGTGAGTAAGTGGGGTGAATTTACAATTTGGGGTCGGGGGGTTTATTACAGGTCTTAGACTGCCAAATGCAGCGGATGGGCTTTGCTTTCGGTTTCGTAGAGACTCTAGAGACCTGTGTCGGTGTCGCTGTTTGGGAATGGGGCCTTTTAGGGACCCACTTATGAGTGATTACATGCATGCTCATGGGTCTTGGTGTGTTCCTAAGTGTTGAGAGCGAGTGAATACTGGTTGTACTCGTAGTTGGGTTATGCTGCATAGGTTGTGGCCTTGGCGTAGCTACTTGTGCCCTCAAGCAAGCCTTAGGCACCCAAATTTGTCTTGATTGTGGGCTTGCCTTCATCGACTTCTTGGACACCCAAATAGATTTTACTTTGGCAGAAGAATTTCTGAAAGACTTCTTATTAGCGTCGTGTTGTTGGTTACTAATAAGAGACTTTGCCCGTGTAGTTGACGGTGGTGCACCCGGTCGTTCGCCTTTCCGCACCCACACCTGGTTTATTTTCTGGGACATTCTGCTGCGCAGGTATTTTTGATCTCGGACATAGGTAGTACTCTGCTTCTTCTGCTTGTGATCCGCCTTTGGTTGCTGCCTCCTTCTGGCCTTTGGAAAAGAAGGGAGTTCCATTGCATCCCTGACTCCTTTTTCGCAAATGTCAGTCCTCTGCAACACAGGGTTTTGAACAAGAACAGCATGGTCATCTTCATGTGTACCCCTGGAAGGACCAGGAGTCTGTGCCTTTCCTAGTTCCTTGAGTGCTCCATTGTCTAATTCTACTGTAACTCGACTATGATTGACCCAAACCTGGAGAAGTCCACTTCTTAGGTTTAGATTAACTGCTCGGTCATAGATCCAATCCTGACCCAAGACGAGAGGTTCAGTGAGATCCTCATCTTGACACACTAGTACTTTAATGGTCATTGCCTCATCGTGAATGTAGAGGGGAAGTTCCACCTCGCCCATGCAAGGGGTTTCCACACCTCCCAATCCTATGAGATATGCCTCCACAAGATGGACAGTTAACTGTAACTCTTGACAGTAAGACAACTTAACAGTGCTAGTGGCGGCACCTGAGTCAATCAAGGCTCTTACGGTCCTTGCACTCTTTCCTTGTCCTATATCTATGGTTATGAAAGGACGTCTATCAATTATTCTATTCGAGCTTGTTCCTGCAACTTCACACATGGCCATGGGATATCCTTGATCTGCATGGTCAACTGTTCTAGTCAGATCTCGGCCGTGTCTGCGTAACTTCATCCTTCTGATGCGTTCTAAAGCCTCTGCTTGAGCCTCTTCTCGAATGCGCTTTTCTTCCTCTTTGCGTTTCTTAGCAGTGTTTAGTCGGCTGAGCATTTCCTCCGTGAGGGGTTCCTGATACAACTTGACTCTGCAACCGCTAATATAGTTTGGGAGAACATCACCCTCTAACGTGGCTAGTTGTACTGCTCCGCTCGTGGAGATCCTATTGATGATCATAGGTCCGTAGCCTCTCTTTTCTAGCTTCCTCGCGTGTTGTTTTAGTGTATAGACTAAGACTAGATCTCCTGCTTTCAAGCCTTTATCCTTCACATGGGCATCGAAATATGCCTTCTGTCTCTTCTTGGCTGCATATATTCCTGCAGCGGCTCTCAGTCTTGTTTCCCCTAATCGTTCAAGGTCAAAGATCCTAGAGGAGAGCTCATGCCCTGTCCATTCGTGCTCTTGTGCTACTTTCAATGTAGGGATCAAGAAGTCCAAGGGTAACACAACGTTTTGATCGAATACCATCTGAAAGGGGGTGGCTTGGAGTACCGTTTTGTAGGCAACTCGGTATGCCCAAACAACATGGTGTAGCTGTTTGTCCCAGTCAGAGCGTTTAGTGTTCACTAATTTCGTCAGTACATTGCATAAAATCTTATTAGTGCTCTCAGCTTGTCCATTAGCTTGAGGGTGATAAGGGGCAGACTTCTTGTGTATTACCAAGAATTCTTGGAGTAGATTTTCAATTACTTCGTTCAAGAAATGAGTGCCTCTATCACTTACAAGCTCTATAGGTAGCCCGTATCTTGTGAATACATTCTCAAACAAGAATTTGGCAGTTGTTTGAGCATCGTTCTTGGTTGTAGCTTTTACCTCTACCCACTTGGTGAGATAATCTGTTGCCACAATGATGTATTCCACATGAGAACCCTTAGCTGGGGGATTAATAGGACCTACGAAGTCTATTCCCCACTTAGAGAATGCACGTCCACCCATCATAGGTTTCAGTGGCATCTCATCTTTGCGTATAGGATACTGAGTCCTTTGACAGACATCACACCGTTTCACATAGGTATGTGCATCCATGTGAAGGGTAGGCCACCAAAAGCCCGCAAATAGGATTGCCTTGATCACCCGATCCGGTCCAAAGTGTCCTCCTGCTACACCTTGGTGAGCAGTTTCTAAGATCTTAAGATACTCACTTTCATGGACACACAGTCTCAGGTAACCATCCTTACCGCGCTTGTATAGACTATCACCAATGAGTGAATAATCCTGGGCTTCTTGTTCTAAACTCCTTTTCCTAGCTAGAGTCATGTCTGGAGGGAATGTGTTTGTCCTCAAGAATGATACTAGAGGTTCACTCCAATCTGGCACAATGGATACTTGATAGAGAGTGGCATGTTCCACAGGTGGTTTAGTGCAACAGATTGGGCATTCCTTGCACAACTTTTGGACATCCGCTTCCATAGTTGGCCAATGCACTCCGAATCTCTTTAGAGTCTGCAACGTTCGTTGCTTTGAATGGTGTTGCTCTAACGCATCTACATGTGCTAATTGCAACCATTTAGCATACTCATCCTCTTCTACGCAACAAGCCAAGATCCCTTGATCTGTGTGCTTGTACATGCTTCCTGCCATGATATGGTACTTTTGGGCTTTTACGATCTCTCTATTCCGTGTGTTCACCACTGGATGATTAGGCCCGTATGTCAATACTGGTACTATTGGCTTGGCCCACTGCGGCACCACTTCCAAATTAAACAAGTAAGCATCAAGAAGGACACTCCTTGTGGGGCTTCTCCTGATGTGAGCCTAGAGAGGTGATCTGCTCTCAAGTGAGTCCTACCCTTTCTTACCACAACCTCAAAATCATATTCCATTAGCAAGAGAAACCATCTTACTAATCTTCCTGTATTGCATGGCTTGTTTACAAGATATAACAATGCCTGATGATCAGTAAAAAATTTAAACTTATTTGCAAGCAAATAGTGTCTAAATTTCTTGACTGCATATACCATGCCTAATCCTTCGCGCTCTGTAGTGGTGTAATTCCGTTTAGCCGCATTCAATTGTCTATTGGCATAGGCAATTGGAAGATCCATATTACCTTCACCAGTAGGTTGTGCAAGCACACATCCAATAGCATAATTGGATGCATCCACATGAACATGGAATGGCTTATTCCAATCTGGTGTGGTCAAGATTGGTGCTGAACACAATCTTCGTTTAAGTTCCTGGAAGGAATTCTCACATTCATCCGTCCACTCAAAGTTTGTCAGAAGTCCGTACATGGGCTTTGCAATGACAGCATACATGTGTATAAATCGTCGATAATAACCACAATGCCCCATGAAAGCTTGTACTTCCTTGACATTCTTTGGCCTAGGTAGCTCTGCTATGGCTCTCACTTTCTCTTCGTCAGTAGATATGCCATTCTTTGACACTATGTGTCCTAGAATCTTACCTTGCCTTACCATAAAAACACACTTTTCTGGGTTCAGGCAGACTTGGTACTCTCTACATTTGTCAAAGATTTGTTTGAGTTCAGGAATATGGGTTTGTCTAACATTAGAATGAGCACAGAGATCATCAACATAGACTTCTAAACTCTTCCTCAGGAACTCCTTAAACACATGGCACATCAGCCTCTGGAAGGTGGCTGGTGCATTGGTAAGCCCAAATGGCATTACTCTAAAAGCAAAAATGCCCCATTCTGTGGAAAAGGCTGTCTTATGCTGATCCTCTGGAGCTATGGCTACTTGATTGTAGCCCGAAAATCCATCAAGGAAGCTGTACACTTCCTTGCCTGCCACTCTTTCTAAGAGATGTTCTGTGATGGGAAGCGGATAGTTATCTCGAATTGTGGCTGCATTAACCTTTTTCAAGTTAATGCACACGCGCAGTTTGCCATTCTTCTTGGGCACCACTACGATGGGGGATACCCATTCAGTGTGCTCAATTTCATAGATAAATCCAGCTTCAACCAGTCTATCTATCTCTTCTTTGATCTTAGCGGCGTAATTATCGTTATATGTATAAGGCTTTTGCTTAGAGGGTTTAGCATCTGAGGTCATGGGAATAGTGTGTGAGCATATGTCCGGGTCAACCCCTTTCAAATCCTTGTAACTCCAAGCGAATACATCTCTGTATTCTCTTAGCAAGGCAATCAATTCATGCTCTTCTTCTTCTGTCAGGTCATGGCCTATATACGTGCATCTCTCCTCTCCTTCTTCTATGGCCACTACTATTTTCTTAGTGGTTTCTTTGTTATCATAGGCCTCTCCTGATTGTGCTTCTCGTTTAGGCATTCTTATCATGACTCTCCTGTCATCTATCTCATACTTCTTAAAATTTTCGGGGACCTCAAACAAAGATTCTTCCTCTTCTGGTGAGGCTTCTCTCTTCTTTCGTTTCTTCCCTTCTTCCTTCGGGCTCACATGTGTTGCTAATCTTACGTCATTTGTCAGCTCTCCATGCCTCTGGGTTTGAAATTCTACTTCATGGAAATATTCTTCATCTGATGCAAATGGTGGGTCCATAATGATTGACTCTAGATCGGAGTCACTTGCATCCTCAAATGCATCAGGGCTAGGTTCGCATTCTTCTAGAACTGCCTCTCCCATGATTGGCTCTATGGAGAAGACTGAAATATCATAGCCATCCTCATCACAGTGAGGTGTCCATTGTTCTTCGTTGATGGCTACGTCCATTGTTGCTAAGATTTCTGCCCAACCGTGAGGTTCAAATTCTTCGTCTGGAAAAACTACAGGTGCATAGGCTGGGTCTTGGATTGATCTATAGGTTTCTTTCGCACCTACCTCTCTGGCTTTCTCTCTCTTCTCTTCTTCTACTGCTACCTTGCACATCCATAAGTGGGTGTCTTCATGCATCCATGAGGATCCAGACCCTATGGAATGCACCGATTCTGTGTCATCTTTGGCTCTATGGATGGGATTCCATTGGATAGGAGGGACGTCTCTGTGAGAAAAATCCTTGAGATTGACTTTGGTTGTAACACCTAAGTGCTGCAGGTACAAGGAATTGGTCCCCCAATCCTGTACCACTTGCAACTGTCGCATGAATGGTCTTCCCAAAATCATCTCATAGGCATGATTTTTGCTGAAGTCACATATAGCAAAGCTATGCTCAAACTCGACACCACACGTGGTGAGAGTTATCCCTTCCAGCAATCCTAAGGGTCTCTCAATATGACCATCGGCCATCTGCAATTTCATTCTTGTTGACCTGAGTGCTGGCTTGCCCCAACGCTTCCATAGGGAAGTAGTGGCAATTGCAACTCCTGCACCTGAGTCCAAAATTGCCTTAGTGGTGTAGTCTTGGTAGGTAATGGGAAGATAGGTGTTCCCTTCTTCACCTTCACACATATCTCCTATCTTATCCAAGGGAATTTCTGGCACTTTCCTATGGGATCCTACCTGGGAACGAGGTTTTGCTATCTCTGGTACTTGTTTGGCTACATGTTTCCATAATTCAGGTCTAACCTTGAGTAGCTCTTCTAACTTGAGATTACACTGCACGTTAGTGTTCTTCACTACCTCTGTGTTCCTAGGTATGACTGAGTCGTCGTTCCTTACCATGACTGTGGGTGCTCTCATACATGTGGACTTTGCTTCCCATGGACCTGTGAAGTGGGGTAGCTCTTGTATGGAATTAGACTCAAAGTCTAATCTCTCGTGAGACTGAACACTCTCATGCTCCCCGTAAATAGATGGGATGTCTTGTGGGAATTGGTCGTGTGCATCGTCCACAAGTTCAAAAGGAGGGGCGACCTCGCTTTCGTTATCCCATTTGTCTTCTTGAATCTCTCGTAGGAAGTCTGGTGCAAACCGATTCATAGAAGAAGAAGTGTCTGGCTCAGTAGAATTAGGCGCATAAGCAACCTGGGAAGGAGGGCTTATTCTTCCGTTGGCTCTCTCCTTGCTCTCATAAATGGCTGGAGCACAAGCTTCTTGGGGAGGATTGCTTATTCTATTACTCTTTCGAGCAGGCTCATACACTCCCTGAGAAGGAATGTAGGCAGACTGTGGAGGTACGTGAGCTTCCGAGGGAGGCTCATCTGCCTTTTGGGGAGGAAGATAGGCTTCTTGAGGATGCGCGTGGGCTTCCTGAAGAGGCTGGCTTATCCGTTCCCTTGCCCTATCCTTTCTTTGAGGGGCAGTTTCCTTTTCTGACTGTGCAATTAGCCTCTCTATTCTTTCTAAGGAGGGGAAACTGTCTGGTTTAGTGGAATTGGCCACATAAACTTCCGATTGGGAATGATTCATGTTTTTGCTTGCTTTTTCTTGGTCTTGATTTTTTTCTTCCTTGTCCGATCTTGAAATTATCCTCTCTAACTTCTCTAGGAATCCATCCAAGTGTAATTGCGTTTTGGCTGAGCCTGAGTAATTGAAAAGGCGACTGGCTTCAAACATAGTCTGAGCCAATGCGACCATTTTCGCGCATAGTTTGGTTCTTTCTATCTCTAGGTCAGCTCTAGGATAGCACTTGTCATGATCCGTGACGTTTGGCCCTTCTTGGATTCTGGCCTGATATGCTTTAAGCATCATGTCTATGTCTTCGGGATGGGATCAGCTAATATCGATCCTGTTTGGGGTGGTGGGTGGGTTACGTGGGCTGTCTTAGAGGGTGGAGGGGTGGAGGGTGATGGGGATGGTAGCGGTGGTAATGTGTGAAAGTGCGGTTGAGATGTGATCTCTATGATTTTAGCCTTGGTTTCTCGTAGACTTTCCTCAAGTTCACTCATCTTCTTTGCCCATTGCCTTTTCATGCGTTCGCGGCTATCTCTCCAAGCTCTGGTTCTCTTTTTATTTTGGCTCTCAGTATCGCTAGTGTCTGGGCTCTTTTCCTTGCCTACCCCTTGGTTTTGCTTCACTGCTTGAGCTCTCGTGACTACCTGTACGAGTGCAGTGGAAGTAACACTTCCGCTGGAATCTACCACTAACTCAATAACATTGATGGGCGTGATTTTTGGCATATTACTGGGGTTCTTTGGGCAATCTCGTAAGAGATGCTCTTTTCCACAATCTTGGCAGAAGCCTTGGATAGTCACGGACTGAGGTTGTGTGGGCGGAGGCAAGGGACAATCACGAATGAAGTGATCCCCCTGACATCGGTAGCATGGTCCTCTAGGAATTGATGGTCGTACCTGCCTAGGTTGAGGCCTAGGGCTGGGGTTTGCATACATGACGTTTGTGTAGTCTGACTCCCAACTATGTTCATTCGGCTCTTCACCATAGTAGGACTCGCCATGTTCTAGAGACTGCATGTAGTAAGCCTGGGGGCTATCCACATGGGTAGAATCAAAGCTATGATCACTTGGGTCATTTTCAGAGATCAAGGGTGTTACTGGTACTATGGCCCTATTCAGGTTTTCTTCTGCAACAGCATACTTTACTGGAATCACGTTAGCGGGGTTTGGGGGCTGTTGAGCTAGTACCGGTTGGGGTCTCTGTTGGGCCTGATATGGTTGCTGATAGGTTTGTTGGGGTCTAGCATATTGTGGTGGTGGATTTTGGTTCTGGTATCGGCCTTGTTGGTAGGGTTGCGGATAGGGTTGCCTAACTGCCTGCTTGTTGTATGGGCAATCTTGTGCGGTGTGATTGGTGTATCTCCGTTCTATGGTGCAGTACTGGCTACTAGGGTTTACTTGGGGTTGAGCCATAATAGGGCAGACATTCGCCATATGGTCACCACCGCCTGTATAGCACCTTTTCACAGGAGCAAACCTTGGGATTTGTTTGCTCGTTACACCTAATTTCTGAGCTACTTTTTCGGCAAGTTCCTCAATTGATGTGGACTGCATGGGAGAGTGACTAGATGCACTATCTGAATCTTTGTAGATCTTGGAGAGCTCTAGTTCTTCCCCTAGGTTATCTTCAATGTCAATGCACATGCGTACACATTCTTCTATAGTCCTAGGGTCCTTCAGATACACATAGGATCTCAATTTTGTACTCAGCAATCCGTCAAGGAATAAGGCTACTTGTTTGGCAGATGTGGGTAGCTCCGAAATAGGACATCTTTCAAGATATTGTCTAAATCTTCTTCCTGCAAGTCTCACAGTCTCTTGAGGGGTTTGCCTGAAGCTGTGAATCAGTGAGGAGGTATTGTGTCTTATGCCGCTCTTAGAGAACTCTACGATAAATGCCTCTAGGAGTTGGTCTATGCTCCTGAACTGACGCTCATCTAATGGCTGAAACCATGTAAGTGCTGTGTTCCTAAGGGTTAGACCGAAGGCATTGTACTGCGTGAACAGATCTTCCACTTGTTCAGCTCTCAATACTTGCTTGAACTCCGCCACATGATCATAGGGATCTCCTGTGCCGTCAAAGTAATTCTTCATGGACTTAACTAGTTGGGTGGGTCTCAAAGTTCTTGTGTGCTCTCTAGGCCTCGGCAGAGGGAATCCATCTACATTTCTTTGGTTCCTGTGGGCTCTAAGCATCTCAGGTTCTACCCTATTCGTTTCCGTTCTCGTTCTTTCTCTGCCCACTGGATTGGCAAAACTTACTTCTGGTCTATCTTTACTTTTGTCTCTTTGCATACCATGAGCCTGGGATGTTCCAGCTCCAGGGTGACCATAGGATACATTTGATCTTGGTTGGGGGAAAATGAATTCGCCCTTCCAAGTGTAAGCATGCCTATCATTTTCTGTCACCACAAAGATCCTCTCCGAAGTGTGGTCTAAGTAGGTCACTCTACCTGGGCTATCTGGATCCTTAAACTCATAGATCATGATTGTTCCTATATCCGTTGGGTGATCCGGTTTATACCTCCAAAAGGCTTCGTCCGTTTCTCGATTGAGAAGCAAATCTATGCACTTGTTATCTTGGGGGACCCACTCAGGCGTGATAATCCTAGTGAGAACTGATTTACCTCGAGGGGTTCTAGGTTCTACTCCCATATTTCCTTGTTCCAAGTCGCCTAAGTCCGCTTCTGAGATTGCATTTCCAAATTCATCTGTCCTATCTGGATGACTGGTGACTACGTATATGGTTCCTTCCTTGTCCAGGTATGCACCGTTTTCAAACTTGACAGCTGGGTGCTCTAGTCCTATGGATTGGTCAGGGTTTTTAATCTGGACCACGGATCTTCCTAGGCCGTCCTCATAGATGCTAGCACCTAATCGGTTGGTCTTAAGGTATTCCAACTGTGTTTTGTAAGGGCCTTCTACCCTGTACAAGTAAGGCACACCTGAACTTCCCGTAGGTCTGTCCATGCCTTGAGACATCTCTGACTCACTGGTATCAGAGCTAGGGTAATGAGAGTGGCGACTCAACTGCTGGGCCCAAGACCTTGCAGTGTGGTTGACACTAGCCTCTGAAGACCTAAGGCTTTGTCTTTCTCTTGCTAGGTGTCGTCCTGATCTAAGGTTCATATGCCTAACTGATTAGCCCAATTTTTTCCAGAGTACAACCTCGTTGCCGATCAATTGGTACCAGTCACTTGATTCTTTTTAGTTATTCCTCGTGTTTAAAGTCTTATCTGTTATTACGTCGTCAGGAATACTTGAATGTTCTTCGTACTTTCAGGTTGATCGTTCCACGTTAGGTTCTTTCCTTTATGTTGTCGACAGTACAGAGATTAAGTTTTTAGCTTGAACTTGAGTTTTTAGGTAGTCTTCAACTTGATAGTGGCCTATCGTCGCCCTGACTTACTCCTACTTTTAATCGCTCTTAGCCTAAGCTAGGAATTGACGAAGAGGAGTTGAGAATATTCCAACCTTTCTTGCCAAACCTTGCTCTTTAGTGCTCGAGAAGTTGATTCTCAAGCGTGCGCAACACCCTTGCTTGGATACTCTCAATTGCTTCTCAATAGGCCTGCATAAATCCCAAGATTAGCTCCAAGTAGACCTTTCAATTGACAGACAATTTATTTCAGACACTTTTTTAATGACCCTTGTTCCCCCTTTTGTATAGCTAGAAATTTCCACTAGAGCTCCCTTGGTGTTTCTACCCCTCTGTGTGTCAACTTCCAAATATCCTATCTGAAAATCAATGCGTTATTCTTATAAAAAACAGTTGAGGGCGTGTAGTATGTGTCACGAGCTTTCCGACAAGCCCTAGAGCTCAGAAAATGGATTTCGTATGAAAAAGTTATGACCGTTCAGGGTTTAGGGGGTTAACTAGACAAACAGATACTATCAGGGGTTTTAATGCATTTTCTAAGGCCTTTGTAAGTATATGAGTACAAGAAAGTGCAAATATGCCCAAAATTTAGCCTAAATTTCCAAAAATTCACTCCTTAATTTTTTGCCGAAAATGCCTGTCTATCGCGATAGACGGTGTCTGTCGCGATAGACACAATCTATCGTGGGGGCTGTCTGTTGCGATAGACGGTGTCTGTCGCGATAGACGGTATCTGTCGCGGATTTCTGTCTATCGCGATAGACGGTGTCTGTCGCGATAGACGGTATCTGTCGCGGATTTCTGTCTGTCGCGATAGACGGTGTCTGTCGCGATAGACGCTATCTGTCGTGAAATTCTGTCTGTCGCGATAGACGGTATCTGTCGTGGATTTCTGTCTGTCGCGATAGACGGTGTCTGTCGTGATAGACGGTATCTGTCGCGGATTTCTGTCTGTCACGATAGACGGTGTCTGTCGCGATAGACGCTATCTGTCGTGAAATTCTGTCTGTCGCGATAGACGGTGTCTGTCGCGATAGACGCTGTCTGTCGTGAAATTCTGTCTGTCGCGATAGACGGTGTCTGTCGCGATAGACGGTGTCTGTCGCGGATTTCTGTCTGTCGCGATAGACGGTGTTTGTCACGATAGACTGAAAAAACGCAAATTTTTGAAAAACTTCTAGTGATCTAGAGTGCCCTCAAGGTGTAGGTTACAGTGCTAATCATGCATTCACAAAATGTTAAGATTTTCTGTCTGTCGCGATAGACAGAGGTTCTCGTCCCGGGACCTGTGCAGAGTCTGTCGTACCTGCGCACACTGCTGGGGATGATGGTACAGCCAAAAACCTGCAAAATAGCTCAAGAAACATGCAAAAAACAGCGCATGCAAATTCGCTCTCTCGCTCTCTCTCACAAGTGAAATGAGGGAAATGAGGTGGAGATGGGGATATAGTCAAAAAACTGAAATTTTCGCGATGATGGAGATGGACGTGGGAGGTGGTGACGATGATGATGGTGAAGAAAGTAAAAGAAAATCGATGAGAGTGAAGAAAATACCTACAACTCCAACGCGTCAACTCTACGTCTTACCATCACACGCTCGTCCTCAAAGCTCGATCCCCGGCAACGGCGCCAAAATTTGGTGTAGCTCAGTGATGAGTAGCACCTCCTTTAATGTCAATCCGGGAAGACGTGAGGATGGTATGGAGACCTCGAGCAAGTGGCGGCACAAGTGCGTGAGTGAGAAGCACACAAGCATGCACACACATACATACACACGCGCACACAAGGCAAGACAAAGAGTGAGAATCAATGGAGCTTTTTAGATTACTTTCAAAATGCTCCTACAAGTTCGTTTCAAATACAATCTAACCTCCAAAATGAGCTCTCTAGCTCTTTTTATAGTTTTTGACTAGCTTTGGCCCTGTCCAGACCTAGTGTCCGGCCTAGTTAAAAATTAGGTTCCAGGGCTTATTTGAGGGCTCAAACGAAGTCTAAAAATTATGAAATTTGGTACGGTGATACTTCTAATACTTCTCAAGCTCGAGGACTCCTCGGCTTGCACAAAATGGAGTCTATTCTACCAAAAACGGGATTTACAATGTTTGTGTAGTGATTAGAATCACTTGAGTTGTACATAACCCATGGGGAAAAATGATCTGGCCTTGTTGCCGTATTGTGCATGATTCCTCTGTTGCTTTGTGTGCCAACATGCATGAAAGGACATCCCAAAATCATCTCGTACATGTGATTCTTTCAAAACTCACACATGGAAAAGGTGTGCTCAAACTCTGCACCACAAGTAGTGAGAGTGATTCCTTCCAACAAGCCTAAGGGTTTCTCGATATGACCATCAGCCATTTGCAACTTCATTTTCATGGGTCTTAGGGCCAGTTTACCCCATCACTTCCATAGGGAAGTGGTGGCAATGGCCACTCCAACACCTGAGTCTAGGATTGCTTTGGTGGTGTAACCTTGAAAGGAGATAGGCAAATAAGTATCTCCATCTTCTCCTTCGCTCATATCTCGAATCCTTTCAATGGTTATTATGGAACTTTCTTGTGTGAATCTTCTTGAGAGTGGGTAGTAGCTGTCTCTGGTAACTGATTTGCTACATGCTTCCATAGCTCACGCTTAAGCTTCAACAACTCTTGTAAGGTGAGATGACACTACACTTTAGTGTTCTTTATTACATTTGTGTTCCTAGGAATAACTGATTCTTCATAAATTACTAATATAGTGGGTGCTCTCATACTGATTGACTTTGCTTCCCAAGGACCAGTAAAGTGAGATAATTCTTGCAAAGAATTAGACTCAAAATTTATATGTTCATTCAGCTCCTCCTCCTTTTGTTCACCATATATAGAGGGTATGTCCTGGGGGAATGAAGTAATTCAATGGCAATGCACCATAGTGCGCTCTCCTTCTCAAGAGCTCCATAAAGGTATCCTTAGAGTAGAAAATCGAGCTCCATGCACCGCACATGATACTCCACACAGAGGCTGCTGAATATGCAGAAAAACATAGTACATAGGGAGCACCAACACACACTTCCTAGGTGTTACAAATGCACTCAAACTTACAGTCTATGGCTGACTAGGCCACTATATGTTTTATTAAAGAACATATACAAAAGTGTCCGGTGGCCATTTGGCATTTCACATGGACACTAATGGTAATAATCTCCCACGAAAGGCCAATATGGCCAAAGTAACTATGGGAGAAAAAAGAAGAATGATTAAAAATACCTGAGTGTAAGTATACAAACTATACCTCCCACCTAATGGGCATGTTACACAGTATACAAATAATGGTGCAAGATCATGGATCAAGTAACCCCCATCAAGTGATAGGAGTGTCGAAAGCTATCCTGTGGTAGAGCTTTAGTCAAAGCATATGTAGCATTATCTCGAGTCTGAACTTTCTCAAGAATAATGTGCTTAGTGGCTAAGAAATCTCTAATGAAGTGATAGCTCACCTCAATGTGGTTGGTCTTTGCATGGTAGACTGGATTCTTAGCCAAAGCAATGGCACTCTAACTATCACTGAGCAAATGAGGTACGTGATGAGGTAGACCCATATCACAAGCACGACGAGAAAGCCACAATGCTTCCTTACATGCCTCACTTGCTACAACATACGTTGCTTCTGTGGTGGAAACAACTGTACATTTTTGAAGATGAGATCTCCAAGAGATAGCACCTCTAGCAAAATGAAAAATGTACCCGTATATAGACTTACGATTGTCTACACAACCAGCATAGTCAAAATCTGTGTAACCAATAATGGATGCTTTCCCTCCACCTAAGCATAGACACTTGTTCTTAGTGGCACTCAGATATCTCAAAATCATCTTGATCGCTTCCCATGTTTCTTGCCAGGATTAGACATATATCTACTCACAACTCCCACTGCAAATGCAGTGTTTGGTCTCATAGCTACCATAGCATACATGAGATACCAACAGCATACTGATAAGGAATTTTGGTCATGATTTCCTTTTCCTCATCTGATTTGGGGCAATCATCCTTGCTCAATCTCACATACGTGGGGAAACATGTACTCAATGCCTTTCCACCCTACATATTGAACCTGTGAAGTACTTTGATATGTACTCACATTGAGACAAGTATATGCACCTTTTACTCCTCTCATGAGTAATGTGCATGCCAAGAATATGTTTGGAATCCCCCAAATCCTTCGTATCAAATGTCTAACTCAACTTCTACTTGCGAATTGACAAATCATAAGAGGACTTCCCAACAATCAACATATCATCGACATAAAGTATCAAGCATATCAAGCTGCCATCTGAGCATCCCTTTGTGTAGAGACAATGATCCTAATTACTTCGAGAATAGCCTTGAGACTTCATAAAAACATCAACCTTTTTGTACCATTGTCTAGGGGACTATTTAAGTCCATATAAGCTCTTCTTGATCTTACAGACTAGACTTTCTTTGCCAAGAACTACATAACCCTCTGGTTGTTCCATATAGATCTCATCTATAAGATCTCCATGCAAGAAAGTAGTTTTCACATCCATTTGGACTAGCTCTAAGTCCTCCATTGCAACGAATCCAAGAAACATGCACAAGGTAGTCATCTTGACCATTGGAGAGAAGATTTCCTCGAAATTAACACCATGTTATTGCTTAAAACCCTTTGCAACAAGTCATGCTTTATACTTTGGGGAAGCACTATCTGATGTGAATTTTAGCTTATATACCCATTACATGGTAAATATTTCCCTCCCTTTGGCAAAGGTACTAAATCCCAAGTACCATTCTTGTGAATAGAATCCAACTCACTCTTCATGTCACGCTCCCACTTGACATGATCCTTTGTCTGCATAGCCTCTTTGTAGTAAGTAGGTTCACTAGCATCTGGTAGCATAACAAAATCCAAACTTGGAACATATCTATCAGATGGATGGGAGACACATGTAGAGTGTCTCAATGGTTGGTGAACAGGAACATTTGCAGACTCATCTGATCAGACATTCTCTTGAACATCCCTATGTGCAACACTTTTATGCATGCTAACTAGAGGACTAGTATCCTCAAACACCACTCTTCTCACTTCAATCTCCGTAATGGGTTGTTTATGCATCTTAGTCTCATTGAAAATGACATCACTACTTCTGATCACTAATCATGTTTCAGGATCCCATAAGTGATATCCGAATTGTCCTTCTTGATCATATCCAAGAAAAATGCATTTCTTTGAATTATGGTCCAACTTTTGTCTAAAATTCTTGGGTATATGAACATATGCAAAACTCGAAGATGATCATAATATGGTGGCTTCCATATCCATAAACCTTGTGCCACTTTCAGACCTGTGGCAATACTAGGTGAAAGATTAATCATGTGAACTATAGTCAATACTACTTCTACCCAAAAGCCTTGTGAAACATGATGTAGCATAGAAACTACTCTATCATGAATAGCTCTATTCATCCTTTTAGCTACACCATTCTATATTAGGGTATAAAGAGCTATAAACTCTCTACGAATTCCTCTAGACTGATAGAAAAGGATGAATTCATGTGTAGTATACTCACCCCCATTATCTAAACATAAAGCCTTAAGCTTAGTTCATTTTTCAGTCTCATGAAGCAAGCCATTTTTTGAAAGTAGGGAATACCTCATCCTTTGCTTTGATAGGATATACCCAAACTTTTCTAGTAGAATCATCTATGAAAGTGACAAAGTAAAGAGAACCACCTAATGACCTTGTGGGCAAAGGACCACACACATCTGTATGAACAAGATCTAAAGGCTGAATTGAAGAGTCAATGTGTGTTTTGTGCACATTCTTAGTTTGCTTTCCATATTGAAAATGCTCACAAAATGAAAAATCAGATAAAGATAACACATGTAAGTAGCCAAAACAAGAAAGATTTTCCATTCCACTATGTGATATATGGCCCAAATGGCCATGCCAAATATAAGCCATTGGCTGCTCAGTAATAGTTAACAAGTGTTCTTTCTGTAATACAAATAAAGGATACCGTGAGCCAACTTTGCTTCCTTTTGTAATAACCATATTGCCCTTTGATATGCAAAAGGACTAAACATAGAAGACCACCTTGTAACCAAGGTCATCAAGTTTATCAACTGACCAAACTGTGTGTGTTAACTGTGTTTGTAATTGATTTTTTTTGCGCTAACATGTCTTCATGGTGTAGGATAGATGTTTGGTTGCAGGTACTTTAAGAGGGCAATGTGTATTACATGAAAGAGGAGGCATAAGATTTGTGACTTTTGAGGATGTTGAATGTGTGGATAAGATAATATCTGAGACTCATCAATTTAGGTGGATCAACCATTGCAGTTGATGGGGCAACACCAAAGAAAGATAGAGGCAAAGTGAAGTAGTAGGTGATGAAGCACTTAGTTATGAGGAGAGGCGAAGGCAACAAGAGGAGAAAGAGACATTGAATGAGTCCAACTCTCTCTTACATGGGTGGATCCCATCTATCCATACTTTTGAGGCAAAGAAAGTCCAGCTCTTTTCTTCAAAGTAAAGGACCAACCAAAGAAAGAAGTGTCTATGAAGAGCCTCGAGTTCTTTTATCATGAAATCTCAAAATAGGTCATGTATTCCCTCGACAATGTAGTACAACACAGGGCATTTTAAATGGCATGTATTCCCTCGAGCACGTTATGAAGAGCCTCGAGTTCTTTTATCATGAAATCTCAAAATAGGTCATGTATTCCCTCGACAATGTAGTACAACACAAGGCATTTTAAATGGCATAAATATTGTCGGTGGAGTGGGAATTTTATCCGCACCAAATGTTTTGAAAGAAGGGATCGAGGGACTTCCGGAAGGTGCTGCTCGAAGCCATTTGACCGTGTTGGCGCGTCCGGTAGAAGAGAGGCATACGTCTGCAAAGTTCGAGAGAGAGAGAGAGATAGAGGCAAAGTAGGCTGTTGGTGGAGGTAAAGCGTCTTATTCTTTGCTTCCTTGTATCTATTGGGGACACCGAGAGGAGGCCTTCTTCGATTGATGCGTGCGGTTGCTGGAGGATTTTGAGGAAAGAGGAGGCTTCTGTCCAGTGGGAAGAATGTTTCAAGTGATCTGAGCAAGGACTTTGTGGGGGTAGCTGAAAAGGAAGAACCCTTAAGCTAGTTCATCAACATTTAAGAAGCATCAGGAGCAGCAGCTCCGTGTGCGAATATGAGTTTATGGAAAGTGTATTGATGTAGGAATGGTCATATAGCTTGTATTGAGTAGTTACTAGAATGAATGTGAATATACTTATATTTGATGCATGCCATGGAAGGACTTTCTTGGATTATGCAGGAAGAAATGGTCATCTGAGTTGCGTGCAGAAAGTTTTACTCGCTTCCCAGTCAACAGCCATTGTTGAAACTTGATGTACGTGACATAGGGAACTTCTCAAAAATTTGCCCAACCACTCTCTCAAGACAAAGTGATTGCAAGTCTTTTCGGTAGCAATGATTTTGCAAAGGATAATTGCTCATAGGAGATGAGTAGTCTCAGAGGGAGCTCGAGAGGGGTTTTGCTCATCGTCATCAGGAAAAAGGGGGTCGTTGTCTCCTGCCTACAGGTTGGTAGAGAACAGAAGAGTAGGTGAAGGTGAAATCAAAGGAAAGGAGGGAAGTACCATCTTTTCGAGTGTGCAGAAGTGATAAGGGAGAGCACAAATGTTGAAGGAGGCACGGGGTGATTGAGAAGAGGATTCAACGAAGTGGAGGGTGAATCTGGCCTGCTTCGCATAACAAAGGAAGCGAAGGGTTTTTTGGTATCCTCTCTGTTGTGTGCGACAACGAGGACTTTGTCATATCAGCAAGGGGAAGACCCCACTGTTCAGAAGGGGGGGTTAAGAGGAAAGACAGTGGAAGCAGAGGGTGTGCTGAGGGCATGAGAGAGTTCCTTGCTTATTTAGCTGTGTGGAGGGGAGGAGACACCTGTACCGAAGACCAGAGATATGTAGAGTAATGCACATGCAGTGTTTGACTCAAGCCAATGCAGTGGATTTCGAAGACAAGAGCACAACTTTCTGTTTTGCAAGAATGAAGGTAATCTAGATTGGATGGTGTACTTCTGTAAGAGCTCTTTGAACAGTTTCCATAAAAAGTGCATCGTAACTCAACACCCAGGACAACAAGTGCATGTATAGGTTTTTATGGGTTTCTTGGAAGTAAGTATCTCTGATGTGCAATGAACAAAATCCTCTTTTTTGAGTAGATGTAAATTTTGGAATTCCCTTCAATCTATACTTGTTCCACATTCATCCAGTAATACTGGCAATTGTCTTTGTATGCAAGTCTAGCAGCATGTTTGCATATAACAGGTTTTGAGAAGTAAGCACTTTGTATTGATACCCAGTCCACAATCTGTGGCTCTCCATGCTACTGTTTCACTTGAGAAGAAAGAAAGAGAGGGAAAGAGGGCGAGTGTGTGTGTGAGTGTGTGTGGAAAGTGCGTAAAGAGGAGAGAGTTGAGAGGGAGAGTGAAGTGTAGGTGAGAGTCAATAGAGAACAACTTAGATTGTGGGAGAGAAATCGAGAGAGAGAACTTTTACAAGAAGGAAGTTAAAGAAAAGGAAAGAGGGGTTAGTAGGAAAGTGAGTGCATGCGTGTGCGAACAAGGGTATATGTGTGCACGTGTGCGTGAGTATATGTGTGCATAAGAGAGAAAGAAAGAGGAAAGAAGTGAGAATGGAATAGGTTAAGGCGAATAGAAGAGAGAGTGTCTAGGTGTGTATGTGCATATGAGGGGGTGCATGAGAATGGAAATGAGGAGAAAGAGAGTGTACGTGTAAAAGAGAGAGGATAGGAAACGAGAGATAAGTGGAACAAGAGTGCACGTGTGAGGAGAGGCTTGGGGTACATTCGAGTATTATTTAGTGACTTAAAGCAAGAAGGGTGGACCGATTTCGAGCAATTTAGGCAAAACATAAGCAGATATAAATATCTTTCTCTTGGGCATTAGGACTCTATAGTGTGATAACTCAGGTACATGGTGTACATTATGCATAGTAAATTTTGAACCATTGATGAACTACACAACCACATCTTCAATCCCCACAACATCACACTGGTAAGACTTACCAAGTCTCATGATACCAAGAGACTTTGCTGCATAATTAGAGAATCGTTCTTTGTGTGGTGTCACATGGAAAGAAGCACTAGAATCTAGCAGCTATGTGTGGGAAAGAGAATCAGCCATAAGAGCCTCAGTTGGCATAGTGCTATCAAGTCTCAACACATTAGCATCATCAAAAATAGCATCAATTTCATCAATCTTTAGAGTCAAAGTAGATGGTGCAGGTAGCTGTTTAACATGCCCATCAACATTCTGTCCTTTACCTTTAGCATTCTTTAATGCATAATAGTCTTCTTCATGTGTCCTTTCTTATGACAATAATGGCATTCAATATCCCTCTTCCTTGATTTACTTCTACTCTTATTCCATTGACCATTCTTTTCCTTCTTCTTGCTCCTCCCACATTGTTGTTGTTTCCTTGGTAAGAAACACGAACATTATATGCATCTCCACTTTGAGTGCCAACCATAGATTTTCTACAAATCTCCTCACTCAAGAGTGCTCCACATATGTCATCATAGACCAATTTACCACCAGGTGCACTATTGCTAATAGCTATGCAAAATGTGTCCAATGATGATGGCAAGGTGCATAACAATAAGACTGCTTTCATTTCATTATCCATATCCATTTTTTGAGACTGTAATAGGGAGAATATAGCATCAAACTCATTTAGATGAGCAGCAACACTATTTGTGTCCTTCATGCAAAGGTCATATAACTTTCTCATCAAATACACTTTATTTGATGCCGTCTCTTTTTCATATGTATTGCATAACTTCTTCCAAAGCACCTCTGCACTTTCACAGTCTAATAATGTAAAGTAAACATTATCTGCCAGGTGTAATTGAATGGTGGACTTGGCCATTCATCTAACTCATCCTAATCATCTTCATCCATGTCCACGGGCTTCTTTGAGATCCATTTATTAGCTTCCATTGCCTCCTCTGAATCATAAAATCTTTAATCTGATTCTTCCATAGAGCAAAGTTTGCGCCATCAAATTTTTTGATCTCAAAATGGTCTTTGCCCTGCAAGTCATAGCTCCTCCTTGCAACACTGGCACTAGACCATGATCCACCATATGTGCTTGAGACCTCTGGTGCCATGATGGTAGAGAACTGAATAGAATAATAATGGAGCTAGAAGAGTCCAAATACCACTAAGGCTCAATGAAGGATGACCAAGTGTCAAATTCTAGGAGAGAATTCAGCAGTCTTCCCAGAAAAATGAATTAATGAACAATAATGACCAACCAAAAGGATTATGTGAGAATAAATGTGCTCACACCAATAAGTGTATCAAGGAGTAAATCCACCACTCTATAGTTGAAAAAAACAAAAAATCTAGAAAAATTTTGCCAAGTTATCCTCTGCAAGATGAGCATATGACTAGTGTCAAAATCTCATAAAACTGCAAGTACTAACATGTTTACCTGCATAGTGAATCACTTACTCCACTGCATACAAACAATCACCCAAAAGAAGCCAACTAGGCTTATCGAGCACCTATGAACAACTATCATACATCTCCTATGGCAAGGTTGGGTAAGTCTTCCACCTGCATCATCAAAGAGATCTCGACATGTGGGTGTCTCCCAGTTAAGAAAACCTCACCACGACCCTCTTTATCAAATGTAAAAGACTTTATGCAAAAACATAACCGTTATATCAAAGACCACATGGACGTACATAAGCGGTATCCATAGAAGCGTACATAGTGCGTATGTGCTCAATATATGCAGTAAAATGGCACTAAAAAGCTGAATTCATTGCCCAAACACTGGACAACAACACCTGCAAGTGTCTATTGGTTGCTCCTACCACAACTAAAACCTTTCAAGAAACCTGTAGATTAACTAGTGTAGACGAAAACATAGCCCAAAGGTGAACATTCATTGTCAAAGAAGTACAAAGAACAATCTTTTTGATGTTCTTGGACCTCTATGGAGAGAACTACGCACAAAAGTACTCCAAAATGGCTCCAAAAATCACCCAAAAAATGTTTCGAAAATAAGCTTTGAAAGCAAAGAATGAAGCTTTGAGGGGAAAAACTTGCCTTAGTATTTTCCCTTTTTCAAGCACAACAAGAGTGTAGCTTAGTGGCAAGAGATTGCCATGGTTAAGCACACTCCAAGAGGAACAATACTAGGATGGGTAACCTCTCGGGAAGTATCGAGAACCTCTGTCTTCCTTGATCATTGAGGTCCTCCCTCGGAGTCAATGGCACCAATGGTGACTTTGGTGTCTCAGATGACGAGGTATGCCAAGGTCTATGCCTTGGTTGTAAGCCTTGGAGAAAGCCTTGGGTGGGTGGGCAAGTGCTCACTTTGCTCACACAAAAGGAACAAAGATTTTGCATCAAAATGCTTTGATATTAGTGAAGTAATTCAATGGCAATGCACCACAATGAGCTCTCCTTCTCGAGAGCTCCATGATGATATCCTCAGAGTAGAATGTTTAGTTACTAATGAGGTGTCAAACCCATATCTTTCTGGTTTTTTCTTTTCCCTCATAGATCTTCTTAGGCCATGATGTGATGATTCTGCCTCATGTCCAAGTTCCTGCAATTTTGCTTTACCTTTAGACTTCCGTGCTTTGATCTTTTCCATATGAGATTCTTCATCATCCTCCGAGGTGTCTTGTTCTTCAATCTTTGGTTGTTTTCTACCAAGCTTTGGAAAACCTTCTTCAAGATCATATGGTAAATTGACCTTCTTGCATGAATCTTCATACCATGAATTGTTTTCATCAAAAACTACATCTCTGCTTACCAAGAATCCTTTGTTGGTAGGGTTGTATAACCTGTAGCCCTTTTGATTGTTGTCATATCCAATAAATACACACCTTTCTGCCTTTGGATCCATCTTGCCTCTAACCTTTGAAGGAACATGAGAAAAAGCAATACATCCAAAAATTTTACAATGATCTAAGCTTGGTCTTCTTCCATTCCAAGCCTTATATGGAGTCATCCCATCAAGGGATTTTGAAGGAAACCTATTAATCAAGTAAGTGGTTGTAGATACAACCTCAGCCCACAGATAATTAGGCAAATGCTTTTCATTTAACATAGTCCTTGCAGCTTCAACAATTGTCCTATTCCTCCTTTCTGCCACTCCATTTTGCTCAGGAGTGTACCTTGTAGTTACCTCTCTTTTGATTCCTCTTTCTTGAAGAAAAGAATAAAACTCATGGGAGAAGTATTCCCCCCTCCATCTCACCTTAGCCGTTTTAGTGATTTACCTGTTTGATTCTCCACAAGAGCCAAATATCTTTTGAAAAATGAAAAAACTTCATCTTTGTGTTTCATAAAGAATAGGATAGTCCATCTACTGCAATCATCAATAAAGGAGACATATTACCTTGATCCAAATATTGAAGCTTCCTTGCTAGGTCCCCATACATCTGTATGAACCAACTCCAAGAGATCTCCATGCATATCACCTTTCTTCATGAATGGTAACCTCTGAGACTTTCCAAATTGGCATGCACTACACTTATAAATCATATGTTGTTTTGACAAATTAGGGAGTCCAAGTACACTTTCGTCCCTGCAAATTTGCTTTAATGACCTTTCACCAATATGTGCTAACCTTTTGTGCCATACTTCCAATTCTATGAGTGTTTGACTACCATAATTAAAGAGAGCAATGTTTCAAGTGTCTTGTAATTCAAATGTGAACAATCTACCTGTCTTCTCACCTTTTGCAATTCTTCTGAATCCTTGACTTGGATCTTCAACAAATGCTCCTGTTTTTGTGAACCTGACTTGCAACCCTTTCTCTACTATCTGCCCAACACTTATCAAATTCTTTGTAATGGTAGGGACATAGAGTACCTTATTGAGTAGGTTGATGTTTCCATCAGGTGCTTTGACATTTCCTATTTTCTCCACAAGATGTCTTGTGTCATCTCCTGTTTGTACCTCATGCTTATTCCTTGGATCTTCTAAATCTGATAGGAGTGCCACATTTATTGCCACATGATTTGAGCAACCTGAATCTATGTAGAAAACATGCTCATCAGATTTACCTTGTGGCATAGCCATGTTCATGATCAATAATGAATCCTCTTTGTTTGAGTCTTCTGTGCAGTTATTGAAGTCTCTCCTTCCTTTGTAGCCTCCTTGATAGTTTGAATGATTGTAGTTGTTGTAGTTGCCATGATAATTGTTGAACCTTCCTCTTGAGTAGCCATAACTTCCTCTATTGTATCCTCTGCCTCGTTGATTCCTGGAATTCCTAAAGCAATTTTCAGTTGTATGATTAGTTAATCCACAAATAGAACATGAGTTGGAGTCTTGGGATCCCCCCCTGCCTTGTCTACCTCCTCTGCCTCTACCTCTGCCATGTCTTCCTCTACCTGCATAGTTAGCTTGATATGTACCTGCTTCATCATCCACTTTCTTTGCCTTTCCTTTGTTATCTTTGGACTTGCTTTTATCAGTGTATAAAGCTGAAGATTGATTACCTTTAGAGCTTTCTCCATTTAGAGCTTTGCCTCTTGAGTAAGTAGTTGTCCAATGAGTGTATTGAAATAAGGTACATGCATGTCCATGTACAAATCCATAGCTGTGGTGAATGCTTCCCACTTGTCATCTGCCTTCAAGCCATTGATGACCTGCCTTACAATTTGCTCTTCTTCTATTACCTCTCCAATGCTTCCCAACTGATCTGCTATGTCCTTGAGCTTTGTGACAAAATCAGTCACATTTTGTTTGGGAGCCTTCTTGAGAGTTGTGAAATCCAGCCATAGTTGATGCTTCCTAGCTTTGGTACTTGAAGAAAAGAAGGCTTCAAGTGCATCCCACACTTCCTGAGATGTCTTACAACTTCTAATGTGAGGCAACAAAAAATCTGAGATAGAGTTGAGGAGATAAGACCTTGCAAGTGCATCCTTGGTGCACCATGTGCTCAATCTTTCTTGCTCTTCTTGTGTTGGTTGACTTTTGTTCCTGAAACTTGGCATAACTTCATCTCTAGCCACATAACCATATAAACTTCTACCTTGGAGACAAGCTTCCATCCTTAATGACCAAGCTGAGTAATTACCTCTATCTAGTTTGTCAATTGATGAAGGAAATCCATCTGCCATGTTGTCCAACCTTGCTCTGATACCATTGTGAAGAGATGGATAGGTATGTGCTTGAAGATGAAGAGGTGTTGCAAAATCCTTGATCTACACTAGCCAAATGAACTCTAGGAGTATATGGTGGGCCCTTTTAGCTTGCCAATGGATGTATTAGACACCCTATGTACCTTGGAAGATCACTCACAAAAAGATAGATCAAAACAAATAAGTTGGAGTTAGCTCAGAGGTGAAGAACTTGCTATTTTGGTTCATACACTTGTCCAGTGTTTTGCATAATTCTCTGAGCACAGCAGCAATTAACTTAATTCCTCTTGGGGAAGTCTAGTTAACTTAAAAGCTAACTTTCAAGAGTAATCTCATATAAAATAATGAACCACACAGTGAGATAAATGTTTAGCAAGTGATGACATCATCCCGATTTTCTGGGCCTTCTATAGTTTGAGACCATTAAGCAGAAAAATGAATATAAATATAGATTTAAGAATCCAATGGTTATGAACATTTGTATGCTTATACTAGACAGTAGGCGGAATCTAACAAGCTTTAAATCATTGAATTTGGGTAAGTACACACTGAGAAAAAGATATGACAAGATGAGTAAAAAAGTCGGGTACCTGACAAAGAAGTGAAAATGCACAGATAGTGTTGACTTCAACTGAACATAACTGAAGATTTCAATATCCAAATAAAATGAAAAATGGTGAGCATATATTAGACTGATAGAGCTAACTATACCATGTTAAATCACTGAAAATGATGCACCAAGCTCAGAGAAACCATCTCTGCAATCTGATTGAGAAAACTGAGAGATATGGCAGTGAGTAGTACACTTCACAAGAACATGGAAATATGAACTCAAATGATCATGAAAATGAATGTATATTGATTGTACAATACAATGGACTTACTGATACATATGTGTGCCTTGTAATCACAGCTTGATATGGCATAAAGCTCAGCTCTTGGAGGTCTTCACATAGGTCTCTCTAACCACGACTAAAGTTGCCATCTATTTATAGTTGAGTTTGGGAGGCTAACTTCCCTCAATCACTCTATCTACCACAAATCACGAATTTCGTGGCTCCTCTTTCCCTTTTTGATCAAGTGGAATCAACCACTTAAGATTCTTTCACTTTTACATTAAGTAAACTCTTCAAAAGTTAGAAGAGGTAGTTCACAAGTGAACTTTACATTGTCTTCATTTTAAGGCTTCTTCTATGACTTTGTGGGACTCAAGACAATACTTAGGCTTGTCATAGACTTGCTCCAGCAGCTCCCCCTCAAGCCAAGTATGCTCGAGGTCTTCAATCTTCCAAGATTACCTGCAAACCAATCATAGCCTTGAATTTGCAAAGCTTTGTACCATCCAATGCTTTGGTTAGAATATCTGCACATTGTTGATGAGTGGAGACATATGATATTTGAATCTCTTTGCTTAGAACCTTCTCTCTTAGATAGTGATCATGAACTTCAATATGTTTTGTCCTTGCATGAAAAATAGGATTAGCAACCAAATGAATAGAGCTCATATTGTCACCATAAATAGTTGGAGTTCCAAACTCCAATCCAAGATCTTTGAATAATGTCTTCATCCACATAGCTTCTTGTGTAGCTATGGCAAGACCTCTGTATTCAACTTCAGTAGAAGAGAGAGCAACTATGGGTTGCTTCTTGGATGACCGAGAAATAAGCTTTGAACTTGCAAAGATAAGATAACCTGAAGTGCTCCTTCTATCTTCCTTGGAGCCAGTCCAATCTGCATCAGAAAATAGCTTCAAACCTAAATCAAATACATAAGGATAATAAAGTCCTTCATTTATGGTTCCTTTGAGATACTTGAGAATCCTTTTGGCAGCATCCATATGTGGTTTCCTTGGTGTGTGCATAAATTGATTTAGCACACTCACACTGTAACATATATATACTCTTGTTAATGTGGCATAGTTGAGACTACCCACTAGAATTTGATATGATGTGATGTCCTCTATGAGTTCACCTTCATGTGAGCTCAATTTGTGATTGGCCTCCATTGGAGTACCTGCAATCTTACAATCTTGCATCTTGAATTTTGCCAACATGTCCTTAATGTACTTTCTTTGAGTGAGAAACAAACCATGATCTTTGTAGACAACTTCCAAACCTAGGAAGTAGGTAAGTGAACCCAAATCACTTATCTTGAACTCTTCTCTCATTTGATCTTTGATCTTCTTCATACCATCTGCATCATTTCCTGTCAATATAATATCATCTACATATACACATAGGTAGATGATCTCAGAATTACTCTTTTTGATAAAGAGTGAAGGATCTGCCTTGCTTGGTTGAAAGCCTTTGTCCAGCAAGAATGAAACAAACATGAAATTCCAAGCTCTTGGAGCTTGCTTGAGACCATAAAATGCTTTTCTAAGTTTACACACATAATCAAGATAAACTTGATTCTCAAAACCAGGTGGTTGTGCCATATATACCTCTTCTGTTATCCAACCATTCAAGAATGCAATTTTTTACATCTAGTTGAAGTATCTTCCAATTCTTGGAAGAGGCAATACAAAGCAAAACCCTAATAGTAGGCATCTTTGCCACAAGAGAGAAGGTCTCCTCATAATCAATTCCCTGAGTTTGTGCAAAGCCTTTTGCTACAAGCCTTGCCTTATACTTGTTAATGGAACCATCAGAATTCTTCTTGAGTTTATAGACCCATCTTGAGCCTATTACCTTCATGGATGAAGTATTGGGCACCAAATCCCAAGTGTTGTTTTCGTCAAGTGCTTCAATCTCTTCCTTCATTGCATGCTTCCATTCTGATTTTGCTTTGGCCTCTTCAAAGGATGATGGCTCCTCTTGGTTTATATCTTGTGCTATGTAGATAGAATGTTTAGTTACTAATGAGGTGTCGAACCCATACCTTTCTGGTTTTTTCTTTTCCCTCATAGATCTTCTTAGTTCATGATGTGATGATTCTGCCTTATGTCCAAGTTCCTGCAATTTTGCTTTACCTTTAGACTTCCATGCTTTGATCTTTTCCATCTGAGATTCTTCATCATCCTCCAAGGTGTCTTGTTCTTCAATCTTTGGTTGTTTTCTTACCAAGCTTTGGAAAATCTTCTTCAAGATCATATGGTAAATTGAACTTCCTGAATGAATCTTCATACCATGAATTGTTTTCATCAAAAACTACATCTCTGCTTACCAAGAATCCTTTGTTGGTAGGGTTGTATAACCTGTAGCCCTTTTGATTGTTGTCATATCCAATAAATACACACCTTTCTGCCTTTGGATCCATCTTGCCTCTAACCTGTGAAGGAACATGAGCAAAAGCAATACATCCAAAAATTTTACAATGATCTAAGCTTGGTCTTCTTCCATTCCAAGCCTCATATGGAGTCATCCCATCAAGGGATTTTGAAGGCAACCTGTTAATCAAGTAAGTGGCTGTAGATACAGCCTTAGCCCATAGATAATTAGGCAAATGCTTTTCATTTAACATGGACCTTGCAACTTCAACAATTGTCCTATTCCTCCTTTCTGCCACTCCATTTTGCTCAGGAGTGTACCTTGTAGTTACCTCTCTTTTGATTCCTCTTTCTTGAAGAAAAGAATCAAACTCATGGGAGAAGTATTCTCCCCCTCCATCTGACCTTGGCCTTTTTAGTGATTTACCTGTTTGATTCTCCACAAGAGCCAAATATCTTTTGAAACATGAAAAAACTTCATCTTTGTGTTTCATAAAGAATAGGATAGTCCATCTGCTGCAATCATCAATAAAGGAGACATAATACCTTGATCCAGATATTGAAGCTTCCTTGTTAGGTCCCCTGTTGTCGTAGTATGCCCTTGGGAGCCAAGACCCACACCACCTTGCATGGAAGGAAGAAGGAAGGACCAAGAAAGACTCTCCTTTCATCCACCCCATTCTCCATCATGTTCAAGCCATTGGCCATCAGCCCGCAGCTATGCCACATGCTTGAAAATATGGAGCAATGGGAGTCAAGGATCCTAGTCACCTATGTAAAATACAAGATAAAAGCAACACTCTACTTACACACATAGGACTTGCTAGCATGCACACACACCTCACTCTCACACACTCCAAGACTAGATACATATATGTACAAAGCCTTAAGAGAAAGGAGAGTTCTTCCATTGAAAGGATTTTACATGAGAGCACGAACAAAAGCTCCCTCATTACAAGAAATGAGCCTCTATATATAGGCTAAGCACATTCTCCCATGTGCTCTTTTTGACTAGTCAAAAAGGGCACATGCTCATATCTCTCTAAATCTTTGTAGATATTCTCTAACAACCCACTCTCTTCAAGACAAATGTAGGTGTGGGATTTTTCTACGTGGGATTTTCTACATGTGCCAAAAAGGTACTTTATTTGAGAGGCTTCAAAACCATAGCCTAATGGAACTATCAAAAAGGGGCTTAGGAGAGTGTTCATATGGACATCTCCTAAATACAAAACAGAGGGACTTTTATGAGGACTAGAGGGTGCCATTGCATGAGGAAATTGTGGGCAACCCTTGTAACAACACCATGAGGACTAGAGGGTGCCATTGCATGAGGAAATTGTGGGCAACCCTTGTAACAACATCCCCATACATCTGTATGAACCAACTCCAAGAGATCTCCATGCATATAACCCTTCTTCATGAATGGTAACCTGTGAGACTTTCCAAATTGACATGCACTACACTTATAAATCATATGTTGTTTTGACAAATTAGGGAGTCCAAGTACACTTTGGTCCCTGCAAATTTGCTTTAATGACCTTTCACCAATATGTGCTAACCTTTTGTACCATATTTCCAATTCTGTGAGTGTCTGACTACCATAATTAAAGAGAGCAATGTTTCTAGTGTCTTGTAATTCAAATGTGAACAATCTACCTGTCTTTTCACCTTTTGCAATTCTTCTGAATCCTTGACTTGGATCTTCAACAAATGCTCCTGTTTTTGTGAACTTGACTTGCAACCCTTTCTCTACTATCTGCCCAACACTTATCAAATTCTTTGTAATGGTAGGGACATAGAGTACCTTACTGAGTAGGTTGATGTTTCCATCAGGTGCTTTGACATTTCCTATTTTCTCCACAAGATGTCTTGTGTCATCTCCTGTTTGTACCTCATGCTTATTCCTTGGATCTTCTAAATCTGATAGGAGTGCCACATTTATTGCCACATGATTTGAGCAACCTGAATCTATGTAGAAAACATGCTCATCAGATTTACCTTGTGGCATAGCCATGTTCATGATCAATAATGAATCCTCTTTGTTTGAGTCTTCTGTGTAGTTATTGAAGTCTCTCCTTCCTTTGTAGCCTCCTTGATAGTTTGAATGATTGTAGTTGTTGTAGTTGCCATGATAATTGTTGAACCTTCCTCTTGAGTAGCCATAACTTCCTCTATTGTATCCTCTGCCTTGTTGATTCCTGGAATTCCTAAAGAAATTTTCAGTTGTATGATTAGTTAATCCACAAATAGAACATGAGTTGGAGTCTTGGGATCTCCCCCTGCCTTGTCTACCTCCTCTACCTCTACCTCTACCATGTCTTCCTCTACCTGCATAGTTAGCTTGATATGTACCTGCTTCATCATCCACTTTCTTTTCCTTTCCTTTGTTATCTTTGGACTTGCTTTTATCAGTGTATAAAGCTGAAGATTGATTACCTTTAGAGCTTTCTCCATTTTTTATAAGCTTTGCCTCTTGAGTAAGTAGTTTTTTAATGAGTGTATTGAAATCAGGTGCATGCATGTCCATGTACAAATCCATAGCTGTGGTGAATGCTTACCACTTGTCATCTGCCTTCAAGCCATTGATGACCTGCCTTACAATTTGCTCTTCTTCTATTACCTCTCCAATGCTTCCCAACTGATCTGCTATGTCCTTGAGCTTTGTGACAAAATCAGTCACATTTTGTTTGGGAGCCTTCTTGAGAGTTGTGAAATCCAGCCATAGTTGATGCTTCCTAGCTTTGCTACTTGAAGAAAAGAAGGCTTCAAGTGCATCCCACACTTCCTGAGATGTCTTACAACTTCTAATGTGAGGCAACGAAAAATCTGAGATAGAGTTGCAGAGATAAGACCTTGCAAGTGCATCCTTGGTGCACCATGTGCTCAAGCTTTCTTGCTCTTCTTGTGTTGGTTGACTTTTGTTCCTGAAACTTGGCATAACTTCATCTCCAACCACATAACCATATAAACTTCTACCTTGGAGATAAGCTTCCATCCTTAATGACCAAGCTGAGTAATTACCTCTATCCAATTTGTCAATTGATGAAGGAAATCCATCTTCCATGTTGTCCAACCTTCCTCTGATACCATTGTGAAGAGATGGATAGGTATGTGCTTGAAGATGAAGAGGTGTTGCAAAATCCTTGATCTACACTAGCCAAATGAACTCCAGGAGTATATGGTGGGCCCTTTTAGCTTGCCAATGGATGTATTAGACACCCTATGTACCTTGGAAGATCACTCACAAAAAGATAGATCAAAATAGATAAGTTGGAGTTAGCTCAGAGGTGAAGAACTTGCTATTTTGGTTCATACACCTGTCCAGTGTTTTGCATAATTCTCTGAGCACAACATCAATTAAATTAATTCCTCTTGGGGAGGTCTAGTTAACTTAAAGAGCTAACTTTCAAGAGTAATCTCATAAAAAATAATGAACCACACACTGAGAATGATGTTTAGCAAGTGATGACATCATCCCGATTTTCACAGGCTACTATAGTTTGAGACGAGTGAGCAAAAAAATGAACATAACTCTAGATTTAAGAATCCAATGATTATGAGACAGTAAGCTGAATCTAACAAGCTTTAAATCATTGAATTTGGGTAAGTACGCACTGAGAAACAGCTCTGACAAGATGAGTAAAAAAGTTGGGTACCTGATAGAGAAGTGAAAATGCACAGATAGTGTTGACTTCAACTGAACATAACTGAAGATTGCAATATCCAAATGATAGAATGCAGTAGGATGATAGAATGAAAATTGGTGAGCATACAGTAGAATGATAGAGCTAACTTTACCAAGTTAAATCACTGAAAATGATGCACCAAGCTCAGAGAAACCATCTCTGCAATCTGACTGAGAAAACTGAGAGATATGGCAGTGAGTAGTACACTTCACAAGAACATGGAAATATGAACTGAAATGATCATGAAAATGAAAGTATATTGATTGTACAATACAATGGATTTACTGATACATATGTGTGCCTTGTAATCACACCTTGATATGGCATAAAGCTTAGCTCTTGGAGGTCTTCACATAGGTCTCTCTACCACGACTAAAGCTGCCATCTATTTATAGTTGAGTTTGGGAGGCTAACTTCCCTCAATCACTCTCCAATCAATTAGTGATTGATTTGATTCTCTATCTACCACAAATCACGAATTCGTGGCTCCTCTTTCCCTTTTTGATCAAGTGGACTCAACCACTTAAGATTCTTTCACTTTTACATTAAGTAAACTCTTCAAAAGTTAGAAGAGGTAGTTCACAAGTGAACTTTACATTGTTTTCATTTTAAGGCTTCTTCTATGACTTTGTGGGACTCAAGCCAATACTTAGGCTTGTCATAGACTTGCTCCAACATTTGCCTCCTCAATGTCAGCTCTCTCATCAACAAGTGCATCATGTAAATCTACATAAAAAATGGGATGATCTACATCATCACATGAAACCTGTAAAGGTTGAGAAGTTGCCTCATTAGGACCAACTTTGGACTGTCCACCTGTAGAAAGAGGCAGCAAAGTATCATACATGTCTTTGGAGCTAACAAATGTCTCCTTAGTACATGAAAGCAATGGCTGAATAGCATCTTCCACAAAAACAATATCACGGCTAACTAGAATGCATTTAGCTTGTGGATGATACAGACGATGGTCTTTACTTTCAGAACTCTACCCAACAAAAATACATTTTACTACTTTATCATCGAATTTTTTGCGATGTTGTTCAGGCACTAATGCATCTGCCAAATAACCAAAAACACGCAGATGAGCAACAGACGGCTAGCGATCATGCCAAGCCTCATATGGAGTGATAGATTGTAGCGCTTTAGTAGGACACCTGTTAAGTACATATGCTGCACACATGATAGCCACAAGCCAGAAACTATGTGGTAAAGCCTGACTCTTGACCATACACCTTGCCATCTCCATGAGTGACCTGCTCTTTCGTTCAACAACTCCATTCTGTTGAGATGTATACGACACTGTATACTGGTGTTTTATCCCACGTTTAGCCAGAAATGCATTAAAATCAGAAGACATATATTCCCCCCTCGATCAAAATGGAGGGTGCCCATTTTACATACTAACAAATTTTCAGCCAAAACCAAAAACTGTTTGAAGCACATGAACACTTCAGACTTTGCCTTCAATGGATATACCCATGCACGCCTGGAAAAATCATCAAAGAAAGTCACGAAGTAAAGATAATTTCCAAAAGAAGGTGTCTGCATAAGACCATAGACATCACTATGTACAAGCTGCAATTTTTGAGTAGGCTGAACTGAACCATCTTTTGGAAAGGAAGAATGCTGCATTTTGCCCAAAATACAACCTTCACAAACATGTTTTCCAGGTGCCTCTAGTTTGGGCAAAGAGGACACCATTTCAGATTTCTGTAGGCGTAGCAAACTAACAAAATTCAGATGACCAAAGTGTGCATGTCAAAGCTTTGCATCTGACATAGCCTAAGAATCATGTACTACACATGCCAAATCATTTATAGATCTTTCATAGTCTACGAGCTTATACAACCCATGACATAAAATGCCAGAAGCAATAATCATATTGCCATTTGACATATAATGAACTGTACATCTATCATCAACAAATAACCAAGACAATCTTGGCTAATGTAGAAACTAATAACATAATTTTCTTGATCCCTGACACAAACAAAGTATCTGACAAAGTGAAAGAACTACCATCAGCAGTAGTCAAAATGATCTTACCAACTCCCATAACAGGATAAGAGGAGTTCTTGGCACATGTAATAGTATTCCCTATAGGGACAGGCTCGAGTGAAGAGAAGAAACTACGCTGCGAGGTAATATGTTTGGTTGCCCCACTATCAAAGTACCAATCATCTGAGTCCATTGCAGACATGCACTCCTCATGAGAAGATGGGTCAAAACTACAAACAGCAGTAAATGCCCATTCTTCTTCCCACATAAGATTAGCAGACTCTGTTTTTGGTGTAGAGGCTTCTGCAACAACCATTCTAGCCTCTTCCTTCTTTGCCTCTTTTGCAGCCAGTTTTGGACAGTTCTTTATGATATGATCATTTCCTTTACAGTACTTGCAAAACAATCTCTACTTTTCTGATTTCTTTTCATCTTTGTCTTCTTGCTTCGATTGTGCAGAATTAGCAGATTTTTGCTTACTAGTTGAAGAGCTCCATTTTCCTTTGCCCTTCTGACTAGCCAGGAAAGCTTGATCTACAAAATGCATAATGGACCTGTTCTGCCTGGACTGATCTTCCTACAATAGAATAGATACTAACTCCTCAAATGACAAGGCATTTGGATTGCCTTTCATCATCAACTGAAGAGTAGAAGCAAAACTCTGATATGAATCGGGAAGACCATTCAGAATGGTCTGCACAAGTGAGCTAACTGGTATAACCTCATCAGCAGAAATCAACTGTTCCTTCAGTTCTTTGATCTTTGTTAGAAAATTGTCCATAGAATCACCTTCATTCATGTGCTCACTCTCCAAATGTTTTCGGAGGTAAGCAACACGAGCCTCATTCTAGCTTGGTACAATGTGGTAAGTGTATCCTAAGCATCCTTAGCTGTTCTGCAAGAGCGAATGTGAGGAATAATGGCACGTTTGACAGACAAAGCTATCAATGCATGTGCCTGGGCATGTTTGCCATCCCAAAAAATTTTATCTACAGTAGGTGCAGTAGAAACTGCAGCACGAACATGAATGTGCAGAATATCATCATCTTTGACACCTTCTGCATCAGCTTCAATACCTGCAATTGTAACAGTTGCAAGTGTGATAGGATGTTTTTCAACACCTTGCATAATTTTCCACAGTCCTTTTTCAACCAATACATATCGCATCATATAAGCCACAATGGGTATTTGGTACCATCCAACTTATCCTCAACATCCAACATACAAAATACATCACTGCTTTCATCCATGGTCGGTGACTAAAATACCTTGATGTAGAAAATTGACTGTATCTCAAAAAGTTGAATGGAACTGCCAAGATAAGTTCTGCTAAACCTATAGTAGATTTTGAGATGCTTATACTGGTGAACCAAAATAGGTATATACCTTTGACACAAAAGGACAAAATAGCCTATGCAAGCACTGTGATGGTGCGTTCGGAGGCCGAAATGAGCTCAAATCACGATTTCGGCACTAGACAACGAAGTTGTTTTGATCTTTGAAACACTTTGAGTATGCTCATCAAATTTCGTGCGAATCTGAGACTGTAACCGGAGAGGTATAGATGACACCCTAGATGAATCGATGAACTGGTCTGATACCAATAGTTGGAGTTAGATGTCTACGGAAGCATGCGAACAACACAAGGAAGAAGAAGAAGCTTGGAGCACAACACACAACACTGAATGTATTACTAGAGAATGTACAAAGATAAGCAGCCCATTAGGGCAATAGGTGTATATACAAGCCGGAGGAAAAAAACCTCCTAAAGAGGGAAAAAAGTGCCCCGGCGGTCCTAGAATGTTCACACACATCACTACCTAAATATATCAACAAACACTAAATACATGAATTAACCCTTTTCACTACAAGCTAGTTAATAACTAATCTTAGAAAAGAAGGATGGATGTTTATTCCATCAAATGTTTTGAGCCTTCTAAGACAAGAAGTGATAGTTAGAAAATATAAGATCATCAAGGGTATGAGCTTAAGATTGTCAAGGGTATGAGCTTAAGATGAAGTATAATACTAAAGTCACATCAAGAACCCACAAAGAAGGAATATACTAAAGGATGAAGTAAGTAAACTTCGATGATCTTCCTTAAGAATTCAAGTAAGACAAGTAAGTTCTAACTTAAGTTGAGAGACTTCTAAGTAAAAGATTTTGTACGTTCTTTCTAAAAAATGACATACATATTAAGATAATGTTAGTGACACTAACTTAGTCCAAAGCACCTTCTTAATAATGCAAGTAGGTTAACCTATCAATTGACTCAACTTGTGTAGTAGATTTGTATTCTAGTGTATGGAACTCTAAGGAGATTGTAAAAAGAATCAACTTAGTTGAAGCATTATTGCTTTTGAGTGAAGGAGAAACATCATCACCACATGAAAAGTTAGATGGATCAAGTCACCAATGTTTGATACCACACTAAAGTTTGTGTTAGCTCACAAAAGGGTTGGTTTTTATGCACTAATGTGGTTCTATTTGGCAGGAAATTTGTTTGATTTCAGATATATGAGAGGAATTCCTCAGGGTGATCGCAAGAAAAAGCGGAGAATGAAGGCAAGCAAAAGACTTGCTCAAGAATTGGAGTTCTGTGAGAGGACTCTTTCAGATGCGAAGCATAGTTATGAGCAACTTTTAGCTTTCAATTTGGCTCACAGAAGGGAGCCGTCAGCAAGCATTGATTTACAGTCTCCACAATTAATAAGCAATGGCTCGGGTTGCTAGAGTAGTCAATGAGAGTGTGGGAATGGTGGACTCAGAGGAAGTCAAGTCTATTACTGATTTGATGCGAGATATGGAGAATGAAGGCAGGACATTTTTCAAGGATGTCATTTCCAATGGAGCCATACTATAGCTGTTTCAGACTCAGGAATGTTGTATACATTCGGATGGAGTAAATATGGGCAACTAGGGCGTGGTGACCATAAAGACCATCTGTGCCACATCATGTGGCTTATCTTAAATCCCATCGGATCGTCCAGGTGTCGAGAGGCTGGGGGCTTTTTATCCCCAGCGGCAGCAAAAAGGGCTTCTTCTTCTTCTTCGCTCTCCCCCCCCCCCCGTCCTCTTGACTGGAGGTAGCAGGTACAAGGGAGAATCATAGCAGAGGAGCGCGTCCAGCAAAGGGGGGACGCTCATTCATTGTGCATGCTTCGGGCAGGTAATGGGAAATGAAAGAAGCCTCTTGGGCGTGCTGAAAATGGGAGAATAGGAGAACTTCGAGAAGGGAGGGAACGAGCCTTGAATCATGAAAAGGAAGATTGCTTGCTGTAAGGAGCAGACCGGAAGGAAAACAAAGGGTGGTCTCAGGGAGGAGAAGCCATGGTCGCCACCTGCTAACCAGGGATGCTAGTGTGAAAAGCAGATGCTTGCAATGCGCTTCACATCTTTATGGCTGGAATGATGATGGACTAGCCTCTTACTCTTAAAGCTTGCAATTAAACTCTTGGTTATATTTAAATATTTCTACTCTACAAGAAGCTCTTTTGTGAAATTCAAGTTGAACCCTGCAAGTTTTTAGGTTGACAGAGTGACAATGGGATTCAATCTGATCTATTGGAAGTGACTACTGACTTTAACTAAGGCCCTGCACATTTTTATTAGTATGCTAAATGCATTGTGTGGAAATAGCAAGACACATACAATATGCGGGAGAATACATTTGTATGTGAATAAGAGATTTGACTCATATGCTTCTGAAATGTATTCGAGTCTGCAGAACTGCATACGAATGAGTTTGCTTTTAGTAATAGCAAAGAAAATTAATTTCAAAAAAAAAAAAACGAGGTTAGATGGAAATTGAAATGAGACAGCGGTGCCAAGCAAGTTTAAGGTGATCGAGGATGTCCTTAGTGTAGTTTCTTGGATATGTTCTGAGCATACGTGTGTGTTTGGGTGCGAGAGTAAGGGAGTGTGTGAGCCTACATATCCGGAAAGTGTGTAAAAGAGGAGAGAGGGATAAAGATAGTGTAAGTAAGAAGTTGTGCATGTGGGTGTATGCGAGGTGTGTCGGGTTGTTAGGTGTGTATGAGCGCTTGAGTGTGTGTGAGAGAGGGTGCAAGCAAGGAGAGAGCAAAGGGGAATCGCAAGGGGTACCATTGGGAAGTGGATCTCCGAGTGCATATACATTAGGGTCTGCGTCCCCTTCTCCTCAGCAAAAACATTCAAGTGCAATCAAGAACACAAACGAGAGAAAGTGGGGTTGCACAAGCAAGTTAAGCAAAATAGTACACATACAAAGGAAGAACTCCTCGAGAGATAATTATGGGCTCTAGGTAATCCAGTTGGACCGATTCCGAGGGATTTAAACCGAATAAAGTCTCATATAATCATTTTTTCCCTTGGGCTCAAGACCTAATCATTTTGGTGCGTCTGCCGGGAATTGGCTTAGCACATCTCATCGAGAGTGCTACGAGTTCGCTTGGTGCCCCAATCGTGTGGCACAGCCAAGTCGATCCCAAATTTGCTCTGACTTTCATTAAAGAAATGGCCCAACAAAGGCAAGCCTGTGGTTTGGAGAATGCCAATATGAGGCAACTGAATTTTGGACAAAATAGGAGATGGATAGATTCTCGTCCGACCATGAGACATCATGTGAACCGAGGGTGGCGATTTGGCCCGATATCAAATTATGTGAGATGCTGGTGTTGCGAGCAGATTGGGCATATAGCCAAATATTGCCCTCGTGTATGCACCCCGTTGGATTTTGTCCCCACATGTGCGGACTGTGGGAAAAAGAGACTATGCGAGCACGTGTGTGGCTCAAAAGAAGTGATTGACCTAAAGGTCGCAACGAATGAACCAGATAGGTGCTTATCCTCTTTGTATGTGGAAGTTGACAAAGGTAGAGTTACTTCATCGACGGAAACTGCGAGAGCAAGTGAAAGCAAGGATACTGGATCTCATGATCGAGACTTGGTAGAACTTGTGAAGAGCTTGGAATGTCAAGTCAATTGGTTGCATGTGGAGCGAGATAACGAGAGGATCAAAATAGCAAAATTAGAGGAAAATCAAGAGAAAATGGCCGAGGTCCTATAAACTTGGGAAAAGCAAGTACGAATGTTGAAAAATGGAAAGAAGGAGTGGAAAAGAGTAAACAAAAGCTGGAGGCAAGATCTTGTGAAGCCCGAGAGTGAAAACGTGGTCTGGGACTTGAGATCCGGTTTGATGGTAGCCGACTGCTTTGGAGTTGCGATCGAAGAAGAGCTCTCAAGAGACGAGGATGACTTGATGAGGAGAGTCGAGCGAATGGAGCATGAAATTGAGAAGGTACAAAGCACAATCTGTCGATACAGTGATCAAGCGGGTAAGGCATGTGACGAGTTCCACCTGGAGTTAGAAAGAATGAAAAGTGCCCAAGCAGAGAGTGATGAGAAAATGAGACGTGTAGAGAAAGAGAATGCAAGGTGGAGTAGCAAGCTCGGTAGGTGGATGAATCGGAAAGATGACGAGATGCGAGGACAGGTGGAGGATCCGAGAGCAAGGAAAACGGAGGAAGAGTTGAAAGCGGTGTTGGATAGGTTGGATGCGTTCGGAACAGAGTTAGAAAGGACGAAGAATGAATTGTCGAAAAAGGTAGATGATCTGGAAGTAGAAAATATGAGTAGAATCTGGGAGGAGAGGTCGATTCGAGAAGAGGTTGAAAAGTTGTCTGGCCAAGTCGAGAGGAGCGAGGAGGTTCCTTTGGAAATAGAAAGAAAGATGAGCCATTTAGAAGAGGAGAAGAAGAAAATGTGGGTTCGGTTCCATCAAGTGGATGATGAGATTTTTCGACTCCAAGGCAGTGATGAGCGAAAAGAAGAAGGGATAAGGGATTTAGCTTTGAAGCTCGAGGCATTAAGAGGTGTAGTAATGAATGGTGGCCTTCCAGACCGTATCGCCTGGCTAGAGGACACTATCAGCAAGTTGTTGAATCATGTGGAATCTCTGTGAGGCAGAGGTTGGAGATGAAAAGAATAGACGAGGCGATGGATGTGGGTTAGGACGGCTGGAGTCTGATTAGGGTTTGCTTTGCGGATTGCGAGTCAGAGATGTGAGGACAGATGGATCGAGTTGACTGTACACTTAGGACTGAAGTGACACTTTTTGAGGTTTCAGGTCGACAAAGTGGTTAGTATGTGAGGGTTTTGCGAGGACGGGTTGACCATGGCATTAGTGGCTGGATTTTGGCTTGAGTAGCAGCAGAGAGGAGATATGTCTCATTGGGATGTCCACGGGGGGATATATGTGTGTGTGTCATGATTGGTTGGGTTGGGAAAAGGTCCTTTCTTTTGTCTCCTAATTCTCGAGATGCGGGAATGAAAAGAAAATGAGAAAAATATATGTTTGTGTATGTGTGAGTGTGGCTACGCGCCTATGTGGGCCGATAGGTGGGTGGACCCACTTTGGCCGGGTGGTCAAAGCCACGAACCGACGTCAGTTTCACATAGGGCTAGTTGTCTGTGTGTCGCGCGCTGCGTTGGGTTGGTAGATGGGTGGAACAAACTCGATCGGGTGATCGAGTCCACGAGTCGCATCCAGCTTCGGCGTAGGCCGGCAAGTGTAAGTACCTATGAAAAAAAAAATGATGAAAAAAGAGAGAAAAAATGTGGAAAAAAATGAATGAGAAGAATTCCTCGCTCGAGGGGGGACAGAAGAGAGGTGAGAGAGCATGATGCTCGGATGGGAATATCTGTGTTTGTGTTGTGGGGATTTGGGTTATGTGTGGACTCCCGATGAAACATGTCAAATTGAAGCTTAAGCTCGGCTAGGGTTTTGGTTGCGATGTGTCTATGGAAAGCTTGGACTTGAGGGATCCAATCGTGCTAGTTGCATTGTTTGTCTGCAAACCTTCCGGAAGTGTTCAGTTTGGCTCTTAGGTGGTGCAATGACTTGTGAAGTTCAGAATCGCGTCGACGATGAGTGATCTTGTTAGAGTGAGCTCGTGTTAGGCTTGAGTGGTCTTTGCCGTGTGTACATCAAGTTAGAGTGGTGTGGTGGTGACATAGCATATGATCTAGTCGACGAGCAAGAAAAACAGAGAGATAGACAGGAAGGCAAGTGGGAATAGGAAACCCTAAGTTGAAGAGGCATGAAAAATAAACAGGAGGACTCGATTGGAAATGGAAGAAGAATTGGGGGGAGGTGGCGGTATAGCCTCGAAGGTAGGAAAAATGAAATTCAAGGATGGTACTTGCTTACATATATAAGCTGTGTGTGGAAAGTGTGTTGAGTATGCATGTGGAACAAAGATTTGTGATGTGTTGAACGAACAGTTTAGAAGAGTGACGAGAGGGAATGTGGATGGGGTTTTTTGCTTGCATGTGTGTTGTTCGTGACGAGAATGCATGTGTGACACGGATCATGATGTGCGTGCTGAGTATATATGTGTGATGTGGATGAAGGATATAATTGTCTTTTCATTTTGGTTGTACATATTGTGATTTGATGAAGAAAGGTTCTAATGTTTTAATGAAGTTTGCAGACAGGTGGACATGTCAAGGAAGATGCGAGAAGATGGACAAAGATGGTAAGTGAAATGATTGGATTATGGTACTAACAAATGATTGTATGAGTATGATTTCAGGTGCTACATTGAGGAAGAAGAGTATGGTCATGCAAGGTAAAGATTTGTATTTGATTGAGTGATCAACACATGTTGGATGATTTGAGTGCAGGAACAATTTGGCTCGTCGAGGACGACTTCGCAATTAAGAAGAGGGGAGTATGTTAGCTCACAAAAGGGTTGGTTTTTATGCACTAATGTGGTTCTATTTGGCAGGAAATTTGTTTGATTTCAGATATATGAGAGGAATTCCTTAGGGTGATCGCAAGAAAAAGCGGAGAATGAAGGCAAGCAAAAGACTTGCTCAAGAATTGGAGTTCTGTGAGAGGACTCTTTCAGATGCGAAGCATAGTTATGAGCAACTTTTAGCTTTCAATTTGGCTCACAGAAGGGAGCCGTCAGCAAGCATTGATTTACAGTCTCCACAATTAATAAGCAATGGCTCGGGTTGCTAGAGTAGTCAATGAGAGTGTGGGAATGGTGGACTCAGAGGAAGTCAAGTCTGTTACTGATTTGATGCGAGATATGGAGAATGAAGGCAGGACATTTTTCAAGGATGTCATTTCCAATGGAGCCATACTATAGCTGTTTCAGACTCAGGAATGTTGTATACATTCGGATGGAGTAAATATGGGCAACTAGGACGTGGTGACCATAAAGACCATCTGTACCACATCATGTGGCTTATCTTAAATCCCATCGGATCGTCCAGGTGTCGAGAGGCTGGGGGCTTTTTATCCCCAGCGGCAGCAAAAAGGGCTTCTTCTTCTTCTTCACTCTCCCCCCCCGTCCTCTTGACTAGAGGTAGCAGGTACAAGGGAGAATCATAGCAGAGGAGCGCGTCCAGCAAAGGGGGGACGCTCATTCATTGTGCATGCTTCGGGCAGGTAACGGGAAATGAAAGAAGCCTCTTGGGCGTGCTGAAAATGGGAGAATAGGAGAACTTCGAGAAGGGAGGGAACGAGCCTTGAATCATGAAAAGGAAGATTGCTTGCTGTAAGGAGCAGACCGGAAGGAAAACAAAGGGTGGTCTCAGGGAGGAGAAGCCATGGGGGAACTCGAGTGGATTATGGCCGTCATCGTTCTTTCTCACGGATACTCAAGGCAATGCGAGAAGCATTCTGTTCGAGAGCTTGTGAACTGAGGAGGCGACTGTGGAAAAGAGAAGGGGAAACATACTCAAAAGAGAGGAGGCAACTCCCGATTTTCTCTCTCTGCTTCGTGGAGATCAAGGGGGGAAAGAGCAAAAAAGGCGATGGTCTTCAGGGGAGGAGTACTACCAAGGAGCTATGGAGGAGTACTACCAAGGATATTGCAATGCAAAGGATAGGCTTTATTTGTGTTTTCTGCGATCATCTGGTAGCATTGATTTTGTCAAGTTTGAATTCAAACAATTTTGCATAACTAAAGATGCCTGCATTCTAGGTTTGAGTGTTTCAAATCATTACGGACCATAGCAGACTAGGAAAAATATCGGACCTGACATGGTTAAGTGTAGATCTGCATGGCTAAAGCTTGCCAATGAGTTAGATCTTATATCTAAACATGCTTCACTATGCATCATGAGAAGGTACCGTTCGAATTACATTTTTGCACAAAACACAAAGTCATTTTTTTCCTAAAAACACGAATCAACAATATTTGTGCGCACCTTGCTACTGCATGCATGTCTGTGTCATGAGGGAAGAGGAAAGTGGAGAATTAGTAAACATAACAGGATCTATATCATGTACAATGTTGGAGTAAATTGCTGTTTGCTTAAAGTTTCGAAGAACAAAAATCATATATTTCTTTCAAACATGGTACAGGATAGGTACTTCCATGAGATCTAATACGTTGGAAAGTTTAGTTATGAGGTCTTTCAAACAGGGATTTTATGACCATCAAGCTTTGGGACATAAATATGGATTCTGCACCTGTCACCACCTTCAAAGTTCATGAATGCTTACATCCAAGGCTATGGAATGTGAAGTCTCTGGTTCAGGCTCTTTTTTTTTACGGAGATAATTGCCTCAATATCTGATCTCAAATTTGCAAGAGATGGTCGCCACCTGCTAACTAGGGATGCTAGTGTGAAAAGCAGATGCTTGCAATGCGCTTCACATCTTTATGGCTGGAATGATGATGGACTAGCCTCTTACTCTTAAAGCTTGCAATTAAACTCTTGGTTATATTTAAATATTTCTACTCTACAAGAAGCTCTTTTGTGAAATTCAAGTTGAACCCTGCAAGTTTTTAGGTTGACAGAGTGACAATGGGATTCAATCTGATCTATTGGAAGTGACTACTGACTTTAACTAAGGCCCTGCACATTTTTATTAGTATGCTAAATGCATTGTGTGGAAATAGCAAGACACATAAAATATGCGGGAGAATACATTTGTATGTGAATAAGAGATTTGACTCATATGCTTCTGAAATGTATTCGAGTCTGCAGAACTGCATACGAATGAGTTTGCTTTTAGTAATAGCAAAGAAAATTAATTTCAAAAAAAAAAAAACGAGGTTAGATGGAAATTGAAATGAGACAGCGGTGCCAAGCAAGTTTAAGGTGATCGAGGATGTCCTTAGTGTAGTTTCTTGGATATGTTCTGAGCATACGTGTGTGTTTGGGTGCGAGAGTAAGGGAGTGTGTGAGCCTACATATCCGGAAAGTGTGTAAAAGAGGAGAGAGGGATAAAGATAGTGTAAGTAAGAAGTTGTGCATGTGGGTGTATGCGAGGTGTGTTGGGTTGTTAGGTGTGTATGAGCGCTTGAGTGTGTGTGAGAGAGGGTGCAAGCAAGGAGAGAGCAAAGGGGAATCGCAAGGGGTACCATTGGGAAGTGGATCTCCGAGTGCATATACATTAGGGTCTGCGTCCCCTTCTCCTCAGCAAAAACATTCAAGTGCAATCAAGAACACAAACGAGAGAAAGTGGGGTTGCACAAGCAAGTTAAGCAAACTAGTACACATACAAAGGAAGAACTCCTCGAGAGATAATTATGGGCTCTAGGTAATCCAGTTGGACCGATTCCGAGGGATTTAAACCGAATAAAGTCTCATATAATCATTTTTTCCCTTGGGCTCAAGACCTAATCAGTTTGGTGATGGGGTAATGCTTTGAAATCTCAACTTGGAAGGATTTATGAAGATTTAAAGTTTCGAATCTCATAAACTTTGATGTAAGTAATATTTAGAGTTTTATAAGTTTGATTTGATTACATAGAGTTTTGGTTCTTCTTTCTTGCTTCTCAAAACCTTGGCATTGCCTCTAAAATAACATTTGAGCCATTTCTAGATCGAATTTACCTAGATGGGATAGGTAACTCAATTAAATATCATAGATTGATGTTTTTTGTAGAACTTGCTTAGTTTTTTAAGATGTTTGAGTCTAAGATGAATCATTGATCTATTGGATTTTGATCAGTAGTCATAGAAAACTACAATAGTTGAAGAAGGATTCTAGAATTCTTCAAAAGAGTTTGATCAAATTCTTGAAGAGAATAGAGTTTGGAATTGTTTCTACTTTTAGCAATCCCAATGTCAAGTCTTTGAGGAAGTATCCTAATATGATTCATTTTGATTTTGTAATCGAATTTGGTTGCCCAAGATACAAATTAAAAACTTATTTCTTGCATTCTACCTTGGACTCTCAAGATCAATTGGACATAGTAGTCCTATAGTTGGAGGGGAAGGGTCAGTAAAAATTGGTTAAGAGTGGTACATACTAAAAACATCTAAGTTAGATTTTCTTGGTAACCGTTAAATTTGTTTCCTTCAAACCAAAATTGAATTCACAGTCTTGAATTAGTCAAAGATCCACCTACTTTGTTAGTGGTGCATCAAAATGGATCAAACTAGAAATTTCGTTGGAAATACTTAGATTCCAACTACTTTATATGTTTGTGCTATGGACACCCATTTCAAATATAGAAAAACAGTGAATTGGGCAGGTATGTTTCAAATCTACCCTTGTCCTTCTTCCATACTTTTCACTTGATTCATATGTTGCATTGACCGTTGCTTATCGCGACGGGCTCACACCATCGCGATTGCTCGCCAGTCGGACCATCGCGACGCTTCACTTAGACCATCGCGATGCCTCGCACCATCGGAACATCGTGATTGTACCACACCATCGCGACGGTTCACTTGAGCCATTGCGACAGTCCCAGACCATCGCGATTATCCCAAACCATCGCGATTGTTCACCCAAAACGGAAAAATTAGGGTTTGATTTTTTCGGCAAATTTAAGAAAATTTTTGGGTGGCTAAGCTCATTGGAGACCCCTTAGCTCCTATTTGAAGAAAAACTTGTTTGTCAGTTTTTACCCCCGAGAGCCTGAATGCTCATATCCTTTTCATTCGAAGTCCGTTTTTTGAGCTTTATGGCCTATTAGAAAGCTCTTTATGAGTATTACGTGACCTCAACTGTTTTTAAAAAAGAAGACATTGATTTTTAGAGAGGATAATTTGTGGGACTAGAAAAGAAAGGGGGCATTAAAAATTTGGCCAAAAAAGAAAGGACCTAAAAAGTGTATGTATTACAGTGCTTGATCATTGAGTTAAGAATTGGTCTAAACATTGGATTTTTACAGGTCTAGCAAGGGCTATCAAAGGCAAGCAAAGCAAGGCAGCGAAGAACGCAAGGCTTGGGAAGTGCGACTTCTTGGGCATCAGAGCAATCAAAGGAGCTGATTCGAGGTTGGAAGAATACTCAACCCCCTCAGTCGATTACTAGCTTAGGCTAAACGGTAGCATTGTGGAGTAAATTAGAATGACGATAAGAATGCCGCAAGTTCAAGAGACTTAATTTTTCAAGTCCAAGTCTAAAGTAAGTGGGCGATACAAAAACCTAAAGGAAAGAATTTAAGTTTGACGGAATGAGAACTCAAAAGTACCACGGAAAGTCGATTCCTGACGTAAACATTGAGACAAGACATGAATTTAAAGGAATTAAAAAAGAAACAAGCAACAAAAGAACAAAGAAGTATTGACGATCAGAGTGCGTACTGAGTGATTCAGGAAGTAAATTCATGAACCTTAGGTCAGACAAGCATATAGGTAAGTCAGACCGACGAAGCCTTAGATCATCAGAAGCAAGTGTAGGAACTACTGCACGTTCGTGGGCGCATCAATTCAATAGCTATCCTTACGAATTGGGCTTAGACACAAAAATGGTCTTTAGCACGGAAAGACCAGAAGGAGGGTTAAAGATCGCATATTTGGAAAGACCTGAAGGACCCTACAGAACTCAATTAGAATATGTCCAAACCAACCACTTAGGTGCTCGCATCTACGAGGATGGTTTGCGAAGATTCGTTGTGCAATTGCATAATCTTGATCAACCCATTGGATTGGATCGTCCAGTGGTGAAATTTGAGAGAGACGCATACATAGACAAAGAAGGAATGGTGTACATCATAAGCACTCAACCAAATCATACAAATGAGTTTGGTGTAGTTCAGCTAAATACGGAAGCAAGAACCCAAGGAAAAGAACCACTAGGAGAAGAACCAAGGACACCAAGAGGGAAGTTTGTACTGACAAGAGTTCTAATCCCAGATTGGATCCCTCAAGATAATAGAAGTATAGAGTTATTTTTTAATAAAGAAACCGATGAAGCATTTTGGAGGTACAGAGTGGAACAACCTAGTGAGGTAGGCTCCATCATGATTTATGAATTCAAGGACTCCGATACTCCTGGAAAGGTGGTATACCTGGATGACACTTCAGAACGAGTATTTGTAGTATCTGACCACATGAGAAATACCTACACATGGAGAGGCGATTTAGTATTCCCTCCATCTCGAGCAAATGTAAACACAAGCCATCAGGGTGCTGGAACATCCTCAGCCCATGGTACTCAAAGAGAGAAGAACAAAGAGAGACCAGAAGTAAGTTTCACTCATCCCATAGGGAGAGATAGAACCACCATGGACACCAATAGAGCGAAAAGACAAAGGGAACCAAGAATATTAGGTGGTAGAGATGATTTTCCTCTACCTAGACCACGCGAACACCCAAGAATATTAAGACCCACTCAATTAGTAAAGTCCATGAAAAACTACTTTGATGGGATGGGAGACCCCTATGACCATGTTGCGGAATTTAAGCAGGTATTAAGAGTAGAGCAAGTAGAAGGCATTTTTATGCAATACAATGCTTTTGGACTAATGTTAAAGAACACGGCTTTAACTTGGTTCCAACCATTGCAACAAAGGCAATTTAGAGATATCCATCACTTTTTAGAGTCATTCATCACATAATTCTCTAAAAGGGGAATCAAGCATGATACGTCTTCATTGATTCATAGCTTCAAACAGACCCCCCAAGAAATAGTTAGACTCGCAGGACGTAGGTTTAGACAATATGATGAAAGATGTCCGATGCAAGAGTTGCCCTCACAGGCCAAGCAAGTGTCATTGTTTTTAGATGGCCTCTTGAGTTCTAAACTACGCTCCTACGTATACTTAAAGGAACCCCTAACGCTAGAGCAATGTGTAAGAATTAGTATAGACATTGAGGACAACTTAGGATATGAGTTGGAACTCTCAAAGATTTATAAAGACTCAGATTGTTCATCTCTAGCATCCTCAAAATTGTCTAGCTCGATAGAGGACCTAGCATAAAAAGTGGCATAGAAGCTAGGAGTTTCAAGCAAGCAAATGCCCAGGTTAACAACTAACAAGCGTTGTTACACCTGTGGTGGTGACCATATGGCAAATGTGTGCACAACCACAAGCCAACCCTAGTGGCCAATACTGTACAATTGAAAGGCGATACACGAATCACACGGCTCGAGATTGCCCATACAACAAACAAGTAGTACGATAGAACTACCCTCAAGCATACACACAACCAGGTAGGTATCAAAGCCAATACAATGCTCAACCTCATTACTAAAGGCCTCCTTAGAACTATCCATATCATGCTCAACAGAGACCACAACTTCTTTTAGCTCAGCAACTGCCCCCACCAGCTAATGTCATCCCAGTCAAATATGCTGCTGCAGAAGAAAACCTCAAAAGGGCTTTAGTGCCTTCTTCACCCCTGATCACAGAAAGTGACCCTAATTCTAATAGTTTTGACTCTATTCATGTAGATAGTCCACCCGCATATTACACGGAGTCATCGGAACATGTGGAAATGTATCAATACGATAGTCCACCATTGGAACCCAGTTGGGAGCTTGATTATGCTAATGTGATGTATGCCAACCCTAATTCGTGGCCCCAATTGAGACAACAAAGACCCCAAGGCCCTAGGCGACCATGCATTAGGTGCCAAGGAGATCATTTCATAAAGGATTTTCCACATCCTCCGATAGCAGGACAATCACAATACTATAACATACAAGGCTTTTTTGCCGAGTGTGGTAAAGATCATATCATCAAAGATTGTCCCAAGAACCCCACTAATGCTTCAAAAGTGACACCCATCAATGTGATAAGTATTGTACACAACACAGATGGATCCAACCCTACATATGTGCCTATCCAAGCTATAACGAGAGCACAAGCGATCTTACGAAACCAACAGCTTAACCCTGAAAAAATAGCCAAAACTAGCAAAGTTGGAGAATCTAGTAACAAAAAGACGAAATCTTGGAAAGATTTGAGAGAAAGAATTAAGAGAAAGTGGAGTAAAAAGATAACTGAGTTGGAAGGAAGTCTCAAAGAATCTAGGGCCAAAATCCTAGAGTTGACTTCTCAAGAATCGAATCAGGAGAACCTAGCTCAAAAATTAGGATTAGTTCTAGCAGAACCCATACCAAAAAACCTAGACATGATGTTTCGTGCATATCAGGCTAGATTGAAAGAAGGACCCCAGATAGCTGAAATGAGTAAAAACTACCCACGAGTAGACTTAGAAATTGAGAGAACTAAACTTTGCATGAAGATGGTAGAACTAGCACAAACGATGTTCGAAGCCTCTCGAAATCTTAATTGGAATAGCATGGAAAAACCAAAATTACACTTTCAAGGATTACTGGAGAGGTTAGAATACTTGATCGATAGCAAGGAGAAAAAGAATCAGCATAGGAACCCTAATGTCTTAGAGACACAGGAAAGGAATGCACCATCCCTGTCTCCAGTACCAAATACAGAAGATGGAGACAACTTGTCTTCCATATATAAGTACTTACATGAATTTCTAAGAGAAATCCAAGAAGAGAAGTGGAGAAAAGAACAAAAAACCCATCCTCCTATTCAAGAAATAGATGACTTACAGGAACAAGTTCCCCAAGACATCCCCTCTATCTATGATGATGTAGAGGAAGAACAATTGAGTGAACACACAGATTTTGAATCCAATTCTTTGCAAGAATTACCTCAGTTCACAGGACCTTGGGAAGCTAAGTCTATTAGCATGAGAGCACCCACGATAATAGTGAGGAATGAAGAATCGGTAATCCCTAGAAACGCGAAAGTGATCAAGAATACAAAATTACAATGTCATCTCACTCTAGAGGAATTGTTGAAGGTTAAACCGGAATTGTGGAAGCATGTAGCAAATCAATTCCCTGAGCTTGCTATTGCTCCCTCTCAGATAGGATCACACAAGAAGGTACCAGAGATACCCGTAGAAAGAATCGGAGATGTAAGCAAAGGAGAGGAAGGTAACACTTATCTTCCAATAACCCATCAGGGCTACACCACCAAAGCCATCTTAGATTTAGGAGCCGGAGTAGCCATTGCTACGATTGCTTTATGGAAAAGTTGGGGTAAACCAGCATTAAGACCCACCAGGATGAAGCTACAAATGGCTGACAGACATATAGAAAAACCATTAGGCTTACTAGAAGGCATATCTCTCATCACTTGTGGTGTGGAGTTTGAACATACTTTTTCCATTTGTGATTTTGGGAAAAATCATGCTTACGAGATGATTTTAGGACGACCATTCATGCGTCAGTTTCAAATCGTACAAGATTGGGGAACTAATTCATTATACTTGCAACATTTAGGAGTGACTACCAAAGTCAATCTTAAAGACTATTCTCATCGAGATGTACCCCCAATACAATGGAATACCATCCATAAGACAAGAAGAAGCAGAGTTGGTACACTCATTGGAATCAGAACCCTCATGCCTGCACAAGGATACTCATCTATGGATGTGTAAAGTCACAAAACAAGAGGAAGAACGGTTAGAAGCTAGGACTTTAGGTTCAGAACAACATCCATGAACTCTTCAAGACCCAGCTTACGCACCTATAGTATTTCCAAACGAGGAATTTGAGCCTCACAGTTGGGTAGAAATCCTAGCAACGATGGACATAGCGGTGAATGAAGAACAATGGACCCCTCATTGTGATGAGGACGGGTATGACATTTCCATTTTCATGATAGAACCTATCGAGGAAGACTTTATCCTAGAAGAATGCATGGAAGTGACCCAAAACCAAGACGAGAGTAGTGACGATGAGGACCTAGAATCCATCATCATGGAACCCTTCTATTCCACAAAAGAGGAATATCTTTATTTTGTAGAAGCCAAAACCCCTAAAGAGGAAAAGGAAAGTCAAATGGAACAACTTGAGCCATCCACAAGAGATGCAGAGAGTAAGCAAAAGAAGAGAAAGAAATCACCTAAGACCGAAGGAGAAGAAGAACCACTCATGGAAGTACCGGAGAATTTCAAGAAGTATGAAAAAGAGGATAGACGAATCATGGTTTGAATGCCTAAAAGAAAAGCTGATGTTGGAGAAGTATATGATAACCGAGAGAAAACCAAAAAAAATCATACTCACCATAGAAGGAGAAGAAGAAAAATGTACATACATTGGGCATGATTTGACGAATGAAGAAGAAGAAGATTTAGTTGCCCTATTGCATGAATATAGAGATGTATTTGCTTGGAGTTACAAAGACTTGAAAGAAGTAGACCTGGATATATGCTCCCATAGAATACCTATGACTCCAGATGCAAAACCTATGAAACAGAAACCATACATGTACAATGATAACTACGCTCCGAAGATTAAAGAAGAAATAGATCGTTTGATAGAAGCAGGATTCATTTACGAAATTGAGCATACTCAATGGGTATCCCCCATTGTGGTTGTGCCCAAGAAGAATGGAAAATTGTGCGTGTGTATTAACCTTAATAAAGTTAATGCCACCATGATTAGAGACAGTTATCCTCTTCCTATCACGGAACATTTATTAGAAAGAGTTGCGGGCAAGGAAGTTTACAACTTTCTTGATGGTTTCTCAAGCTATAATCAAGTAGCCATTGCTCCAGAGATCAACACAAGACGACTTTTGCCACAGAATGGGGCATATTTGCATTTTGCGTGATGCCTTTTGGGCTCACAAATGCACCTGCCACTTTCCAGCGACTCATGTGTCATGTTTTTAAGGAATTATTACGCAAGAATTTGGAAGTTTATGTCGATGACATATGTGCTCATTCGAATATGAGGCAGACTCATATCCCAAAACTAAGGCAAGTATTTGACAAATGTCCAGAATATCAAGTTTGTTTGAACCCAAAAAAGTGTGTTTTCATGGTCAGACAAGGCAAAATTCTAGGACACATTGTGTCAAAGAATGGAATTTCTACAGATGAAGAAAAAGTAAAAGTAATTGCACATCTACCTAGGCCAAACAACGTAAAAGAGTTACAGACATTCATGGGTCATTGCGTTTATTACAGACGCTTCATACACATGTATGCAATCATACCCAAACCTTTGTACTCTCTTTTGAACAAGTTTGAATGGACAGATGAGTGTGAGAATTCATTCAATGAACTTAAACGACGTTTGTGTTCTGCACCTATATTAACAACCCCGGATTGGAGCAAGCCATTATACATGTGGATGCATCCAACTATGCCATAGGATGTGTGTTGGCACAACCCACAAATGAAGGTAATATAGACCTCCCCATAGCTTATGTGAGTAGACATTTGAATGTAGCAAAAATAAATTACGCCACTACGGAACGAGAAGGATTAGGAATGATCTATGCGATAAAGAAATTCAGGCATTATTTGTTGGAAAATATGTTCAAGTTCTTTACGGATCACCAAACATTATTGTACCTAGTCAATAAACCATGTAACACAGGACGACTGATATGATGGTTTCTATTACTCATGGAGTATGACTTTGAAGTCGTAGTCAGGAAAGGAAAGACCCACCTCAAAGCTGACCACCTCTCAAGATTAACCATAGGAGAAGCTCCTCAAGGAATAACGGATGAATTGTCGGATGCATATTTGTTTAACTTGGAGATAGTACCAGAATGGGCTAAGCCCATCACCCCTATTCTCACATATGGACCCAAGAATCCTAGGATAAAGATCAAAGAAGGAGAGATTACCAAGTCCAGAGATATCAAATAATAGCAGGAAGTATATATAAACAGGATAATGAAAAGATTCTTGCTTGTTGTGTAGATGAATCAGAACATTCGAATTGGTCGCAGTTAACACATGTAGGTGCATTAAAGCAACATCATTCAGAATATCGTACATTGCAGACTCTGCATAGATTAGGAGTATATTGGCCTTCGATGGAGGAAGATGTCTACAAGATGTGTAAAGAATGCCCTGTTTGTTGTGAAAGACCACCAGTAGAACATGCTACGTTGTATCACATGTCTCTCACACCAGAATGGAGTGAACCTTTAGTGATGTACTTGAGGATGAACACATTCCCTCAAGGAATGAACTTAGCACGACAACGCAGTCTGGAGGAGGAAGCTCAAAACTATTCACTTATTGGCAACAATCTATACAACCGAGGACGAGACAGATACCTAAGATAGTGTGTTAATGAGAACGATTATTTGAGCGTACTAGAGACTGCACACCAAAGTGTTGCAGGAGGACATTTTGGCCCCGACAGGGTAATCAAAGCCATATTGTTTGGAGGATTATGGTGGCCCACTCTTCACATGGATGCACATACCTATGTTAAGAGATGTGATGTGTGCCAAAGAACTCAATTTCCTACTCGTAGAGATGAAATTCCATTGAAACCCATGATGGGAGGATGTGCATTCTCTAAGTGGGGTATAGACTTTGTAGGACCCATTAACCCCCCTACAAAAGGTACACATGCTGAATACATCATTGTAGCTATGGATTATCTTACCAAATGGGTAGAGGCCAAGGCCACAAAAAAGAATGATGCACGCACGACTGCAAAATTCTTATTTGAAAATGTCTTTACAAGATATGGATTGCCTATAGAGTTAGTGAGCGATCGAGGAACTCACTTTCTAAATCAGGTCATTGAATATTTGTTACAGGATTTTATGGTGATTCACAAGAAATCCACACCATATCATCCTCAGGCCAATGGTCAAGCAAAAAGCACTAACAAGATCCTTTGTAACATATTGACGAAACTCGTGAACAATAAATGTTCAGATTGGGACAAACAGTTACACCATGCTGTTTGGGCATATCGAGTGGCCTACAAGACCATACTCAATGCAACTCCCTTTCAGATGGTTTTTGGTCAGAATGTTGTGCTTCCTTTGGACTTCTTGATACCGAACCTTAAGGTTGCACAAGAACATCAGTGGACCGGCCACGAAATATCATCAAGGTTAATGGACTTGGAACGTTTAGGAGAAACCAGGGTGAAAGTAGCAGCAGACATATATGCATCAAAGAAGCGACAGAAAGCCTTATCGATGCACATGTGAAAGATAAAGGCTTAAAAGAAGGAGATTTAGTCCTAGTGTATACACTGAAACAGCATGCACGGAAACTAGAAAAGCGAGGTTATGGACCTATGATCATTAACAGACTCTCGACAAGTGGAGCAATACAATTAGCCACCCTAGAAGGAGACATAATGCCTAATTACATTAGTGGCTATAGAGTCAAGCTTTACGAGGAACCTCTTATTGAGGATATGCTTAGAAGACTCATGTAAATGACCCCCTGTCACTCTAGCACAATGGCAAGTACCAACGTGAGGAGATACACCTCATAAATGTCAATCCGTGGAGACGTGAGGACCGGTATGAAGACCGTGAGCAAGTGATGGCACAAGTGCGTGAGTGAAAGCACACAAGCATGCACACACATACACACACACGCACACAAAGTAAGAGCAAAGAGTGGAACAATGGAAGAACTTCGATTACACAAGAGCTCTCTTACAAAGCTGAAATCTACAACAAGCCAACCCCCAAAATGAGCTCTCCAGCCCTTTTTATAGTTTTTTGAGTGGTTTTGGCCCTGTCCAGACCTAGTGTCTGGCCTAGTTAAAAAATAGGTTCCAGGGCTTATTTGGGGGCTCAAATAAAGTCTAAAAGTTATGAAAATTGGCAGGATGATGGGTCTAATACTCCTCAAGCTCAAGGACTCCTTGGCTTGAACAAAATGGAGTTGAAAAAATGGAAAATGGTATTTACAATGGTTTTTAGTGATAAAAATCACTATTTTTATAGGGATTTCTTGTGAAAATTGACATGTGCTTCTTGGAGCTCCCTATATGCTCCTTCTTCTTGTGTGTCCACTTCGTTGATGTGCTTCCATGCTTTGTCCTTGACCTTGGGCTTCAACACTCCCCCCCCTCTTGAGTCTGTCGTCCATGACAGACCCTTGTTGTAGGGGTTATTTCATGTAGTACGTTGAGAGGTAGTGTCCTTCATGTATCAACAGGAGTGGTCCATCTTTCCAATGTAGCGTGGTCGTTTGTCTAGTTCTTCACTTTGCCACGGCTAGCTCTTGTAGGTCGTAGTCCCTTTGTATGTACTTCTTCCTTGTATTCCATCTTGATGGTGCACTTGTGAGCTTTCCAAAACTATTATCAGCTCAAAGGAGGTGGTCAATGTTGATTATGAGCAACTCTCGGTGGTGGATGGCTTCCTTGCTCTTGTTGTGGTCACATTGATGTCCTCTGATTCTTCCAAAGATGGCTTTCATAGTTTTCATGCCAAGTACTTGTAACCCATCATGTATGATGGCTAAGTGCATTAGTGCATGGGTTGAACAAAATATGTGCCTTATGTATGGCCTTGTAATGTGGCCCTACGTATGCGTACTTGGAAAATGCATGGTAAGAAGTATGGTGCAAGAGATTGGGTCTTGAGCTAAGTGCTCAGGGGTATGCTGACGAAGAGGTTTCTTCTCTATCATGGTTATAGTGTTGAAGCATACACGTCTTACCATGGTGAAAGGTTCGTTGATCTTCATCTCTTCGTGTTGTAGCTCCATCATGGTGTTTGACCATCGTCTTGTCTTGTTGTTGATGGATGTCTTTGCTGATAGTTCGCTAATGAGCATCTTCAAGCACATAGTCCTCTTCTTTTTTTTTTTTACAATATTGCAAAACAGGAAGAAGGAGGTTAGTACCAAGAAAATATTGTACATATGTCATATGTGTCTCATGTGCTTGGGATTTCTCAATGGTGTCTATGCACGGCCGTGTGATGTGGCCCTATGTTGATGCATACTTTGGAAGTGCATGACCTGAATGGTGCAAAAGACAAGGTTATGCCAAAGGCACATGGTTGTTGCACGTGGAGGCTTTCAATATTCTTGCAGATGTTGATGCAGCCTTTGTTGGAGGTATCCATTAGATGTCAGAAGGACAATTGATTTTAGGGACCTATTTCAGAACAGTGGTGGGTTGTGTACAAGTCCTTGTTGACTTCTTCATCATTGGTTGATTGCTAAAATTTTGTATCCAGAATGGTTCGTTCTTTGTTGCTGTGGATGCTACAGGTGTCTTAGGCTTCCAAACCCATATTCTTGATGATTGTCTTCTTACTTTTGCCGAAGGGTTGAGGTTATCTTCTTTGGGTCTTTGTGCTCTGTTCTTACTCTTTTCTCTCCTTGGCTTCTTTTTTGAGACCTTTTGCATGGGTGGGGAGCATAGGTTGTGGTGTATGTAAGAGCTTCTTAGGTACCCACATCTGTAATCGGCCTTGTTGAGCTGCAGCTAATTTCTTAGGCACCCAAATTTTTCGGAGGCATTCTGGGCGAACTAGTCCTGGTTGCTTAGTTCTTGTTTTTGCATGGTTAGCTTGCATGGGTGGGAATTGTGTTGGCGCAGCTAGTGGTTGCTCTCCTTTTTGTACCTAGATCTGCTTCATGCACGGAGTTACTTTCTTCTTGACTTCTCTTTGTCTATTTGATATAGCGGTTGTCATGTACTGTTTCATTTGCATTTTTGGTTGATTGGTTGTGATGGCATTAGTCTTTATACGAGAGGAGGAGTTCGCTTGTCCTTGAGCCGGTTCTTCCTTGATTGAGTTCGTCTGGAATACAGAGTGTTTGACACATACAACATCCTGTTCGTGAAGATTAGTCTTAGAGGAACTAAGAGAGTGTGTGGTGCCATGATCTGTGAGCATGCAATTCTCTAATTCTAATGTAATGCATTGTTCCTGTACCCAAACTTGAAGAAGTTGGCTTCTTAAGTTCAAGTTGACTGCATGGTCATAAATCCAATCTTGACCCAAGACAAGTGGCTCTGTGAGGTCCTCATCGTGACACACTAACATTTTGACTTTCATTGGAACAGCTTGAAGGGAGATGGGGAGTTCCACCTCGCCCAAACAAGGGGTTTCCACACCTCCCAATCCTATGAGATATGCTTCTATGGGCTTGATGTCCAATTGTAGGTCTTGATAGTATGAAAGTCTAACTGCACTAGTTGCTGCACCTGAGTCAATCAATGCTCTTACAGTCCTTACACTCTTTCTTTGTCCTACCTCTATGATCACAAAGGGGCGTCGGTCAATGACTCAAGAAGTAATTGTGCCCGATTTTTGGCACATGTCCATGTGATATTTTGGGGCTTTAGGGTTGACATCTAGGCCTAGTCGCCTTAACTTATTTCTTCTGATGCGCTCTCTACCCTCTGCTTGTGCTTCTTCTCTAACCCTTAACTCCTCTTCTTTTCGCTTCTTAGCAGTGTTGAGTCTCAGGAGCATATCCTCTGTAAGAGGTTCTTGATATAACTTGACTCGAAAACCACTTATATAGTTCGGCAAGATATCTCCTTCTAAAGTGGCCAATTGAACTGCTCCACTAGTGGAGATGCTATTAATGATCATGGGTCCATATCCTTGTTTTTCCAATTTGCGGGCACGTTGCTTTAGCGTATAAACCAGCACGAGATCTCCTTCTTTCAATCCTTTATCCTTTATATGGGCATCAAAGTATGCCTTTTGCCTTTCCTTTGCAACATAAATGCCTGCTGCCACTCGTAGCCTCGTCTCACCTAAGCGTTCTAGATCAAAGATCCTAGAGGACAATTCATGTCCATTCCACTCGTATTCTTGTGCTACTTTCAAGGCTGGGATTAGGAAATCCAATGGTAGCACAACATTCTGTCCGAAGACCATCTGAAATGGTGTGGCATTGAGTACCGTTTTGTAGGCAACTCGGTATGCCCAAACAACATGATGAAGTTGTTTGTCCCAATCAGAGCGTTTATTATTTACCAGTTTTGTCAATACGTTACATAGGATCTTATTTGTGCTCTCGGCTTGTCCGTTAGCTTGGGGATGATAGGGGGCAGACTTCTTATGTATTACCATGAATTCTTGAAGGAGATTTTCAATGACCTCGTTCAAGAAGTGCGTACCTCTATCACTGACCAACTCTATTGGTAGGGCATATCTGGTGAACACGTTCTCGAATAAGAATTTAGCTGTCGTTTGAGCATCATTCTTGGTTGTGGCTTTTACTTCCACCCACTTTGTAAGGTAATCAGTGGCTACAATAATGTATTACACATGGGAGTTTCTTGCTGGGGGGTTAATGGGACCTACAAAGTTGATACCCCACTTCGAGAATGCACGTCCTCCCATCATAGGCCTCAAAGGCATCTCATCTTTTCTGATTGGATATTGTGCACATTGGCATGTGTCACACTTCTTCACATAGGTATGTGCATCCATATGAAGAGTTGGCCACCAAAGTCCTGAAAATAAAATGGTCTTGATTACTCTGTTAGGCCCAAAGTGCCCACCTGCAACACCGTTGTGTGCAGTTTCTAAGACTTTCAAATAATCTGATTCATGAACGCATAGTCTTAAATAACCATCTTTGCCTCTTCGGTATAAGTTATCACCTACTAAGGCATAGTCTTTAGCCTCTTGCTCCATGCCTCGACTTCTTGCTAGACTAGCCTCACTAGGTAGTGTCACCGATCTCATAAAGTCCACCAATGGAGCACTCCATTCTGGAATTAATCACATGTGATAAAGGGTGGCATGCTCCACAGGGGGTCTCTCCTGGAAGACTTGACAATTCTTGATCCATTCTTTGATTTCTCTGTCCATGCTAGGCCAATACACTCCTAAACATTTTAGATTTTGCAATGTTCGTTGTTTAGAATAGTGATTTCCTAGTGATCCTTCATGGGCTTGTTGCAACCAACTGCTATGTTCATCATCCTCGACACAATAAGCTAATACACCATTTGTATCTTGTTTGTACATGCTGCCTGCCAATATTTGATATTTTTGTGATCTTACGATTTCTTCTTTGTTTGTTTTCACATTCTTGTTTGCAAGGCCGAAGGTTAGGACTGGTACCAACTTATTTGCCCATTTAGGAACAATCTCTAAATTGAACAGATAAGCATCAGGTAGTTCGTCAAACACTCCTTGCGGTGGCTCTCCTGAAGTGATGCGAGAAAGATGGTCCGCCCTAAGGTGGGTCCTCCCTTTCCTGACTACAACTTCAAAGTCGTATTCCATTAGTAAGAGGAACCATCTTACTAAGGGGCCTGTATTGCAAGGTTTATTGACCAAATATAGTAAGGCTTGATGATCAGTGAAGAAATTGAACTTATTGGCCAATAGATAGTGTCTAAACTTCTTCACGATATATACCATGCCTAAGCCTTCTCTTTCTGTTGTTGTATAGTTTCGTTCAGCTACATTTAATTGCCTACTAGCATATGCTATTGGCAAATCTAGGTTTCCTTCACCTGTGGGTTGTGCTAGCACACATCCTATTGCATGATTGGATGCATCTACATGGACATGGAATGGTTTATTCCAATCAGGAGTGGTCAGTATTGGTGCTGAGCACAAACGTCTCTTCAGCTCACTGAACGAATTCTCGCATTCATCGTTCCATTCAAAATTTGTCAACAATCCATAAAGAGGTTTAGCAATGATGGCATACATGTGGATAAACCTGCGGTAATATCCACAATGGCCCATAAAGGCTTGTACCTCTTTAACATTCCTTGGTCTTGGTAACTCTGCTATGGCTCTTACTTTGTCCTCATCTGTAGATATTCCATTTTTAGAGACAATATGACCTAAGATCTTGCCTTGTCGTACCATGAATACACACTTTTCTGGGTTCAGACACACTCGATATTCTCTACACTTGTTGAAAATTTGTCTAAGCTCAGGGATGTGGTATTTTCTTTGTTGGGAATGTGCACATAAATCATCCACATATACTTCTAAGCTCTTTCGCAAGAACTCTTTGAAGACATAACACATGAGCTTTTGAAATGTTGCAGAAGCATTGGTGAGCCCAAATGGCATCACACGAAATGCAAAGATTCCCCATTCTGTGGCAAAAGACGTTTTGTGTTGATCTTCTGGGGCAATGGCTACTTGGTTGTAACCTGAAAATCCATCAAGAAAGCTATAAACTTCCTTGCCTGCAACACGCTCCAATAAATGTTCAGTGATTGGAAGTGGATAACTATCTCTGATTGTAGTGGCATTAACTTTTTTAAGGTTAATACACACTCGCAATTTTCCATTCTTCTTGGGCACCACCACAATGGGGGACACCCATTCAGTATGCTCAATCTCATAGATAAATCCAGCTTCAATCAATCTATCAATTTCTTCTTTTATTTTAGCTGCATAAGTGTCATTATATGTATAGGGCTTTTGTTTGGTGGGTTTGGCATCAACATTCATGGGGATAGTATGAGAGCAAATTTTTGGATCTACTCCCTTCAAATCTCTATAGTGCCATGCAAACACGTCCCTATATTCTCGTAATTGAGCTACCAGCTCTGCTTCTTCTTTTGCACTTAGGTCATCTCCTATGTATGTGCATCACTCTTCGTTCTCTTCAATGGTTACAACAATTTTCTTGGTCTTTTCTTTGTTATCATAAGATTCTCCTATAATGGCCTCTCTCTTAGGCATTCGTACCAAAATCTTCCGGTCTTCCACTTCATATTTCTTGAAGTTTTCTGGTACTTCAAACAATGATTCCTCCTCTTCTTGTTTCACTGCTTTTCTTTTCATTTTCTTTTGACTACCTTCACTCCCATCCTTTGAATTTATAGTTTTAATGCTTGTGAGAGGTTCTTCTACTTTTTGAGTCAGTACTCCTACATCTTCTAGATAGTGCTCCTCTGAGATGAAGCAACTATCCATCACAATGGACTCTAGATCATTGTCATTCTCTTCTTCTTCTATGACCTCACTAGGATCACACTCTTCTAGCAAGGGTTGACACATGAACACTGAAATATCATAACCCTCCTCATCACAATGAGGTGTCCATTGTTCTTCATTGACTGCAATGTCCATGGTAGCTAAGATTTCTGCCGAACCATGAGGCTCAAATTCCTCATCTGGAAAAATCATCGGTGTATAGGCTGGGTCTTTAACTGGTCTATCTCTTGGGAAAGTTCCTTCTTCTCTTGCTTTTAGACGCTTTTCCTCTTCCTCTGCGACCTTGCACATCCACAAGTCAGTATCTTCATGTAGCCAGGATGGATCAGGTGAACTCCCAAAATGCACAGAGATAGAATCTTCTTTCGCTTTGTGGATAGGATTCCAATGTAGGGGTGGTACATCTCTGAAGGTGTAATCCTTCAAATTGACCTTGGTGGCGACCCCTAAGTGTTGTAAGTACAAGGAGTTGGCTCCCCAATACTGTACTATTTGCAATTGTCGTAGGAAGGGTCTTCCTAGGATCATCTCATAGACATTATTTTTCTCAAAGTCACATATAGCAAATGTGTGTTCAAACTCTACACCACAAGTGTTAGAGTTATCCCTTTGAGCAATCCTAGAGGTCTTTCAAAATGACCGTCTGCCATTTGAAGCTTCAGTCTAGTTGGTCCTAATGTGGGTTTGCCCCATCTCTTCCACAATGAGGTGGTCGCAATAGCAACACCAGCACCTGAATCTACGATTGCTTTGGTTGTGTAACCCTGGTAGGTGATTGGAAGATAAGTATTACCTTCTTCACCTTCGCTCATGTCCCCTATCTTGTCTAGAGGTATCTCTAGAACTTTTTGCTTAGAGCCTATGTTGCTCTAGCACAATGGTGAGAACCACGTTAAGAAGCTTCACCTCCTTAATGTCAATCCGAGGGAGAGGTAGGAGTGATATGAAGATCGTGAATGTGAGATGAAGTGAGAGTGAAGGGGAGAAGCACAAAGGTGCACACACACATACACACACACAATGAAGAGACAAGCAAGACACAATGGAAGGTGGGAAATTAGCTCTATTACTCAAGAATACTCTTACAAGCTCAAACTAGCTCTACTCTCTTCTTTACTCCAACAAGCTAACTCTAAAAATGAGCTCTCTAGCTCTTTTTATAGTTTCTAGACTAGTTTTGACCGGTTTCACATCTAATGACCGGCCTAGTTAAAAAATAGGTCCTAGAGGCTATTTGGAAGGGTAAACGATGTCTAAAAATAACGAAATTTGGTACGAGCATTCTACCTAAGCTCCTCAAGCTCGAGGACTCCTCGGCTTGCACAAAATGGAGCTATGGATTACAAAATGGGGTTTTCTTATGATACATATGTTACAATTAGTGATAATAATCACTGTTGAATGTTTTGGAAAATTAATAAGACATGTATTTGTTTAAAAGATTGATCCGCCTGGCTCCCTGCTTCGTCTTCACATGCTTCCGTGGCGTCTGTGCCTCTGACTGCTTCCAACACCCCCCTCCCTCTCGCTTCTGTCGTCCCTGACAGAACCTTGTTGTGAGGTCTGCCGGATGTAATTCTGTAGGAGGTCTTGAGCGAGGGTGTGCTCTGATACACGAATACCTCGGGCTAGATCAGCCTCGAGTTTCTCCCAGTCGATAGGTTGCGGCTCGTCTGGTGGTGGGAGCTGATAGTGTGTGGAGTACACCATTCGTTCACAGGCGAATAATTGTAATAAGTGTGTGGGCCTGCTTATGAATACTTCTGAATGGTACTCCCAAAAACCGGTGGTGAACATTTCTTCGAATGTTTGCTTGTAACATGCCGGTAGATATTTGATCCTGCAGTGCCAGGCGTAACACACCCGTAGCGATGGCGTTGTGCTCATATCATAGACTAAATCCAAGTTGCCATGCTCAAAGCCCGGGGTGTTGACATGGGGAGCCTTGATGCGCCGGAAGACTTTAAAGACCATCTGCATCATGTCAAAGATTTTGACAGTCATTTGCGCGGCTATATCATCCATAGGTTTTAATCGAGGGAGCCAGTGGCGGATCGTCGCCATCATGTAGCCTACTGTGGGTAACGCGACTGGTGGCTTGAAGTAGGGGTAGTTCAACCAGTCTTGGCACGGCTTATTGTTTTGTAGCTTTATAGCGAAGGCAGTCCAAGAGCGGCGTCGTGGTACTGGTCCCCAGCACGGATTAAATTTTAAGTGAAGCGGCGCTTTTACCCACGTGCTCATCATCTCTGGATAATTTTGCAGTAAATCTTTGCGCCAGTCTGGTTGGAGGATTTCACCTCTCTGTGCCCTTGGTGGCAAGTCCTCTGGCTCGAATTGAGTTGCATGCGTTGGTTTCATGCCGGTTTCTTTCTCTATGGTTAATTGATATTCTGCCATTAACATAAAGTATGGTTTATACTGAAGCTCATGCCCGGATATGTATCTTCGCGGGGCCATTTGAGCAAAGAATGGTGATTGTAAAATTTTCTCTTCAATTATGGCCATGGCATGTAGCTGTGCCTCTACTCTGGCCGAGTGTGTCGTTCCGAGTTCTTCTACTGTCTTCATCCACGCGGGGGTAGGTAATTCGTAGGTCATCTGGCCTTCGGCCGTGACACGTCCGCCTGGGATGGGTATCGGTTCATAAGCCTCTTCGAAGGTCTCCTCCACCGGGATAGTGACTGTTTCTTCCTCAGTTGGTAGCTCAGGTGGGGAGTCTGGCCTTGGTGGTGCTTCATAGATGGCGATTCGAGATTCAAGATTCGCTACCTGGGCCCGGAGTGCGTTGAGTTCCTCTAAAATTTCAGGTGCAGGGTCCACAGGTGCTGGTAATTCCGCTGCTACTGGTACCTGTTGTGTTGCTGGTTCTCTGAGTTGTAGCAGTTTGTGATCTTCCTTTAACTTTTGATGTTCTTCGTTCATACGATCATAGTCCTCGAGCAATCTGACATGGTCGTCTAGCAGCATCCACATCGACTCGGATGGGATTGCCTTGAATCTGCTCGGACTTAGTGGCTGTTCTGGATGATCTAAAGCCGCCTCCAAGTTCTCTCTGTTCTGCTCTTGGAGTCTCTGGTTCTCCTCTTTTGCTGCGGCTAAGTGTCTTCTGAGTAAGCCCATATTTCTAGTAAGCGTTGCATTGCGGACAGTCTGGGCTCTAAGTAGATTATCTAAATCCGCGGTGGCCTCTTTGCTTTTTTCCTCACTTTCTATTTCTAACTTGTGATAAGCCTCTCGTAACTCTTGGTATCGGCTATTCAGTGAGGCGTTCTCAATCGATAACAAATTAAGCTGCGTCTGCAAGTCGTTCGTCGTTTTCTGCAACTGTTGATAGTTGGTTCCGAGTGATGCAAACTCATCGCGGACTTGCGTCATGCATGCGAACATGTGTTGAAATGCTGTGTCTATGGTGGGCGATAGTAGTAGTGAAGTGCTAAATGAGGATGCAGTGATAGTAGATGCAGTGGGAATGGGGAGCGGGGTTGGGACTGTGGATGCAGTGGTGATTGTGGAAAATTGTGAAGTGCCTAAATATGAGGGTGCTGTGAGTGGAGTGGGTGGTGGTGAGGTGGGTGGTGATATGTCCATGCCATTGGACGTGTTTAATGTTGTGACTGCGAAAAGTGGGGTGATTGTGGGTGGTTGCGTAGGTGTGAATACAGGATTTACAAACGTAGAGTAGTTTACAGGGGGGATGGTTGGAGTGGCTTGGTGAAACGGGGAAATAGGCGTTATGGTAGGTTGGGGAGGTGAGACTGGTGAGAAGGTTAGTGGGGTTAGGAAGGGGAATGGGGGTCTTAGAGGTGGGGGAAACGCTGGGAAGGATGAAGGGGTGAAGGGGTTAACATGCGGATGCAGAGGGCTGGGTGTGGGCCTGGTGGTATGAATGGGTAAGGAAGAGGTTGGGGCTATATTGCTTTGTACAGGTGTGGATGTGGGGAAAGCAGGTGGGTGTGCGGGTGATACAGGATGGGTTGGTGAAAGATGAGGTGAAAGAGGAGTCGAAGGGGTGGAGGTTATTTCGAGGATTGTAGTGGTATGTACAATGGTGGTACGGGGTGGCGAATCTACAAGAATGGTTTCTGTGGTTACTGAACGTTCGGGGGCGAGGCGTGCCTCCCTGGCTTGTGCTGAAGATTGGGCTCCTGTTGGTACACGAATATACTCCCCGGGTTTTGAGAGTAGTCGCACTCGGCGGGGATCAAACTGTGGTAGTTGCTTTCTTTGTAAAAACCTGAGTGCTTCATGGGAGCCTACTGATTGGACTAACTCTCTGAACCCTCTGATATAGGCGTCTTCGAATCCCCCGGAGATGAGTTCCTGTTCAATTAATGCCTGGCTCTCCTCTTCAGTTAACTTCTTTCGCGCCCAGACTTTCTCCATGGTACGATATAATTTCTTTATGGCCAATGTATACGCTGCGGCTTCGAAAGTTTCATCTTCATATGTGCTGGTGTCGCCGTGCGTGTCGGTTTGTTGGCCTTGCCCCTCTGTCTGTTCGTCAGGTGAGCCCTGGCTGGCTTCATCGTCGCCTTGTTCGTCGTCTGTTTCGGTTCTTTCTTCTTCAGAGCCCGACACAGCTTGTCCCTGTGGCAAGTCTCGCGGCGTAGTAGGGTAGCTGGGGCGTTCATATTCCTGGGAGAACAGTGGTGCTTCTGAATACTGGAACTCGTTTGAGAATGCATCAGGCATCTCAAAATCAAATGTCGTGTTTATGGGGTCGGCCTCCATATGTGGTATCGGGAAAGAAAACGCTTCCGCACCAATAGTGGTGGGAGCTTCTGCAGTTGTGGTGAAGGGTTCTGTGGTGGTAGCTGCCTGAGGTGCAGCGGTACTCGTGGTGGCCTCCGTAATTACTGGTCGGGACAACCGTATGCGAATAGGTTGTACAGTGGGCGTAGCTTCTGTCTGTGGTCGCTCGGGAGAAGGTTGTGGTGACGGCGACTCTGGCACTTGGAGGCAAGGGATGGTGCCTCGCATGCGCTTACCTGCCCGTGTCCTACTGGGCTTCCTGGCTTTCTTCGCTGTGCTCTTGAATGCCTTCAATTCCTCTCCTGTTAATGCACGCTCGATGGGCAAGTCATAAGCCAAACACATATACACAATTCTTGTGAGTGCACAACATCCGTTAAGCACTTTTTTACGCTCCCATCTGTGCTGTGCCAGGTACATCTGATCTATGATCCAGCTTGCCAGATCAACTGTTTGAGGTCCCGTACATGCCAAATATAATCCGAACCATATTCTTTTGTGTGGCATGGTAAACCTGTCCTGGGCTGGAAATGCAAAATGTTGCATGCATATTCTTAGTGGCTTTGACAACTCAGGTGTGATGGCCGAAATCTCTTCCCACTTCGTGACATCCCCACGTTTCATCGGTTCTGGAATCAATCTCTCTCGGTCTGTGGGAGTGTGGGTTCCATGAATCTTGATGGCTGCTCTGATTAGGTCCTTAGAGAGATAAAATCTCTTGTAAGGTGGATCATCCACTAGGGTAGGCAAGATGAAGGTTCCTGGGATGTCCTTATTCTCTGATGCCAGTAAGGTAGTGATCAAGTAATAGCATCTATAAAAATCTGGTTTGGGTAAAGGATCACTGAAGTATTCTGTGAAGCCGGCTCTGGCCCAAACATGAGTTAAATCCTGGGTGTTTTGTAGGGCTTCGAATTCTCTGGAGAAAAACTGGTACTTTCCCCACGTGCGGTCATCAAAAGTCAGAGAGGATTCAAAGATAAAGTCTGCGTCCGCGAGGGGTCCTGCCAGGCCCTGAAACCAATGAGAATTCCTGTGTATCTTTTCGGTGTAGCCCATAGGGGGGTTATCGATGGGCATGGGCCCTGGAAATCCCTGAAATTCCGGCGGTGGAGCAGTAGGGTGGGACTCTGCTCGTAGCACGTTGAGTGGTACTGCTGCTACACTGGGGCCTACTCCTGATGTTCCTTCGTCAGTTTGCATGGTGGCTGGTGCGCTAGTGAGAAAGATCTGCTACAAAAGATTAACACATTAGCATGGAAATTAATCATGATCCCATTAAAGTGAGACCGCAATCCCTTTCCATAACTGATGCGTAACCCGTGTAGCCAAGTGTTGTGATGTGATGGATGCAATGTTTCTTGTAGCACAAGTGCAGGTCGCTAGACACCTATACGTTTCAGATCATGCGTACATTTCTTGATGAGATGAGATTACGAGTTGTGCGTGATGATGGTGTGTGAATTTATACAAGGTTTAAAGGTTAGTAATTGAGTACAAGGTTGTATGTTAGTCGGGGGGTAGTTAGACAACGGGTTAGGGGAAGACGGTTGGACACGTTTCGGTATCCATTTCCTAAGGATCTTGGAGTGGGTATTGGGTTTCTGCTGAGAGGCAAAAGGTGGTATTGGGTTTGGTGGTATCGAGGGGTAAGATGAGTTATGGGGGTTATATATTACATGGCATATGGGTTGAGCTATGATACATGGTTTGGGTACCCAAATCTGCGTGGGCGTGGGTCTATGGGTAAGGTACTTCTTGGCGATCCACATTTGTCGAATGCTCAGACCTGTAGAAGGAGGTAGAGGGGATGGTGGATATCGATTCTGTTTCTGTTCGGCCTTTTGCTTGTTAATCTCTGCTTGGTTGGAGTCCTTCGGTGCTCTTTGTCCTTTTGGCACCCATATTTGTCTGGTGCCGCGTCCTTTGGGAGGCCTAAACTGCTTTCCATGTTGTTTCCTCTGATACTGTCGTCGGTCTGGGTTCCTTTGTCGTGGTTGACTCTGTTGTTGCTGGGGTTGAGAGGTCGGATGGACACTCTGCTTTGGAAAAGAAGGGAGTTCCAACACTTGCGTGACCTGCCCATTAGGAAGTGATGCCTTTTGTAACTTTAATCTAGGCCAGTCCGCAACAAGCTTGGAAGGATGAGCACCGTAGGGTGTCGTGCTCATTTGGCCGCTGATGCAACCCACCTGACCTCTGATTGTGCCCTTCTGCCCTTGCTGTTGGGTAACTGTCTCTTCTAGTTTGCAGGAAGTCCCAGGGAAGATCTCCTGTCGTCCTTCTGACTGACAACTGTCTATAGCCAAGCCCGAGTGGGTTGGTGTAGATGTAACGTGACTGATCGGATTAAAGATCTTCCGGTCTTCCGTCGCATGCGTTTCATAGGGTCTAGGGTCACAACCGTCAAGCGGAGTGCGGTTAGGGAAGTCAAGCGGTATCACTCGCTTCTGCTCTAAGGTTCCAATCTGTAAGGAGCCTTGTCTGAGATTTAGGTCCACTGAGTGATCGTATAGCCAATCTTGGCCAAGGATTAGGGTTTCTATCAGGTCGTCATCATGGCACACTAATAGCTTTGCTGTCATCGTCAAATCCTTAATGAGGATAGGAAGGTCCACCTCACCCATGCAAGGGGTTTCCATGCCTCCTAGGCCTATGAGGTATGCCTCAATTGGCCGCATTTCTATTCCTGAATCCTTATAGTGGGACCATCTAATCGCACTAGTCGCAGCACCCGAGTCAATTAAAGCCCTGAGTTCTTGGCTATGTTTACCGTGCTTTATCCTTACTGTAATGAATGGTCTCCTGTCCACTATGCTAGGATGAGTGGTTGACTTTACTTGACACATGGCCATGGGATATCTGGGTGATGTTTCCAGATGGTTATAATGTTCTCTCCCTAGTCCTTGTCTTCTTAGCTTCATGCGCTTAATGCGTTCTATGGCTTCTGCCTGAGCTTCTGCTCGTATTCTATTTTCTTCCTCCTTACGCTTCTTTGCCAACGTGAGTCGTCTAAGCATATCCTCAGTAAGAGGTTCTTGATATAGCCTGACTCTACAGCCACTAATGTAATTAGGCATTATATCTCCTTCTAAGGTGGCTAACTGTACTGCTCCACTAGTCGAGAGTCTGTTAATGATCATAGGTCCATAACCTCGCTTTTCTAACTTCCGTGCATGCTGTTTCAGCGTATATACTAGAACTAAATCTCCTTCTTTTAGGCCTTTATCTTTCACATGTGCATCAAAATAAGCTTTCTGTCGCTTCTTCGCTGCGTATATTCCTGCTGCTGCTTTCAGCCTGGTTTCTCCTAATCGTTCCAAGTCCATTATTCTCGCTGATAATTCATGGCCGGTCCACTGATGTTCTTGTGCAACCTTAAGGGTCGGTATCAAGAAGTCCAAAGGAAGCACTGCATTCTGACCAAAAACCATCTGAAAGGGAGTTGCATTGAGTACGGTCTTGTAGGCCACTCGATATGCCCAAACAGCGTGGTGTAGCTGTTTGTCCCAATCTGAACGTTTATTGTTCACGAGTTTCGTCAGTACGGTACAAAGTATCTTGTTAGTGCTTTCAACTTGACCATTGGCCTGAGGATGATATGGTGCAGATTTCTTGTGAATCACCATAAAATCCTGTAACAAATATTCAATGACTTGGTTTAGAAAGTGAGTGCCTCGATCGCTCACTAACTCTATAGGCAGTCCATATCTTGTAAAGACATTTTCAAATAAGAATTTTGCAGTCGTGTGTGCATCATTCTTCTTTGTGGCTTTCGCCTCTACCCATTTGGTTAAATAATCTGTGGCAACAATAATGTATTCCGCATGTGTACCTTTTGCAGGGGGGTTAATGGGTCCTACAAAGTCTATACCCCACTTAGAAAATGCACGTCCGCCCATCATGGGTTTCAATGGCATTTCATCTCTGTGAGTAGGAAACTGAGTTCTTTGGCACACATCACATCTCTTTACATAGGTATGTGCATCCATGTGAAGAGTGGGCCACCATAATCCTGCAAAGAGGGTGGCTTTGATTATCCTATCTGGTCCAAAATGACCTCCTGCAACACCTTGGTGTGCAGTCTCTAGTATTCTCAGATAATCGCTCTCATGAACACATTGTCTTAGATATCCGTCTCGTCCTCTTTTGTATAGATTATCGCCAATAAGTGAATAGTCTTGAGCTTCCTGCTCTAGACTGCGTTGTCGAGCTAAGGTCATTCCTTGAGGGAATGTGTTCGTCCTCAAGTAAGTCACTAAAGGTTCACTCCAGTCTGGTGTGAGAGACACATGATAGAGTGTAGCATGCTCTACTGGTGGTTTTTCACAACACACCTGACATTCTTTACACAACTTGTAGACATCTGCTTCCATCGTAGGCCAATATACTCCTAATCTATGCAGAGTCTGTAAAGTTCGATGTTTTGAATGATGTTGCTTTAGTGCACCTATGTGTGCTAATTGCAACCAATTCGCATGTTCTGATTCATCTACACAACAAGCAAGAATCTTTTGATTATCTTGTTTATATATGCTTCCTGCTATTATTTGGTACCTCTGAGATTTGGTAATCTCTCCTTCTTTGATCTTTATCCTAGGGCTCTTGGGTCCGTATGTCAGAATAGGGACTAACGGCTTAGCCCATTCTGGTGCAATCTCAAGGTTGAATAAGTATGCATCTGGTAGATCATCAGCTACTCCTTGAGGGGCTTCTCCCGAGGTTAATCTTGAGAGGTGGTCAGCTCTAAGATGCGTCTTTCCTTTCCTAACTACCACTTCAAAATCATACTCCATGAGTAATAGAAACCAGCGTATCAATCGTCCTGTGTTACATGGTTTGTTGACTAAGTATAATAGGGCTTGATGATCGGTAAAGAACTTGAATTTGTTGGCCAACAAGTAGTGCCTAAACTTCTTTACCGCGTAGATCATTCCTAATCCCTCTCGTTCCGTCGTGGTGTAATTTCTTTCTGCTGCGTTCAATTGTCTGCTAGCGTAAGCTATGGGGAGATCTATGTTACCTTCATTCGTGGGTTGTGCTAACACACATCCTATGGCGTAATTGGATGCATCCACATGTACATGGAATGGCTTACTCCAATCTGGGGTGGTCAATATAGGTGCTGAGCACAAGCGTCGTTTAAGTTCATTGAATGAATTTTCGCATTCATCTGTCCACTCAAAATTGGTCAAAAGAGAGTACAGAGGCTTGGCTATGATTGCATACATGTGTATGAATCTCCTATAATAACCGCAATGGCCCATAAATGCCTGTACCTCCTTCACATTAGTTGGTCTAGGTAATTCTGCAATTACCTTCACCTTTTCCTCATCCGTGGAGATTCCATTTTTTGACACAATGTGTCCTAGAATTTTGCCTTGTCTGACCATGAAAACGCATTTTTCTGGGTTCAAACAAACCTGATATTCTCGACATTTGTCAAATATTTGTCTCAACTCTGGGATATGTGTCTGTCTTACATTTGAGTGCGCACATAGGTCATCGACATAAACTTCCAAGCTCTTGCGTAAAAATTCCTTAAAAACATGACACATGAGTCGCTGGAAAGTGGCGGGTGCATTTGTCAAGCCAAATGGCATCACACGAAATGCAAATATGCCCCATTCAGTGGCAAAAGCCGTCTTGTGTTGGTCTTCTGGAGCGATGGCTACTTGGTTATAGCCTGAGAATCCATCAAGAAAGCTGTAAACTTCCTTGCCCGCAACTCTTTCCAATAGGTGTTCCGTGATAGGAAGAGGATAACTATCTCTAATCGTGGCGGCATTAACTTTTTTAAGGTTAATACACACACGCAACTTTCCATTTTTCTTGGGCACAACCACAATGGGGGATACCCATTCGGTATGCTCAATTTCGTAAATGAATCCTGCTTCTATCAATCGATCTATCTCCTCTTTAATCTTCGCAGCGTAATTATCATTGTACGTGTAAGGTTTCTGTTTTGTCGGTTTCGCATCTGGAGTCATAGGGATTCTATGAGAACATATATCTGGGTCTACTCCTTTCAAATCTTTGTAACTCCAAGCCAAAACGTCTCTATATTCGCGCAATAGGGCAACTAGTTCTTCTTCTTCTTCAGTCGTCAAATCGTGCCCTATGTAGGTGCATTTTTCTTCTTCTCCTTCTATGGCAACTATTACTTTCTTGGTTTTCTCTCGGTTATCATATACTTGTCCGTCATTCGCCTTTCTATTAGGCATTCGTACCATGATTCTTCTATCGTCGATTTCGTACTTCTTGAAATTCTCGGGTACTTCAAATAAAGATTCTTCTTTTTCCGACATGGTTTCTTTCTTCTTTCTCTTCTTGCCTTCACTCTTATCAGTCACTTGAGTGGCTAACCTTACCTCGTTCGTAATTTCCTCGTGACTCTGAGTGTGAGTCTCTACTTCGTAGAAATATTCTTCTTCTGATGCAAAGGGTGAGTCCATGATAATTGATTCTAAATCAAAATCGCTTGCATCCTCAAATGCATCAGTGTCTGGTTCACACTCTTCTAAAATTGCATCGCCCATGATTGGCTCTATCATGAAAACTGAAATGTCATAGCCATCCTCGTCACAGTGGGGTGTCCATTGTTCTTCATTGATGGCTACATCCATGGTTGCTAGTATTTCTGCCCAACCATGGGGTTCAAACTCTTCGTCTGGGAATACTACGGGTGCATATGCTGGATCTTGAAGGGTTCGTGGATGTTGTTCTGCACCTAAGGTCCTGGCTTCTAATCTTTCTTCCTCTTGTTTGGCAACTTTACACATCCATAAATGAGTATCCTCATGCAACCAAGAAGGATCTGATTCTAATGAGTGCACGGATTCCGTCTCTACTGGTGTCTTATGGATGGTATTCCATTGTATTGGGGGTACATCTCTGTGTGAATAGTCTTTAAGATTGACTTTGGTAGTCACTCCTAAATGTTGCAAGTACAAAGAATTAGTTCCCCAATCTTGTACGATTTGCAGCTGACGCATGAAGGGTCGTCCCAATATCATCTCATACGCATGATTTTTAGCAAAGTCACAAATGGCAAAAGTATGCTCAAATTCTACACCACAAGTGGTGAGGGATATGCCTTCTAATAAGCCTAATGGTTTTTCTATGTGTCCATCAGCCATTTGCAGCTTCATCCTGGTGGGTCTGAGTGCTGGCTTACCCCAACGTTTCCATAAGGCGGTAGTAGCAATAGCTACTCCGGCTCCTGAATCTAAGATGGCTTTCGTGGTGTAGCCCTGATGGGTTATTGGAAGATATGTGTTACCTTCCTCTCCTTCGCTTACGTCTCCAATCTTTTCCACGGGTATCTCTGGTACCTTCTTCTGTGATCCTATCTGAGAGGGTGTGGTAGCAAGCTCAGGGAATTGATTTGCTACGTGCTTCCACAATTCTGGTTTTACCTTTAACAATTCCTCTAGAGTGAGATTACATTGTACTTTGGTATTCTTGATCACTTCCGTATTTCTAGGGATCACTGATTCTTCATTCCTCACTATTATTGTGGGTGCTCTCATACTAATAGACTTTGCTTCCCAAGGTCCTGTGAACTGAGGTAATTCTTGTAAAGAATTAGATTCAAATCCTGTGGGTTCACTCAGTCGTTCCACCTCTACATCATCATATATAGAGGGGATGTCTTGGGGAAATTGTTCCTGCAAATCGTCTATTTCTTGAATAGGAGGATGAGTTCCTTGTTCTTTTCTCCATTTCTCTTCTTGGATTTCTCTTAAAAATTCATGTGAGTACTTATGTATGGAGGATAGGTTATCTTGACTTTCTGTATTGGGTACTTGAGATAGGGATGGTGGATTCCTTTCCGGTGTCTCTGGGACAGTAGGGTTCCTATGCTGGTCCTCTCTCTCTTTGCTTTCAATCAAGTGTTCTAGCCTCTCCATTAGTCCTTGAAAGTGTAGTTCTGGTTTTGCCATGTTATTCCAATTAAGATATCTAGAGGCTTCGAACAAGGCTTGTGCTAACTCTACCATCTTCATGCAAAGTTTAGTTCTCTCAATTTCTAGATCAGCTCGAGGGTAGTTTTTACTCATTTCCGTGACTTGAGGTCCCTCTTTTATTCTAGCCTGATATGCACGAAACATCATGTCTAGATCTTCCGGTATGGGTTCCGCTAAGACTGATCCTGATTTCTGAGCTGGGATTTCTTGGTTTGATTCTTGCGAAGCCAATTCTTGTATTTTGGCTCTAGATTCTCTTAGACTTCCTTCCAACTCACTTATCTTTTTACTCCATTTTCTCTTTATTCTTTCTCTGGAATCTTTCCAAGATTTCGTCTTTTTACTACTCGATTCTGCAACTTCACTAGTTTCGGCTACTTTCTCTTGATTATGCTGTTGGTTTTGTAAGAGAGCCTGGGCTCTGGTTATAGCTTGGATAGGCACGTACGTAGGGTTGGATGCATCTGCGTTGTTTACAATACCTATCACGTTGATCGATGTCACATTCGAAGAGTTAACTGGGTTCTTAGGACAATCTTTGATTATGTGCTCTTTGCCACAATCGGCACAAAAGCCTTGGATGCTATAGTACTGCGATTGCCTTGCTATTGGGGGATGTGGACAATCCTTAATGAAGTGATCTCCTTGGCACCTAAAGCATGGTCCTCTAGGGCCCTGTGGTCTCTGTTGTCTCAATTGGGGCCGTGGGTTTGGGTTTGCGTACATCACATTAGTATAATCTGGCTCCCAACTAGGTTCCATTGGTGGACTATCATAATGATATGTCTCCACATGCTCTGGTGACTCCGTGTAATAAGCGGGTGGACTAGTCACATGAGTAGAGTCAAAACTGTTTGAGTTCGGGTCACTTTCGGTGATCAAGGGTGAAGAAGGCACTAAGGCCCTACTTAGGTTCTCTTCTGCAGCCGCATATTTGACTGAGATGACATTCGCTGGTGGGGGTGGCTGCTGAGCTAAGACGGGTTGAGGTCTCTGTTGAGCCTGGTATGGGTAGTTCTGGGGAGGCCTATAGTAATAAGGCTGAGCATTGTATTGGCCTTGATACCTACCTGGCTGCTGGTATGTTTGCGGGTAGTTCTGTCTCACAGTTTGTTTATTGTATGGGCAGTCCTGAGCCGTATGATTCGTGTATCTTCTCTCAATTGTGCAATATTGGCCACTAGGGTTGACGTGAGGTTGAGGTGCATTGGGGCACATGTTTGCCAAATGATTCCCACCACAAGTGTAACAACGTACATTTGTAGGTAGCTTGGGCACCTGTTTACTAGCAACCCCTAGTTTTTGGGCCACTTTTTCTGCTAGGTCCTCTATCGAATTAGACAATTTTGTGGATGCTAGAGAAGAACAGTCTGAGTCCTTATAGACCTTTGAGAGTTCTAATTCCTCTCCTAGGTTGTCCTCAATGTCTATACATATTCTTACACACTCCTCTAGCGTTCTGGGTTCTTTTAGGTACACATAAGAGCGTAGTTTAGCGCTCAACAAGCCATCTAGGAACAGTGATACTTGTTTGGCTTGTGAGGGTAGCTCTTGCATTGGACATCGCTCAACATATTGTCTGAATCTACGACCTGCCAGTCTTACTGTTTCCTGAGGGGTTTGTTTAAAACTATGAATCAGCGAAGACGTGTCATGTCTAACCCCACTTTTAGAGAATTCAGTAATGAATGACTCTAAAAAGTGATGGATGTCTCTAAATTGCCTTTGTTGCAGTGGTTGGAACCAAGTTAAAGCTGTATTCTTTAACGTTAGTCCAAATGCATTGTACTGCGTGAACATGTCCTCGACTTGTTCTGCTCTTAGTACTTGCTTGAATTCTGCGACATGGTCATAGGGATCTCCTGTCCCATCAAAATAATTTTTCATTGATTTTACTAACTGTGTGGGTCTCAATACTCTTGCATGTTCACGTGGTCTAGGTAGAGGAAAATCATCTCTACCACCTGGTATTCCATGTTCTCTTTGTCTGTCCGTCCTATTAGTGTTCGTGGTTGTTCTATCTCTCCCTATGGGGTGAATGAAGCTTACTTCCGGTCTCTCGTGATTTCCTTCTCTTTGATTTCCATGGGCTGAGGATGTTCCTGCCCCTTGTTGATTTGCATTCATGTTCGTTCTGGATGGAGGGAATATCAATTCACCTCTCCAAGTGTAGGTATTTTTAGCGCGTTCAGGCACCACAAAGACTCTTTCTGAAGTCTCATCCAGGTATACAACCTTTCCAGGTGTATCTGGGTCCTTGAATTCATAGATTGTAATGATGCCTACCTCACCAGGGTTTTCCTTTCTGTACCTCCAAAAGGCTTCATCTGTCTCTTTATTTATGAACAACTCCGTGCTCCTGTTATCTTGAGGGATCCACTCTGGGATGATTACTCTCGTTAATACGGATTTCCCTCTAGGTGTTCTAGGCTCTTCTAACGGTTCTTTTCCTGGAAACTTCGTTTCCGTCTCTAATTGAATTGTGCCAAACTCGTTAGTATCGTTTGGTTGCGTACTTAGGATGTACATGGTTCCTTCTTTGTCTATGTAAGCGTCTCTCTCAAATTTCACCACTGGTCTTTCCAATCCCATGGGTTGATCAGGGTTGTGCAGTTGCACCACTTGCCTTTGCAAACCATCCTCATAGATGCGAGCACCTAATCGGTTGGTTCGGAGAAACTCTAGCTGCGTTCTATAGGGTCCTTCAGGTTTTTCTAGGTATGCTACATGAGATCCTCCTGCTGGTCTGTCTGTGCTAAATGCCATTTCTGATTCACTTGATTCTGAGCTCAACTCGTAGGGATAACTACTGTTCAATTGCTGAGCCCAAGATCGTGCGGTGGTTCTCACACTAGCCTCTGATGATCTAAGGCTTCTTCTGTCCGACTTACCTATATGTTTGCCCGACCTAAGGTTCATTAATTTTCTTCCTTGCACGCTCGATTACACACTTAGATCGTCAATGGTCCTTTGTGATTACTTTCTTGATTCTTTTTAATTCTTCTTTGGATTCTTGTCTTAATATATGCGTCAGGAATTCGACTTTCGTGATGATTTTAAGTTTTTCGTTCCGTCAGACTTAGGTTCTTTTCTTTAGGTTTTCGTCACACACACCTTTACTATGAGTCTTAAACTTGATAGAATTAGGTATCTTGAACTTGAGGCGTTCCTATCGTCGTTAATCCACAACTACCGTTTAGCCTAAGCTAAAAATTGACTGAGGGGGTTGAGTAATCTTCCAACCTCGAGTCAGCTTTTCTGGTTGCTCTGATGCCCTGTTGCCCAAGAAGCCGTGCTTCCCAAGCTCTGCTGTCTTCACTGCCTCGCTTGCTTGCCTCGGATTGCCCTTGCTAGACCTGGAAAAATTCCAATATTAGACCAATTCACAAGTTGATCACACACTTGAGTATATTCACCGTTTAAGTCCCTTCTCTTTTTGCCCAACTTTTTAATACTTGCCCCCTGACTTCCTAGTCCCAAACTAGGTGAACCTCAAATTAGCCTATCCAAAAATAGACGTATACTTTATGAAAAAAACAGTTGAGGTCACGTAGTACTCGTCACGAGCTTTCTAACGAGCTATTAAGCTCAAAAAACGGACTTCGGATGAGAAAGTTACACGCGTTCAGGTCCTGGGGGGTAAAAATTGACAATCCAATTTTCCTTCAAATATGAGCTAAGGGGTCTCCTATGAGTCTAATGGTCCAAAAATTTTCCAAAAATACCCCCAAAATTGGTCAAAAATTGAAGTCCAAAATTTGCGATGGGGGTGGGCAATCGCGATGGTCTGGGACCGTCGCGATGGTCCAAGCGAACCGTCGCGATGGCGTGGGATTTGGACAATCGCGATGGCCCGAAAAGGCGAGCCGTCGCGATGGCTCGAAGTGAACAATCGCGATGGCGTGAGGTCGAACCGTCGCGATGGTCCAAAAAATGAACCGTCGCGATGGCGTGATCGGGCGGACAATCGCGATGGCGCGGTCAACGGTCAACGGTGGACAATCGCGATGGTCCGAAGTGAACCGTCGCGATGGTCCGCGATGCGATGGCTTGAGCCAATCGCGATGGTCCGATTTTGGGCTGTCGCGATGGTCCAAAAGTTGAACCGTCGCGATGGTCTATCGTGGCACGTGGCACTGTCGTGGCGATGGCATAAGCCAATCGCGATGGTCCGGGGTCAAATGAACCGTCGCGATGGTCCAAGTGGACCGTCGCGATGGCTCAAGTGAACCGTCGCGATGGTCCGAAAAAGCGAACCGTCGCGATGGTCCGGCCGAGCCGTCGCGATGGCGTGAGCCTATCGCGATGGTGCGACACAATCGCGATGGTCCGAGCCAATCGCGATGGTCCACCAAACAATGAATTTTCAAAATGCAACTTTGGTTCCGTGTATGCGCAAGGGTCGCCTATCTAGTGGTGTGGTCGCCTACCTCAAAAACCGAAAAGTGCAGACCATCGCGATGGTCCGCCACACTCGGAAATCTCTGACAGAAAGCACATTTTTTTACCTTTTGGATGCTTTCCTGATGCTCTGAAGCTCTGTACCTGCAAGAAAACTCAAAAAAACACAAGTGCATACAAGCGCAAAAACTCTCTCTCGCTCCCTCGCACGCACAAATGAGGGGAAATGAGGTGAATGGGTGGATATGGTGAATTTTCTGATTTTTTTGGAAATGGAGATGATGATGCAATGATGAAGATGGAGTGTGGGGAAGGTGAAAAACGCTAAAAACTAAGTAAAAACAACAACAAAAAACTGAAATTTTTACCTTCCAACGCCTCTTCTTGCTATACTCTTACCATCACACATTCGTCCTAGACTCGATCCCCGGCAACGGCGCCAAATTTGGTGTTGCTCTAGCACAATGGTGAGAACCACGTTAAGAAGCTTCACCTCCTTAATGTCAATCCGAGGGAGAGGTAGGAGTGATATGAAGATCGTGAATGTGAGATGAAGTGAGAGTGAAGGGGAGAAGCACAAAGGTGCACACACACATACACACACACAATGAAGAGACAAGCAAGACACAATGGAAGGTGGGAAATTAGCTCTATTACTCAAGAATACTCTTACAAGCTCAAACTAGCTCTACTCTCTTCTTTACTCCAACAAGCTAACTCTAAAAATGAGCTCTCTAGCTCTTTTTATAGTTTCTAGACTAGTTTTGACCGGTTTCACATCTAATGACCGGCCTAGTTAAAAAATAGGTCCTAGAGGCTATTTGGAAGGGTAAACGATGTCTAAAAATAACGAAATTTGGTACGAGCATTCTACCTAAGCTCCTCAAGCTCGAGGACTCCTCGGCTTGCACAAAATGGAGCTATGGATTACAAAATGGGGTTTTCTTATGATACATATGTTACAATTAGTGATAATAATCACTGTTGAATGTTTTGGAAAATTAATAAGACATGTATTTGTTTAAAAGATTGATCCGCCTGGCTCCCTGCTTCGTCTTCACATGCTTCCGTGGCGTCTGTGCCTCTGACTGCTTCCAACAGCCTACTTTTGATATATTGGAATCAAGTTCTGGAACTTGATCCTTCACATGATTCCATAGCTCATCCACAGTGAGATGACACTGAACCTTAGTGTTCTTCACGACATCAGTGTTTCTAGAAACCATCGAGTCTTCATTTCTTACCAGTATTGTGGGAGCTCTGATATGAAGAGATTCAGATTCCCATGGGCCTGTGAATTGTGGAAAGTCTTGTAAAGAATTAGATTCAAAATCTAATCTTTCCTCTTCATGTTGCTCTATTTGGTCTCCATAGATAGACAAAATATCTTGGGGAAACTGATCATGAAGATCATCAATCTCAGGAATAGGAGGGGGATTACCCTTTTCCTTGGCCCATTTTTCTTCTTGTATTTCTCGCAAGAACTATTGAGAGTACTGTTGCATTGAAAGAGGTGTTCCCTCATCCACAGAATCAGGAACATAAGTTTTCATTCGTGGTGAAATCTCTCTTTCAACAACCCGTTGAGCCTGTGGAGGTAAAGAAACCTGGGGCTTGTTTACCAACTGCTCTAATCTGATAGGCCTTGAACATCATGTCCAAGCCTTTTGGGGTTGGATCTGCAAGAATGAACCCTAGTTGTGGGTTATTTACAATGGGTGGTGGGGTGGGATGAGGTGGAGTGGATGGAGCTTCGACATGCGAGGGGCTTTGAGATGCAATGTCTTCTATTTTTGTTTTGGTATCCCTTAGGCTTTCTTCTAGCTCAAACAGCTTTTTGTTCCACTTGCGATTAGCCTTCTCTCTGGTATCCTTCCATGTTCTTGGTTTCCTCTTACTAGATTCTCCTGACTCACTTGACTCCGATTGCTCAGATGGTTTTGCTTGTTGTGCAGCCTGTGCCCTAGTAACTGGTTGTACATGAGCCACATTACTACTACTTGAGCTTGAATCTGCCACTAAGCCTACCACATTGATGGGTGTAACCTTAGCCACACTAGAGGGATTCCTGGGACACTCTCTAGGAAGATGTTCCTTGCCACACTCAGGACAAAAGCCTTGTATTGTGATGTTTTGTCCTTGTCCAAGCACTGGTTGATGGGGACATTCACGAATGAAATGACCACCCTGACATCTAAAGCATGGTCCTCTAAGGGCTTGTGGTCTTACTTGTCTCGCTTGGGGCCTGGGGTTGGGATTCGTATACATGACATTGGAGTATTCTGACTCCCAATTTTGTTCCATAAGTTGTGCCTTATATTGATACGAATAATTCTCACTCGGCTCAGGTGACTCTGTGTAATAACCATGTGGACTATCTTCACGGGAGTAGTTTGGACTATGAGCACGAGAGTCATTTTCTGAGATCAAAGGGGTTAGTGGCATCAATGCTCTATTAGGGTTTTCCTCTGCCACTGCATACTTAACTGGGATCACATTGGCAGGAGCTGGTGGTTGGTTTCCCAAGACTGGCTGTGGCCTGTTTGGTGTCTGATATTGCTGTTGGTATTGAGGTTGATATTGTTGTTGTGGCCTATAATATGGCTGTTGGTACTAGTTCTGATACCTACCATGTTGGGAAGGTTGCTGATAATTTTGTCTAACAGCCTGCCTGTTATAGGGACAATCTTGAGCAGTATGATTTGTGTATTTCCTCTCAATAGTGCAATATAGAGCATTAGGGTTTCCTTGGGGCTGAGCCATCATTGGGCAAACATTAGCCATGTGATCTCCTCCGCATGTATAACATCGCTTCAATGAGGTGACCCTTGGCATTTGTCTATTTTGAACTCCTAGCTTTTTGGTCACCTGCTCAGCTATCTCATCTATCTCAGTGGAGGTTCTAGAGGTATGACTAGTAGAACTGCCAGAGTCCTTATAGAGTTTGGATAGTCCTAACTCCTCACCCAAGTTGTCTTCTATGTCAATGCATATCTGCACACACTCTTCTATGGATCTAGGCTCTTTCAAGTACACATATGATCTCAACTTGGTACTTAGCAAGCCATCTAAAAACAAGGCCGCTTGTTTGGCTGTTGTGGGTAATTCCGGTACATGGCATCTTTCCAAGTACTGTCTAAACCTTCTTCCTGCAAGTCGCACTGTTTGTTGGGGAGTCTGCTTAAAGCTGTGGATCAAGGATGATGTATTATGCCTGATGCCACTCTTGGAAAATTCTACAATGAATTCCTCTAGCAATTGGCCTATCTCTCAATAGTTGCGACTATTCAGGGGTTGAAACCAAGCTAAGGTAGTACCCTTAAGAGTTAAACCAAATGCCTCAAACTGGGTGAATAAGTCTTCAACCTGTTCAGCTCTTAGCACTTGTTTGAACTCGGCCACATGATCATAAGGATCTCCGAACCCATCAAAATAGTTCTTCATTGCCTTGACCACTTGAGAAGGTCTAAGGGTTCTTGAGTGCTCTCAGGGTCTGGGCAATGGAAAATCATGTTCATCTCTTTTATTCCTATGAGCTCTATGTCTCTCCCTTTTAGGTCTTTCACCTTCATGTAGTGATTTATCTCTGCCCACAGTGTTTGCAAAGCTTACCTCCGGTCTCTCTCTAGCTCTTTCCCTCTGGCTTTCGTGAGCCTTGGATGATCCTACTCCTTGGAGGCCATGGGAAACACTAGAGCTTAGTGGAGGGAAAATTGATTCACCTTGTCAAGTGTATGCATGCCTATCTTGCTCTGTTACCAAGAACAGTTTCTCTGAGGTGTGATCTAGATAGACAACTTTGGCTGGTGTCTCTGGATCCTTGAACTCGTAGATGGTGAGTATTGGGCTCGGTTGATCTGCCTTAAATCTCCAAAAGGCTTCCTCTGTTTCTCTATTCAAGAATAGCTCTATGCTTTTGTTGTCTTGGGAAATCCATTCTGGAGTGATCACCCTAGTCAAGACTGACTTACCTCTAGGGGTCTTGCGTCCTAGGTCTCCTTGCTCTAGGTCTCCTATCTCGTTCTCAGGAATGATGTTTCCAAACTCATCTGTCCTGTCTGGTAAGTTGGTAACCACATACATGGTTCCTTCCTTATCAATGTATGCACCCTCTTCGAACTTGACCACAAGATGTTCAAGTCCAAAGGGTTGGTCAAGATTTTTGAGTTGAACAACCGATCGTCTTAGACCATCCTCATAGATGCAAGCACCTAATTGGTTGGTCCTGATATACTCCAATTGTGTCTTATAGGGACCTTCTGGTGTCTGTAAATAAGCAGTACCTAAGCTACGTGTGGGTCTTTCCATGCTAAAAGACATTTCTGAGTCACTAGTTTCTGAACTTAGTGTGTAAGGATAACCACTAAGTTGTTGAGCCCAAGACTTGGCTGTATGGTTGCACTAGCCTCAGATGATCTAATGCTTTGTCTATCCTTGCCTAAGTGTCTGCTAGATCTCAGGTTCATAAGCCTTGGCTTCTAGTCCCAAAGTTCTCTTATATTGCTCAAAATCCTTTGGAACTCCTTGGTTTTCTAGTTTCCCTGAGGGTCAACTTCAAAACCAAAATCGAAGCAAACGGATTTCGTATGAGAAAGTTATGCCAGTTCAGATGATACGATTCTAAGGGATCAGACGATACGATACCAAAACAAGAGGCGATACGATACCACTCGAACCACGATACGATATTGAAGTAACTCACGATACGATACTGACCCTTTGAGCGATACGATACCAAAGGATCAAACGATATGATACCAAAATAAGAGACGATACGATACCACTGAGCCTCGTGATACGATACCAGGTGGACCACGATACGATACCATCGGAGCAACTGCGATCGCGATACCAAAACTGGAGGCGATACGATACCAAGTTGGCAATACGATACCAATTGGGCCGATGATACGATACCACTCGGTCGACGATACGATATCGGGACCGACACGATACGATACCACCGGGATGACTGTGATTGCGATACAAGCACTTGACGATACAATACCAGAATGGTATCGCGATACCTCAAGTGGATATGCACGATATGATACCCCGACAAGTATCGCGATAGACGGGAGTTTTGGTATCGCGATACCAAAACTCAACCGGACACGATACTTGGAGATTTTGACACCCAAATTCGAAATTTTTTGCAAATATGAGTACTTTGTGTCGTCCTTGTCACTCCTATTAGCCTGTAGATGCAAGATCACCCTCCAAACTTGCGATACGACACTCGCAATACCCAACACTGTTCGTTTCAGCCCGCGCGATATTGAATCGGATTTTTTGGTGTTTTGAGAGTTTTCCAAGTGGATTTCTTCAACGTTTTTAGCTCTCAACTCCCCTGCGCTTCTTTCTTACAGCCACGAGTGAAAAACGAGGTGAAGATACAGTCAAAAATGAAAAAAATCAGAGAATATGAAGAGGGGAGAATGTGGTGATGATGATGAAGATGAAGAAGAAGAAAAAATCAGAAAGTAAACCGAAAATGGTGATTTTTTTGCCTTCCAATGTCGCTACTCTACGTCTTACCGTCACACGCTCGTCCTCCAAGCTCTCTCCCCGGCAACGGCGCCAAATTTGGTGTCACTCTAGCACAATGGCAAGTACCAACGTGAGGAGATACACCTCATAAATGTCAATCTGTGGAGACGTGAGGACTGGTATGAAGACCGTGAGCAAGTGATGGCACAAGTGCGTGAGTGAAAGCACACAAGCATGCACACACATACACACATGCGCACAAAGTAAAAGCAAAGAGTGGAACAATGGAAGAACTTCGATTACACAAGAGCTCTCTTACAAAGCTGAAATCTACAACAAGCCAACCCCCAAAATGAGCTCTCCATCCCTTTTTATAGTTTTTTGAGCGGTTCTCACCCTGTCCAGACCTAGTGTCCGGCCTAGTTAAAAAATAGGTTCCAGAGCTTATTTGGGGGCTCAAATGGAGTCTAAAAATTATGAAAATTGGCAGGATGATGGATCTAATACTCCTCAAGCTCGAGGACTCCTCGCCTTGGACAAAATGGAGTTGAAAAAATAAAAAATGGTATTTACAATGGTTTTTAGTGATAAGAATCACTATTTTTATAGGGATTTCTTGTGAAAATTGACATGTGCTTCTTGGAGCTCCCTATATGCTCCTTCTTCTTGCGTTTCCACTTCGTTGATGTGCTTCCATGCTTTTTCCTTGACCTTTTGCTTCAACACCCCCATTCAAAAAGTTCTATCTTTCAAAGGATTTGATTCGAGCTGCAATTAAGATCCATGGAACTCACACATCGACAGAGCGAGAAAGGCTGATTCCAGAGCCGATGAAGCATGGTGATATTATGAAATGGGACACTCGGCCATCACACCTGAGCTATCCAAGCCATTATGTATATGTATGCAACATTTTGCATTCCCAGCTCAGGATCATTTTACTATGCCTCACAAGCGTATTTGGTTTAAATTGTATTTAGCATGTATTGGGCCCCAAATAGTAGATCTTGCAAGATGGATCATTGATCAGTTGTACTTAGCACAACAAAGATGGGAAAGGAAAAAAGTCATCCATGGATGTTGCGCTCTCACTCGAATTGTTTATATGTGTTTAGCATATGACTTGCCTAGAGAACGTACAATGATGAGTGAAGAATTGAAGGACTTCAAAGGGACCGCCAAGAAAGCTAGAAAATCTAGCAAGGGGACAGGCAGGCAAGCACATGCGAGGATCTATCCCATGCCTACAAGTTCTAGAGTCCCCGTCACCTCAACCCTCTCCAGAACAGTCACCTATAGAACCCCATGCACTGATACAACCCATACACATATGCCTGTCAAGACCGATTATCACAGAAGGTACTACCAGCACTATTACCTCTCAAGCAACCACAGTTCAGGAACCCTCCACTATAGCAACAGAAATTCCCACCTCCATTGATGCAGACACATTTACTTTTCCTATACCCAACTTGGAAGCAGAGCCAATAAATACCACGTTCGATTTTGAAATGCCAGACGCTTTTGCAAATGAGTTTCAGTTTTCAGAAGGACAATTTTTCTCTCAAGAGTATGAACGCCCAAGTTACCCTACTACACCCCCTAATCAACCGCAAGGGCAAGTAGTCTCTAGCTCTGAAGAAGAAAGGATAGAAACCGACGACGACGACGGAGACGATGAAGCCAGTCAGGCCAGTCGTGACTCTCAAGAGAATGTACATACTGATGAATAGGGACAACACACTGACACTCAGGGTGCCAGTACTTACGAAGATGAGACATTTGAAGCAACGGCCTACACATTGGCAATCAAGAAGCTATACAGCACCATGCAAGCCGTTTGGGCGCGCAAAAAACTCTCAGAGGAAGAAAGCCAAGCACTTGTAGAGCAAGAAATCGCTACAAGAGGCTTTGAAGAAGCCTACATTCAAGTTTTCTGAGAACTGGTCACGTCAGTAGGCACTAATGAAGCATTACGATATTTCCAGAGAAAGCCACCACCGCAATTTGACCCATGCCGGATTCGATTACTATCAAAACTGGGTCAATACATTCGTGTATCGACAGACACACAGTCTTCACAACAGGCCAGGGAAGCACGCCTAATTCTAGAAGGATCTTTGGCATAAGAAACGATCATCATCGACTCCCCACCCCACACTTCTACTGTACAGACCACCATTGTTGTAGAAGTACCCACCACACCAACTGCTCCTCTTTCACCTCTCGTCCCTCTCGTCTCTCCTGTACACGCTGCCTCTCCCAGACCATCCACATCCTTCGATAATGTGGTAGCAAAAGCCTTTGTTGCCTCAATTCCTCTCACCCTCTCCGCACCTACACAACCTAGCCTCCCTCCTAGGACGTCCACCCTTCTATCCAATCCATTTCTCCATCCATCCATCCCTTCCTTCCCCATCCCTCCAAGACCCCTATTCCCATTTCCCCCTCCATTGACCTTCTCCCCCGTCTCACCTCCCCGACCCACTGTATTTCATCTTTCCCCTCTCCACCCAGCAGTACAAGAGACCCCATCTGTAAATTATTCGACAACCTTTGTAGATCTCGTATTCACACCCACTCATGCACCCACTATCACCCCACTATTCACGGACACTGCACTCGACACCACGTCCAGTGACATGGACATATCACCACCTACTGCACCACCACTCACCTCATCCATTTCACCACCACATTTAGGCACATCACATTTCTCCATAGTCACCACTGCATCCACTTTCCCATCCCTATTTCCCCTTCCCCTTGCATCAACACCCATACCCACAACATCTTCACTCACCCCGCCATTAATACTATCACCCACAATCGACAGTGCATTCTGTCAAATGTTTGTATGTATGACACAAGTGAGTGATGAATTTGCATCCCTAGGCACCAGTTACCAGACGGTGCGGCAAACCACAGACGACTTACAGTCACAGCTAAATTCCTTAACCATTGAGAATGCCTCCCTTAACACACGCTACCAAGAGCTACGCCAAGCCTACCACACACTAGAACTAGAAAGTGAACAGAAGACAAAAGAGGCCATTACAGATATCGAAAATTTGTTAAGGGCTTAAACCATTCGCAATGCAACACTCACTAGAAACATGGGACTACTAAGACGCCACCTAGCAGCAGCCAAAGAAGAGAATCAACGCTTACAAGAACAGAATAGAGAAAACCTTGAAGCTTCTTTAGATCAACTGGATGAACCCATGAAGATACTTTTGGAAGATCATGTCAAACTACTAGAGGATTATGACAGCATGAATGAGGCATACCACAAGCTCAAAGACGACCACAAAGTGCTCCAGTTGAGAGCACCTGTACCCATCGGAACTACCAACTGATGAAGAAACAATAACTATCCCGATGGAGGACACTTTTGAAGAAGCATACGAACCCCAACCCATTCTAGGCGGACGTGTCACGGCCAAAGGCCAGACCACCTTCGAACTCCCTACTCCCGCATGGATGAAAAATGTAGAAGAACTTGGCAAGACCCACTCCGCAAGGGTGGACGCACAATTACACACAATCGTTATGATCGAAGAGCATATTTTACAATCCCCTTATTTTGCTCACTTGGCCCCTTGCAAGTATATATCTGAGCATGAGCTTCAATATAAGCCATATTTTATGCTAATGGCAGAACATCAGCTGGCCATCGAAAAAGAGACAGGCAAGAAACCCTCCCATTCAACTCAATTTGAGCCTGATAATTTGCCACCAGACGTGCAGAGCGGAGAAATATTTCAACCAACTTGGTGCCAGGAATTATTACAACAATACCCAGAAATGATGAGCACATGGGCCAAGGCACCACTCCATTTGAAGTATAACCCATGTTGGGGACCGATACCATGACGCCGCTCCTAGAAGGCCTTTGCAATCAAAGTACATAACAACAAGCAATGTTAGGATTGGCTCAATTACCCATATTTCACACCACCCCACGGACCACCCATTGTTGGATATATGATGGCAACGATTCGCCACTGGCTCCCTCGCTTACAACGAATGGATGATGTAGTCGTGCATATGACTGTCAAAATATTTGACATGATGCAGATAGTATTCAAAGTTTTCCGTCGCGTCAAGGACCCCATGTGAACACCCCAGGATTCGAGCATGGCAATCCAGATTTAGTGTATGATATGAGTACAACACCATCGCTCCGGGTGTGTTATGCCTGGCACTGTCACATCAAATATTTACCGGCATGATATAAAATGACCTTCGAAGAAATGTTTACTACCAGTTTTTGGATATATGATGGCAACGATTCACCACTGGCTCCCTCGCTTACGACGAATGGATGATGTAGTCGTGCACATGACTATCAAAATATTTGACATGATGCAGATAGTATTCAAAGTCTTCCATCACATCAAGGCACCCCATGTGAACACCCCAGGATTCGAGCATGGCAATCAAGATTTAGTGTATGATATGAGTACGACACCATCGCTCCGGGTGTGTTATGCCTGGCACTGTCGCATCAAATATTTACCGGCATGATATAAAATGACCTTCGAAGAAATGTTTACTACCGGTTTTTGGGAATACCATTAAGAGGTGTTCATCAACAGGCCCACCCATCTACTCCAGCTATTTGCCTGTGAACAACTGGTGTACTCCACGCACTACAGACTCCTACCACCAGAGGAACCTACCCATCAATTGGGAAAAATTTGAAGTAGATCTTGCAAGAGGTATCCGCATTTCAGAGCACACCCTCGCTCATTCTTACATGTGTGTGTGTATGTGTGCATCTCTATGCTTCTCACCTTCACTCTCACTCCATCTCACATTCACGATCTTCATATCACTCCTATCTCTTCTGCAGATTGACATTAAGGAGGTGGAGCTTCTTAATGTGGTACTTACCATTGTGCTTGAGCAACAGTGTGGGATAAGAGATTCCAAGAAGGAGGCTGCTTCTGTAAGTTTGTTCAGACTCTTACTTTCCTTCACACACCCCTATTGCCCAAGAATGATTGACCACAAGGGAGGGAGAGCATCTTCTTCCACCTCCTCTTGTGATGCTACATTGTAGACACATGTGCATTTTGTAGGCTCTCATTAGCCGATTTAACATCCCATGTGGGATTATTCAGCCACATACAAAGCCATGCAGTCATCTTAGACAATTATGAATACATAAGTGGTCTCTCCTCATAAAAGAAGGAGGCTGCTTCTGTAAGTTTGTTCAGACTCTTACTTTCCTTCACACACCCCTATTGCCCAAGAATGATTGACCACAAGGGAGGGAGAGCATCTTCTTCCACCTCCTCTTGTGATGCTACATTGCAGACACATGTGCATTTTGTAGGCTCTCATTAGCCGATTTAACATCCCATGTGGGATTATTCAGCCACATACAAAGCCATGCAGTCATCTTAGACAATTATGAATACATAAGTGGTCTCTCCTCATAAAAGAAGAGGTTAATCTTGCCTCCTTCAGTGCTTGACGATACCCACAAGGCTAACATTGCCATGGGGAAACACCCTTGATCTCTCTTAATTCCTCCATCTTATAATACTAATATTTGGAGAAGCCTTGCATCCAATATAGGCTGCTCTCAACTATTCTACCATGACATATGGGATAAGTCTCTAGTCTCCTATGTCCATAAAAAAGCTTTGTACGTTTTGCAGATTTTTTTAAAGGTGTAAGTTCTATTGTATTTGTTACCTTCTCCTTGTCCTTACTCTCACGTTCTACAATATTCTCATGGTGGTCAGATTGCTTTTGGGCCCTTTCTAATTGTTTGGCGATATTTTGTAAGGTTTCTCTATAAAAAAAGCTATTGCAATAAGAGTAGTGGAGTGGATACATCCACTATGCCATTACAAGGGATAGTTATAGATATAGAAGTCCCTATTCTAGACCTTGATGTGGCTTCTACAATTTGGAATGGCGTTGTTGGGACTCAAGGTCAAGCACAAGCATGGAAGTACATCAGAAAGGTGGATACACAAGAAGAAGGAGCAAGTAGGGAGCTCCAAGAAGTGTATGTCAAATTTTAAGAAGAAATCCCCTACAAAAATAGTGATTTTTATCACTAAAAGCCATTGTAAATACCATTTCATATTTTTATAACTCCATTTTGTTCAAACCAAGGAGTCCTCGATCTTGAGGAGTATTAGAAGTATCATCCTACCAATTTTCATAATTTTTAGACTTTGTTTGAGCCCTCAAAGAAGCCTTGGAACCTAATTTTCAACTAGGCCGGACACTAGGTCTGGAGAGGGCCAAAACTACTCAAAAAACTATGAAAAGAGCTAGAGAGCTCATTTTTGGGGCTAGCTTGTTAGAGAATAGAGCTTTTGTAAGAGAACTCTTTTGCAATGGAAGCTTTCCATTGTTCCTCTCTTTGATCTTACCTTGTGTGCGTGTGCGTGCATGTGTAAGCATGTTTGTGTGCTTTCACTCGCGCACTCGTGCCTTCACTTGCTCGTGGTCTTCATACCGGTCCTCACATCTCCGCGGATTGACAAGTAAAGGAGGTGGTGCTTACGCTTGAGCTACACCAAATTTTGGCACCATTGCCGGGGAGAGAGCTTCAAGGACGAGCATTGTGATGGTAAGATCGTAGATTTGCGATGTTGGAAGGTAAAAAAAAAACTGTCATTTCTGTTCATTTTCTGATTTTTCTTCTTCATCTTCATCATCATCCATCTCCATCTTGTTGCATCTTCATCTCCATAGAAATTCTTGTTTTTTAGTGCATTTTCACCATTTTCATACCATTTTTCATGCATTATTGTGTGAGAAGGAGTTACGAAGTGCAAGGGAGAGCAAGCACCTGTGTTTTTTCATGATTTTCTCCACATACGGAGCTCGCCATTACTCGGCACTCAGAAATTTGAATTTCCCACCAAAAAACATGAATATGACTGAAAATCATGATTTTCATAAAATTCAATTTTTTTTAGAAAAATACAATTTTCTATTTCCCGCCTAAAAGCTTTTTGAAAAGAACACGATTCTGGGGTCATTCTCAGAATCGCGATTCTCTGGTTGTGATCAAAATTGCGGTTCTCTAATTTTCAAAAACACGATTCTGAGAAGACATGATTTTTAGTGGGCTCAAAATCGCGATTCTCACAAATCATGATTTTCAGCAAAAAACACGATTTTGTGAAAACACGCTTCTCTGAGGCTCCAAAACTGCGATTTTCAAAAACACAATTTTCATAAAAAATCACGATTTTCACGATTTTCAGAAAACACGATTTTCACGATTTTCAGAAAACACGATTTTCACTAAGGTACAAAGTCGCGATTTTCAGAACACGATTTTCAAGAGCATGATTTTCTATCAAAATTGTGATTTTTTGGTCATTCTCAAAATCACGATTTTCAGGCCAAAAACATGATCTTGACCAAACATGATTTTCATACAAAATCGTGATTTTTATGCAAAAAAACACGATTTTGACCAAACACGATTTTCATACAAAATTGTGATTTTTATGCAAAAAAACACGATTTTGACCAAACACGATTTTCATTCAAAATCGCGATTTTCATGTCAAAAACATGATTTTGAGAAAACACGATTTTCATATAAAATTGCGATTTTCTGATCATTCTCAAAATCGTATTTTTCACGATTCTCACTCAAAATCGCATTTTTCACGATTCTCACTCAAAATCGGGTTTTTCACGATTCTCATTCAAAATCATGTTTTTCACGATTCTCATTCAAAATCGCATTTTTCACGATTTTCACTCAAAATCGCCTTTTTTAAGATTGCTCAAAATCGCGATTTTCGTAAGCGCTCAGCATCGTGATTTTCATGATTTCACCAAAATCGTGATTTTTGTGGTTGCTTAGCATCGTGATTTTCATCATCCCTCAAAATTGTGATTTTCACACAAAATCGTGATTTTTCCAAAAGGTCCTGTTTGCCTGTTTTGACCCCCAGGAGCCTAATTTGACATAACTTTTTCATCAAAAGTCCATTTTTTGAGCTCTATAGCTTGTTGGAAAGCGTTGATTTTCAAATAGGATAATTTGAAGTTGACCCTCCGATGGGATCAGGAACCCAAGGAGACTCCAAAGGATATTGAACCATACCAAGGGGAAATTTTGGACTCTTAACCAAAGCTTATGAATGTGAGATCTGGTAGACACCTAGGCAAGGATAGACAAAGCATTAGATCTTCTGAGGGAAGTGTCAACCATACAGCTAAGTCTTGGGTGCAACAACTAAGTGGTTATCCTTACGTACTAAGCTCTGACATAAGTGACTCAGAAATGTCTTTTAGCATGGGGAAACCTACAGGTGAATCAGGCACTGCCTATCTACAAACCCTCGAAGGTCCATATAAGACACAATTGGAATATATTCGGACCAACCGATTAGGTTCTCGCATCTATGAGGATGGCCTAAGGGGATCAGTGGTCGAACTCAAAAATCCAGATCAACCCTTTGGACTTGAACACCCAGTAGTCAAGTTTGAAGAAGGTTCATACATTGATAAGAAAGGAACCATGTATGTGGTCACCAACCTACCAGATAGGGCCGATGAGTTTGGAAATATCATTGCTAAGAATGAGATAGGAGACCTAGAACAAGGAAATGTAGGACAATGACCCTAGACTCCTAGAGGCAAGTCAGTTTTGACCAGAGTGATCACTCCAGATTGGATCCCTCAAGACAACAAAAGCATAAAATTATTTTTGAATAGCGAAACAGAGGAAGCCTTTTGGAGATTCAAGCCCAATCAACCTAGCCAATTGCGCATAGTCATCATCTATGAGTTCAAGGATCCAGAGATACCAGGCAAAGTTGTCTACCTGGATAACACATCAGAGAAAATGTTCTTGGTAACAGAACATGATAGACATGCATATTCTTGGAAGAGTGAATTGATTTTCCCTCCACCAAGATCCAATGTTTCCCATGGCCTCCAAGGAGTAGGATCATCCCAAGCTCATGAAGCCTAGAGAGAAAGAACTAGAGAGAGACCTGAGGTAAGTTTTGCACACACTATGGGCAAGAATAGATTCGGATTTGAAATGAAAGATCTGAAAGAGAGAGACATCAAGCACATAGGCAACAAAGAGATGAATAGGATTTTCCATTGCCTACACCCCGAGAGCACACAAGAACCCTTAGACCCACTCAAGTGATCAAGGCAATGAAGAATTATTTTGACGAGACAGGAGATCCTTACCATCATGTGGCCGAGTTCAAACAAGTGTTAAGAGCTGAACAGGTTGAGGATTTGTTCACCCAGTACGAGGCATTTGGTTTGACTCTTAAGGGCACTGCTTTAGCTTGGTTTCAACCACTGAGTAGTCGCAACTATTGCAATATAGGTCAACTGCTAGACGAATTCATTGTAGAATTTTCCAAGAGTTGTATCAGGCATAACACATCATCTTTGATCCACAGCTTCAAGCAGACACCCCAAGAAATAGTGTGACTAGCAAGAAGAAGGTTCAGACAGTACCTAGAAAGATGCCCTGATCCAGAGTTACCCACACCAACAAAACAAGTGGATTTGTTTTTAGATGGCTTACTAAGCACCAAGTTAAGATCATATGTGTACTTGAAAGAGCCTAGAAGCATAGAAGAGTGTGCATGGACTCGCATTGACATAGAAGACAACTTGGGTGAGGAATTAGGACTATCCAAACTCTATAAAGACTTGGACAGTTCTACTAGTCATACCTCCAGAGCCTCCACTGAGGTGGATGAGATAGCAGAGCAAGTTGCCAAGAAGCTAGGAGTTCAAAATAGACAAATACCAAGAGTCACCTCATTGAATCAGTGTTATACTTGCGGAGGCGACCACATGGCTAATGTATGCCCATTGCATAACCAGAACATGAGAGAAAGGAATGCTGCATATTGTACTATTGAGAGAAAATACACGAACCATATGGCTCAAGATTGTCCATACAATAGACATGCTGTTAGACAGAATTATCAGCAACCTTACCAACAAGGTAGGTATCAGAACCAATACCAACAACCATATTATAGACCACAACAACAATATCAGGCACCATATAGGCCACAACCAGTATGTGGAAACCAACCACCAGTGCCTGCCAATGTAATTCCAGTTAAGTATGCAGTGGTAGAAGAGAACCTTAATAGAGCATTGGTGCCAGTGACCCCACTGATCTCAGAGAATGACTCTCATGCTCATAGTTGAGACTACTCCCATGAAGGTAGTCCACATGCTTATTACACAGAGTCACCTGAGCATAGTGAGAGTTACTCATATCAATATGAGACAGCACATATGGAACAAAATTGGGAGCCTGAATACTCAAATGTCATGTATAAAAATCCTAACTCGAGGCCCCAATTGAGACAAATGAGACCACAAGCCCCTAGAGGACCATATTTTAGATGTCAGGGTGACCATTTCATTCGTGATTGTCCCCACCCACCATCTCCGGGTCAAGGACAAAATATCACAATACAAGCCTTTTGCCTTGAGTGCCGCAAAGACCATCTCCCGAGAGATTGTCCAAGGAACCCCTCAGGTGTGCCCAAGGTCACACCCATTAATGTGGTAGGCTTAGTGGTGGATTCAAGTGCTAGTAGCAATAATGTGGCTCCTATACAAGCAGTCACTAGGGCACAAGCCTTAAAACAGGATAAGCCAGCTGAACAATCATAGTCAAGTGAATCAGGAGAGCCCAGTAAGAGAAAAACAAGAACATGGAAGGATACTAGAGAGAAGGCCAATCGCAAGTGGAATAGAAAGTTATCTGAACTAGAAGAAAGCCTCAAAGAAGTTAAAACAAAGATAGAAGACATTGCATCTCAAAGTCCCTTGCATGCCAAAACTCCATCCCCACTACCCATTGTAAATAGGCCGCAACCAGGATCTGTTCTTGCAGATCCAGCCCCAAAAGGCTTGGACATGATGTTCAAGGCCTACCAAGCTTGACTTCAAGAAGGGCCTATAGTTGCAAACCTAGATAAGAGTTACCCTAGAGCAGATTTAGAGATTGAACGGACAAAAATGTGCATGAAAATGGTAGGACTAGCTCAAGCTATGCTCGAGACTAGTCAAAAGTTCCATCAGACAAACTCTATCAAACCGGATTTGCATTTCCAGGGCTTACTAGAAAGATTAGAGCAATTGGTAAACAAACCACAAGTTTCTTTACCTCCACAAGCTCAACCAGTTATTGAGAGAGGAAGTTCACCACCAATGGGAGCTTATGTTCCTAATTCCACGGATGCTAGAATACCTCCTTCAATTTAGGAGCACTCTCAAGAGTTCTTACGGGAAATACAAGAAGAGAAATGGGCCAAGGAGAAGGGAATCCTCCTCCTATTCCTGAAATTGATGATCTTCATGATCAAATTCCCCAAGACATTCCATCCATTTACGAAAATGAAGCAAAACAACAAGAAGACGAAAGATTAGATTTTGAATCTAATACTTTAGAAGAACTGCCACAATTCTTAGGACCATGGGAATCTGAATCTCTTTAGATCAGAGCTCCCACAATACTGGTAAGAAACGAAGACTCGGTGGTTCCAAGAAACACTGACGTCGTGAAGAACACTAAGGTTCAATGTCATCTCACTGTAGAAGAGCTGCTCAAAGCAAAACTTGAGCTATGGAATCATGTGAAGGATCAGGTCCCAGAACTTGATTCCAATATGCCAAAAGCAAGCCCTAAGCAAAAAGTTCTAGAGATACCTCTAGACAAAATAGGGGACATGTGCGAGGGTGAAGAAGGTAATACTTATCTTCCAATCACCTACCAAGGTTACACAACCAAAGCAATCATAGATTCAGGTGCTGCTGTTGCTATTGCGACCACCTCCTTGTGGAAGCAATGGGGAAAACCCACATTAAGACCAACGAGAATGAAGCTCCAAATGGCAGATGGTCATTTTGAAAGACCTCTAGGATTGCTCGAAGGGAAAACTCTAACCACTTGTGGTGTGGAGTTTGAACATACATTTGCTATATATGACTTTGAGAAAAACAATGTCTATGAGATAATCCTAGGAAGACCCTTCCTATGACAATTGCAAATAGTGCAGGATTGGGGAACCAACTCCTTGTACTTATAGCACTTAGGGGTCACCACCAAGGTCAATTTTAAGGATTACACCTTCAGAGATGTACCACCCCTACAGTGGAATCCTATCCACAAAGCAAAAGAAGATTCTATCTCTGTGCATTCTGGAAGTTCACCTGATCCATCCTGGTTGCATGAAGATACTCATTTGTGGATGTGCAAGGTTGCTGAGGAAGAGGAAAAACGTTTAAAGGTGAGAGAAGAAGGAATTTCTCCAGGAGATAGACCAATTAAAGACCCAACCTATACACCAATGATCTTTCCAGATGAGGAATTTGAGCCCCATGGTTGGTGTTGAGAGCAGTATGGGCACCCAAGGAGTGACTAGACAAGGAAGCCAGCGGAGAGAGTCAGAGTGAGGTGAAGGAGTAAGTAGACAAAGCAGTCGACGCAAATCTGGCAGATAGGCCCTTCAAAATTTTCCAAATCAACATCTTTATAACAGTGATTCTTATCACTAACAATCATTTTAAATACCATTTCATATTTTTGTAGCTCCATTTTGTGCAAGCCAAGGAGTCCTTGAGCTTGAGGAGCCTTAGAAGTACCTACATATCAATTTTCGTAATTTTTAGACTCCGTTTAAGCCCTCAAATTGGCCCTGGAACCTAATTTTTAACTAGGCCGGACACTAGGTCTGGACAGGGCCAAAACCTAGTCAAAAACTATAAAAAGAGCTAGAGAGCTCATTTTTGAGGTTGGATTGTAATTGAAATGAACTTGTAAGAGCTTTTTGAAAGTAATCTAAGAACTCCATTGCTTCTCACTCTTTGTCTTACCGTGTGTGCACGTGTGTGTGTATGTGTGTGCATGTTTGTGTGCTTCTCACTCACGCACTTGTGCCGCCACTTGCTTGAGGTCTTCATACCATCCTCACGTCTTCCCGGATTGACATTAAAGGAGGTGCTACTCATCACTGAGCTACACCAAATTTTGGCGCCGTTGCCGGGGATCGAGCTTTGAGGACGAGCGTGTGATGGTAAGACGTAGATTGGAGATGTTGGCGTTGTAGGTAATTTCTTTACTTTTCCTATTTTTCTCTTTCTTTCCTTACCACCATCATCACCATCATCATCATCACCATCTTCCACCTCCACTTCCATCATCGCGAAAATTTCAGTTTTTTGATTATATCACCTTCTCCACCTCATTTCCCTCATTTCACTTGTGAGAGAGAGCGAGAGAGCGAACTGTTGTGTGCTATTTTCTGCATGCTTTTGGAGTTTCTTGCAGGTTCCAACATCATCATCCCCTCCAGCATGTCGCGCAGGTACGGAAATGTGCAGAACTGTCTCGCAGTCGCCGACTCCTGTCGATCGCGATTGACAGAAATTTTCACCTTTTGGTAAATCTGAGTGCACCACAGTGGACTAGAGACCCTGCACACCACATTTCCACCAAAATTTTTGAAAATCTTGCAAAATTTCAGTCCATCGCGATTGACAGCTCTGTCCATCGCGATTGACAGCTCTGTCCATCGCGACCGATGCCTGTCCATCGCGATTGACTGACCCCTATCCATCGCGATTGATTGCCTGTCCATCGCGATTGATTGCCTGTCCATCGCGATTGATTGCCTGTCCATCGCGACTGACAGCCTGCCTGTCCATCGCGATTGACTGACCCCTGTCCATCGCGATTGATTGCCTGTCCATCGCGACTGACAGCCTGCCTGTCCATCGCGATTGACTGACCCCTGTCCATTGCGATTGATTGCCTGTCCATCGCGACCGACGCCTGTCCATCGCGATTGACTGACCCCTGTCCATCGCGATTGATTGCCTGTCCATCGCGACCGACTCCTGTCCATCGCGATTGACTGACCCCTGTCCATCGCGATTGATACTCTGTCCATCGCGATTGATACTCTGTCCATCGCGATTGACAGCCTTGTCGATCGCGATTGACAGCCTTGTCGATCGCGATTGACAGCCAATTTTAGCCAAATTTTTTAGGGTTTTTAAATTGAAGAGTTGGGCTAATTTTGGGCATAAACATTTTACTCTAGAGCACATAAGGAGGCCTTAGGAAAACAACTTGGGGAAAACCTGTTGCACAGTGCTCCTGTTTGAACCCTGTCTTAACCCTAGAATCCTGAACGGTCATAACTTTTTCATACGAAATCCATTTTTTGAGCTCTAGGGCTTGTTAGCTAGGGTATTTTGAAGTTGACCATACCCAGGGGGATCAAAGTCAGGGGTCTTAAGAACTGTTTTCCTAAAATTTACTATGCAAATTAGTATTTGTGCTACAGGAATGAGAATCATTGGTTCTGTCTTTGGAATTTAAATATTAAAGCTAACTTTGGAACTCTACAGATCTATTGAGAGCATCGAAAGGCGTTCTAAGCAAGTGTAAGTGCAAGCTTGGGAACACACTTCCTGGGCATTCAAGGGCAACCAAGCAGAAAACAAAAGGTTGGAAACTTTCTACCCCCTCTGTCAATTCCCAGCTTAGGCTAAGAACGACTAGAGGTAGGAGTAAGTCAGGGCGACGATAGGCAATTATCAAGTTGAAGCAGACCTAAACTCTCAAGTTCAAGCTAAGGACATTATCTTTGTACTATCGAGAACTTTAAAGGAAAAGAACTTAACGTGGAACGAGCAACTTTAAGTGCGGAACTACACTCAAATATACCTTACAGCGTGATATCAGACAAGAATTTTAACACGGGAATCAACTAAAAAGAATCAAGTAACTGATACAAAAGGACTCTGCAACGAGGTTGTACTTGGGCAAAATTGGGCTATTCAGCTAGGCTTATGAACCTTAGATCAGGGCGACATCTAGTAAGGGATAGACAAAGCCTTAGGTCTTCAGAGGCTAGTGTCAACCACACTGCTAGGTCGTGGGCCCAGCAGTTGAGCCACCACTCATCTACCCAAGTTCTGAGACTAGTGAATCCGAGATGTCTCAAGGTATGGAGAGACCTACAGGCAGTTCAGGAGTGCCATACCTGCACAGGGTAGAAGGCCCTTACAAAACCCAATTGGAATACCTTAGGACCAACCGATTAGGTGCCAGCATCTATGAGGACGGCCTAGGAAGATCTATGGTACAGATTAAGAATCCTGATCAATCCATTGGATTAGAGCACCCAGCTGTCAAGTTTGAAAATGGAGCATACGTGGACAAAGAAGGAACCATATATGTAGTCACCAGTCACCCAGATAGGACGGACGAGTTTGGAAATGTGATCCCTGAAGCAGACTTAGGTGACCTGGAGCAAGGAAACATGGGTGCAGAACCTAGAACCCCTCGAGGTAAATTGGTTCTCACTAGGATTATCACACCGGAGTGGATTCCCCAGGATAATAAGAGCATAGATTTGCTCCTCAATCAAGAAACTGACGAAGCCTTTTGGAGGTACAAACCTGATCGGCCAATTGATATAGGAACAATCATGATCTATGAGTTTAAGGATCCTGATAGCCCAGGTAGAGTGACCTACTTAGATCACGCTTCGGAGAGGATCTTTGTGGTGACAGAAAATGATAGGCATGCTTACACTTGGAAGGGTGAATTCGTTTTCCCCCAACCAAGATCGAATGTATCCTATGGTCACCCTGGAGCTGGAACATCCCAAGCTCATGGAATGCAAAGAGACAGAAGTAGAGATAGACCACAAGTAAGCTTTGCCAACCCAGTGGGCAGAGAAAGAACGGGGACGGAAACAAATAGAGTAGAACCTGAGATACTTAGAGCTCACAGGAATCAAAGAAATGCGGATGAGTTCCCTCTACCACGACCTAGAGAGCACACAAGGACTTTGAGACCGACTCAGCTAGTTAAGTCCATGAAGAACTACTTCGATGGCACTGGAGACCCATACGATCATGTGGTTGAGTTTAGGCAAGTCTTGAGAGCTGAACAAGTGGAGGATCTATTCACGCAGTACAATGCCTTTGGTCTGACCCTCAGGAACACTGCCCTGACATGGTTTCAGCCCCTAAATGAGAGAGTTCAGGAGCATAGACCAACTCCTAGAGGCTTTCATTATTGAATTCTCTAAGAGTGGCATAAGGCATAATACCTCCTCGCTGATTCACAGCTTCAAGCAAACCCCTCAAGAAACCGTGAGACTTGCAGGAAGAAGATTTAGGCAATACTTAGAAAGATGCCCTGTTTCGGAGCTACCCACACTAGCTAAGCAAGTGGCTTTATTCCTGGATGGATTGCTAAGTACTAAATTGAGATCTTATGTGTATTTGAAGGACCCTAGGACCATAGAAGAGTGTGTGCGCATGTGCATTGACATCGAGGATAACCTAGGGGAGGAGTTAGAGCTTTCCAAGATATACAAAGATTCAGATAGTGCCTCTAACCTCTCTTCCACGCAATCCACATCAATTGAGGAACTTGCAGAGAAAGTAGCTCAGAAATTAGGTGTCACTAACAAACAAATCCCAAGGTTTGCCCCTGTGAAAAGGTGCTATACTTGTGGTGGCGACCACATGGCGAATGTATGTCCCATTATGGCTCAACCCCAAGTTAATCCTAGTAGCCAGTACTGCACCATAGAACGAAGATACACCAATCACACCGCGCAAGATTGCCCCTACAATAAGCAGACCGTTAGGCAGACGTACCCACAACCATACCCTCAACAAGGAAGATACCAGAACAAGCACCCACCTCAGCAGTATGCGAGGCCTCAACAAACCTACCAACCCTACCAAAACCAACAAAGGCCTCAGCCTGTGCTAGCACAACAACCCCCAGCTCCAGCTAATGTGATTCCGGTAAAGTATGCTGCTGCAGAAGAAAACTTGAATAGAGCTATAGTTCTTGTAACACCAGTGCTTTCAGAGAGTGATCCCAGTGACCATAGCTTTGATTCTACACATGTTGATAGTCCCCAGGCTTACTACATGCAATCTCCTGAACATGGTGAGTCCTACTATAGTGAAGAGCCAAATGAACCTAGTTGGGAGTCAGATCACACAAACGTCATGTATGCAAACCCCAACCCTAGACCTCAACCTAGGCAGGTAAGACCCCCATTCCCTAGAGGACCATGCTACAGATGTCAGGGGGATCACCTCATTCGTGATTGTCCTGTGCCTCCATCGACACAACCCCAGTCAGTAACGATCCAGGGTTTTTGCCAAGACTGTGGAAAGGAACATCTCTTACGAGACTGCCCTAGGAATCCTAGTAATATGCCAAAAATTACTCCTATTAACGTTATTGGGTTAGTGGTAGATTCCACAGGAAGTGTCACTTCCACTACACCTGTGCAAGTGATCACTAGAGCTCAAGCATTGCAGCAAAACCAAGGGGTAGACCAGAAGAAGAGCCCAGATGTTAGTGAAACAGAGAGCATGACAAAGAAGAGGACTAGAGCTTGGAGAGATAGCCGTGAAAGAATGAAACGGCAATGGGCAAAAAAGATGAGTGAACTCGAGGAAAGCCTCAGAGAAACAAAGGCCAGGATAACTGAACTCACATCTCAAACTCCCTCTCACACTACCCCACCTCCACCATTCCCAACTCCATCCGACCCGCCACCTTCTGACCCGCCTCAACTAATTCCACCACCCCCTAGAGTAGGATCAGTCCTAGCAGATCCCACTCCCGAGGACCTTAACATGATGCTTAAAGCATATCAGGCCAGAATCCAAGAAGGGTCAAATGTAACTGATCATGAAAAGTGTTACCCAAGAGCAGAACTAGAGTTAGAACGAACCAAAATTTGTGCTAAGATGGTGGAATTGGCTCAGACCATGTTTGAGGCCAGTCACCTATTTGACATCTCTAGTTCAGCGAAGACACAGTTACACTTTGATGGACTGTTAGAAAGAATAGAATAGCTGATTGCACAATCAGAAAAGGAACCCGCCTCTCAACACAAGGACAAGGCAAGTGAAAGATTAAGCATTCTTGCTCAGGAAGCCTATGTGCCTGAAGCCTATGTGCCTAACTCTACGGAGCCAGACACATCATCTTCTATGAATCGGTTAACACCAGAATTCCTAGGCGAGATTCAAGAAGACAAATGGGCTAAAGAGAGTGAAGTCCCTCCTCCTATTGAACTTGTGGATGATGCACATGACCAATTCCCACAAGATATCCCATCCATTTATGAGGAGCAGGAGAGCACCCAATCTCAGGAAAGATTAGACTTTGAGTCTAACTCTCTACAAGAATTACCCCACTTCACAGGCCCATGGGAAACTAAGTCTACTTGTATGAGAACACCCACGGCCATGGTACGAAATGAGGACTCAGTCTTACCTAGGAACACAGAGGTAGTGAAAAACACTAAAGTGCAGTGCAATCTCAAGTTAGAAGAGCTACTCAAGGTTAAACCTGAATTATGGAAACATGTCGCCAAACAAGTACTAGCGATAGTGAAACCTCATTCCTAGGTAGGATCACATAGGACGGTTCCAGAGATACCCTTGGATAAGATAGGAGATATGTGTGAAGGTGAAGAAGGGAACACCTATCTTCCCATTACCTACCAGGAGTACACCACCAAGGCAATTTTGGACTCAGGTGTCGGAGTTGCAATTGCCACCACTTCCCTATGGAAGCGTTGGGGCAAGCCAGCACTCAGGCCAACGAGAATGAAATTGCAGATGGCCGATGGTCACATAGAGAGACCCTTAGGGTTGCTAGAAGGAATAACTCTCACCACCTGTGGTGTCGAGTTCGAGCATACCTTTGCCATATGTGATTTTAGCAAGAACCATGCCTATGAAATGATCTTGGGACGACCCTTTATGCGACAGTTGCAAGTGGTACAAGATTGGGGAACCAATTCTTTGTACCTGCAGCACTTAGGTGTTACGACCAAAGTCAATCTCAAGGATTACTCTCATAGAGATGTCCCTCCTATCCAATGGAACCCCATCCATAGAGCCAAAGATGATACGGAATCGGTGCATTCCATAGGATCAGGATCCTCATGGATGCATGAAGACACTCACTTATGGATGTGCAAAGTAGCAGTAGAGGAAGAGAAGAGAGAAAAAGCCAGAGAGGTAGGTGCAAAAGAAAACCATAGATCAATTCAAGACCCAGCCTATGCACCTGTAGTCTTTCCTGATGAGGAATTTGAACCCCATGGCTGGGCAGAAATCCTAGCAACAATGGATGTAGCCATCAATGAGGAACAATGGACACCTCACTGTGATGAGGATGGCTATGACATTTCAGTCTTCTCCATAGAGCCAATCATGGGAGAGGCAGTTCTAAAAGAATGCGAACCTAGCCCTGATGCATTTGAGGATGCAAGTGACTCCGATCTAGAGTCAATCATTATGGACCCACCTTTTGCATCAGATGAAGAATACTTCCATGAAGTAGAATTTCAACCCCAGAGGCATGGAGAGCTTACAAATGATGTAAGATTAGCCACACATGTGACCCCGAAGGAAGAAGGAAAGAAACGAAAGAAGAGAGAAGTCTCACCAGAAGGGGAAGAATCTTTGTTTGAGGTCCCAGAAAATTTTAAGAAGTATGAGATAGACGACAGGAGATTCATGATAAGAATGCCTAAACAAGAGGCACAAGTAGGAGAGGCCTATGATAACAAAGAAACCACCAAGAAAATAGTAGTGGCCCTAGAAGAAGGAGAGGAGAGATGCACGTACATAGGCCATGACCTAACAGAGGAAGAAGAGCATGTGTTAATTGCCTTGCTAAGAGAATACAGAGATGTATTCGCTTGGAGTTACAAGGATTTGAAAGGTGTTGACCCTGACATATGCTCACACACTATCCCCATGACCTCAGATGCTAAACCCTCTAAGCAAAAGCCCTATACATATAACAATAATTACGCTGCCAAGATCAAAGAGGAGATAGATAGACTGGTTGAAGCTGGATTTATCTATGAAATCGAGCACACTGAGTGGGTATCCCCCATCGTAGTGGTGCCCAAGAAAAATGGCAAGCTGCGTGTATGCATTAACTTGAAGAAGGTTAATGCAGCCACAATTCGAGATAACTATCCGCTTCCTATCACAGAGCATCTCTTAGAAAGAGTAGCAGGCAAGGAAGTGTACAGCTTCCTCGATGGATTCTCGGGCTACAATCAAGTAGCCATAGCTCCAGAGGATCAACATAAGACAGCATTTGCCACTGAATGGGGTATATTTGCCTTTCGTGTAATGCCATTTGGGCTTACCAATGCACCAGCCACCTTCCAGAGACTAATGTGCCATGTATTTAAGGAGTTCCTGAGGAAGAATTTAGAAGTCTATGTTGATGATCTTTGTGCTCATTCCAACATTAGACAAACCCATATTCCCGAACTCAGACAAATCTTTGACAAATGTAGAGAATATCAAGTCTGCCTAAACCCAGAAAAATGTGTTTTCATGGTCAGGCAAGGCAAGATTCTAGGGCACATAGTGTCAAAGAATGGCATATCTACTGACGAAGAGATCAGTAGAAGAGAAAGTGAGAGCCATAGCAGAGCTACCTAGGCCAAGGAATGTCAAGGAAGTACAAGCTTTCATGGGACATTGTGGTTACTACCACCGGTTCATTCACATGTATGTTGTCATTGCAAAGCCCATGTACGGACTTCTGACAAACTTTGAGTGGACGGAGGAATGTGAGAATTCCTTCAATGAGCTTAAACGGCGATTATGTTCAGCACCAATCTTAACCACACCAGATTGGAACAAGCCATTCCATGTTCATGTGGATGCATCCAATTATGCTATTGGGTGTGTACTCGCGCAACCTACTGGTGAAGGTAATATGGAACTTCCAATTGCCTACGCTAGTAGACAATTGAATGCAGCTGAACGAAATTACACCACTACTGAGAGAGAAGGCTTAGGCATGGTGTACGCGGTTAAAAAGTTTAGACATTATTTGCTTGCAAATAAGTTTAAATTTTTTACTGATCATCAGGCATTGCTATACCTCGTAAACAAACCATGCAATACAGGTAGATTAGTAAGATGGTTTCTATTACTAATGGAATATGACTTTGAGGTAGTGGTGAGAAAAGGGAGGACTCATTTGAGAGCAGATCATCTCTCTAGGCTCACATCTGGAGAAGCCCCACAAGGAGTGTCAGATGACCTTCCTGATGCTTACTTGTTTAACTTGGAAGTGGTACCGAAGTGGGCTAAGCCATTAGTGCCAGTATTGACGTACGGGCCTAACCACCCAGTAATAGCCACACAGGATAGAGAGGTAGTAAAAGCCCAAAAGTATCACATCATGGCAGGAAGTATGTACAAGCACACAGATCAAGGGATCTTGGCCTATTGTGTGGAAGAGGATGAGTACGCTAAGTGGTTGCAATTGGCACATGTAGGTGCATTAGAGCAACACTACTCAAAACAACGAACCCTACAGACCCTAAGGAGACTAGGAGTACATTGGCCAACTATGGAAGCGGATGTCCAAAGGTTGTGCAAAGAATGCCCAATCTGCTGCACTAAACCACCTGTGGAACATGCCACTCTTTATCAAGTGTCCCTAGTGCTAGATCGGAGTGAACCACTAGTATCCTTCCTGAGGACGAAAACATTCCCTCCAGACATGACTCTGGCTAGGAAAAGGAGTTTAGAACAAGAAGCCCAGGATTACTCACTTATTGGTGATAATCTATACAAACGTGGTAAAGACGGTTACCTGAGACTATGTGTCCATGAGAGTGAGTATCTCAAGATCTTGGACACTGCTCACCAAGGTGTAGCAAGAGGACACTTTGGACCAGATCGGGTGATCAAGGCAATACTATTTGCGGGCTTCTGGTGGCCGACCCTTCACATGGACGCACATACCTATGTGAGACGGTGTGATGTTTGCCAGAGAACTCAGTATCCTATACGTAAAGATGAGATGCCACTGAAACCCATGATGGGTGGACGTGCATTCTCTAAGTGGGGAATAGACTTTGTAGGTCCTATTAATCCCCCAGCTAAGGGTTCTCATGCAGAATATATCATTGTTGCAACAGACTATCTAACTAAGTGGGTAGAGGTAAAAGCCACAACGAAGAACGATGCTCAAACAACAGCTAAGTTTCTATTTGAGAATGTATTCACTAGATACGGGCTACCTATAGAGCTAGTGAGTGATAGAGGCACTCACTTCTTGAACAAAGTGATTGAAAATCTACTCCAAGAATTCTTGGTAGTGCATAAGAAATCTGCCCCCTATCACCCACAAGCTAATGGGCAAGCCGAAAGCACAAACAAGATTCTATGTAATGTACTGACAAAATTAGTGAACACTAAACGCTCTGATTGGGACAAACAGCTACACCATGCTGTTTGGGCATACCGAGTCGCCTACAAGATGGTACTCCAAGCCACCCCCTTTCAGATGGTGTTTGGCCAAAACGCCGTGCTACCTTTGGACTTCTTAATACCTACATTGAAAGTAGCACAAGAGCACGAATGGACGGGTCATGAACTCTCCTCTAGACTCTTTGACCTTGAACGATTAGGTGAAACAAGACTGAGAGCAGCTGCAGGGATATATGCAGCTAAGAAACGACAGAAGGCCTACTTTGATGCCCACGTTAAGGATAAAGGTTTAAAGGCAGGCGACTTAGTTTTAGTCTACACATTGAAGCAACATGCGAGGAAACTAGAGAAGAGAGGCTACGGACCTATGATCATCAATAGGATCTCCACGAGTGGAGCAGTACAACTAGCCACTTTAGAGGGTGATGTTCTCCCTAACTATATTAGCGGATGCAGAGTCAAGTTGTATCAGGAACCCCTCACGGAGGAAATGCTAAGTCGACTCAATACTGCTAAGCAACGTAAAGAGGAGGAAAAACGAATTCGAGAAGTTTATTGTAGCCATCGATTAACTTACAAAGTGGGTAGAAGTAAAAGCCACAACAAAGTATGATGCTCAAACGATGGCTAAGTTCTTATTCGAGAATGTGTTCACGAGATATGGACTATCAATAGAGTTAGTGAGCGATAGAGGCACACACTTCTTGAATGAAGTCATCAAAAATCTTCTCCAAGAATTCTTGGTGATACATAAGAAGTCTGCCCCCTATCATCCCCAAGCTAACAAACAAGCTGAGAGCACAAACAAGATCCTCTGTAATGTCTTGACTAAGCTAGTAAATAATAAACGCTCTAATTGGGACAAACAACTTCATCATGCTGTTTGGGTTTATCGAGTTGCCTATAAAACGGTACTCAATGCCACCCCCTTTTAGATGGTCTTTGGACAGAATGTTGTGCTACCATTAGATTTCCTAATCCCAGCATTAAAGGTAGCACAAGAGCATGAGTGGAATGGACATGAATTGTCCTCTAGGATCTCTAATCTAGAACGCTTAGGTGAGACAAGGCTACGAGCGGCACACATCAAAGGAATACTTTGATGCACACATCAAAGATAAAGGATTGAAAGAAGGAGACCTAGTGCCGGTCTATACGCTAAAGCAACATGCCCGTAAGTTGGAAAAAAGAGGATATGGACCCATGATCATTAATAGAATTTCCACTAGCAGTGCAGTTCAATTGGCTACTTTAGAAGGTGACATCTTGCCAAACTATATCAGTGGTTGTCGAGTCAAATTATATAAAGAACCTCTTACAGAGGACATGCTAATGAGACTCAACACTGCTAAGAAACGAAAAGAAAAAGAGTTGAGAGTCAGAGAAGAAGCACAAGTAGAGGCTAGAGAGCGCATAAGGCGAAATAAGTTAAGGCGATTAGGCTTAGATATCAACCCGAAAGCTCCAAAATATCACATGGACATGTGCCAAAAATCGAGCATAATTACTTCTCGAGTAATTGACCGACATCCCTTTATGACCTTAGAGGTAGGACACGGAGAGAATTTAAGGACTATGCGAGCATTGATTGACTCAGGTGCAGCAACTAGTGCAGTTAGACTTTCCTACTGCCAAGACCTGCAGTTGAACATCAATCCCATGGAAGCCTATCGCATAGGATTGGGAGGTGTGGAAACCCCTTGTTTGGGCGAGGTGGAACTCCCATCTACCTTCAAGATGTTCCAATGATAGTCAAAATGCTCGTGTGTCATGACGAGGACCTCACAGAGCCACTTGTCTTAGGACAAGATTGGATTTATGACCATGTAGTCAACTTGAACCTAAGAATTCAACTTCTTCAAGTTTGGGTCCAGGGACAATGCTTTACATTAGAACTAGAGAATGGCATGCTCACAAATCCAGATGTCACATCTTGTAGTTCTCCTAGGACTAATCTTAGCAAAAAAGATGTATGTGTCAAAAGCTCTATGTTGCAGGAGAACTCAATCATGGAAGAACATGCTCAAAGACAAGCAGACTCCTCCTCTGGTGCAAGGACTAATGCCGCCACTACAACACAACCAACAAGGCAAGCACAACAGAACATGACAACTGCTATATCAAATAGACAACGAGATTTCCAGAGGAAAGTAGTGCTGGGCATGAAGCAGATCTGGGTACGAAAAGGAGAGCAACCACCGGACTTAACCCCACAATTCCCATCCAGGCACTCCCACCAGGCTAGAAGACGAATGAAGAAGCTAGGACAAACTCAACCACAAGATATCCGACAAGTTTGGGTGCCTAAGAAATTAGCTGCAGCTCAACAAGGACAATTGCAAATATGGGTACCCAAGAAGCTCTTACATCACAAAGATCTATGCTCTCCCACATGAGAAGAAGCCAAGGTGGGTCGCAAGCCATCTGTTGCTCATCTATGTGTTTTTGGTTGTTTGGCATATGCACTAGTGCCCGAACAACATCGCAGAAAATTGGATGATAAGGTAGTAAAATGTATTTTTGTTGGGTACAGTTTTGAAAGTAAAGACTATCATCTGGATCATCCACAGACTAAACACATTCTGGTTAGCCGTGATGTGTGGAAGATGCTATTCAGCCATTGCTTTCATGTACTAAGGAGACATCTGTTAGCTCCAAAGACATGTATGATACTTTGATGCCTCTTTTTATAGGTGGATAGTCTAGTGCTGGTCCTAATGAGGCAACTTCTCAGCCTTTGCAGGTTTCATATGATGATGCAGATCATTCCATTTCTGATGCAGATTTACATGATGCACTTGTTGATGAGAGAGCTGATATTGAGCAGGCAAAAACTATGCCAAAATGGCTGGTGCAGACTTTGCGTGACAGCAAATTAGATGCACCTTTCTCATATCGTACTCGTTCAGGCTCTCATAGTGCCTCCTTTGCATCAGATTGCTATGATATGGCTGCGTCTACTCTCTGTGATGAGAATGAGCCTGTTTCTTTTGATGAAGCACAGAATTCAAAAAATTGGATGGCTGCTATGCAATCTGAATATGATGTTATAATGAAGAATGGTACATGGTCTTTATGTGACTTTCCTAGACTTGGCAAGAAGGCCATTAGCACTAAGTGGGTATACAAGCTGAAGCGTGAACCTGATGGTACAGTTGACAGATATAAGGCTAGGCTTGTTGCAAAGGGTTATGCACAGGAAAGAGGCATTGATTTTGATGAGACCTTTGCACCTACGTGCCATATGACTACTGTTCGGAGCATTTGTGCACTTGAAGCCCATCATGGTTGGAATGTACATCAATTGGACATTAAAATAGCATTTTTGAATGGTGACTTGCATGAAGAACCTTCTTTTGGGAACTACCTTTATGTTTTGACTTTTATTGATGATTTCTCCAAGAATGCATGTGTGTATCCATTGAAATAAAATTGTGAAGTGTCTATGTGCTTCAAATAGTTTCTCATTATGGTTGAAAATATGTCAACATGTAAATTGGGCACCCTCTATTCTGATGAGGGAGTATATTTCTCCTCATTTTAATTCATTTCTAGCTGACCATGGGATAAAACTTCACTAAACAATGACATATACACCTCAAGAGTTCCTGAAAAAAAGAATAGGTCTCTTATGGAGATGGCGATATGTATAGTCAAAAGCCAAGCTTTACAATGTAATGTCTAGGTTGAGATTGTTATGAGTGCAACATATGTACTTAAAAGGTGTCTCACCAAAGCACATCAATCTCTTAGTCCATATGAGGCTTGGCATGGTCCCAAGCCATCTGTTGCTCATGTAAGCATCTTTGGTTGTCTGGCATATGCATTAGTGCCTAAACAACGACCTAGAAAGCTAGATGATAAAGTAGTAAAATTTACTTTTGTTGGGTACAACTATTAAAGCAAAGGCTATCATCTATATCATACACAGACTAAACACATTTTGGTTATCCGTGATGTTGTTTTTGTGGAAGATGCAATTCAACCATTACTTTGATGTACCAAGGCTACCTCTTTTTATCTAAACACACTATCGTAGAGCTTGTGTAGGAAATTTCATCCTTTTGTGCCAAACATATATACATGGTTCGGTTCGCCAGCACGAGTGGCTCAAAGTTTGCTATAGATCTAGTAGAGCTTGATAGGGTAGTTCTATTCAACTTTTCAAGATACAATAATTTTTCTCATCAAGGTATTTTAATCAGTGGCCATGGCTAAAAGCAATGATGTATTCTGTATGTTGGTTAATGAGGATAGATTGGATGGTACTAATTACCCATTATGGGAATATATGATGCATCATGTATTGGTTGCAAAATGAATTCCTTAGATGTCAAGCATTGGCAAGTGGTTAAGTGCATCTTTTGCTACTTAATTGGTACTGTTAACCCACAATTTGGTTGGCTTTGATGCACTAATGTGGTTCTATTTGGCAAGAAAATACATTTGATTTCAGGTACTTGCAGAGTTAATCAATGGGATGGAAGGTATTTGCAAACTACATGGCTACATCTTGTTCAGAGGGGAATGCCCTTGGTGTTTGGAGTTCCGATTATGGAAAATATGAGCATGCTTAGGATGCAATCATTTATGTTGAGCAGATGCAATTTGGGGCAAAGCCCATTCAGATTCTTGCATTTCTTGTTTATGTATTGAATGCCTATTGTCATGCAAGCTTGGTGAGTGAAGGCCACAACCATTTTGAGGTCATGTATGCAAGTTGTGGCTTGATCATAGAAACCTATAAGTTTTCAATAAGCTTCAGATTAGGGACGTTGCGGGTTGGAATGTACTTATGGAAGATTGCACAATGAAAGTGCCAAACAATGATTGTTATTATCTGATGTTGTTCTTGGCACTGCATTGGTGGATATGTATGCAAAATGTGGTTCACTTGCAGCTGCAGAAATAGTGTTGCATTCTCGTCCCAAGTCAGATTCGATCTCATGGAATGCTATGTTAGGTGCATATGTCGAACATGGGTGTGTTGAAGATGCGTTATGATGCATTGAATCTATGTGTGCAGGGGAGTCTTTTTGGTCCCTCACTTTTAGGCTTTGCGTTGCATGGGTTTGAACGTCTCAGCAGCCATCATTGGAAGTATTCATCATGTTCATCTTGTACAGCTCCGTGGCTTTTGTGCAGAGGGTGTGAGTTTTGACAGAGTCTCATTTACAGGTATGCTGAAAGCTTGTAGTACCATGCTCATGGTCGTAGAGGCTAGGTTGATACACTCTCAGATTCTAGAGAGTAGTTGTGAAGGAGACAGATTTATTGGATCTTCCTTGATTGATACTTACTCGAAGTGTAGGAGCATGGAAGATGCCCAATGCGTGTTTGACCATGTATCAGATAAGGATGTTTTAGTGAATCATCATTGGACCCTTGCCAACATGACAGAACATCTGTTAATAATGGGTTTTGATGATTTGAATACAAGGGCATAAGGTAAGAAATCCATGTTTCTTTTCTTTTATTTGTACATATTATTATATTCAAATATAATATTTAAAGTTTATTATTTGTTTGCAGATCAAAAAGAAGTTTTATGATAAAGTTAAAGTAATTCGTAATTGGAGTGTAGATGGAATTCAACTTTCATTTTTAGAGATCATGTACTACTTGAGTACTAGAGTCTACACATAACCAATTTTCATCCTCATAATCCTTCCCCTATCAAGATTTCATGTGCATGCAAGAAACTAAAATTGTATAATTTTTTTATCTCAATATGATGTACATATTGTCCAATCATTGGTTTTTTTCAAGGCAATATTACAATTTTAGAATTTCAAGATTTCTACTTTTGCTACTATGTAGGTGTGCTTGTTTTTATCATGTTATATGAGAATTTATTTAATCGTTTTTACGAGCCAATTTATGTTTCAAGGATTTTTGTGCATGATTTTTATATTTATAGCTACCATTTTTACCTTTGATGGGTCCCAGTCACTTGAAAAAATGGAAATTACTATGAAAGAAAGTCTTATGCTCTCATTTCTCACTTTCGTAACCAAGTAAAGCTAGAAGATGCTTCTTCAGTAAGAACATAGTAGCAATCATGTTTGTTGAAGCTCAAGGTCAAGGACAAAGCATGGAAGCACATCAAGGAAGTGGACACACAAGAAGAAGGAGCATGTAGGGAGCTCCAAGAAGCACATGTCAAATTTTCAAAAGAAATCCCTATAAAAATAGTGACTTTTGTCACTAAAAACCATTGTAAATACCATTTTCCATTTTTACAACTCCATTTTGTTCAAGCCAAGGAGTCCTTGAGCTTGAGGAGTATTAGAGATTTCTTTTGTAATCGAAGCTTTCCATTGTTCCACTCTTTGCTCTTACCTTGTGCGCGTGTGTGTGTATGTGTGTGCATGCTTGTGTGCTTTCACTCATGCACTTGTGCACTTCACTTGCTCTTGGTCTTCATACCGGTCCTCACGTCTCCACTGATTGACATTTATGAGGTGGAGCTCCTCACGTTGGTACTCAACATTGTGCTAGAGTGACACCAGATTTGGCGTCGTTGCCGGGGAGAGAGCTTGGAGGACGAGCGTGTGACGGTAAGACGTAGAGTAGCGACGTTGGAAGGTAAAAGATCACCATTTTCAGCTCAGTTTTTGAGTTTTTCCTCTCCTTCATCTTCATCATCATCATCACCATCTCCATCCAACTTCATCTTCTCAGTTTTTTCCATTTTTTAGAGTAAATTCACCTCGTTTTGTACTTGTGGTTGTGAGAAAGAGTCTTAGAGAGGGTGCAGAACTGAAACGCAGAAGAAGTAGTACCAAAATTGCCGAAAATCAAAGTGAATAGCCCCGAACATGACGTGACTTGCACCAAGTATCGTGAGTGTGGTATCGGGGGTTTGAATAGAGATTTGGCATCTACAGACACATAGGAGTGACAAGCAGGACACAAGGTACTCATATTTGCAAAAATTTTGGAATTTGGACTCCAAAAAATCCAAGTATCGTGTTTCTCCCGCGGTTGAGGTATCGCGATACCTGAGTATCATGAACTCCTGTGGTCGAGTATCGCGATATTTGCAGTGGTCGAATATCGTGTATCGCTGAGGAACACTCGCAATACCCAGCAGATATCGTGTATCGTGGAGTATTTCTCACGATACTTGGTAAAGATCGTGTATCGTGGAGTATTTCTCACGATACTTGGTAAAGATCGTGTATCGTGGAGTATTTCTCACGATACTTCGTAAAGATCGTGTATCGTGGAGTATGCCTCTCGCGATACTTGTGAAGTATCGAGTATCGTAAAGATCTGAAAACGATACTTGACGAATATCGAATATCGTGGGAATTCCAAGTATCGTGTATCGTGATTTTTCTCGCGATACCTGACCAATATCGTGTATCATTGAGGTTCTCACGACACTTGACACATATCGTGTATCGTGGAGTTTTCTCACGATACTTGTTGAAGATCGTATATCGTGAATTTTCTCCTGTGTCGAATATCGTGTATCGTGGTGGATTTCTCACGATATCTGTCGGATATTGACTATCGTGAACATCAAGTATCATGATATTTCCCAAGTATCATGTATCGTGACCTTCAGTGTCAAGTATCGAGTATCGTATTCTTCAAGTATCGTGTTTCCTCGAGTATCGTGTATCATCTGCTTCCAAGTATCGCGATACTTGATGAGTATCGTGTATCGCCTGTTTTGAAGCATTTCCTGAGAAGTCCTGTTTCCCTCTTTTAACCCCCAGAACCCTGAACTGGCATAACTTTCTCATACCAGGATTAATAGATAGGGTATTTTTAAGTTGACCCTTAGGCTGGACTAGGAAGCAAGGGGTTCCACAAGATTTTGAGCAATTCAAAGGACAATTTTGGACTTGTAGACAAGTCTTATGAACCTAAGCTCAAGTTGATACTTAAGAAGAGATAGATAAAGTACCAAATCACTTGAAACTAAGGTCAACTGCACAACCAAGTCAGGGACTCACAACTCAGGGGTTAACACCACATGCTGAGTTCATAGACAAGTGAGTCAAAAATGTCACTTAACTGTGAGAAACTCTTGGCTTGTGAAGACATGCATAGTTCCATACCTAGGGAAAGCCTTATGTCTACAATGGAAGGGGAATATAGGACGTCTCTTGAATACATATCCACTAACTTGCAGGGAATACCCATCTACCTTGATGGTCTACAGAGGACAGTAGCAAGAATGATGGACACCACAAAATCTCAAATAATTCCAAGACCAGCTGTCAAGTATGGAAGTGGGGTTTATAGGGACAAGATGGGCCAGATATATGTAATAACCGAAAACCCTGATCAGATTAATGAAAGGGGAGAATTAGCGCGAGAGCAGACAACTACCTCACAAAACCCATTTGAGACCCAGCAAAGAACAGAAAATATGATGTTAGGACAAACGAGCCAAGGTAGCATACCCAATAGACCACATGAGCAATTCACCATGCCAGGAATTAACCCCCATAGCCACACTAGCATGGGAATGGGAAATCTGAATAGAACCACATTTAGGGGAGAACCACCCCAAGATGTAGGAGCTGGAATACACCTAGTAAAGTCCGCTTATCCCATTATAAGTCAAATCCTAGAGCCCGACAAAATATTGAGACCAATCCAATTGGCCAAATGTATGCGAAATTGTTATGATGGCACAAGAGAGCCGTATGACCACATTGCAGAATTCAAGCAGGTGTTGCGACCAGAGCAAGTGGATGACTTTTTCATGCAATATGAATCCTTTGGGCTAACCCTCACAGGAATAGCCTTGACCTGGTTTCAATCCTTGGATCCAAGTTGCTTTGAACATATTGAACAATTCTTCCAAGAACTTATTTGGGAATTCACTAAGCAAGGGATCAAGCACAATTTGTCATCCTTAATACATAGTTTCAAACAAGCCCCTAATGAGACAGTAAAAAATGCAGCACGAAGATTTAATCAATACGTAACCCGATGCCCTGTGATAGAGAGACCTTCTCAGCAAAAAATGATATCCCTATTTTTAGAAGGTCTAACCAATGGAACATTGAGAATCTTAGTATACGTAAAACGACTACAAACCCTAAGTGAGTGTCTTCAGGAGTGCATAGATTTGGAAGACAACTTAGCTTAGGATCTCAAAATCACACAAGATCCTACCAGAATAGAGGATACAAGGAGCAATGAAACTTCTATTTCGAGTCATATGGAGGAAGTGGCAGAGTTAGTGGTCAAGAAATTAGGAGTACAAGGACAAATGAACTACAAGAACTCCTCCTTGAGAGTACCACTGTTAGAAATTTGCACACTTTGCAGTTGAAATCATCCATCTCATGTCTGCAACTGAGAAGGATTAGGGTTATCACAACCTTACCCTTACGATAGACAACTAACTCAGGAGCCTAACATATACTCTTATAGTGAGCAGAAGTACCCCGACTACAACACTGAAAACTATCCGATGAATAGATAGCCACGACCATTTGTACCACCCCAACGTAGAACATATGAGTACCCTCCTACAGAACAAGGCAGAGAAGTTCCTAGGTATAACCCATATCCAGGATCACGAGGAGCATCTAGATTGTATGAACTTGGAGGATATGGCCAACCTCAACCTATACCAGGACAACAATCACCCCACTCACTATCTCCGACACAAGGGCAGAACATCACAATACAAGTTGTTCGTCTTGAGTGTGGCAAAGAACAACTCCTGAGAGATTGTCCTGGACATCCCTCTAGAGCACCAAAGGTTACACCCGTTAATGTAGTAGGCTTAGTGGGGGATTCAAGTTCCAGTAGTGATAATGTGGCTCCTTTATGTGCAGTTATTAGGGCACAAGCCTTACAACAAACTAAACCAGCTGAGCAATCAGAGCCAACTGAATCAGGAGAGCCAAGTAAGAGAAGAACAAGAACATGGAAGGATACTAGGGAGAAAGCCAATCGTAAGTGGACCAAAAAGTTATCCGAACTAGAAGAAACCCTGAAAGATGCAAAAACAAAAATAGAAGATATTGCCTCTCAAAACCCCTCGCACGTCAAAACTCCATCCACACCACCTCATCCCCACCCACCAACCACTCTAAATAAACCACAACCAGGGTCTGTTCTTGCAGATCCAACCCCAGAAGACGTTCAAGGCCTATCAAGCTCGACTTCAAGAAGGGCCAACACCTCCAAACCTAGACAAAAGCTACCCTAGAGCAAATTTAGAGATTGAACGGACAAAAATGTGCATAAAAATGGTGGAATTGGCTCAAGCTATGTTTGAGGCCAATCAATCGTTCAATCAGACGAATGCTATTACTCCAGGTTTGCACTTCCAAGGTTTACTAGAAAGATTGGAGCTATTGGTAAATAAACCGCAAGTTTCTTTACCTCCACACGCTCAACTAATTATTGAAAGAGAAAGCTCATCACCAAAGAAAGTCTATGTTCCTGACTCCATAGATGATGGAGAACCTCTTTCAATTCAACAACACACTCAAAAGTTCTTGCGGGAAATACAAGAAGAGAAATGGGCCAACAAGAAGGATGTTCCCCCTCCTATTCTTGAGATTGATGACCTTCAGGATCAATTTCCACAAGACATCCCATCTATTTATGGAGACCAGACAGAGCAACAAGAAGTTGAACGATTAGATTTTGAATCTAATTCTTTACAAGAGTTGCCACAATTCACAGGCCCATGGGAATCTAAATCTCTCCAGATTAGATCTCCCACAATATTGATCAGAAATGAAGACTCGGTGATTCCAAGAAACACTGACATGGTGAAGAACACTAAGGTTCAGTGTCATCTCACGGTAGAGGAGCTGCTCAAAGCAAAACCTGAGCTATGGAATCACATGAAGAATCAGGTTCCCGAACTTGATTCCAAAATGCCAAAAGCAGGCTCTAAAGAGAAAGTTCCAGAGATACCTCTTGATAAAATAGGGGACATGACTGAAGGTGAAGAAGGTAATACTTATCTTCCAATCACCTACCAAGGTTACACAACCAAAGCGATCATAGATTCAGGTGCTGGTGCTGCTATTGTAACCACCTCCTTGTGGAAGCGATGGGGCAAGCCCACATTAAGACCAACTAGAATGAAGCTTCAAATGGCCATGTGGAAAGACCTCTAGGATTGCTCGAAGGGATAACTCTAACCACTTGTGGTGTAGAGTTTGAACACACATTTGCTATATGTGACTTTGAAAAAAATAATGTCTACAAGATGATCTTAGGGAGGCCCTTCCTATGAAAACTGCAAATAGTACAAGACTGGGGAACCAACTCCTTGTACTTGCAGCGCTTAGAAGTCACAACCAAGGTCAATTTGAAGGATTACACCTTCAGAGATGTACCACCCCTACAGTGGAATCCTATCCACAAAGAGCAAGAAGATTCAATCTCTTTGCATTCTAAGAGTTCATCTGATACATCTTGGATGCATGAAGATACCCATTTGTGGATGTGTAAGGTCGCAAAGGAAGAGGAAAAACGCTTAAAGGCAAGAGAAAAAGGAACTTCTCAAGGAGATAGATCAGTTAGAGACCCAGCCTATACACCGATGATATTTCCAGATGAGGAATTTGAGCCTCATGGTTGGGCAAAAATCCTAGCCACCATGGACATTGTTGTCAATGAAAAACAATGGACACCTCATTGTGATGAGGAGGGATATGATATTTCAGTGTTCATGTGTCAGCCCTTGCTAGAAGAATGTGACCCTAGTGAATTCATAAAAGAAGAAGAGAACGATGATGATCTAGAGTCCATTGTGATGGATAGTTGCTTTATTTCAGAGGAGCACTATCTAGAAGACATAGGAGTATTTACACAAAAAGAAGAAGAACCTCTCACAAGCATAAAAACGGTAAATTCAAAGGATGGGAGTGAAGGTAGTCAAAAGCAAACGAAAAGAAAAGTAGTGAAACAAGGAGAAGAAGAGCAATTGTTTGAAGTGCCAGAAAATTTCAAAAAATACGAAGTTGAGGACCGAAAAATTTTGGTACGAATGCCTAAGAGAGAGGCCACAACAGGAGAAGCATATGATAACAAAGAAAAGACCAAAAAAATCATAGTCGCCATTGAAGAGAACGAAGAGAGATGTACATACATAGAAGATGACCTAAGTAAAGAAGAGGAAGCAGAGTTAGTAGCTTTGTTAAGGGAATATAGGGACGTGTTTGCATGGCACTATAGAGACTTGAAGGGAGTAGATCCAAAAATTTGTTCTCATACGATCCCCATGATAGCAGATGCCAAGCCTACCAAACATAAGCCCTACACATATAATGACACTTATGCAGCCAAAATAAAAGAAGAAATTGATCGATTGATTGAAGCTAGATTCATTTATGAGATTGAGCATACTGAGTGGGTGTCCCCCATTGTAGTGGTGCCCAAAAAGAATGGAAAATTGCGAGTGTGTATTAACCTTAAAAAAGTTAATGCTTCTACAATCAGAGGTAGTTATCCACTTCCAATCACCAAACATTTATTGGAGCGTGTTGCAGGCAAGGAATTTTATAGCTTCCTTGATGGATTTTCAGGTTACAATCAAGTAGCCATTGCCCCAGAAGATCAACATAAAACAGCTTTTGCCACAGAGTGGGTAATCTTTGCATTTTGGGTGATGCCATTTGGGCTCACCAATGCACCTGCAACCTTTCAACGGTTCATGTGTCATGTCTTCAAAGAGTTCTTGCGAAAGAGCTTAGAAGTATATGTGGATGATTTATGTGCTCATTCCCAAGAGCGAAGATACCACATCCCTGAGCTCAAACAGATCTTCAACAAGTGTAGAGAATATCGAGTGTGTCTGAACCTAGAGAAGTGTGTGTTCATGATACGTCAAGGTAAAATCTTAGGTCACATTGTCTCTAAAAACGGAATATCAACAGATGAGGACAAGGTAAAAGCCATAGCGGAGTTGCCGAGGCCAAGGAATATTAAAGAGGTACAAGCCTTTATGGGCCATTGTGGATATTACCGTAGGTTTATTCACATGTATGCAATCATAGCTAAACCTCTTTATGGCTTGTTGACAAATTTTGAGTGGAACGACGAATGCGAGAAGTCCTTCAATGAGCTGAAGAGACGCTTGTGCACAGCACCAATACTGACCACTCCTGATTGGAATAAGCCATTCCATGTACATGTGGATGCATCCAATTATGCAATAGGATGTGTGATGTCACAACCAACTGGTGAAGGGAATTTAGATTTTCCTATAGCATATGCTAGCAGGCAATTGAACAATGCTGAACGAAACTACACCACAACCGAAAGAGAAGGTTTAGGCATGGTATATGCTGTGAAGAAGTTTAGACACTATCTATTGGCCAACAAGTTCAAATTTTTCACTGATCATCAAGCTTTATTATACTTGGTCAATAAACCTTGCAATACGGGACGCTTAGTAAGATGGTTCCTCCTACTAATGGAATATGACTTTGAAGTGGTTGTTAGGAAAGGTAAGACCCACCTCAGAGCAGATCACCTGTATCGCATCACCTCACGTGAGTCACAGCAAGGAGTGTTTGATGAATTGCCCGACGCCTATCTTTTCAATCTAGAAGTTGTTCCTAAATGGGCAAATAAGTTGGTACCAGTCCTAACCTTCGAACCCGCAAATAAGAATGTAAAAACAAAGAAGGATGAAATTGTAAAATCACAAAAATATCAAATATTGGCAGGAAGCATGTATAAACAAGATACCGAAGGTGTTCTAGCTTGTTGTGTTGAGGATGATGAACATATCAGTTGGTTGCAACAAACCCATGAAGAATTCCTAGGGAATCACTATTCTAAACAACAAACAATGCAAAATCTAAAACGATTAGGAGTGTATTGGCCTAGCATGGACAAAGAAGTTCATGAGTGGATTAGAAATTGTCCAGTGTGCAAAGGGAGACCCCCCGTGGAGCATGCCACCCTTTATCACGTGTCATTAATTCCAAACTAGAATGCTCCACTGGTAGAATTCATGAGATCGGGAACCTTACCCAAGGAGGCTAGTCTAGCAAGGAAACGAAGCATGGAGCAAGAAGCTAAAGACTACGCCTTCGTAGGAGACAACCTATATCGAAGAGGAAAAGATGGTTACTTAAGATTGTGCATTCACGAATCAGACTACTTGAAAGTCTTAGAAACTACCCATAGCAGTGTTGCAAGTGGACATTTTGGTCCTGATAGAGTAATTAAGACTATTCTATTCTCATGACTTTGGTGGCCCACTCCATATGGATGCATATACCTATGTGACGAAATGTGACACATGCCAACGAGCCGAGTATCCAATTAGAAAAGATGAGATGCCTTTGAGGCCAATGATGGGAGGACATGCATTCTCGAAGTGGGGCATAGACTTTGTAGGTCCTATTAACCCCCCAGCTAGAAACTCCCATGCGGAATACATTATTGTAGCCACGGACTACCTTACAAAGTGGGTAGAAGTAGAAGCCACAACGAAGAATGATGCTCAAACAACGGCAAAGTTCTTATTTGAGAATGTGTTCACGAGATACGGATTACCAATAGAGTTAGTAAGTGATAGAGGCACACATTTCTTGAATGAAGTAATCAAAAATCTTCTCCAAGAATTCTTGGTGATACATAAGAAGTCCGCCCCCTATCATCCACAAGCTAACGGACAAGCTAAGAGCACAAACAAGATCCTATGTAATGTATTAACAAAATTGGTAAATAATAAGCGCTCTGATTGGGATAAACAGCTTACATGCTGTTTGGGCTTACCGAGTTGCTTACAAAACGGTACTCAATGCTACCCCATTTCAGATGGTCTTCGGGCAGAATGTTGTGCTACCATTGGACTTCCTAATCCCAGCTTTGAAAGTAGCACAAGAGCATGAGTGGAATGGACACGAGTTATCCTCTAGGATCTTTGATCTCGAACGCTTAGGTGAGACAAGGCTACGAGCAGCGGTAGGCATTTATGCTGCAAAGAAAAGACAAAAGGCATACTTCGATGCACACATCAAAGATAAAGGCTTGAAAGAGGGAGACCTAGTGTTGGTTTATACATTAAAGCAACATGCCCGTAAATTGGAAAAAAGAGGATATGGACCCATGATCATTAATAGAATTTCCACTAGCGGTGCAGTTCAATTGGCCACACTAGAAGGTGATATCTTGCCCAACTATATCAGTGGTTGTCGAGTCAAGCTGTATCAAGAACCTCTTACAAAAGATATGCTACAGAGACTCAACATTGCTAAGAAGCGAAAAGAAGAAGAGTTAAGGGTTAGAGAAGAAGCACAGGCAGAGGCTAGAGAACGCATTAGGAGAAATAAGTTAAGACGCCTAGGCCTAGAATTCAATCGAGAGGCCCCAAGATACCACATGGCCATGTGTCAAACATCAAGTGCAATTGCTTCTCAATCGATCGATGCCCTTTTGTGACCATAGCGGTAGGACAAGGGAAGAATGCAAAGATTGTGAGAGCATTGATTGACTCAGGTGCAGCAACTAGTGCAGTTAGACTATCCTACTGTCAAGACTTGCAATTGAACATAAAGCTTATAGAAGCCTATCTCATAGGTTTGGGAGGTGTGGAAACCCCTTGTTTGGGCGAGGTGGAACTTCCCATCTACCTTCAAGTTGTTCCAATGAAAGTCAAAATGCTAATATGTCATGATGAGGACACTATCGAGCCACTTGTCCTGGGTCAAGATTGGATTTATGACCATGCAGTCAACTTGAACCTAAGAAGTCAAATCCTTCAAGTTTGGGCACATGAACAATGTATTACATTAGAATTAGACAATTGCATGCTCACAAATCCAAAGGTCACACATTCTCTTAGTTCTTCCGAAACTAATCTTCGTAAAGAAAATGTTGTGTGTGCCAAAAACCCTACGAAGCAAGAGGACTCAATCATGGAAGCACAAGCTCAAAGGCCAGCAAACCTCCCTTCTTCTTCACCTACTAATGCCAGTGTAACTCAACCAAAGAGGCAAGCAAACCAGACATCTGCTATATCAACTAGACAGATACAATTGGAAGAGGGACCGCTCTTGTGGATACATGATGGAATCTACCTCTCCAAGCACTGCATGGAACAACCACTACAACCAAGGTCTGTCTAGGACGACAGACTCTAGAGGGGGGGAGTGTTGAAGCTCAAGGTCAAGGACAAAGCATGGAAGTGCATCAAAGAAGTGGACACACAAGAAGAAGGAGCATGTAGGGAGCTCCAAGAAGCACATGTCAAATTTTCAAAAGAAATCCCTATAAAAATAGTGACTTTTGTCACTAAAAACCATTGTAAATACCATTTTCCATTTTTACAACTCCATTTTGTTCAAGCCAAGGAGACCTTGAGCTTGAGGAGTATTAGATGTATCATACTACCAATTTTCATAATTTTTAGATTCCATTTGAGCCCCCAAATAAGCCCTATAACCTAATTTTTAACTAGGCCGGACACTAGGTCTGGACAGGGCCAAAACCACTCAAAAACTATAAAAAGGGCTGGAGAGCTCAGTTTTGGAGGTAGCTTGTTGTAGATTTCAGCTTTGTAAGAGATTTCTTTTGTAATCGAAGCTTTACATTGTTCCACTCTTTTCTCTTACCTTGTGTGCGTGTGTGTGTGTATGTGTGTGCATGCTTGTGTGCTTTCACTCATGCACTTGTGCGCTTCACTTGCTCTTGGTCTTCATACCGGTCCTCACGTCTCCACGGATTGACATTTATGAGGTGGAGCTCCTCACGTTGGTACTCACCATTGTGCTAGAGTGACAATGTTGTATATACATGCAATGGTTGCCTCCACCTCTACTGCCCCCTAGAAAAAAGTCCTTGACAAATCTTCATAGAGTTCTTAGAACCAACTGAGTACAAAGGTAAAACACATATGTACAACCTTGTATCTAGATTCCCATATTTTAAATGGACAATCAAATAGAATTCTGATGTGTTTGAGGAAATTATAGACTTTCTTGAGTCTACATCCAACCTTATGAGGGTAAGTGGGTCCTTTGTGACCTTTTGATCTGCATTCATAAAGGTGATGAAGCTTTTATGAAGAACCTTAGGTGCTTCATGAAAATTTCTAAGGATGCAAGGCATCTATTGGATGACACAATGCCCTTAATAACATGCTATAACAAGAAGAAGAGGATGGGTACTAGGTACCTTTCTTACATTGCCACAAAAATTTTCATCATCCATGAGGGGCTTGAGCCTGCATCCAAGGATCTCCCCAGGCTTGTCACAGGGGGGGTTGTTCACAAGAAAAATGAATGGAGGCCATTAACTTAGCCAAATAGAGTGGATTAGTTCAATGAGAGTTTCCTAGTGGTGTGGAGGACAAATTGTGCAAGAAAGCAAACATGGAAGAGCACCCACCATCAAATCTCAACCCCTCTTACCACACAATATCAGAGGTGGAAATTGAATTTCTCCTCATCATCCTTGTGGATGGATATGATTTTATATTTTTCCATAATATTGAGAAGGCATTCAGACTTCGCCTTTATGAACATCTAAGTCATTTTTATACAATGTCAAGTGTTTCACTTGATGATACATCTAATCTTTTCAAAAAGAAATTCATCCCATTAAGTGATTTTGTGGCAAACACCATTGCTATGGTGTGTGAACATATTTTGAATGATGATAAAAACAACACCATAGAACAACATTATATTGAAACATTAGAAAGAATAATGAAGAATAAAATTTCTACATCCCTAGTAGAGCAAAGTGGGATGGCCCACTCTAGCACAGATCTTGATGCTCCTAGAAGGGCAAAAGAAGAACACAGACCTCATGATGTGAGTGGTATTAAGGTATTGAATAATTTATCTTAATATGATTTGAACTTGAACTAATCATTTTCTTCTCTTACAAGAAGCCATTGTAGTGAACAAGTGCGTTGCCAGATCTAGCCTGGGTATCATCCATCTTGTGGAGGTGGATCATCTTTGGCAAACAACATTGGAAAGTTGGCAAAGGGTGATTTTGTTATCATTCATAAATGTTACACTCCTCAAGGACACTTCATGACCTCGTGCTTGAAGGCCTTGAGCAAAGTTTTGTGTTTATCTACAATCATGCAAGGAGTAATTACGTACTTTGGTTAGGAAATATAATAAAGTAAAGTCTACAATCTAAGGGTCCAACCGATTGAGATAGATCTCAAATTGGACATTTCTTGGTCCTTCATATATATATGACCAAAGGTATTGAGACTAGACCTACATAGAAGGTCATGCTCTCTTGTAAACAAGTGATCCACTTCGCCTAGTGGTTAAGTCTCAAGGGTGTGAAGGAAGAGAACTAGGCTTCAACCCCCATGGGGAGCATGGGGGGTGAATTCTACCAAAAGAGCTCTAGAACCTTCGAGATGCATCCACTTGAGTACTATAGCTAACTGAGACACTTGGCACAGATGTAGTTACATGGTTGAAAATTGGATGGTTAGTATCCACCTATCCTAGTAGGTAGTCCTAAGATAGAGCTATATATATATAGAGGCATATGGTTTGGAGGAGAGTCATCTCTCTAACATGTGGTGGTTGTAATCAGTCCCTTGCATTGGTATTATAGCTTAGCTTCCATGGAGACTGTTGGGGGATTCTTAGACAAGAAGGAGTTTGAGGGTTTGTAGGAGAAAAGGGAAGAAATAAGAAGAGAAAATACACCTGGAAGCTTCTGCCGATTGATTACAGTAAGACAATTACAATGTTTGAAGTACAAGACAAGCCAATACCTCTGTGCACAATCCCACAGAGTGCCCAATTACAAAATACCAAATATCCCAAAGTCTTCTTGCCGCCGCCTCCTCTGCACCAGACCTCCACCTGCTTCAAGCTTATCCTTGTGCACACCTTGCACCAAGCTTCCACAAAGGGGGAGGAGTGAATACCTTCTGTCGGCACGCGCACACTACAATGGGACCTTGAGATACTTGGGGGGACTAGCTTAGCACTCTCTGCACAATCCCTTAGTCACTCTCCATGCACTCCTTCACTTCCACTTCTTTGCGTCGCACACTGGTGACCCTTGCACTTCTCTCTCTTGCTTCCTTTTTGACTATGCTTCTCTTGCTTACTCTAAGATTGGTCCAAGAATGGCCTTGCCTTGATTTGAGTGTGTCGATCACGTACGCTCCTAACTGCAGTGGTATCTTGGTGCTCACTTTGATGTCCCAAGATTGTCTTACCAAGTGGCAGCCAACGACTCACTGTTTTGTCCTGTAGTGACTTTAGACTAAAACCCAAAATTTTAATGGGGGGCCATACTTTCACCTGTGCATACGTTGCCGCTTCACATACCCTCACATTTCCTTTTAAGTCTTCACTTTTGCACATAAGGGGGGTTTCACTTGAACCTTCCAAAACACTTTAAAACACACTTTGAACCTTAGGGAAATTAGAGAAAATACCTCTGCCACCTACAACCCACTTTCTCCAATTTACCCTTTGTGGACAATTAATTGTGCACCACCTGTGCACTTTGACACCTGCACTTTAGCACTTTGACTCTGCACCTGTTGACTTTGACCTTGACCTTGTTGACTTTGACCAGTTGACTTTGACCTTTGAGTTTGACTGTGATTGACTTTGACCAACTTGACTTTTATGGGCTCAACAGAGACCTTGGTGGGTTCATCATCATCTTCTTCAATGTAGAATTTTCATAGAGAATTTGAATGACATCACCTTCCCCATAGAATGGACTTGATTTTATGTCATATACTTCCAAAAATAATTTGTGATTTGATTCATAGTTCAGGCCAAGTATCCCAAAGGGTTTGAACGTACAACTTCAAGGATGCAAAAAGATATGCTAACCATATACCCAACAACTCATTCTTCTTTGATTCGATTCTGTATTATTCTATAGGACATTGCTACTTGATATTCTTAAGCTCGCCACATTAGTTATGCCTGCATTCACATGAAAATGAGAGATTGAATCAGAAATGTTGAATTTCTTTTTTCTCCTGCCCAAAGTAGCAAAAGAGTTCGATGGATGTAGCAACATGTGTTGAATCTGAGACAACAAAGCTTTTCAAGCTATTTGGATTAAATCTATAGCTATCCCCAATGCTGCATGTAAAAGTAAATTCTTTTTTATCATTTTTAAGCATGGATAACTAGACCAGGAGAGAAAATTTAAACACACCCATCTGCACTTGATGGGTTTCGAGCATGCATCATTGAGTGCATTGATACTCAAGCTATCCACAAAGGACAAGGCTCAGTATGAGATAAGCTTGTAGTTTTATCCTATACTCGCTTTGGAGCAACAAAGGAGGTGCACAAATTCAAAATAGAGTGCCATGAAAATTTGTAGATAATGGATTTTGAACCCGTGTTCTTAAGACACTCACACTACTCTAGTATAAAGAGCACCAACCTTGATGCAATAGCTACCTTTACCCAAACCGCTAGTTTTCGAATTGTACAAGGTGTTTCTTAGTCAATTTTTATAGTAAAAGAATAGGAAATTTGGAAATACAAGTTTTGGACCCATGGCAACTTTGAGGAAGGCATGATATACAATTGTGTCCTTGCATAAGATTTACTAAATCTTTCATGAATTTGTCATTGGTGTGATGTCCATTGGACTTGAACTTGATGGGATAAGACCTTAAACATTTCCATGAAGGATCTTATGGACCAGTTTGAAGGAAGGATTTAATTTCAAGAGGATTTTGTACTAAAGTCATGCAAGTGGAGACCTCAAGGGTTGAAAATGGTTGTTTTTCTGGACCAAAGGATGGATGTAGCTATTTATTCAAGCTAATTTTTTTCCAAGTTCATGTTTTTATTTCAATATTTTCTTTTTTGTTTGATTTCATGTAGATTGCATCTAATCATCATCGAATCATAGCATAAGTCTTCTCTTTTGATAATGTTTATGAGCCTTTTGAGCGATCAATGAAAGAAAAACAAACAAGCATAGATGTATTGGAAAACACATCAAGCACTTGTTTCAATCTATGAATCATCATTTCAACTTCATGCATGGAAATGAATGATTGTTTGTGCATTTCTCTTTCCAAAAGAATGTTTTTATGCACAACACAATCCTCCTTCTTGTTTAAAAAGGTATTTGATGCATTCAAGCATGTGCACTTGCATGTTTATATCTTCTAAATGAAGTCAAGTTAGTATGTTTGTGCATGAATGCATGGTATGCATGCATTGCAAGCTCAAGAATTACTTCAATTTTATAAGGGCATGAAAAACAAATTATGTCAACACATGCATGTATGCACATGCATTTGCATGCAAGCATATGCATTTGCATTCAAGCACATCCATTTGCATGCAAGCATATGCATTTGCATTCAAGCACATCCATTTGCATGCAAGCACATGCATTTGGCATGCAAGCACATGCATTTGTATATGAAAATTAATGATTGTTTGCTAAGTAGATAAATGAATGTAATTTTCTAGAAGTTACCTTACTTTTTAAATGCTCAACTTAGACATTAGGAAAGAACGAAAACTAGTTAGTTGCAACATTATTCTAGCTACCTTTTAACTCAAGTACCTAGTCATTCTTCCCAAGTTGATACTTCGGTATCACATATTTAATGACGGGTTACATTAAGTATGTTAGATGTCTTGCTTAGTAAAAGTAGGCATAAGAAAATAAAAAATTCATTTTTCTTGTCATCTTGATGAGCAAGAAAACATGAATACTTGCAAGCCTCTAAACTTTATGATGACTCTAAGTGCAAAAGATACTTAGAGAATCATAAAGTCAAGTTAAGAAAGAGATTTTACACTTTCTTTTGTAATTTCTCATGCATATAAGTAGGATGATAACTTAAGAAAATTTTCATAGTTCCATGTGCACTTGGAAATGAAAGCTCTCACTTGATTCCATCCGAAGGAGTGATGAAAATGAATAAAGAATTCTTAGACTTCGCATCAATTGAACTTTGATGTTCAATAGATAATTTGACCAAATTCTTCTTTTTTAGAAGGATTAGAGAGTTACTTTTTGGTTTCATTTAAGATGATTGTGGGTTAAGATGAAACCCTAGACAAGTGATCTTTAGGAATTGCTACTTCGTAAAGATAAGACATTAAATGAAATAGCCCAGTCTTCTATTTCATGAATAGTACATTGTTCCTATCATATTCAAGGTGAACTTTTCTTTTGGGAATACAAGAAATTCCAAGAAAGATATCTTCATTGATCCAATTTTTTCCCAAAACAAGCCATAAAGTTCATGAATCTGATAGGAGAAGTATGTGAAGATGTCCTTTTGAAAAATATTATAAAGATAGAAGTTATCACGTGCTAGAAGCTTCAATTTCTTTTCACTTATATTTTCTAGAAAAAGAGGATAAAACCATAAAGCCTAATTGATGGTTAGGAAAAGAAGACAATGAAGTGTTCAAAGTAACATTATTATCTATTGGTTCAATCATTATCACATGCTTGTACATTAAACTATGCAATCACAATGGATTGTTGAAATATGTCTAAAGTACTCTGGTAACATTGAAAGATTGACCAATGATAATAATTTTTGCTTCAGATATTTATCCTTTAGTTTGATACTCAAGAAATGAACACAATTAAAGGAATAAAGTTTCTAAATATTTTCTAAATTCTAAAATTCCTTTCAAATCTCCTTCCAGTAGTGCAAAAAATTCCAAGATGAATCATTTGCTCATGTTTTTAATTCCTTAGAAGGAATCTCAAGTATTGGAAGAATCAACTACTCCCTATAAGTGAGAATGGAACTCTTCAAGATCATTAGAAAACAAGTGGTTCCCCAGGATTCCCAAACTCTGAAGGGCAATAGCACATGCTTGGACTTGAGTTGAGGGAAAGGTCTCTAAAAAGCCCGTGGGTAATCAAAGAAGCTTTCCATAGTTCAAGAGATCTTAACGATAAAGACTCAGTCTTTATTATTGTTATGAGATCAACAAAACTTGATCAAGCTTGGCAAGGTTTGTCCAAGAACTTGCAATTGGGACTACTCCAAAGTTTTCCCATGTATTGTCAATCAAACTCCTTTCGGGAATTTTTCACTTAAATTCCATCTATCCAATGGAAATTTTGAAAAGAGTAAGCTGCTCCAAGTTTGAGCAGAGTAAAATGTTTCAGCTATATAGTCTGCAACCGTGATGAGGGTAATTAAGTCTCTAGAAGGTAAAACAAAAAGTTTACCTATCCTTAAAAGGATTTTGGTGAAATCCAAAAAGCATGCGCCAATGCTTAGACTTAAGCAGTAGAGAGATTCTTGTAAAGTCCTCAGATATCTACTTAAAGATTTATTAAGAAAGGAATCTAATGAGAAAAAGTGAAAAACTCTTGTCACTACAAATTTTTAAGTCAAACCAATCAAACTTCAATTTGAGAAATTCAAGAACCTCGAATTATAATTACTTTTCTTTTGAAAACCCTAACAAAGAAGGATGTATGTTCTATACAAAGGTTTTCAAGTTTCCAAATTAAAAGCACGAAATCATGAAATGATCATGTGAAGGAATCAAGACCTAGAATATCAAGTTAGAGGTAATACCTGAAACTTCAAAATTCTTTTAAAGAATTTAAGTGAGAAGGTACTCTATAAAGATATGTTTAGACTTTAGGATACATATCACTTACATGTCAATGTAAATAGAAAATAGGGGCGTATGGGACACCAAATTTTGTACTTAGATTGATGTAGGAAAGATGGTATGGGACATCAGACCGTGGGATGATAATTATATTTTAGTCCTAGAATCTTGAAGTTAGATTTGATACTAATGGGAATCAAAACTTCAAGGGAGAATTTTAAATTTGTTGTCCTACAAAGTTTGTTTCGGCTACTTTGGCATAGTTTATGCACTCTTGATAGACATGCATTCATTATGTTATACATCATCAATATGTATCTCATGCATGGGCTGAATGTCATGCTCATTTTCAGCCATATTTTGACGCAAATGTCCAGCCATATGTAGCTAGAAATTTCTAGCAGTTCTAACCATGTTGATAAAATTTCAGCCATGTTTGGCTGAAAACTCTCTTCATTTTTAGCTCTATTTTGTTGGAACATTTCAACCCTTTCAACTTCACTTGGCTGGTGTACACGCCCATAGTCTATCACACCACTTTGGAACAAGGGCATGAGTGTATCAACCACATCTTGTGAGCTAACTTTTGGCTGTTTTTTGCATTCAAGTAGAGGGAAAACTGAATTTTTGGCAAATACCACATCTCAACTCGCAATAATTGTGTCCATAAATGAATTGTACAAATTATATCCCTTAATTTAAGCCTTATAACCAACACATCTACATTTCTCTGCCTTGTCATCAAGTTTTTAATCAACAGATTTACGATCTGGTATAGAAAACAATAACTAACAAAGTGATCATTGATGGTGGGTTAGATGTAAATATTCCTACACTTAGCATTTGTACTAAGCTAGGATGGAAGAACGTCAAACCACACCTTTATTTGTATGGATGTTTGATCAATTATGAGTGCAACCCATAGGAATTATTAGGGACATTCCAATTATGATGCAAGGAGCTACCTTTCAAATGATTTTTTTTGTCTCGAATCCTACAAGGTCAAATGTGGACTAACACTTGCTTATTTAATGGCCATGGCTCAAGTAATCCAATGCAATATAGGATTGGTCCAACAATCAATTATCGTTTTCACAAGGAATTATAAGATAGATAACCACTTTTGGTGAAGTGCCATTAGTGTCAAACTATTGAATTTGCAGAATCCACACACCTTGTAAAAGGATCAATAGAGGATGAAGAAGAAGCATTTTTTAATTTCAATCAAAATCTTTTTACCATTGGCAATATTAATGTCTACTATGTCCCCACACAAAAATTTTACCCTCACATAAAACTATCGAACACTAACACAATATACCTAATTAGAGAACAAGATGAACATTTCTTGGAAATGCTTCCATGGAATTGTCTAACCATATAAGCATTAATGAATATCAACATAAATTTATATTTTAGGAGTTGCAACCAATCCCAAAACTATCAAGATTTGTGGAAAACTACAGAAGCCTTTTCGATATCAGCTAATCAAACTCCTTATAGATTTCTAGGATGTATTTTCTTGGGATTACATGGATATGTAGGGACTTGAACCTAAATTCTATCACCATCACATATTATTAGAACATCATGCTCTTCCTAGAATAAAAGAGGGATAAAGGATGAATCTAAATATATGTTAATCATGTTACATAGGTTTAAGGATTTATACTAGCATACATACCTAAACACATTAGGAGTTATAGTTTAGATATTTACACAAGAATACATATATAAACACATAAAAACATGGCATTTAGGGTACAAGCATACACACCTAAAGACATAAAGAAATAGGGTTTAGAATATGTACAAGCATACATACTTATAAAAACATAGGGTTTAGGGATCTATACAAGCATACAAACCTAAACACATAAAGAATATGGATTTAGGGATTTCTACAAGCATACATATCTAAACACATAGAAACATAGGGTTTCGGAATTTGTGAAAAATACCTACATAAACACATGAATACATATGGTTCAAGGATATATACAAGAATACATACCTAAACGCATAAAGAATTAGGCTTTAGGGATTTATACAAGCATACATACCTAGACACATAAATGAATATGGTTTAGGGATTTATACAAGCAGGTAAATATGTAAGTATGTAAATATTTATATATGTAACTATTTATGTATGTATGTAAATGCATGTATGATTATCTATGGTTTTGAATAAGCATGTTTTCTAGTTTTAAAAAAATTAGTGTTTGAATATTGTAGTTATCTATGGCACCTAGCAGTAGTTACCCTCGGGCTCATCTAGAGGGAAAAAAACATGTCCTTGCAATATTTGCAAGCATCAAATTGCAAGGAAGGTAAGATTAACTAGAGAGTAAGTGTGAAAATATGGAGTTTTTTATTGTAATATTTTATTGGTTGAAAAATATGAATCACATGGGAGAGGCTTAATGCATTCAAGTGACATAGAGACAATTCATGATCCAAAGAGACTAAGAGTAGTAATCCAAGAACATGTTGAAATCACCAATCAAATAGGGAATGAGGGAACGGAACACATTATTGATGCATTTTTTGATAATATTACTAATGAAGATGAACATGATTATGGAAATGATCATTAGGAAAGTACCACTAATACTAAAAGGTGAATTATGAGCATTGGCTTGGAAAACATTATTTAAAGATGCAAATATCTGTCCTCTTCAAACATGTCTTTTGTTTATAAATTTACAAGCATTGTACGGTTGGTCAGATGCAAGCTGTTCACTTCAAGAGGGATGGATTACGACAAGATCCATGCATATCCAAGTGATTGTCTCTTCTATAGAGAGGAATTTGCATATCACGAAGAATGTCTCAAAGGTGGGAAAAATGATAGATTCACTTGGAGAGTTTGTGTTGATAAAAGTATATCATTTTCCTATAGTTATTAGAATAAAGAATATGTTTCGATGTCCCTCTATAGGAGGTTTGATGCAATGGCAAGCATAAAAAAAGGTATATATCATTTGCATGTACGCTCCAGGGCATAAAAACATGTTGAGCAACAAATTTAAAATCGAGCCTCGAAATTTATGATTGTTCTTAGCTACGGATGAAGTGAATCCTTATGGTTTAGAAAGTTCTTCGTGGAGTACATGACATATGTGTTTATTGAATTACAACATTCCAACATGGCTTACAACCAAGAGAAAACACTTGGTCATTTTTTTAAAGGAAGTCTAGTGTGAGGCCTAGTCTCCCAGATATGCTTGAATTCATTGAAAGTACAAGTGAACTTGGGATTAGCACCCATGGGACTCTTCGTATCCCATAGTGACGGGATTATATGCCCAACACATCTGAAATTAGAGAGCCTCAAAACCCACTATGGTAGAACTTGGGAAGGGAAATCCCTAAGGCTAGATGACTTAATTCATTTTGATGGGAAAATGATGGTCGAAAGGCCAACCGATTTCAACAAGGCAAAAGGCATTTATCCTAGCCTCATGAAGGCATGAGGCGCATCCGTAATCACAAGGAATCAAACCCTCAATCTCCACCCTAGATTTGAAGCAACACCATCACTCGTATCCCTGTGTCCCTACATCATACCAGGGATCAGATGCTTGCATACCTGCTCATACCTGCTTACACAACACTTTTCCCCATCTCATGGTTTCCTTCCACAAAACCATGTCATCTCTACATCTTCCACAATCCCAATGATAAATGCATGGAAAAAACTAAAAACTAAAAAACATCAATGACACCATCACAGGTGTGATTCTCCCAAGATTGTCTTGCAAGCACACATAACTCCTTTCTCAACTCCTTCTAAAGTGTATCAGGTTGCAAGCCCCATCCGATCTCGAAGACCATCCTACAACATGTGGACAACTAGTACACATGACATTACTTCAATAAAAGCATGTACATGCTGGAATTACCTTTGCAGAGTCCTCCTTTCATCGTCGCACCTGCCTTATCTGCAACTCAACAACAAAAGATCAATCCAAAAAAATATATATAACAAAAGATAATCAACGAAACCATATATAACCATGCATCGATATTTGGGAAGTCTCCTGCTCGCCATATACATATAAGTCTAAAACATAGCCTCACTCACGCTCCGAAAAACCGATCATACACAATGAGATGAGACACAGGTAAAGAAGTCTTGAGGAGCATGCACACTGTTGGAACTGAAGGACTCACCAGGCAAGGAAGCTTACAAAGGGAGTCAGAGAGAAGAGAAAGTACAAGCAGACATAGCAGTCAACGACGATCTGGCAAGTAGGCCAATATTTTTTCAGGACACTAACGCATATAAAAGAGGTGGACACACAAGGAGAAGGAGCAAGTAGGGAGCTCCAAGAAATGTATGTCAAAATGTTATTAGAAACCCCTACAAAAATAGTGATTTTCATCACTAAAAATCATTGTAAATACCATTTCATATTTTTGTAGCTCCATTTTGTGCAAGCTAAGGAGTCCTTGAGCTTGAGGAGCTTTAGAAGTACCTACCTGTCAGTTTTCACATTTTTTAGACTTCGTTTGAACCTCCAAATAGGGTAGAGAACCTAATTTTTAACTAGGCCGGACACTAGGTCTGGACACGGCCAAAACCTAGTCAAAAACTATAAATAGAGCTAGAGAGCTCATTTTTGAGGTTAGCTTGTAATTGATTTGAACTTGTATGAGCTTTTTGAAAGTAATCTAAAGAACTCCATTGCTTCTCACTCTTTGTCTTGCCTTGTGTGCACGTGTGTGTGTATGTGTGTGCATGTTAGTGTGCTTCTCACTCACGCACTTGTGCCTTCACTTGCTCGAGGTCATCATACCATCCTCACGTCTTCCCGGATTGACATTAAAGGAGGTGCTACTCATCACTGAGCTACACCAAATTTTGGCACCGTTGCCGGGGATCCAGCTTTGAGGACGAGCGTGTGATGGTAAGACGTAGATTTGAGACGTTGGCATTGTAGGTAATTTATTCACTCTTCTTATTTTTCTCTTTCTTACCTCACCACCATCATCACCATCATCATCATCACCATCTCCCACATCCATCTCCATCATCGCAAAAATTTTCAATTTTGATCTTATCACCTTCTCCATTCCATTTCCCTCATTCCACTTGTGAGAGAGAGCGAGAGAGCAATAGTATGTGCATTGTTTTTGCATGTTTGTGAGTTTTCTTGCGGGATCCAGCTGTATCATCCCCTCCAGCATGCTGCGCAGGTACAAAAAAACTCAGAAACTGTCTCTGTGTCGCCGACCTCTGTCGATCGCGATCAACAGAAAATTTGACCAATTGGTAAAACTAAGTGCACCACTAGGACCAGCACAAAGAGCACATTCCAAATCACTAAACAAAATTGAAAAATTCCGTGTTTCTCTGTCAATCGCGACCGACACCATCGATCGCGATCGACAGCCACGATCGACAACATCTGTCAATCGCGACCGACAGACCTCTCGATCGCGATCGACAGACCCCATGACCGACTGACTTCCATGTAGGACCCTGTCAATCGTGATTGACACCATCGATCGCGATCGACAGCCACGACCGACACCTCTGTCAGTCGCGATTGACACCGTCGATCGCGACCGACTGAATTTTGACGATTGACTGAATTTCACGCGTTGCCACGTGTCCATCGCGACGGACACATCCCCGATTGACTGAAATCACGGCAAAAATCTCGGAAAAAGTGTCGATCGCGATTGACAGGACTCACGACCGACTCTGTCGATCGCGATTGACACTGTCAATCGCGACTGACGTGTCGATCGCGACCGACAGGCCCCAACGGACACCTCTGTCAATCGCGATTGACAGACCTGTCGATCACGATTGACAGGCTTTTCGGCCAAAATTTTAGGGTTAATTTTTCCAAGTCCTTGGGGAATTTTGGGCATAATTAGAGAGTCATTAGTGATTTGTGAGGTCCCTACACATGTGTTCTTGAGAGAAACCCTATGATCTGTCAGCCTGTTTGAACCCTGTTTTAGCACCAGAACCCTGAACTGTCATACCTTTCTCATACGAAATCTGTTTGCGGTGATTCTTGTCTTGTTGGAAAGCTCGTGGGGAGTACAACCAAAACTTCCACTAGTTATAGTTAAATTAAGATCAGGATTATTAGATAGGGTATTTTGAAGTTGACCATACCCAGGGGGAACAAAATTCAGGGATCTCTAGAATTGTTTTCCAAATAAATCACAATGCAAATTGGTGTTTGTGTTACATGAATGAAAGTGATTGGTTCTGTCTTTGGAATTTAAGTCTTGAGCTAACTTTGGAACTCTTACAGATCTATTGAGAGCATCGAAGGGCATTCTAAGCAAGAGTAAGTGCAAGCTTGGGAACACGCTTCCTGGGCACCCAAGGGCAACCAAGAAGGAAACAAAAGGTTGGAAACTCTCAACTCCCTCTGTCAATTCCTAGCTTAGGCTAAGAACGACTAGTGATAGGAGTAGGCCAGGGCGGCGATAGGCATTTATCAAGTTGAAGACTACCTAAATACTCAAGTTCAAGCTAACGACATAATCTTTGTACGGTCGAGAACTTTAGGGGAAAAGAACTTAACGTGGAACTATCAACTTCAAGTGCAGAAATACACTCAAGTATATCTGACGACGTGATATCAGACAAGACCATAAACACAATAATCAACATAAGAAAGAATCAAGTAATTGGTACAAAAGAACTCAGCAACGAGGTTGTACTTGGGCAAAATAGGGGCTACTTAAATAGGCATATGAACCTTAGATCAGGACGGCATCTAGTAAGGGATAGACAAAGTCTTAGGTCTTCAGAGGCTAGCGTTAATCATACTGCTAGGTCTTGGGCCCAGCAGTTGAGCCACCACTCGCATTACCCTAGCTCTGAGACTAGTGAATCAGAGATGTCTCAAGGGATGGACAAACCTACAGGAAGTTCAGGTGTGCCATATCTGTATAGGGTAGAAGGCCCTTACAAGACGCAACTCGAATACCTTAGGACCAACCGATTAGGTGTTAGCATCTATGAGGATGGCCTAGGAAGATCTGTAGTATAGATTAAAAACCCTGAACAATCCATTGGAATAGAACACCCAGCTGTAAAGTTTGAAAATGGAGCATACTTGGACAAAGAAGGAACCATATACGTAGTCACCAGTCACCCAGATAGGACAGATGAATTCGGTAACGTGATCCCAGAAGCAGACTTAGGTGACCTAGAGCAAGGAAACATGGGTGCAGAACCCAGGACCCCTCGAGGGAAATCTGTTCTTACTAGAATCCTCAATCCCGAGTGGGTCCCCCAGGACAACAAGAGTATAGATCTGCTTCTGAACCGAGAGACTGACGAAGCCTTTTGGAGGCATAAATCTGATCAGCCAAATGATATAGGAACAATCATGATCTATGAGTTTAAAGATCCAGATAGCCCAGGCGGAGTGACCTACCTAGATCACGCTTCAGAGAGGATCTTTGTGGTTACAGAACATGATAGACATGCTTATACTTGGAAGGGTGAATTTGTTTTCCCCCAACCAAGATCAAACGTGTCCTATGGTCACCCTGGAGCTGGAACATCCCAAGCTCATGGAACTCAAAGAGACAGAAGTAGAGATAGGCCAGAAGTAAGCTTTGCCAACCCAGGGGGCAGAGAAAGAACGAGGGCGAAAACAAATAGAGTGGAACCTGATGTACTTAGAGCTCACAGGAATCAAAGAAATGCGGATGAGTTCCCTCCACCACGACCTAGAGAGCACACAAGGACTTTGAGACCGACTCAGCTAGTTAAGTCCATGAAGAACTACTTCGATGGCACTGGAGATCCATACGATCATGTGGCTGAGTTCAGGCAAGTCTTGAGAGCTCAACAAGTTGAAGATCTGTTCACGCAGTACAATGCCTTTGGTCTAACCCTTAGGAACACTGCCCTAACATGGTTTTAGCCACTAAACGAGAGGCAGTTCAGGAGCATAGACCAACTTCTAGAGGCATTCATTATCGAATTCTCTAAAAGTGGCATAAGACATAACACTTCCTCGCTGATTCACAGCTTCAAGCAAACCCCTCAAGAAACCATGAGACTTGCTGGAAGAAGATTTAGGCAATACTTAGAGAGATGCCCTGTCCCTGAGTTACCCACACCAGCTAAGCAAGTGGCTTTGTTCTTGGATGGATTGCTAAGTACCAAATTGAGATCATATGTGTACTTGAAAGACCCTAGGACTATAGAAGAGTGTGCACGCATGTGCATCGACATTGAGGATAACCTAGGGGAGGAGTTAGAGCTTTCCAAGATATACAAAGATTCAGATAGTGCCTCTAGCCTCTCTTCCACGCAATCCACATCAATTGAGGAATTAGCAGAGAAAGTAGCTCAGAAATTAGGTGTCACTAACAAACAGATCCCAAGATTTGCCCCTGTGAAAAGATGTTATACTTGTGGTGGTGACCATATGGCAAATGTATGTCCCATTATGGCTCAACCCCAAGTAAATCCTAGTAGCCAGTACTGCACCATAGAACGAAGATACACAAATCACACCGCACAAGACTGCCCATACAATAAGCAAGTTGTTAGGCAAACCTACCCTCAGCCATACCCTCAACAAGGCAGATACCAGAGTCCATACCCACCACAACAGTATACTATGCCTCAGCAAAATTACCAACTGCAATATCAGGCCCAACTGAGACCTCAGCCAGTGCTAGCACAACAACCACCTGCTCCTACTAATGTGATTCCAGTAAAGTATGCTGCTGCAGAAGAAAACCTGAATAGAGCTATAATCCCAGTAACCCCATTGCTATCAGAAAGTGACCCCAGTGACCATAGTTTCGATTCTACACATGTTGATAGCCCCCAAGCCTACTACATGCAGTCTCCTGAACATGGTGAGTCCTACTATAGTGAAGAGCCAAATGAACCTAGTTGGGAGTCAGATTACACAAACATCATGTACGCAAACCCCAACCGTAGACCTCAACCTAGGCAAGTAAGACCCCCATTCCCTAGAGGACCATGCTACAGATGTCAGGGAGATCATCTCATTCGTTATTGTCCCTTGCCTCCACCTACACAACCCCAATCAGTGACGATCCAGGGCTATTGCCAAGAGTGTGGAAAGGAGCATCTCTTACGAGACTACCCAAAGAATCCCAATAATATGCCAAAAATCAATCCTATCAATGTTATTGGGTTAGTAGTAGACTCTACAGGAAGTGTGACGTCCACTACACCAGTACAGGTAGTCACTAGAGCTCAGGCATTGCAACAGAACCCAGGTGTAGGCCAGGAAAAGAGCCCAGATGTTAGTGAAACGGAGAGCATGACAAAGAAGAGGACTAGAGTCTGGAGAGATAGTCGTGAAAGAATGAAAAGACAATGGGCAAAGAAAATGAGTGAACTCGAGGAAAGCCTCAGAGAAACAAAGGCCAGGATAACTGAACTCACATCTCAAACTCCCTCTCACACTACTCCACCACCATTCCCATCTCCATCCAACCTGCCACCTTCCAACCCACCTCACACAATTCCACCACCCCCAAGAGTAGGATCAGTCCTAGCAGATCCCACTCCCGAGGACTTAAACATGATGCTTAAAGCATATCAGGCCAGAATCCAAGAAGGGCCAAACGTAATTGATCATGAAAAGTGCTACCCTAGAGCAGAATTAGAGCTTGAACAAACCAAAATCTGTGCCAAAATGGTGGAGTTGGCTCAGACCATGTTTGAAGCCAGTCGCCTATTTAACATCTCTAGTTCAGCGAAGACACAGTTGCACTTTGATGGACTGTTAGAAAGAATAGAGAAGCTAATTGCACAATCAGAAAAGGAACCCGCCTCTCAAAATAAGGGCAAGGCAAGTGAAAGAGTAAGCCTTCCTGCCTAGGAAGTCTATGTGCCTAACTCTACGGAGCCAGACACATCTTCTTCTATGAATCGGTTCACACCAGAATTCCTACGAGAGATTCAAGAAGACAAATGGGCTAAAGAAAGTGAAGTCCCTCCTCCCATTGAACTTGTGGATGATGCACACGACCAATTCCCACAAGACATCCCATCCATTTATGAGGAGCAGGAGAGTACTCAGTCTCACGAGAGATTAGACTTTGAGTCTAATTCCATACAGGAGCTACCCCACTTCACAGGCCCATGGGAAGCTAAGTCCACATGTATGAGAGCACCCACAGTCATGGTAAGAAACGAAGACTCAGTCTTACCTAGGAACATAGAGGTAGTGAAAAACACTAAAGTACAGTGTAACCTCACCTTAGAAGAGCTACTCAAAGTAAGGCCATAGCTATGGAAACATGTAGCCAAACAAGTACCAGAGATAGCAAAACCTCGTTCCCAGGTAGGATCCCAGAGAACAGTGCCAGAAATACCATTGGACAAGATAGGAGAAATGAGTGAGGGCGAAGAGGGAAATACATATCTTCCTATCACCCATCAAGGATACACCAGCAAGGCCATTTTAGACTCAGGCGCAGGAGTTGCAATTGCTACCACTTCCCTATGGAAGCGTTGGGGCAAGCCAGCACTCAGGCCCACAAGGATGAAATTGCAAATGGCCGATGGTCACATAGAGAGACCCCTAGGGCTGTTAGAAGGAATAACCCTCACCACATGTGGTGTTGAGTTCGTGCATACTTTTGCTATATGTGATTTTAGCAAAAATCATGCCTATGAAATGATCTTGGGACGACCCTTTATGCGACAGTTGCAAGTGGTACAGGACTGGGGAACCAACTCCTTGTACCTGCAATACTTAGGTGTTACGACCAAAGTGAATCTCAAAGATTACTCTCATAGAGATGTCCCTCCTATCCAATGGAATCCCATCCATAGAGCCAAAGATGACACGGAATCGGTGCATTCCACAGGATCAGGATCCTCATGGATGCATGAAGACACCCACTTATGGATGTGCAAAGTAGCAGTAGAAGAAGAGAAGAGAGAAAAAGCCAGAGAGGTAAGTGCAAGAGAAACACATAGATCAATTCAAGACCCAGCCTATGCACCTGTAGTCTTTCCTGACGAAGAATTTGAACCCCACGGCTGGGCAGAAATCTTAGCAACAATGGATGTAGCCATCAATGAAGAACAATGGACACCTCACTGTGATGAAGATGGCTATGACATTTTAGTCTTCTCCATAGAGCCAATCATGGGAGAGGCAGTGTTAGAAGAGTGTGAACCTAGCCCTGATGCATTTGAGGATGCAAGTGACTCCGATCTAGAGTCAATCATTATGGACCCACCTTTTGCATCACATGAGGAATACCTCTATGAAGTAGAATTTCAACCCCAGAGGCATGGAGAGCTTACAAATGATGTAAGGCTAGCCACACAAGTGACCCCGAAGGAAGAAGGAAAGAAAAGAAAGAAGAGAGAAGTCACACCAGAAGAGGAAGAATCTTTGTTTGAGGTCCTTGAAAACTTTAAAAAGTATGAGATAGACGACAGGAGAGTCATGATCAGAATGCCTAAACGAGAGGCGCAATCAGGGGAGGCCTATGATAACAAAGAAACCACCAAGAAAATAGTGGTAGTCGTGGAAGAAGGAGAAGAGAGATGCACATACATAGGCCATGACCTGATGGAAGACAAAGAGTACGAATTGATAGCCTTGCTAAGAGAGTACAGAGATGTATTCGCTTGGATTTACAAGGATTTGAAAGGCGTGGACCCTGACATATGCTCACACACCATCCCCATGACCTCAGATGCCAAACCTTCTAAGCAAAAGCCATACACATATAATGATAATTATGCTGCTAAGATCAAAGAAGAGATAGATCGCCTGGTTGAAGCTGGATTTATCTATGAAATTGAGCACACTGAGTGGGTATCCCCCATCGTAGTGGTGCCCAAGAAAAATGGAAAGCTGCGTGTATGCATTAACTTGAAGAAGGTCAATGCAGCCACCATTTGAGATAACTATCCGCTTCCTATCACAGAACATCTCTTAGAAAGAGTAGCAGGCAAGGAAGTGTACAGCTTCCTTGATGGATTTTCGGCCAAAGAATGTCAAGGAAGTACAAGCTTTCATGGGGCATTGTGGTTATTACTGACGGTTTATACACATGTATGCCATCATAGCAAAGCCTCTGTATGGACTTTTGACTAACTTTGAGTGGACTAATGAATGTGAGAATTCCTTCAATGAGCTTAAATGGCGATTATGTTCAGCACCAATCTTGACCACACCAGATTGGAATAAACCTTTCCATGTTCATGTGGATGCATCCAATTATGCTATTGGATGTGTACTCGCACAACCTACCGGTGAAGGTAATATGGATCTTCCAATTGCCTATGCTAGTAGACAATTGAATGCAGCTGAACGAAATTATACCACTACAGAGAGAGAAGGATTAGGCATGGTATATGCAGTTAAAAAGTTTAGACATTATTTGCTTGCAAATAAGTTTAAATTTTTTACTGACCATCAGGCACTGCTATATCTCGTAAACAAGCCATGCAATACAGGAAGATTAGTAAGATGGTTTCTCTTGCTAATGGAATATGATTTCGAGGTTGTGGTAAGGAAAGGGAAGACTCATTTGAGAGCAGATCATCTATCTAGGCTCACATCTGGAGAAGCCCCACAAGGAGTGTCAGATGACCTTCCTGATGCTTACTTATTTAATTTGGAAGTGGTGCCACAGTGGGCTAAACCATTAGTGCCAGTATTGACATACGGGCCTAACCACCCAGTAATAAACACACAGGATAGAGAGGTAGTAAAATCCCAAAAGTATCACATCATGGCAGGAAGTATGTACAAGCACACAGATCAAGGGATCTTGGCCTGTTGTGTGGAAGAGGATGAGTACGCTAAATGGTTGCAATTAGCACATGCAGGTGCATTAGAGCAACACTACTCAAAGCAACGCACCCTACAGACACTAAGGAGACTCGGAGTGCATTGGCCGACTATGGAAGCCGATGTCCAAAGATTGTGCAAGGAATGTCCAATATGCTGCACTAAACCACCTGTGGAACATGCCACTCTTTATCAAGTGTCCATAGTGCCAGATTGGAGTGAACCATTAGTAGATTTCCTGATGACGAGAACATTTCCTCAAGATATGACACTGGCCAGACGAAGAAGTCTAGAACAAGAAGCCCTAGATTACTCGCTCATTGGTGATAACCTATACAAGCGTGGTAAAGATGGTTACCTCAGATTATGTGCCCATGAGAGTGAATATCTCAAAATCTTGGAAACTGCTCATCAAGGTGTAGTAGGAGGACATTTTGGACCAGACCGAGTGATTAAAGCGATCCTATTTGTAGGCTTCTGGTGGTCGACCCTTCACATGGATGCACATACCTATGTGAAACGGTGTGATGTTTGTCAGAGAACTGCAACAAAGAACGATGCTCAAACAACAGCTAAGTTTTTATTTGAGAATGTATTCACAAGATACAGGCTATCTATAGAGCTGGTAAGCGATAGAGGCACTCACTTCTTGAATGAAGTTATTGAAAATCTGCTCCAAGAATTCTTGGTAGTACATAAGAAGTCTGCCCCCTATCACCCTCAAGCTAATGGCCAGGCTGAGAGCACAAATAAGATCTTATGCAATGTATTGACGAAATTAGTGAACAATAAACGCTCTGATTGGGATAAACAACTACACCATGCTGTTTGGGCATACCGAGTCGCCTACAAATCGGTACTCCAAGCCACCCCCTTTTAGATGGTATTTGGCCAAAATGCAGTGCTACCGTTGGACTTCTTAATACCTACATTGAAAGTAGCACAAGAGCATGAATGGACGGGTCATGACCTCTCCTCTAGACTTTTTGACCTTGAACGATTAGGAGAAACAAGACTGAGGGCAGCTACAGGAATATATGCAGCTAAGAAACGACAGAAGGCGTACTTTGATGCCCATGTTAAGGATAAAGGATTAAAGGCCGGAGACCTAGTTTTAATCTACACTTTGAAGCAACATGCAAGAAAATTAGAGAAACGTGGCTATGGACCCATGATCATTAATAGAATCTCAACGAGTGGAGCAGTAGAACTAGCCACCTTAGAAGGTGATATTCTTCCGAGCTACATAAGCGGATGCAGAGTCAAGTTATATCAGGAACCTCTGACGGAAGAGATGCTAAGTCGACTCAACACTGCTAAGAAACGCAAAGAAGAAGAAAGACGAATTCGAGAAGAAGCTCAAGCAGAAGCATTGGAACGCATCCGGAGAATGAAGTTGAGAAGAAGCTCAAGCAGAAGCATTGGAACACTTCCCCTCTATATTCAAGACGAAGCAATGACAGTCAAAGTACTAGTGTGTCAAGATGAGGACCTCACTGAGCCTCTTGTTTTGGGTCAGGACTGGATCTATGATCATGTAGTCAACCTCAACCTAAGAAGTGGACTTCTTCAGGTATGGGTAAATCATAGTCGAATTACAGTTGAATTGGAAAATGAGGCACTCAAGGAACTAGGTAAGGCACCAACTCCTGGTCCTTCCAGGGGCGCACATGAAGTTGACAATGCTATTCTTGTCCAAAACTGTATGATGCAGAAAAAGGATGGTTTCAACAACGAAGTCAAGCATAAGACGGTACTCCCTTCTTTTCCAAAGGCCAGAAGGTTGCAGCAACCAACGGCAGATCAAATACAGAAGAAGCAGAGCACTACCTATATTGGAGGCCAAAAAAAGGAGCAAAGCAGATTGTTTCAGCTGTTGAAACAAGTATGGAGGCGGAAACACGAACACCCTGTTGTGACCAGGCCAGCCCCACGGCCAAAACCTCTTATTAGTAATCAACAACACGACACTAATAAGAAGTCCTTCATAAATTCGTCTGCGAAAGTGAAGTCTATTTGGGTACCCAAGAATTCAATGAAGGCCAGCCCACAATCACGACAAATCTGGGTGCCTAAGGCTTGCTTGCAGGCTCAAATAGCTACACCAAGGCCACACCCGGTACAACATGTTTCACTCACTCGAACATCTGATGCCCAGTCTTACACATCACGCACGGACACATATTCTTCCATGCGCAAAAGTAGAATCACTCGTAAATGGGTCCCTAAAAAGCCTCATTCTCAAATAGATACCCCTATCAAACTCTTCAGAGTCTCCACAAAATCAAGATCAAAGCCCATCCACTACATTTGGCAACCTAAAACTTGTAATAAACCCCCGGACCCCAGTTGTAAATCCATGTCCACCTACTAACTACGTCACTTTCACACTACATCATTCCACTTAGTTCTTAGGTCTACCCAATTCCTAACTACACACACAAGCACCGAGCACTTAATAACCCCCTAATCTCTCCCGAACCTCATGTTAATGTTGTAATGGGGACAAAAACGGTTCTATCTTGTCCTTTAGAATGTTAACACATGTTTCTATATTCTCACAGAATAAGGAGGCAAGAAGTAACATGGCAGATACGGCAGGAACTAGCTCCCATGCAGGCACCAGCCAAGTCGTGGACATTGAAAGTCTTCCCGTTGAGGAGGAATTGAAGGAACGACCAGTGGCATTGAGGGCATTACATGCCATACTGGTTCAGAATCCTCCACAGGGACACACAATGCCGGTCAGCAAAAACTCACATTGGTTCAGTGATGTGGCAGGACCCCTAGGTGAAGGCACTTACATGTGGGAGGCCGAGATAGAATTCAATGGGCGCTGGGGCAGATATCACTTTTTCACCAGGGAATTTGAGAGACTGCAGAATAATGAAGGATTGAAACCTATATGGAAGAAGGCGGGACTCTACGATTACTTCAAATTCCAATTGCCAAAGCCCGATTTTCTAAGGTGCTCTTATTTGATTAGCACCCTCACTCCGAGCAAAGACAAAAAGGGATACAACTCCTTTGTTCTCCCATCTCTCACAAGGGGCAATGAACTAAAGCGTTTCAGGTTGACTATCAATTCGGTAAGGGAAGCTCTAGACATGAAAGGTATGCACATTCCTACGGAGAAAGAGACTATGGTCCCCGACAATATGAAGAACAGGAATCTGGCGAAATTAAAGGACATGGTGGCAATGACACCTACAATTGCCATTCACTTGCGAATGGTCATGCAGCATTTTGCATTTCCCGCTCAAGAGAGGTTCACAATGCCACCTAAGAAGATATGGTTTAGTCTATACTTGGCTGATACCTTTGATTTGACAATCAACATGCCCCACTGGATTATCGACCAAATCCACTTGGCTCATCAAAGGTGGTATAAGAAACAAAATTCTATATTGTATGGATGTTGTGCCCTCACCAGGATTGTGTATAGATGTTTGGCTTATGATGTGCCAGTGTAGAGGGCATTAAATTGGACCAGGGTACAAGAATTCCAATGTAGACTATCAACCGCAGGACCGCCATCTAAGAAAATGAGAGGCGCAGTTCAGATGCCCTGTGCACAACCCCGCGGTGCGACATTGACACCAGAGACAACTCCACGACTTCCAAGGCGGGTACAACCCTTCACTATCAGATTACCAAGACACAGCACTGATGGACCAAATCTGGTGTTCCCACCCGTACCAACCGACCTAGAGTTTCCTCACGGATTCACATTAGAAGACCTAACTGATGAGGAGGTAGCCAGAATAATCGAAGTTGTTAACGCGGAAGTCGAGGCAGAGCAAGCTAGTGGACAACAAACTGCTACAGACCATCCCCATCCCAGAAAACCAGATGTCGTCGATGTGGAGGGTGAAGAAGAAGAAGAACAAGAGGAGGAACATGATGGACAATCCGAGGAAGAAGAGCAGGAATATGATCAGGAAGCTCTGCAGGTACTTGAAGGTGCTCCAGCTTATACGAAGGCCTTGAAAAAGCTCTATGATACCATGAACAGAGTTCAAGAGCAACATAGACTGTCCCTAGCAGCAGGCAAGGCCCTCATGAATCAAATCCTTGAGGAGGAAGGCGTAGACGAGCAATACCACGCCACTCTTGACATGATATCTGAGGCTTTAGGAGTACCTGAGATGGTGCATACCGCCCTTGCACAAGCACGAAGAACGGAGCGAAGATACGGCAGACGTCCCCCTCGATCAGGAAAGCAGATGAATGTATTAGTATCAGAACCACAAGGCACATCCACAACCACGGGCACCGCACACACTGTCCATGATACTGAGGAAACCCATGTATCAAGTGCACCTCCGTCACCCCCTTTGCCACCCCTGCCTCCAACTCCACCACATTCACCTCCCACTACCAGTGTAACCACTACTGTCAGCGCCTCCGAGTCCACGACCCATACCGACGCACAGACCGTCAGTCAACCCATACAACCCACACACCCTATCTCCACCTCTTTTGTCTATACAGCCACTGAAACAATAATTCTAACCGCAGCCACAGAAAATCCCATTCCCCCAATCACACTTCCAGGCAGTTCGTATTCACAATTGCACACACCATTGTACACTTTCACCACTATTACCGCACCCACAATTCCAATATTCACAATCACTCCCACTACTGCATCCACCGTTGATCTTATGGACATATCACCCACCTCCGCACCTCTCCCTCCCCCCCTACACCCACCATCTCCCATTCCCCCACCTCCCACTTCACCATTTTCCAGCACCGCATCCACACTTCCGTTCCCCTTCCCCTTTCCCTTCCCTTCCGCATTCAACACCCTTCCCGCCTCCACCCTTATTAATAATGTATTTAATAATATGTATCAGTGTATGTTGCAACTACAACAGCACTACCAGCATCTCGATAACCAACATACGCGACTCTTTCGAAGCCATGAAGAACTTCACTACGATTCATTGATCTCGAAAGGGAAAAGCGGCTACTACAACAACAGTATGCCACTTTACAGGAACAACATGAACAGTTAGTAGCCAATCCACCCCAGTACGATGCAGAAGAAAGGCAACATATGGATGAATTGCTACACTCCCAGATAACGGAGAATCTCAAGCTTAGACGCAACCTAGCCCTCCTACGAAAACACATGTCTACAGCACTCGAAGAGAATAAACGGCTGCAGAAACAGAATGAAGAAAACTTGGAAGCAGCAATGGAGGGTTCCCCGCAGGAAATCGACCCAGAGAAATTCAAGGCCATTCCCTCAGAGAATATGCAAATTGTGTTAGAAACCCATGCCGACCTCCTGGAAGCCCATGCAGCATTAGAAAGAGAAAGAGATGACCTATTAAAGCAGTTGGCAACCCAGCATGAATCACCAAGCAAAGTCACAACCGCAGTTGACATGTCTGAAGAAGTCGAAAAACTCAGAGCAGAACTAGAAGAATTACGAAGTAAAGTCATGCAATACGAACGTCAACCTTCGCCTCTTGTAGAGCCTGAGCCTGAAGACTTAGTGCCAATTGAAATAGAGGAAACTTTCGAAGACCCATACGTTCCCATGCCGGCACCAGGGGGCAAGCAAACAGAAGAGGGCATGGACACCATCGAGATAGAGGCTCCTGAATGGATGCAGAGGTTAGAGAAAGTGGCCACAACCCATGATGATAGAGTGGCAGTTCAGATAGCGTCAATGTCACGATTGGAAGAGGTAGTTATAAAATCGGAGTACTTTCGAAACCTCTCCCATCATTACGAATTTTTAAAATAAACCTATCAGTAACATAGGAAAATCCCAATCCAACAAGTCGCTTATAAACCACTCCCACCAATGGAACTACATGAAGAAGGGTCATACATAGAGGAATATGTTCACACACACACACACACACACACACACACACATATATATATATATATATATATATATATATATATATATATATATATATATATATATATATATATATATATATATATATATATATATATATATATATATATATATATATAATGTATACATACATACACACACAAACATATACATAAATACATACATGCATATATATACACTTGTGTGTATGTATGTGTGTATTTTATATATGTACGTATGTATGTATGAACGTATGTATATATGTATGTATGTATGTATGTATGTATGTATGTATGTATGTATGTATGTATGTATGTATGTATGTATATATATATATATATATATATATATATATATATATATATATATATATATATATATATATATATATTATGTATGTGTGTGTATGCATGTGTGCATGTATGTATTTATGCATGTATGCATGTATGCATGTATGTACGTATGTATGTATGCATGTATGTATGTACATATGTATGTATGTATGTGTATGCATGTATGTACGTATGTATGTATGCATGTATGTATGTACATATGTATGTATGTATGTTTGTGTGTATGTCTGTATGCATGTATGTGTGCATATATATATGTATAAATGTACATATATATGTATGTGTGTGCGTGTGTGTATATATATATATATGTGTGTGCATAGTATGTTTGTGTGTGTGTATATACATACACACACACGCGCACACACACACACACACACATATACATATATATATATATATATATATATATATATATATATATATATATATATATATATATATATATATATATATATATATATATATATATGCTTGCTTTTACCGTCTATTTCTAGCTTGGGGGCTAGATGTAAGACTTAAACTTTGTACCATTTAGATATAAAAGATTTTATTTCTCATTAACTCATAAATTTGAGTTTAGCAATTAAAACTCTTAGTTTTGCGTGTTATAATTTTTATGATCAATTTTTGGGGGCTAGATGTAAGACTTAAACTTTGTACCACTTAGATATAAAAGATTTTATTTCTCTTTAACTCATAAAATTGAGTTTACCAATTAAAACTCTTAGTTTTACATGTTATAAAAGATTTTATTGGACTCTTTTCGCGTGCAATTGCTAGCATGTTCCATTGCTAAGCTATGATGGCACAGGAACGCTTGTCCGACGGTCATGTTGGTAAAAGGATTGCTTGTTCAAAGATCGTGGCTTTCAAGCATTCACGAAGTTTTAAGCGTTCACAATTTTCAAGGGGAGGCGTCAAAATTCTTGATCTTTCTAGCGTTCGACCATTAAAGTTGAAAGCTCCGCATCGTAGTTTTGTGCGAGGTAGAGGCATTGCAAGCTTCCGTGCTAAAGTCAAAAGAGTGGTGAGCATGAGATACGTGCATGGGGAGTTGTCTGGCATCTCTTCGGATTTGTCAGCCAAATGCAGCTTCTCTCTAATTATTGGCCAACGAGTGTGCTTCTGTGGAACAGCCATAATTTCTACTGAGCATGAAAGCCCAAGTATAGAGAAGGCAGGTGAAGATTCGAATCTCCCTCTTTGTGAGGAAAGGCAGTGGTGTTGTTGAGCTACAGTAAGTTGTGGATTTGCGGCGCTGAAGTATAAAGAATCATGTGTTGGAGATAGTTGTGGTTTGTTCGCAAAGAGTCCCCGAATCTCTATTGGAGAAAGTCACCAATGGAAGAGTCGCTTATGTTTTGTTTGAATTAAAGGAGTCGATTTTTCATAGTTGCTTTTGGGCCGTGGTTTCAATCTTGAAAGTTTATCCCCAATGCGTGATTCGGGATCCCTGACATGGCTTCGACCACCCCCTCCTTAGTGATAAGCAACCTGGCCCCGACCTAGGGGGTGACGCGTAACCTGGATCCTATTTTGGAGGGGGGTTCTTGTGTCGCTCCTAGGGTCCTTGAGGGTATTGAGCCTCCCTTGGTCTCTCTTAGTAGAGCTGCAATCCTGTCAAAACAAGAAGAGCTCAAGAAAGTATGTCTTGTTGGACAAGTATTTGGCTCTAGGCTGCAGCTCGAATCTGTGCGCCAGTGGCTCCGAAAAGAGTGATTCCCTCATGGGTTGATTGTTAGCATGTGTCAATTTCTACCGGCTAGTCATATGTTGCTAGTCTTTGAGAACGAAGATATGGCACTCCAAGCCTTCAGTGTCCGAACCTGCCAATTCGAGCGGGCGACCCTATGCCTGTTCAAATGGTCCCCCAATTTCATTCCCGACAAATCGAAATCTCTCCACTACCCTCTCTGGGTTGAGCTCACTAACCTACCGTACTTCTTGTACAACTTCATGTGGGACATCGTCTTTCGAATTGGCAAGCCATTGGCTTTGCGGGAGGATGTTGGCAGTTTCATTTATGAAGGTGGGAGACACTCTTTCAATGCTCAATGGTACCCTCAAATCTGCATTGAGGCTAACCTCAACACGCTGCTTCCTTCAAAGATCAAAGTGGACTTGGGCGAAAGGGAGGTCTGGGAACAATATGTTAATTACAAAAGTCTTCTTAACGCATGTTTTCGTTGTGGCCAGCAAGGCCATAGGATCAAAGAGTGCCCGCAGTGACAAAAAAGCAAACAAATTCAAGAAACATCCAAAAAAACTCAAGACAACAATGGGACCCTGAATCCCTCGGTGAACGATGAGGAAGCTAAGGGCTCCCAAAACCCACAAACTGACGCAGACGGGTTCAAGGAAGTCAAAAGAAGAAGGAAAAGAAGTCTTAGGGCGACTTCTGAGAGAAACCATACCCCAGATGCCCCCCCAAACAACTTGTACTACAATCTAGAAAAGGAGATTAATGAGCTTGATTACCCAGATAGGAACCAGTTTGAGGTGGACACCAACGACAAAGCCCCAAAGTTCCGTAACAACAAAGAATCCAATCAGGAGGGCTATACTACAAGCAAAGAAGATGGTTTTACCACTAGTAATGAAGACAACATGGATAGTGAAAGTTCCATCATTGGATCGACTATTTCGAATACGGTCTCATGTTCATTTCAACATGAGACCGCTCGCAAGGGAAAACAGCCTATTGAGCCACCCTGGAAAAACAAGTTACTAAGTCGGGACCCCCTCTCAGTGAAAAGGAAAGACAAATCCAAGAGGAGAAAGGATAAGACTCCTTCCCACAAAGACGGTAAATTACAGCAATGATTGTCATCTCATTAAATGCTAGAGGGCTGACTGACCCCTCAAGACTGACCATCATTGGTCAATGGCTTCATGAAATTAGCCTAAATCTTGAATATATCTATATTCAAGAGACTAAAATTGATGGAGCAGGCCTCCAGAAACATCTTAGACAGGTCTCCCCAACCCATGTCTAGATCTTGATGTAGCAACCCTAGGAGTTCGGTGGGACGGTAATTGGTATAAACCATTTGCGTTTTGAAAATCTTGAGAATTCCATTGAAGATCAGAGCCATCAATGGATTGCCGCTTCCTTCAGTGCCCCCTTTTGATTCACATTAGTTTCTATGTATGCCCCAAACGGGGGAGTTGGAGAGACTAGACACCTAGGCCTCCTTGGATTCGCTCCCCTACAATGTACTAATCTGTGGTGACTTCAACATGGTGGAGGACCCTACAGACATATGAAACAACAAGGGCCGGGTCATTGACAGTCGTGAGAAAGAAATTTGGGACCAAACCAAACTACACTTGGATCTGGTCGAATTCAAAGATTGGAATGGTTTTTCATGGTCTAACCTCCAAGCGAGCAAGGACTTGAGGAAAGCTATACTGGATACAATCTACATTGCTCAAAACATTATTCATTAGTGGGGTATCCCTTCCCTCTCGCACACACTAACTTAGCCATCTCTGATCACTACCCGATCGTTATCACTTTCCAACCTCTCACCAAAATCTGTAAGGCTCCTTGGTTTCATGCTTGCTCGACTTCCTTCTCTCTCCCTTTCATCCAAGAAATTACTGATGTGTGGAAGAAGGTGTTTGCCTCCTACTCGTCCCCAGCCAAGAGCTGGAGATGCACGGTCAAAAGGTCACGATAGATCATGATAAGAACCAGGAAGATGCTCTAGATTGTTCGGTGGGCATGTAGAGAAGCCCTTTATCATAGACTCTAGAGACTTGAGGAGGAAGTGAACAAAGGAAAAGCTCAATCCCAGAAGGGTCTACAAAAAATTAGAGCACGATTGAGATACGAGGAAGAAATACAAAGGAAAAATTTGCAAATATTCTTTGAGTGCTAGGCTGGCAAAGCCAACAAACCCACCAAAGAGATGTGAAGCATCCTTAGAAGGAAACAAAATTAGAGAATCGATCCCTCTATTGCTAAACTCAACTGGCCTTGCTTGCCATACGGAAGAAGAAAATTTTGGAATCATTGAAGAGCACTTTACGAAACTCCTGGGGATCTCGAACCCCACAGATAGGACTGCATGGCAACCATCTCTAGGGTATCCTCTCAGAGGATCCCACACAACCTTCGTTCCCTGCTCAATGCCCTAATCTCGAAAGTAAAGATCATTGAAGTCATTGATGCCCTCCCTAGTGGTAAAAGCCTGGGGTCAGATGGGCTCATTAATGAGCTCTTTAAGTCCTTCAAGTTGATGAACACCCCTCTTTGTTTAGTCTGGAAAGAGGCGCTCAAGTTTGGTGCTCTTTCGACTTGTCTCAACAATGGCATCATCAAGTTAATCCACAAAAAGGGGAAAAGAACAAAATTGAGGACTGGCATCTGATTATGATGCTTCAAACAAGATATAAGATCATTGCCAAAGTCATAGCTAATAGAATTTCCAACCATCTAAGAGCGTGATTAAGCGAGGACCAAAAAGGTTTTGTCAAAGGAAGGTCAATATTGGAAGCCATTATAGATATTTGGGAAGGTCTCGACTTCGCGAATGAGTCAAAACAAGATGTGGTTTTCCTCAAGATCGACTTTGACAAAGCTTACAATAGGCTGGAATGGGACTATATTTTGGAGTCACATAAAGATCTCGGGTGCAATCAGAAATTCACCAAGATGATCTCGACCCTTTTGGGAAACACGTCGACTCAAATTAATGTCAATGGTCAACTTTTGAAGGTGATCAAACTAAAAAGATCGATTAGAAAAGGGTGCTCGTTGGCTCCCCTTCTCTTTGCCATTTCCATGGGAGGGCTTAGCCGGCTAGTGGAACAACAGGTGGAAGTGGGTAATATCAAAGGCCTCCCATTGCCCGGTGACCACAGCCAAATCACCATGAGACTTTTTGATGATGATATGAATGCGTTTGTCCACAATGATAGTACTAGCCTGGAGACGTTTTGGAGGTGCCTGGATACTTTTTGCGACACCTCTTGATCTAAAATCAACCACTCAAAGACCCCTTTCAAAGCTGTCATTGGGATCCAGCCTGACCTTCTCTTTGCTCATGGCTATCAAAACATTCCTCCACGCCAAATTTTTCGGCTTCTTGGGATTCCCTTGGACTTTGGTATCTCGTTGGAGCAGCAATGGAATTGGGTCATGGCTAGACTTGAAAGCAAGTTAAACTATTAGAGAGGTATGCAAATCAATCTCGCTGGTCACTTCATGATTATCAACACGTTCCTCATTTTGTCGACCATTTACTTCCTCTCTTGTTGGAGATCGAAAGAGCATGAGCTGTCCAAAGTAGAAATTATTTGCAAAAACTTCCTTTGGACGGGCGACCACAATAGGAGGGGGTGCCTAAAATCAAGTGGTCCATCTGCACTAGCCAAAGGGATAGTGGGGGCCTTGGCATCTTGGACATTGGGTGCATGGCTAACAAACTTGTGGCAAAATGGTTGATTAAGGCATGGTGCAACAGAGAGGCCTCGTGGGCCAAGTTGATCTTCAGAAACAAGAATGCATTGACTTTCATGGGATTCCCAAACTGGAAGAATCTTGACATTGTGACCCTTTTGTTTTCCCCGAGCTTGGATTTCCTGAAAGGCTTGAATCTAGTGTGCTCCCTATGAAAGAGTTGGAATAAAGTCAAAAGCTTCATAAGAATCAGTGAAGATTGGAAGTAGGCAGCCCGTATCAGGCAAAGTGACTCCATTTGGTTTCTGATCCATGGCATCCAGATAATGGAATCTTGGAACATTCGGAACGCCTAGAGGCTACGGAACAAAGGCTTCAAAAAATGGAAACATCTCTGGAAGCAAGGTACCAACCAGTGGATCAACTTCGAGGATATTGACCCTAGCATCAACATTACCTATGAAGAATGGAATACCTTACAAAGCAGATGTCTTGCCTGGGACTACTCTAAAGTTCATCTTCTCATGGGCCACGACTCGCCATGCCTGCTTGGTCTCAGATGGTACAATGGCCATTGCCTAACAAAAGTCCCAAACATCAAAGAAACCAATGACTATCAGGTCAACCTCAACAAGAAGTGGTGTCTGTTGTGGACGCAGTTGCGGTGGGACATGAGGTTCAGGGCTATCTAGCACCCTCTCATTGAAACCAAATATTTTTTCCTCTTATGGCAAATTCTTCGTCAAGGAATCTGGACCAACCTAAAGGCTAGCAAAATTTGTGGGGTGCATCCCTAGTGCAAGCGCTACTACTGGTCTATCGAAGATGTTGCTCACATCTTTTTTACTTGTCCCAACTCCAACAGGCTTTGCACATTGTCAAAAAGAAAATTAGACTTCAGAAACATATCAATTGGAAACAAACTAGTAGAGGCGATCGGATGCTCTACGACTCTCTGGAACGCCATCAGAGGGGAGGTCCTATGGAAGATCTGGCCGGAAAGATGTGCTTATAACTTTGGTGACTCCCCCAAAGAGTGGTCGATTGAGAAATCATTGTTCCTCATTGGCAAAAGAATGGCTAATTGTAAGAAATCCCCCCCCCCCCTTCATGCATCATCAACTGCTCCTTCTGATCAACAACAAGCTTAAAGCCAAGTGGCCTCGCATGAGGGTGATGAGAGAGTGATTAACCTTCTTTGTAATGTCATCTAAACTCTTTCAATCTACCCCTGTTCTGTGGGATTTGGGGGTCCCGTGGGCACTACTCCCCTTCACTTGTACTTTTCTTTTAATCAATACAAGTTCGGGAGAGTAGGCTAAGGCTGAACTTCCTTTATATATATATAAAAAATTTGATCAATTTCTTAGGACTTTAACCTTACGTCTTTTATATGTATATCCAGAATTTGTGATGAAATTTTCATATTTTTTTCATTTTTTATTATGATTCTACAATGAAGGTTTATTAAAAATTTGAAAGGAAGTTTGAAGTTGGAAAAATTTTTATATCTATTTTATTTTATCCTATTTGAAAACATTCTTCGCAATAGCAATTGTAATAGTTGTGGTTGTAGCAATAGTAATAACAATAGCAAGAGCGCTAGATCTCCCTCTCCCTCCCTACTTCCCGTCCCCCTCCCCCCTCCGTCCCTCTCTCCCTCCCTCTCTCTCTCTCTGTCTCTGCCACTTTGGTTCTTGTCCTTATCCTCTAGAAGTGACCTCCTATAGAAGTTGCATAATAATAATAATAAAAAAAGAATGTAGGTAAAAAGACAAGGAAAATCATCATTTGACCTATGATGGCCCACCTTTGTTAACCCATGATGATTGACCTTTGTCAACCTATGATGGTTCACCAACAACCTTGCCATATAATAGCTTTTTTAATTTGGTAAGAAATTATCTTTAAGGGCTTGGGGATACAAAGGTGAATGGTCATAAAAGCATTAGATACAATAGGGATCTTCATCATTCTATGCTTAAGCCCTCTTTTATTGGACGTTAAAGGAGGGATCTTCATAATTAATGAGACTAAGTGTTGTGGCCTATAATAAGGGTCAAAATAAACTACAATGGATTAATGGATTGAATTTTGTAATTGGTTGACTTGCAACCAAGATCTAATGTCTCTTATGGTCACCAAGGAGCTGGAACATCTCAAGCTCATGGAACTCAGAGAGACGGGAGTAAAGATAAACCTGAGGTGAGCTTTGATAACCCAATGGCACTCGAGACCCGTACGATCATGTGGTAGAATTTCGGCAAGCCTTGAGAGCTGAGCAAGTCGATGACTTGTTCACTCAATACAACACTTTTGGTCTAACATTCAAGAACACTACCTTGACTTGGTTTCAACCACTACATTAGAGGCAATTTAGAAACAAAGACCAATTGTTAGAAGCCTTCATCACAGAATTTTCTAAGAGTGCCATAAGGCACAATACTTCATCACTGATCCATAGCTTTAAAGAGGCACCTCACGAAACAGTGCGACTTGCCCGAAGACGATTTAGACAATACCTAGAGAGATGTCGTGTGCTAGAGTTACCCACACTAGCCAAACAAGTGGATTTGTTCCTAGATGGATTGTTAAGTACCAAATTGAGATCTTGTGTGTACTTGAAGGACCCTAGATCCAAAGAAGAGTGTGTATGCATGTGCACGAGACATTGAGGATAATCTAGGGGAGGAATTAGAGCTTTAAAAAATCTATAAATATTCAAATAGCTCTACTAACCTCAATTTCAAACCATCTACATCTATTGAGGAACTTATAGAGAAGGTAGCCTAGAAATTAGGAGTCTCTAGCAAACAAATACCTAGGTTTGTTTGAGTGAAGCGATCCTATACCTGTGGAGGAGACCATATGGCAAATGTATGCTCAATCATGGCTCAACCCCAAGTGAGTCTGAATAGCCAATATTGCACCATCGAAAGGAGGTACACTAACCACACCGCACAAGACTACCCTTATAACAAGCAAGCGGTTAGGCAAAATTATCCACATCCATATCCACAACAAGGGAGATACCAGAATCAGTACCCACAGCAATATGGTAGGCCCCAACAATCATAAGAACAACCCTATCAAGCTCAACAAAGGCCTCAATCCGTGCCACTTCAACAACCTCCACCTCCAGCAAATGTGATCCCAATGAAGTATGCTGGTGCAAAAGAAAATTTAAATAGATCCTTAGTGCTAGCATCACCATTGATTACAGAAAGTGATCTGCGTGATCACAGTTTTGACTCGACTCATGTTGATAGTCCACAGGCTTACTATATGCAGTCACCTGAGCATAACGAGACTTACTATTACGAAGACCCTACCAAACCTAGTTGGGAGCCAGAATATGCTAATGTCATGTATGCAAATCCTAACTCTAGGCCCCAACCTAGACATATAAGACCCCTAGTTCCTAGAGGACCATGCTACAGATGTCATGGAGATCATTTCATTCATGATTGCCCTATACCTACACCTATGCAACCCTAATCAGTGACAATTCAAGGTTTCTGTCCAAATTGCAAGAAAGAGCACCTATTATGAGATTGTCCTAAGAACCCCAATAATATACCAAAGATTACTCTTATTAACTTCATTGGATTAGTAATTGATTCTATTGGAAGTTTGACTCTCATCACTCCAGTGCAGGTAGTCACAAGAGCTCATGCATTACAACAAAACCAAGACTTACGCCAGGAGAAGAGTTCTGAGCTTAGTGACATAGAGAGCCTAACCAAGAAGAGGACAAGAGCATGGAGATAAATTTGCAAACAAATAAAGAGACAATGGGCAAAGAAGATGAGCAAACTTGAGGAAACCCTAAGAGAAACAAAGGCCAAGATAATTGAAATCACATCTCAAATGCACTCTCACACATCACTACCTCCGGCATCCTCACCACCATCCAATTAACCTCATGTAACCCCACCACTACCACCTAGAGTAGGATCAGTCCTAGCAGAGCCCACTCCCGAAGAGCTAGACATGATGCTTAAAGCATATCAAACCAAAATCCAAGAAGGGCCAAATGTGACAGATCATGAAAGATGTTACCCCAAAGCTGACCTAGAGATTTAAAGAACCAATCTTTGTGCTAAAATGGTGGAATTAGTTCAAACCATGTTTGAAGCTAGCCGGCTCTTCAATTACTCTAGTTCAGCTAAGACTCAGTTGCATTTTGATGGACGATTAGAAAGATTGAAAGAACCAAGCTTTGTGCTAAAATGGTGGAATTAGTTCAAACCATGTTTGAAGCTAGCCGGCTCTTCAATTACTCTAGTTCAGCTAAGAATCAGTTGCATTTTGTGGATGACTTACATGATCAATTCCCACAAGATATTCCTTCAATTTATGGAGAACAAGCGGATATGCAATCTAGTGAGCGATTAGACTTCGAGTCTAATTCCTTACAAGAACTATCACACTTCACAGGTCCATGGGAAGTAAAGACTGCCTGCATGAGAGCACCCACAATCATGATAAGAAATGAAGACTCAGTCATACCTAGGAATACGAAGGTAGTAAAGAACACTAAAGTGCAATGCAATCTCACTTTAGAGGAGATACGCAAGGTTAAGCCAGAATTATGGAAACATGTCGCCAACCAAGTGCCTAAAGTAGCTAGAACTCATTCCCAGGTAGGATCTCATAGAACAGTGCCTGAAATACCCTTGGACAAGATAGGAGACATGAGCGAAGGAGAAGAAGGAATCACCTACCTTCGTATCACTCATCAGGGTTACACCACCAAGGCTATTTTGGACTCCAGTGCAGGAGTTGCCATTGCTACCACTTCCCTATGGAAGCATTGGGGCAAACCAGCACTCAAGCCAATGAGAATGAAATTACAGATGGCCGATGGTCACATAGAGACCCTTAGGACTACTAGAAGGGATAACTCTCACTATGTGTGGTGTAGAGTTTGAGCACACTTTTGCCATATGTGACTTTAGCAAAATCCAGGCTGATGATATGATTTTGGGAAGACCCTTCATGAGATGGTTGCAAGTAGTACAAGATTGGGGAACCGATTCATTGTATTTTCAACACCTAGGTGTTACGAGTCAATCTCAAAGATTACTCTCATAAAGAACATGCCTCCCATTCAATGGAATCCCATCCATAGAGCCATAGATGATATAGAGTTAGTGCATTCCATAGGATCTGGATCCTCATGGATGCATGAAGACACCCACTTATAGATATGCAAAGTGGCACTGGAAGAAGAGAAAAGAGAAAATGCCAAAGATCTAGGTGCAAAAAAAACTCATAGATCTATTCGAGACCTAGCCTGTGCACTTGTCGTATTTCCTCATGGAAAGTTTGAACCTCATGGTTGGGCAGAAATCCTAGCAATAATGGGTGTAGCCATCAATGAAGAACAATGGACAGCACACTCTGATGAAGATGGCTATGATATTTCAGTCTTCACGATAGAACCACTCATGTGCAATTCAGTTATCAAGGAATGTGAGCATAGCACTGATGTACTTGAAGAAGAAAGTGAATCAGATTTAGAGTCAATTATTATGGATCCTTTTTGTGCATCAGAAGAGGAATTCCTGTATGAAGTAGAACCTCACCCTCAAGGATGAGAAGAGCCTATGAATGATGTGAGGTCAACTACATAGGTAACCACCAAGAGTGAAGGTAAGGAAAGAAAGAAGAGAGAAACCTCACTAGAAGAAACCTCACTAGATGCATTGACAAAGTGATTCATAGCAAATTGGTTCACCGATATTCACCATGGATGGGGATCACCTAGCATGGTGATGTTTTGTGGGTCATATTATTAAAAAATTAAGGAAATTCATATAAGAGATATCATATCAATGCCATCAAAATGAAATGATACATGCGTTTTGATAGAGATAATGATTTCAATGGTCATTTTCTAAATCTAAGAGTGACAAAAAAATAATAATAATAAGTGATTCCATCATCTAATTTAAGCCAATAGATCTAGAGCTAGGCAAGCTACTTCTTATGGGCACTTAAAATCATAGTTATAATTAGTTTAGATGTTGATGTGCTATTTGATTGTCATATCAATAAATGGTTCTAGGTTAGCATCACTTTAGTTTAACACATTGAGAACTTGACAAGGAGATCCTCACTATTCGTAACTAATTCTACGCATCTTAAATTAAAAGGTAACTTATCTATATTATTTTCTACACTAATAACAAATGAATTCCATGCCTCAAGGGGATGAAATATATGGAAAGAGAAGGACATTCTTTCTTAAGTAGAGAAACACTAGAAAATGAAATCCTTTATGAATTTCATGATGTCACTTGAGGTTATGTTTCTTTTTTAGAATACATGTATAAGATATAAGGGAAATGGAGTAAACGTGAAAGATAATAGATATCTAGAGATAAAAGGGATATTTATTGAGTTCTAAGGACATCAACACAATGGATAACTGATGCACATGTGTGTGCTAGACTTGTTTTCTCATGTAGTTATCTTGGAATATCTAGTAATAGATGGTCATATGATATACCTAAGGATATACCTAAGGTGGATTAGGAGATATGTTTAGCTCCGGGAGAGTAGGCTATTGCCGAACTTCCTTTGTATTAAAAAAAAAAAAAAAGGGAGAGAGAATGCTGGAAATCATGCTAGTTTCATCCAATTCATATGTGGCAAGATAATAAATGTAGTAGAATTTAGTTTTTATGAAAAGTTATATTGATACGAGGATACAATAATTTTGATGTTTGCATCAGTTTATACATGAGATCTTGGTATTTATGATTTGAAGAGCCTTGCATTATCCATTGAAGATGAATATAGCTCAACTTTAAGAAGTTGTTCCCAAATTTTTGAAACGCAACAAAAAATGTGCAAAAAGATTTGGGAATCTAGAAACCGAACTCTATCCACCTCCCTATTCATCCCCAACAAAGACAAATCCATACAAGATTTGTTCTACATGTTGAACAAATGATTTTCTCTAGCATGCCACCAAAATCATAGAAAGGTGGACAAAACAAGAACCACACAAGGTTGGCTGGCACATATCATAAGGAAGTGGCAAGCTATTAAAGATCCAGTACTCCATAAGAAGGCTAATATCCTCTTGCAACTTGGAAATGTTGAGATTTGCACATGTGGTTGAGGGAAGGAAAGCTTGGCTTTCCAATCCTTTGACACCAAATCACAAAAGCAAAGACATTGTCTATAATGTGGCTCATTTTTTGCATTGACAATAAGCACCATTGACAAGGAAGATAAATTGAGAATGGAAAAACTATGGTGCCAAAATGCACAAAATGCCAAAGGAATTGAGGCATGTCTTCTCCTCTTGTACTAAATATGTTTTTGTGGAGAAAAGTGGGAGAATGTCTCTTTCAAGACAAGGGAAATGTATCTTCATAAACTACCAAAGTAGGGGGCACAATCAATATAATGAATAAAAAAACTATATGGAAGATTTGGATCCTAATCAAGTAGGACACAATCGATATGTAAGGAAGGAAAATATGGAAGATTTGCTACTATCAGCTTTGTGAATGATGGAGTCAGGCTACTCATGCCTTGGAGAAAAATGTCCAACATGTCCTCTTATGAGCCCAATGTTCACCAAAGGGACTCCATGAACCTTACATTTGTTAGTAGCGGATATCTTATACAGATCTGAAGCCCATGGTGCCCAACGATCAAAACAAAAAGAAGTGAATGGAGACACAATGCCCCTCTATATGTTGTGGAGAGCCTCTTCAAAGACAAGGGAAACATATTCTCATAAAAAGCTTGACTAATGGGCACCATAGATTGTTCACATATACATGAAATTGCCATGAATGAAGAAGCTACCTAACCACTCTTTCCTTTTGTGAATGGAGGGAGGCAATCCATATCTTCCAAGAAAGTTTCCAACATCTACTATTTGGAGCACAATGTCCATTAAAAGAGACTCCTTCAACTTTGCCTTCTCATGGGACATGACACGTCGAGCTCGCTTGGTCTCAAATGGCACAATGGGAATAGCCTATCAAAAATCCCGAACTTCAAGGAAACAATTGACTATCAGGTTAACCTCAACAAGAAGTGGTGCTTGTCATGGACGCGGCTTCAGTGGGACATGAAGTTCATGGCTATCTGACACCCCCTCATAGAAATCAAAAAGTCTGTCCTCTTATGGAAAATTCTTCATCATGGAATCTGGACCAACCCTAAGGCTAGCAAATTTTGTGGGATTCCTCCCTGGTGCAAACGCTGCTACCGGTCTATCGAAGATGTTTCACACATCTTCTTTACTTGCCCCAACTCCAACAGACTCTGGTAGACCGTTGGTAAGAAAATTAGACTTCAGAAACATCCCAGTTGGCAGCAAGCCCTGCTGGGAGAAGCGATCGGCTGCTCCGCGACTCTCTGGAACGCCATCCGAGGGGAGGTCCTATGGAAAATCTAGCGGGAAAGATGTGCTTTCAACTTCGGTGACTCTCGCAAAGAGTGGTCAATTGAGAAATCATTGTTCCTCCTTGGTAAAAGGATTGTTAACTGTAAGAAATCCCCATCCCCCCCCCCCCTTTCATCAAGTACTCCTTTTGATCAATAACAAGCTTAAACCCAAGTGGACCCCACATGAGGGTGATGAGAGGGTAATTAACCTTCTTTCTAATGCCATCGAAGCTCTATAAAAGCTTCCCCTGCTTTGTGGGATTTGAGGGGTCCCGTGGGCACTAGTCCCTTTCTCTTGTACTTTTCTTTATTTAATTCAAGTCCGGGAGAGTAGAGTAATGCCGAACTTCTTTTACATTAAAAAAAAAAAAAAAAGAGTGATACCATAAAGAAGACCACCATGAAATTCTGACCTGGAAGGCCCGATTTTGTAGACTTTGATGATGCCACAGTCTACTTTCTGGATCTCTAGGTCAACGACATGACTTGATTCAAGGAGTCAAACGTCAGCTTCTCTTTCAAGAAAAGGCATCTACGAACTCCAAAGCACTGACCAGTGCTTGAAGCTTTCCCTTCACTGAGGGAGGGTCCTTCGCATCAGATGATCATTGAGGGATTTGGTGGCGAGAATGGGCACCGAACCGTACCTTTCGATGTTCTCAGTGACAGTCGTCCTCTTCCTTCCCCTATTTTTTGGTACGCTCTTGCGACAGCTTACATCCTAGTGCGACGTTTTTCACCGGAAGATCTTTTGTGTTCGTTTCACTTCAGTGTTCAGTCGTGCTTCAAGAATACATGGGGACAACATAGCTCATTAAGAGATTAAGATGCCGGTGACACGTACAGACACAGAGAGAGAGAGAGAGAGAGAGAGAGAGAGAGAGAGAGAGAGAGAGAGAGAGAGAGAGAGAGAGAGAGAGAGAGAGAGAGAGAGAGAGAGAGAGAGAGAGAGAGAGAGAGAGAGAGAGAGAGATTTTTAATGTCTATTATAGGGCCGAACTCGACCTATGAGACAGAATCAATAAACATGGTTTGTGTCTCCGATCAAACGGAAAAACAAAAGCGAGCTGAAAATAAAAAACTGATGCAAAACTAGGTGAAAAGAAAACCAGATTCTCTGAAATATGTGTGTGGAGAGTCTATAAGGGTGTGTATATGGGGGTGCTATCTCTATGGTAGCCTATATGCAAGAGCATGATACAAGTATGAGAATGCATCTAAGCGGCATAAAAACCCCAACTCGTGCTCATATGTGGATGTAGTATGTGGTACATAGGCGGAGGCAGGGTCAGGGCTGCCCGAATGACTGCAGTGGGGACATCATCTCGGCCTGTCTGTCCTCAATGGCTCGACGGTAGCGGGCGTCTATATCTGCAATCTGATGACTTTGTAGTCTTTGTGTTTGATAGCCTCTAGCTCGGGGTCATCTCCTAGCATGAGAGGTCTCAGCCTGCTGAAGGGTCACGACTCACCCCTCTCTGAGTGACAACATGTGGGGGAGCTGGTGCATGTCAAGTGGTAAAGAAATAAGTGATATGTGTCTGTCTCCTGTCAATCGGGGCTGGGGCAGGGCATCTCCTTGGCACTGTATCTCTAGTAAGAATCGTCGTAACTGATGCTGATCTCTAGAGGCCATGATCTCACGAAGGGTAGGCTGTCCTGTGAATAGAGCCTCGATCTCTAGAGGCCATGATCTCATGAAGGGTAGGCTGTCCTGTGAATAGAGCCTCGTATCCGCTCCTGATATCATCATATGCTTTGCATCGGCATACAAAGTGCTCCTCATCCTCTACCTCTACCCCACATATATGGCAAATCCTCTCCTCTCTGGGGTGTCTGCTGATCTGCCAGCCTCAATCTCTAGTCGGTGTGATGATACCCAGAGCTGGCCAATCGCTACCCTCAAACGATGAGGCATGTATGTGTCCATGTAGCGTGGTCTTTGGATGAGCACGTATGCTAGAAAGTCCAAGAACTGATCTCAATAATGTGACAGTCTGGATCTAAGGCTGGAAGTGAACCATGTCGGACTAGTGTATAGCTGCTAGAGATCCTGCCTGAGCAGAGTGTTCCTCTGACTACATGCGAGGCAAACGTAGGGAGAGTCTGGGCCATACTGGAAGGATGGTAGTCTATCCATATACAATCCATGTCCATCAAACCATGCCCTAACCTGAGAATACCAAGCTCTCTCATACCCTGACTCAGAGGCCTGTATCGCCACCTCAAATGCTCTACGTGTGAGTCTATTTGCACAGAGCTCCCTCATCCTCTGAATGAAACATATCGTCTTGAATAGTGCCTCTACTACCATGGGAGGTGTGGCCATCTCTGCTATGATGATGTCATGTGGTAGTGTGTGTTTCCCACGGAATAGCGATGAGATCAGCATACTTGCGGCCTCTCAATCACAATCCACTGAGAGCCAGACCCCAAACTATCGCTACATGCATTATAGCTGGTGTGACTAGTGTGTCAAATAGCCATCACATTGTATGGGGCTCCTAGAAGTGTGCCTGATGACACCTCCTCTCTAACATGGCCAAAGCTGCATATCCCCGTGTGAGCTTGTCATGACTGCCTGTCTCATACTGAAGGGGCTAGGTAGGCTCGTGAATCACCCCTAGGTAGACATATGAGGTGACCACCTCTATCGGTCACCAGCTACTATGACGCGTGTTGCATTCTGCACTGTAGGAGAGGTGTGGAAAATCATGACTTTGGTCTTGCCAAGGTTTACGATCAACCTGTTCTGTGTACAAAACTCGTCCAAGGAACCCAAGTGGTGCTCTAGACCCTCCGTGGATTTTGAAATCAATACAATATCATCAGCATATAATAGAATATGTACAGGTGTACCTGCTAGGTCCCCACCCTCACTGTCATCTCTGCATGTGAACTCAGCTTTGTCTCGAGAACCGTCCCATAAAGCTTGGCCATGATGTGACCATAGTGCCCAGAAACGGCGTTTCTGGGCCCTCGAAACGGAACGGCCGTTTTTGGGCCAACTTTTTCCAGATTTTTTTTTTTTTTGGGTGAGAAAAGCTCATTGAGAGCCTTATTTCAAGTGTTTTCAAGCCACAGAGAGAGAGAGAGAGAGAGAGAGAGAGAGAGAGAGAGAGAGAGAGAGAGAGAGAGAGAGAGAGAGAGAGAGAGAGAGAGAGAGAGAGAGAGAGAGAGAGAGAGAGAGAGAGAGAGAGAGTCCCACTTTCATAAAGCCCATTATATTCTACGTTGAAGTTGGAACTTGGTATTAGGTAGCCACTAACTTGTTGCCTATAGTAAACATTATGTGTGTAGTAAGCATCTAATATGTGTGTGTAATATGTATGCACATTATGTGTGTGTATGTAGTATATTTGTATTATGTGTGACATGTGTAGTATGTACTACGTATGTACATTATTTGTGTGTAATAGTGTATGTATGTATTGTGTGTAGTATGTACTTATAACTATGTATGTACATTGTACTTATATGTGTGTAGTGTGTATGTAATGTACATTATGTGTGTGTGTGTATGTATGTAGATGTGTAGTATGCATGTATTATGCGTAGTATCATGTACGTAATATGTGTGACATGTGTATGAATGTTCAAAGCATGTATTAGAACTATGTGTGTGTGTCTATCTATCTATCTATCTCTCTCTCTCTCTCTCTCTCTATATATATATATATATATATATGTATACATATATATATATATATACATATATATATATATATATATATATATATATATATATATATATATATATATATATATATATATATATATATATATATGTGTATATACATATATATATATATATATATGTATATACACATATATATATATATATATATATATATATATATATATATACACATATATATATATATATGTATATATATATATATATATATATCTATATATATATATATATATATATATATATATGTGTGTGTGTATATATATGTATACATATATATATGTATATATATATATATATATATACATATATATATATATACATATATATATGTATACATATATATACACATATATATATATATATATATATATATATATATATATATATATATATATATATATATATATATATACATATATATATATATATATACATATATATATATATATATATATATATATATATATATATATATGTATATACACATATATATACATATATATATATATATATGTATATATATATATATATACATATATATATATATATATATGTATATATATATATATATATGTATATACATATATATATATATATATGTATATATATATATATATACATATATATACATATATATATATATATATATATATATATATATATATGTATATATATGTATATATATACATATATATACATATATATATATACATATATATATATATATGTATATGTATACATATATATATATATATATATATATATATATATATATATATGTGTGTATATATATGTATACATATATATATATATATATATATATATATATATATATATGTATATATATGTATATATATACATATATATACATATATATATATATGTATATATATATATATATATATATATATATATATATATATATATATATATATATATATATATATATGTATATATATGTATATATATACATATATATATATACATATATATACATATATATATATATATATATATATATATATATATATATATATATATATATATATATATATATATATACATATATATATATATGTATATATATATATATATATACATATATATACATACATATACATATATATATATATATATATATATATATATATATATATATATATATATATATATATATATATATATATATATATATATATATATATATATATATATATATATATATATATGCGTTTCTCCCGTTTTTCGTTTCTTGCCGTTTCCAAATATAGTCGTGTAGTTCTTTGGATCCAAGGTATCCCCGAATTTGTGGATAAATCTACTGTTTCAAGCTCCCTCTTTTGTGTAGCAAAGTAATGAGAGACCAAATGCAACTCTTGAATGATCTTTCCATTTGTTTTTGCTATAAGAAATGCTTAAGAAACATAGTGAAAAACCCCATATTCTTGTTTGTGCAATCTAACGATGACATGTCCAACATAGTGATGGATGTAAAATGCTTTGTATAATTCTCACTATGAGAGGGACCATTATTGGGTTTCTGTCTATATACCGTTGGGAGCACTTTCTCAAAAACCCACGTTGTTGCTTAGATGTGAGTTCCACCCCAAGGGCCCCAATGGGTGACCCAATTCTCCTAGATGACTCCTTTGTTAATTCATGGCGCATTTTGCTGGAAATCATTGAAGTCATCCGAGTCAATGTCTACGAGATGACTTTGCAAGATTGATAGATAATCTTGAAACTATTGCATAATGTTCCAATAGAATCATGCATCTAGAACAATTTGGTCTTGTGCCTTTAAGGAAGAGAAATGTGTCGTCTACGAATCTTGTGCCAACCATAGCATGCCCATTAAAGCAAATTGAACGTACATGCTTTTTGTCACATGGGCTTCCAACATGCAATGAAATGGGTTAGGGACCATTCACCATAAATGATGAGGTTGCTGATTTGCATAGTAGATATATAACTAATAAAACTTTTTTTTCTTAAGAGTGCATGAAGGAAATCCCATAATAAGGTATCAAAGGCCTTTGCAAAGTCCAATTGGAACACGGCCATTCCAAGATGCTTGTGACATGTGAAATCAAGTATAGGCATGCCAATAAGTATATTATCATGGATGGATTATCTATGTACAAAACCATATTGTGCTCAATGTAAATAAGCTGCCTGTGTTTGTTGTAACCTCAATGCAAGGGCCTTGGTTACAATTTTATACAACATGTTATCGGGCACTGTTTTGCAAAGGAAGTTGGCTCTTTAGTTTTAGGTGCAAGCACTTCAATACCTCATTTTATCAATGATGGCATACAAAAATCATTCCAAATGTCATTAGCTGCAGCAATCACCAAAGATTTGAGATAGAGAAATAATAGCACATATGAGAAAACATACACAAATAGACTCAAGAAAATACACAAGTTATAGGTGAAAAGTGATATGCTCCAATTAATGATAGTACATGTACAAGATGATGATACGCTCCAAATCAAACTTACAAGGTAACATGAAATACTCACAACCCATCTATACCAAAGAGATGAAGTGAGGATAAAGGACAAAGCATTAAGAGGCTAGGGTAAGATCTCCAAAGCAAATCTCACAAGCGTAGAGAGATCTCCAAGTGTATGAGCATACACTTCTTCACCACCTCCATGTGTAATAGCATCTCCTCCAAGTGTGGTAGACACACCTCAAAAATTCTAGTGCCAAGAGTGTAGATGAGTTGATTTGAGAGTGAGGCAACCATGCTTGTTTATAGTAAACATAAGGGATCAACGTTCTTAATAAAGTTCACAAAAAAGCTACACACAAATCAAGAAATCTACTTTCTTCTGATCTCATAAGTATTGACATGGAAACCCCAAACATAGGGTAAAATTAGAGTTGGATTTTGATTTATTTTAAGTTATGTTGACTTTTTTAGATACTTTGTCCAGCATTAGGGTTTACAAGCTGAGGGCCATAGAGTCCTGGATGGGTAAGTATTATATACGGTTGGAAAGTTCTCTTTGAGTACTTAAGGAATATACGATTACTTCAACATGTCATTTTTTACCATATTTAACCATTTTTGAGAGATGGTTGACTTTTTGACCTTTCCTTATCTAAAAAATTTGTTAATGAATTTGTATACTGAATTATGTGTAAAATTCTAAAATAATACAAATTAAAATTTTAAGAATGCTAGAATGCTAAACTCCTAATAATTCCTCCCTTAATTCTAAATTGGATTCTAGGCAGAATTTCGGGAACTAGATACAAGAGTTTGTTCGTAAAGTGCCTAAGAGGTATGAAGAGTGTGTGTATGTGACTTTGGAGTGAATAGAAACAGTTGAAAACTATTTGTATAGCAAGCCCTAAACTGGATAACGAGAAAGATTCCTCCTGGTGTAGCAACAAAGGAAGAAGAACAAAATATAGACTTGCTACTCACAAAATTTTGCAAGAGTTGAATGGTTGGCTCCAAAATCTCCTCCAAAACCGCACCAGAAGTTAAGGCACACCTCCAGAACTCCAGACGTTAGTACACCTCAAAACTAGGTGGTTGATCGTTGAGCTTATCAAGAGATACGAAGAAGTGACCCCTAAGGCTTTCTTATATAGGCCTAAAGACTGATCCACAAAAATCTTATGCAAAAAGCGATAAAGCAAGACGAAAATCTCTGAAAAGCATGTGTTAAAATTAATAAAGTGATCTTCTTTTGGCTTCTTAAAAATTTTCTTTTTCGATAGAAAACTGCAAGGATCTCCCTAATTAGCCATCATCTGAGTATGAGAACTTGCTTTCCTGAATGCTCAGATTTGAAGAACAAAATTATGTAAAAACCCCTTTTGGAAATTAGGGTTAGAGTTTTCTACCATTTCGGACCTCGGATGATTGAATGTTGTATACCAAATGAAAGATCTTCTCGAGTACTATCTGAAAGGCTCGTAAGAATTTTTTACCTTCTGCAACCAAAATTTGGCTAAGTACCAAAAATTAGGGTTTTTGGAAATTAGTGTTTTATGCTATTATGACGTTGTTTCCAACAATCCCCCCTTCAATGTCATAATGGCATAAAGTACAAAAATTTGCAAAACTTCAGATTTTTTGCGAAACTTCGGATGCTTGATCAAGAGATTGTTGGAGATTTTTACTCCAAAAGCAATTTTAAGCCATCAAGGAAAGCTAACTCTCTTGCTTAGATCAGGAGATTGTTGGAGATTTTTACTCCAAAAGCAATTTTAAGCCACCAAAAGCGGATTGCTCTTTAAGTTTAATGCAAGCTTTTTTTGTGCTTTTTGCAAACTTTTCAACAAATTTTTATCAAAGCTTCTGAAGCCTATAAAAGAAGGGATTGGGGGTCACATTGAGCATCACTCATTGATCACTCAAGGCATATTGAAGTGTTCTAACTCTTGGAAGAGGAGTTCCTAAGTTTTGGAGGAGATTTTGAGAGCCAACCATCAGCTTTAGTTGAGTTTTGCAAGTCGCAAGTTCTAAATTCAGGTCTTTTTCTTTTGTTGTTGCTGTTCCAAGGGTTTGTGCTTTTTACTTCAACACAATGAGGAGTTTATCTTTCTATTTAGGTCGATTTCTGATTTAGGGTTTTTGAAACCCTAATCTCAAGACTAGGGTTTGCTGGCAGCTGTACAAACAGTTCTAAACTGTTTTTATTCACTTAAATCTTACATACACAGAGTCTTCATATCTCGTAGGCACTCTATGCACAATTTCTTGTATCTAGAACCCTAAATTCAGCCTAGATTCAGTTTTTGTAAGCATACATTCAATTTTGTATCATTTACACACATTGTGATTTGACATTCATAATAGATAGTGTAGGTTAGCATTCAGCTTACCTTACACTTTGAAAATTGTGTATTATCTCTTTATTTTTCCTTCATCTAATTTTGAGTCTTAAGGTATGTATGCTAAGGTTCATTTGTTGGAAGATCCTGTAAACCTGTGAATATTATTGTTGGGCTTATCTCATTTCCAACACAATCGATCCGCTCATAAATTGCAACTTGTTCATGGTGATGTCTTGTTCATAGTGATGTCTTGTTCATAGTGATGTATCTGGTTCTTTACAGAAACCTTCATTCGGTAACTACGTGTATTTTGTGACTTTTATTGATTATTTCTCCAAGTATACATGGATCTATCCATTGAAAGCAAAGTCTGAAGTGTTTATGTGCTTTAAACAGTTCTTGGTTATGGCTGAAAATGTCAGCATGGAAAATTGGGCTCCTTCCATTCTCATTGAGGAGAGGAATATATGTCTTCTTATATTAATGCATTTTTGGCCGAGTGTGGGATAAAACATAGGTGTATGGTGCCGTATACACCTCAACAAAATGGAGTTGATGAAAGAAAGAAAGCGTCTCTCCTAGAAATGGCGAGGTGTATGATCAAAAATCGATTTTACCTCATAGCTTTTGGCTTGAGGCTATTATGTGTGGAGCATATTTTCTCAACATGCCATCAGAATATAATGCTATTATGAAGAATGGTACTTGGTCTTTATGTGATTTGCCTGTAGGCAAAAAGGCCATTGGCACTAAATGGATATAGAAGCTTAAATATAAGCTTGATGGGACAATTGACAAATATAAAGTGAGGCTTGTTGTCAAAGGTTATGCTCAAGAGAGAGACATTGATTTTGATGAGACGTTTGCTCCCACATGCGAGATGACCACTGTTTGTAGCATTTGTGCATTTGCAGCTCATCATGGTAGGGTGTGTACATCAATTGGATATTAAAACTCCATTTTTTGAATGATGACTTTCATAAAAAAGTGTATGTATTTTAACCTTGTTGTTTTGTGTAGAAAGGGCATGAAAATAAAGTGTGCAGATTGAAAAAGGCATTATATGGTTTGAAACAACACCACGTGCTGGATATAAAAAGATACATGCCTATTTGCTAGCACATGGTTCTGAGAAGAGTCCAATTGAGAGCACCTTATATCTTATGCGTGCAGATGATGCATGTCTGATCATTGTTGTATATGTTGATGACATGCTACTCATTGGTCCTAATGAAAAGCATATTGTTGAACTTAAGGTTGATTTGTATGCCTCTTTTGAGAATTAAGATTTAGGGCATTTGCATCATTATTTGGGCATTCAATTTATGCAAGTTGATGGGAATCGCTTTGTATCAAACAAAATACATTGACACATTATTGCAACATTTTTGCTTTGAAGATTGCAAACCTATTGCCACTTTCATGGTAACAGGTTTACGGTTGAGTTTTCATGATGCTGGAGAAGCATTTTGATGTTGTTCTCTATTAATAAGCTATTACATACTTGATTTACTTATGCATAACTCGGCTTGATATTTAGTTTGTTGTCTTTTATATTAGCAGTTTATGCATTGCCTAGGAGTCAAGCATTGGGAGACTGTTAAGTGCATCTTTCGCTACTTGAATGGTACTCGACTTCTTGGATTGTTTTATTCGAAGGGATGATCATTACCGATTTACGTGATTTTTGACTGTGATTTGGCTGGTTGCTATGACACTCATGTGTCCACAAGTGGTTTTTTTTGACTTGGCTGGTTGCTATGACACTCATGTGTCCACAAGTGGTTTTTGCTTCATCCTTGGTAGCTCATGTATATCTTGGTTGAGCAAAAAGAAACTACTATTGTGGCCACTTGTAGTTGTCAGGTTCTGGCCACTTGTAGTTGTGAGGCTGAGTATAGGGAAGCTTTCAGAGAGACTGTTGAGTGTGTGTTGCTTAGATGCCTTTTGGCTGATTTGGGTGTTGGTCAGTCTTCTGCCACCACTGTCTTTACTGACCGTCTTTATTGACAGTTAGAGCACATTGGAAGTTGCAAGGAAGCTTGTGTTCCATGCTTACACAAAGCATTGAGGTGCACTATCGTTATGTGAGGGAGAGCTTCTTTGATGGAGAGATCAGTTTAGCTTATATGCCCACATAGGATAATATTGTAGACCTTTTCTCACAAAGGCTCTACCTAAGGAGAAGTGGAAGCTTTCCGCAAAGCTTTGGGCTTACTACCTTTTGTGGATTGATTTCTTTCTAGAAGGCTTGGCACTCGCTTATACATGAGTGCAAGCTCTTTGTTCACCGCATCACTCTGAGAGGGGATTTGTTGATATATTTCAGTCATGATGTGTGAACACACTTAGGACTGCCGGAGCACTTTTTCCCTCTTTAGGAGGCTTTTTTCCCGAGCTTGTATATATGCCTATAACCCTAACCGGTCATGTATCTTTGTACATTCACTTGGTAATACATTCAGTATTGTGTTGTGCTCCAAGCTTCTTCTTCTTCCTTGTGTTGTTCCTATGCTACCGCATACCCCGAACTCCAAAGAATTCTTGCAAACAATGTTGGTTTTGTCCTTGTTCCTTGTGTGCCAATTTCATCATTAATCTATGGGGTTTGGTTAGTGTACAGTCTTGTGTGTTTGTCTTTCGTAGTCTCATCTTGTCTCTTTGTTAATGGCTGTTTTGTCGTTGGGCTGTGCTGTAGCTCAATTGTCGTTGGTTTTAGTTAGTGTTGCTGCTTGACGCATTGAATTTGTGTCCTTGGATACCATCTTAGTGGGCCCTGTGTGATTGTTATCTTGTGAGCGGAATCTCACCATCCTTGAGGACTACCCCACTACATGCAATGATCATGTTGAATGTGGAATTCGCTAAGGTTTTCAACACATTGTCCTAGGAATTATGTAAAATGTGTTTCGGGGAGAAATTCTACTCCATCATGAATTAATTGGGTGAAAACTCAACATCGTTCATGGTTCATAGATGCCTTCAAAGGCATAAGAATCCATTACTGTTAATGATCATGTAATAACCAAGACGTGCTACGCACATGACACATTGCTATTTCTTCAAGGCAATGCAAGAAATTTGTCCTCTTGCGTTACATTGCTCGGTTGTTTTGCCCTGGGTTCAGGTTTATCAGTTAACCTCTCCAACTCCAAACTAATATACATAGATTCAGATGATATTAGCAATTTGCCTTGGAGTGTTAAGAGAATTGAGAGAAATATTGTATTAAGGCACCTCCGATACCCTCTCGGTGTGGGTCTCACCTCCAAGCAACATGGGTTTTGGACAAAGTTTTCACCAAGTTTTATAGATGGAAATCCTCTAAATGGCCACTAGACTTCAGAGTAAGAATAATCCAGAGCACTTTGCAATCCTACATTATGTTCTATTTGCTATTGCTGGATTGAACAAATGCAAGTGTCTGGCCATTTCTATGTTCTCTGAAGAAGTTAATGTGGAAGAAACAAATGAGAAGATCATCAATCAGCTGTGCTTGGTCATATGTCACTTTGGCATGCAAATGCGGAGAGCCAGGTATATTAGATCTAATCGTACACATGCATGCAAGACGATGTCCTTTTCTATCAAAATTCATGGAAGAGAATCTTTGCCTGCCTACGTTGGAATGGTTGATGTGCAAACATGTGAAGCTTGTTGCTGTTAGAATATCCTTACTTGTCCAACTTATGAAAACCTTCGTGATGGACAGTTGGAACCTCCAACCAGAGTACTGCTTGGATGTAATTACAAAGACTGGATTTTGGATAAGGTAAAGAAATGGACAGATGATTCAGTTGGAATCTACTACAGAGCTCTTACTGTCTCCGTGGACAACAGCACCGAATGTAACAAATGTTGATCTCTTAACATGCCTCTAAATTGGTGGAAAGGTAGATGTACACTTGTGTGGAAAAAACTTGCGCCTTTACATCAAAGAGTATTCATGTGAAGATTGATTTCTGGTGGTATGAGGGTAGGCTCTTTCATGCAAATACATGCTTCATGTAATATGCGCTTTCCATATCCCAGGTGCGGTGCACTGAATGTCTATGAGGCATGCCTTTATAAACTGCAAATATGTCAAATGTTGGTGGGATGAGATTTTAATGCATTTGACATTGGACTTACCTTCCATTCCTCCTTTCCCACTGCTCTTTGGACTTGCTAAGAGTCGCAGCAGTAATGTTGCATGGTTCTTGGAACAATTGCAGTTCTGTATTTCTTGGCTTATTTAAAAATCAACAAACATGCTCATTTTCGAACAAAGGAGTATGTGTGGTGACTGCACTCCAGTCTCTGCAAATGTATGATGGAGACTGTGATGTATCTCATCATGGGTGGACAGACTTCATTGGTATACACTCTCATGAGATTCCTGTACCGATGAGACACTCATCATGACTTGTAATCTTGTGGCTTTCACCTTCTGTACATAATTCAATTGCATATGTGGTTTGAAAAAGAAAAGTATGTATGTATGTGTGTGTGGCTGAAGAGTGTTGCTCTTGAAATACAAGATGCAAAGACTTCTGGTGCTTGCGGCCTTCCTAGAAGATGCTGCAAATCATCAACTGGAGGATAGCAGTATATGATATACCTTTGCCATTAGTGAAAGAGCAAGCTCAATGAAGATGACAGCTCACAAAATACTTCAGTTGATTACTCTAAAAAAGAATGAAGGATGTCAAATTGTGAAATGAATTATACTCTGTTCTATCATCTGTCGAGTTCAGATTTTAAGTCAGGAATTCGATGCATCTGAACTCAAGTAGAAATATGTAAAATGATAGCACAATTCAAACCCTAATTAGAAAATTCAATCTCTTTGATCCTCTTTGATCCTCTTTGATTGACAGATTTCTGTTTCGGACGAAATGTGGATTTTCTCAGCAACAATCTTGATGTTCTTGCGTCCAAGGATACAGTTTTGAAAATCAACAAGCAAAGTGAGCTACATTTTGTGTTTTTATTTCTTTACTTTATGAATTTGGTTGTGGGAAGCTGGATACTGAGTTTGTTTACAAAAACTTTTCTAAGACCATACATTTAATTTCCATGCTATGAGAGATGATTGAATCTTTTTGTGGTTTAGATTCACAGTTTTTTTACAGAAATAATAAAGAGTTGGACGAGTACTTGAAGTTACTCGCTGAAAAATGCAAAAGCATCATGCGTCTATACAGGTATGCCGTTAGTATCAGTCCTTTTGATAATTTCTTGATGTTGTACCATATAGTGCCAAGTGGTGAAATCTTGTATGAAGATGGATACTGGATAAGGGATAATCAAAGCAACGGATTCCTGCTAGATTTTCTTCCTTCCTAAGTTGCTGTGGCTGAACTATAAATAATTGACCCATTAGTTTGCAATGTTACTTTTGGTTCTCTGGAATCATATATAATTTGCCTGATTGCTTCACTGCTGAGTTACATTCAGAAATGATACTCCAATTTATACCAGTCTCAATTTTATACTTGCTATTTGTGTAAAGTATATGATGTGGATAAGCACATCCAATGAATCATAAAGCACAAAATATAACTGATCAGATGGGGGTACACAGGAGACTAAAAGTGAAAGGCCTCTACCAAGGATGTAGACTGACCAACAAGTTAGAATGGTGCTAGGGTTTGAAACTTCATTCTAGGGGAATATCAGTAATAAGGAATCAGTAAGTCAACATGACCTTTTCGAAATGGGCATTTAATCTAACTGAATGATGTGATCGTTCTTTTTGTGTCCTATATTTTCCAAAGCTGGATCATCTTTATGCGTGATGATTGATGGTCATAAGACATGGTGTGTTCCTAATGTTAATTAACCATTTTGTGATTGCAAGATCTCTCAATGCCATTACAATGTCCACGTAGTTATCCGTACATGAGGACTTCCACACAAGCATGTCCATGAGAGTTGGGTTTTGATCCTGGAATCAAAGTACAATCAAATATCACTGCAAAGTGTTGTGAAATTTGCATATAATATTTACAAGATTAACAAATAACTGTATTATTTTTCAGAAGTAACAAGTAACAAGACAAATGGAACAGCAGCAACGTAAATAGTATAAAATTGATAGTGTAAAAAGGCATAAAGATGATACAAAAGTCAAGCAAAAGCATTTTGATCCTGATGGATAACTGAGATGACAAAGGCAGCCAGCAAAAAATAATTCAAAGCAGCAACAACTGATGTCGATGATAAATATGATTGCAGGTTTAGATGGCAGCAATCCCAAGCGGGTATGAGGTTAGGTTCACTGGCTGAAAACAAATAGGATGCAGGGCCAGGAAGAAGGTAGCTCAGCAGTGAAGTTTGTGATTCATGATAAAGACAAGTGCACCGATTTTGAGTGAGCTAGATTTGTGATGCGCATCCACTTATGTAACATCTAAATGAATAAAGTTAGGGTTTTGTTTTGTTAAAAAGAAAAATAGGGGATATTTTTGAAGTTTTAAATTGTAAAATTCAATTCTAAAGAAAAAGATAGAAGATGTTCGTGTTGATGGTGACAATTAGTGAACAATACCTCTTTTAAGTGGAATACTAAGAGAAGAAAGAAGAACAACATGAGAGCATAACATGTGTTAAAATAGGTAGAAGAGAACAGGACATGAGGTGAAATAGGGACATCAAATCCTCCCCTCAAGAGATGCTCTTATGGTTCTTCAAGAGTAAAGACAAAAAGATCTTTGATATACTGATTATGATAATGATTAATACTGGATGCTGAGCTGAGATTGATTGAGCGATTGAGATATCAGATCCATGGTACCTGAGGTTCTAGAGATAAATGAGCTAAATTAACCAATTGAATGACACTATGTCATAATTACTTTCGAAAGAAGTCTTCAAAGAGATGAGATTCCATATCACTTGAATGAGCCTATTGGGATGCTGATTGGGCTAACTGATTAATGAGTTTAGTGTAGCATTCATGACTTAGGTAGACATAATGCATTCATTTCAAGTATAGAGATGATGATGAGAATTGAATATGGATATGAATTCACCAAACAAGTTCACGTGAAGATTACTGAATATGGATATGAATTCACCAAACAAGCTCACGTAAAGTTAATGTTCGAAAAGAGACCTACGACTGCTTAAACTTGATGAACAAGGTAGACCATAACACAAACTTGATTTTGTCTAAGAACAATGTGAATTGTGTTCTCTAAAATTAATTCCTGGAATTGTTGCAGGCTTTTTTTATTTTTTTAAACCCAGTTTCTCTAACTTGTTTATTTTTTCAAAAATTAAATCTCGTTTTTTCTAGCTATGTAGGTGTCAAATTGCAAATAGATTAGACTCATTGAAGAGCTCACTTGAAGTATTATCTATGCTGAAACCTTGGTCAAAACTTGTCAAGAAGTTAAGAGATTTCTATATATTTGTATTTTCAGCAGAACAATGAGAGGCTGGCTGTCATAAATGTGTCGTTGTTATTTAAAATTGTTAAGTCAATAAAAAAATCAGTGTATTCTCTAAAAGCATCTTTCACATCATCTTAAAAGCACTAGACCCTATTGAAAGGTGATGTAAATTCATCTATAAGCCAAAAGAACTTCCACGCAGCCCTGAAGGATCCCTTGCGTAAGCTTTTGATCATATTCTTATATGTCTTGACCTAATCTTTCTCTGCTCAACCTCTTGGATCTGAACACATATCAAAGGGAGCAAACTTCAGCAACCTTTATTTCTTTTGATCATTTACCAAGCCTCCCATAGCTTTTATACATCATTTACATGCAGTATTTTCTTTTTCACAATCTTGAAGTGTTGTTTTGCCTCTATTCTTTGACACATACAACCATCATCTTTGCCATATCTTCACCCTCTTGAACTTTTGGAAAATTCTGTCGTAGAGGATTGAAGTGATATGCTCTTCTTTAAATGGTTTTTAAGCTTATAACTAGTTTTGTGACAGAAGAGAGGTCATATACATTAAGTATTTTTCCATTACTTTTTTGTTTAGATCTTCTAGAGATTTGACTAGTTTAATTGTAAAACTCAAATCTTCATTGTATTCAGCATATTAATACAAAATATTCTTATTCTTTGATCATTCTCTTTAATTCTTAGAGAATTTACTCCCTCTCAAGATTAGTCTCTTGCTTAATTTGTGTCTATTTCAATTGGTTTTTGATCATGTGAATCCCAACATCTGCTACAAGAATAGATTAACCAATGACATAAATTAACATGGGGGTATCAAAATAATGTGTTAAATATTTTAACATCTGAATGTAAGTTAGAGGGCTTATTAAATTACACTCTATGGAACTTCATGATGAGAAATCTTCTCATCACCAAAGATATTTTGAGTATCATTAGTGATGTTATACCTTGTCTTTCAAATGAAGAATTCATCAAGAGGAGAAAGAAATAGAGCTTTCATGAAGCTTTATTATTGTTGAATCTGAAGGAGAAACTATTACAATCCAAGAGAAGCAAAGATGGGATGCATAGGCTTTTCCTTTGATAACTTTTTCATTAAAAAGATATATGATTCTGAATTTGTCCTCGTAGGATCTTAAACCATAGAGAATGAGATATGTAATCAGATTTACAAAATTCCTAAAAGGTAAAAATCACTAATTTTTAGATTTGTGGCTCATTGAGAACTTAAAGAGTAGCACGCCAGGTATCATTTGATTTGTATTTCTCTAAAATTTAATAAAGATGAAGCTAATGATTTTGTTTCAAATTTGATATTGATTGAAGCATCAAATCACAATGCTGAAGTTGAAATCATTGATAAAAGTTCCAAAGCTTGATGATAAAGCAAAAAATAGCATAAAACCCTAATTTCCAGCAACCCTAATTTTTGGTACTTAGCCAAATTTCGGTCACAGAAGGTAAAAAATTATTATGAACTCATCAGATAGTATGTAAAGAGAGCTTTCATTTAGTATATAACATTCAGTCATCAGAGATCCAGAATTGGTAGAAAATGCTAACCCTAATTTCTGCTCAAAAAGGGTTTTTACACAATTTTGTTCCTCTCATCATTAGCGTTTGGGAAAGCAAACTCCTACTTTCAGCTGATAGCCAAGTTATGAGATCATTGCAAAATTAGGCCTGAAAAACATAATCATGGTGATTAAAAAATCCTACGCAAAAATTAGGCGATAGCTACTTTTTAAAAGTTTTACGCATGCTTTATTGAAACTATTCACTCCAAACTCGCATACACACTCTTCATACCTCTTAGGCACTTTATGAACAAACTCTTGTATCTAGTTCTCAAAATTTTGCCTAGTTTTAGCTTTTGTAACTACATTCAACACATTCAACACACATTCAGATTTTGTATCTACATTCGGCACATTCAGCACACATTTAGTTTTGTAGTCATACAGACATTTTGTAATTTGTTAGTGAATATTAGTTAGTGTAGGTAAGTATATTGGCTTATTGTTACACTTTGACAAGTTTTGTATTCTCTCTACTTATCATTCATCTAATTTTGAGTCTTAAAGTGTGTATGCTAAGGTTTATTTGCTTGAAGTTCCTGTAAACCTCTGATTTTTGTTATCAAGACCCACCCCAATTCCAACATTTGGTAAGAGCATAGTTGACATACACCCTTAACAACATGAGTGATTATAGACTTGAGAATTACTTTATCTTTTGAATACCTGCTGTTCCAATTTCTCATGAAGAGGAGGTTAGTAAAGAAGAAGAAAAAATGTGTCATAATTTAGGTCACGCAGAACTTTTCGTTAGGCTTGGTTGAAGTTAGAAAATTTTTGTCAAAGCAAGAATGCTGTTAGGAAAACACATCTAAGAAGTCAGTTAGCCAATGCAAGGATAAAAGCTTGTGATTCAGTTCAGTCACATATTTTGAAACTCAGAGTTGGTGAGTTAGTTCAATCACACATTTTTAAGTTCAAAGTTCAGTCCCACATTTCGAGGTTCAAAGACGTACGTATTCAGTTCAATTCTGTCCAAGTTTATGCACATTCATATCAAGATTCAGTGGAAATCAATTAGGTTTATGCACGTTCATCTCAAGATTCAATGGAAATCAGTTGAGAGATATTTTCAAAGATTCAAAGTTTGTAGAGATCATATGGTATAAACATATATGTGTGCACCTCTGAAACATACCTCTCTGAAATATCATATTTCTCTTCAATAGAACTCTGGAACCTTCTCTCGAATAGGAACACCTAATAGGAACTTTCTCCTGACATTCTCCTTCTTCCTTCTTCTTTCAAAGCTGGAACATAAAGAGAAACTGACAAAGGAAATATAGGAATACCTGATATAGTAATACATGAAGTATGACTCTGCATTCTTTCACATATGGTTGAAAATAAGTCTTCATGTTTCATCACCCCCCTGGATGATTTAACACTAGTATCCAGAATTCTTCAAGTATATCAGACTATATGAAATCTAGAATATCTTCCTTCTTTCAATAAATCTGATTTTCAATGATCAATACCTGTATCTGAAACAAAATTTCTGAACCCTTTTATTAGCACTGCAGATGCTAATGGCTTTCACTGTCACTTCCTCATCTTCCCATATTATAGAATAAGGTTAGCTGATCTATTACATGATAACGAAAAAACCTTACTGAAAGCATTTTAGGATCCATAATCTTTTGCGACATAACAAGTATCTTCTTCTATTTCTCTGCAACATTAATATGACAGAATCTGAATCTTTGATTTACTTCTTCCAATGTTAAGAACTTTACAAACAAAGGATAGACATCTAACTCAAAAATACTCATGATCTTCAAGATCATTCAAGTTCTATGAAGATCTCTCAACAAAAAACTTTTGTAGAATCTGCTCTCATCAAACCTTCATGACTGAATGTTTGATTTCCTACCTGAATGTCTCTAAGTGTCCATGCTTCTCACATAAAGTTGTAAAACTTTTCTTCAACTAAATCCTTCTCAAGAATCTATTGTAGAGAGTACGCACGCGGAAGCAAAATGAAAAGTAAAGTACTCTCACAAAACAAAGAATGTGTGTGACACAAAATGAGTAGACCATGAAATGGGTAAACTCATGTGGATTAAAAATGAACTTGCCAAGAGCATGGAGTAGGCTCTTCAAGCTTCTAACCAAGTACAAATGAGGGGAGAGGCCCTTCTTATATAGATTTGGGAGGGGCTCTCAAAAGTACATCATATGTGGGATAAGTCTCCTGAAAGGAGAATGAATACAACTGGGAGAAGCACATGGCAAGGTACCCAAATACAAAGGAAATACAATATAAAATGGAAATAGACTAGAAATGGAGTGCCTCCTGGATACAAAAATGGAGATGCACTCATGCAGATACAAATGTAGATGAAGTAGGAGCAATCATGTCGTCAACACCCCCTCTGCAACTCCATTTTGGAGTGTACGGAGGCTGCTAGGGTATGTGAGAAAGGTCCACTAAGAATGTATCAGCAACAGCACGAGCACTAGGAAGTCGTCGTCTAGGAATCCATAGTCTCCAAGTGGTATCGACCATGCGGGATTGCCAGGTACTCCATAATATGTCCACCATATTGATCAAGCGAATGCTCCAGAGGTACGCCACCAACGAAGTACACGAGCGGAACAAGATCTCGCTGGACGAGATCACCTCCATGCGAGATAGGTAGGATGTCTCCATGTGGTATGTCGGAACCTCCAAAGCTTTCACCATGTCCACCGCACTATGTGTAGTGCTAAGAAGAAGGTCTTGCAAGAGTGAAACATAAAGCATGAAGCATAAAATCATAGTCACATGGTAGTACTCAGAATGCTGCAGTAGACTAGGTAAGTGGACTCTCGTAGATAGGAATGGAAAATGACGAGTCACTGATCCTGGAGTAATGCCCAACTGAAGCCGAGGGGAAATATAAGCCTTCGATGGTACGATAGGTATATCCATATGAGGTACAAGTTGAGATGATATCTCTAATTCCTCTTGCTCAAAAATTGTATCATGATCGGGAAAGTCATGTACAAAGAGAGCATGCTCCACATAGTGTGACTTTTCAAAACGGGAATGATCCCCCTCTGAATTTGAAATGGGAGGATCCAAAAGGGATGAATACTTAGAGTATTCATCAAAGGTGCAGTCTTTGGTTACTGTAACTGAGTGACTCTTTGGGTCGTAGAGTTTGTATGCCTTTTGTCGTTCACTGTACCCGATGAAAATGTACTGCTTAGGCCGATCATCATGGCCTTGGACGTAGGCATCACTACCAAAGACGCGGAAATAGCTTACACTTGGCTTCTTTTGAAAGTAAGCCTCAAATGGTGTTTTGTTCTTCAAAATATGTGAAAATCCTCTGTTCTGAATATGAATTGATGTCTGCACTGCTTCACCCCAATACTTTAGTGGAAGTTGCTTCTGTCTAAGCATAACTTTGGCCATTTGGATCACACTTCGACTCTTTTGTAATGCAATACCTGATTGAGTATCTTGCTTGGCTTCATACTTGATTCCATGTTGCTTCAAATACTTGGAGAAGTTTGGGTTGACAAAGCTACTATCTCCATCAGATCGGATGATCTTCAAAGAACTTGGAAAGTCTTCTTCAACTGTTGTTGTCCACTCCTTAAACTTGGAAATGTCATCTTCTTTATGCTTGAGTGAATAAACCCATGTGTATCTAGTGAAGTCATCTACAATCAGGAAGAAGTAAATTGACCCACGTAGAGAAGGTGTACTCATTGGTCCACAAATGTCAATATGGACTAATGCTAAGGGTTTATTTGCAGAAATGGATGCTTCTTTAGGCAAAGAGAAAGCTGTTTGCTTGTCACATGCTTTGCAATTCAATTCCACTTGTGTGATCTTGGGTAGACCTTTGACAAGATGATTGGAAGAGATCTTAGCTAAGCAAGAGCTATGTCCAAATCGACAATGCCACAAGTTGAGACTTGAATCCTTGGCCATAAAACTTGAAAGCTTGTAGAGGTCCTTATCTTCATATCCTTGAGCTATCACTTCATTGGATTCGCGATCAATGACTTGAACTTTGTTGTGATCGAACTGAACTGTCATGTTGCATTTTGTGATGGCTTTGACTGAAAGAAGATTCTTACAGAGGCTTGGTACATAAAGAACATCTTTTAATGACTTTGCCTCGCCTTCAAAGTTGATGACTTGAACTTTTCCTCTTCCTTGGATTTCAATGCACTTGTTATCTCCAAGGTAAACTTGTCCTTGATGCTCTTCTAACTCATGGAAATCATCTTTGTCATGGCACATGTGGGATGAAGCACCACTATCAAAAATCCATTCTTTCTTGGGAGTGGTTGCCATAAGTGCTTTGTGTTCACTTGTGAAAAATAGGTCTTCACTTGTGCAATGAGAATGATATTCACTCTTGGAATTAGACTTAGACTTGTCCTGGTTCTTTTTCTTGAAGCAATATTTTTCAATGTGGCCAGGTTTGCCACAAAAATTACAGGTGAACTTCTTCGATGAATTATGCGATCTTTGCTTAGATCCATTGCTAGCCTGATGACTTGTGTTTTTGCCCTTATTGAATGGGCCTTTGGCGTTCATGGAAGATTCCTGGGAGGAAGTCGATTTGGCTCGTGAGTCGTGAAGGAGCAATAGTCGACGAACCTCTTCCCAAGATAATACTTGGCCGCGATTATACAAAGTTGTGACAAATGTCTCGTATGACTTAAGTAACTTGTTAAGAAGCCTAATGGCCATGTCTTCGCTAGAAATCTGCCTACCACATATTGCTAGTTTACGCTTGTAGTCCTCAAATTGGGCTATAACCTTGGTAATTGTGTCGTGTGGCCTAATGGTCAAATTATGAAACTCGGCCTTTAATGCATATATCTTCGAAGGGGTTTTGTCTTCATACAAAGCGGCTAACATATCCCAAACATCCTTAGACGTCTTGCAGGCAGTGATATGTCCTTTCGTTAATTCGTCGCAAGCAAGTAACAGCTGACCTAAAGCTCTTTTGTCCTTGACATTCCACACATGCCAATTGTCTAAGTTGGTATCCCTATTGGGTTCGGGGTCTGACCGATCTACTACCTCATGCAAGAGATTCATGTAGAGATATGCGTGCATGACATCTTTTCATAGATTGTAATTTTGTCCATTGAGGCGTTCATCTTTAGGCATAAAAATAGGGGTGAAAGATGGTAAGAAGTTAGCCTTAGATGATGAGCTACCTTCACTTTTGGACATTACAAAGCTTTGAGGGTAAAGTGTTTAGAAACACTACCAAAATCTTCGCCAAACGCACAAGCTTGGAAGATAAAGTGTTTAGAAACACTACCAAAATCTTTTGCCAAAAATGCTGCAGCAAAATAAATTGCAAAGCTTGAAATGAACGACTCGATACCAGATTGAAAAAACTCCTTAGGGAGGGGGGGGCTTAGAGTAGCCCTTCACTTGCACCAAGAATTAAAAGAGACACTTCGAGGAGTGGGGAGAGTCGATGCTCAAAGAGAACTTGTGGGTGGGCTTAGACTAGCCTCCAATCCCACACTGATACACACACAAGACTTTTTCTTTTTATTGCTTGAATTTACAAGAGAGGGCACTTAGTGCCTTGAGTGGTCCAAAATAAAGTGGTGGTACCCTTGAGAAGTAGCCTCTTGGACGAATACAAAGTGTGCTTACAAGGTGGGTACCCTTGGGGACTTCGAGTGTCTATGACCCAAAATTGGTGAGCTAAAGTTATGGGGAAAAGTACAAGAGGAAGAGTTTGAACAATACAAAGTGTGTACCCTTAATGAGTACGATGATAGAGAGCCAATGTGAATTTAGCAAATGATTTTACAACTTGATAGAAGTGATGCATTTTCAACTAGCACGAAATAACCTTTGAATATAGATAAGGTGAGTTATGCAAATCGAATGCAAGCACCTAAAGCACTCCAATAGAGAGTTTTCAACTTTTCAATAGTTATTGTCTGCTCATGACATCATCGGTCATCATAGGAAATGCAACGCAAACTTAATTTTTGATTGTCAAATGAATTGGAGGATGAATCTGAGAGAATGGCGCTTCCAGATTCTTTGTACCGAGGAGGAAATCTGAGAAAGTGGGCCTTGCAAATCTTGTGAACCGAGCTGATCATCAATAACTGATCGGTAGTGCGTATGACTTCAGAGGTCATTCATCCTTTTGCACCAAATAAGGAAAGCAATCGGGCTGCATGAGGCATTTGGCAGATAATCTTCGATTGAAGCTTCGACTAAAGTTGCTGTACGCACGTCTGTAGTTTGTTTTTTTTCTTCCTGAATGGGAGATGGCGCGCAGTTGCTGAGGACCACCGATCAAGCAGGGACTGCTACACCATCTGTGTGAGAAAGCAGAGAGAGAGAGAGAGAGAGGAATGATCAATGGGCCATCACTCCCTTAGGCGCACAGGATCTCTAGTTGCTGGTCGGTGCAGGTGTGCAGCAGTAGCGTATTCAGGTGCAGACTATGGTCGACAGCGCAATGTGGACGATGTCGTCATGGCCTCGAAAGCTCGGGCTTCAACCTCTCAGGTTCACTTTCCCCCTCCGTAGGCCTGCTCAGCAGTTTTGTGAATCACTCGGTCGCCTGCAACAACCTCTCTGGTCCATTGCCCATCGAGGTCACCCAGCGGGAAGACTTACGCTACCTCAACATCGCCAACAATCTCTTCAACGGCGTCTTCCCCAGGAATTTCTCTAGGCTCCGTCAGTTGAAGCTTCCATTAGAGCTGAGCCTTCTCACAGGTCTAGAACATCTCCATCTCGGCGGCAATTTTCCAGCGGCATTATCCACCCTCATTACGGCATTATCCTCCCAGAGGTCGTGTTGAGCTAGCTGGAGCGTGCGATGGTTAAGTTGATCTCACTTGCTTCAGACGCTAATTTGTGAATCTTACGTATGCAAATGTGATGGAAGCTGAGTATGTTGTGCTTGCTGTCCGCCATAGTACGCAAAGATGGTCATAGAGAGAGACCAAAGTTACACGCTGCCACACTTTCTTCAAATCTACTAGTGCTTCTCAGCACTTCAAATAGATTGAATTGTACAACTAACTACCCAGATGGAGACAGAAACTATGTAGTGACTACGCAGGTCACAGAAGATGATGTTGCGGCTTCGACGACGATAGTGGATCTAGCTTTCATAAGACAAATGTGAAAGTTGCGAAAGCTATCTCTTTCAGAGGATTTGTTGCACCAAAATGGATGCCCGTGACTCTGTCTGAGAGACTATAAGGGACCAGAAGGCATATTAGCAAATAGTTTCCCACAAGTGTTTATAAACACTTTAACATCGATGAGATGCCAACTTCATGCAAGATGCAAACTTAATGCTTCAAAACTTAGCACACAACTGAGCATCAATTACGAAAGAACGTCAACAAGAGGGTGGGAAGGTCGGAAAAAATGGTGTCTAAGGGGGTATAAAATAATGTAGAATAAGGGTGGGGGGGTGGCGAAATGGGAAATATACAACCCAAAAGGAGCACAAAAATGATGGCAAAGGGTTTCTCTCAATGAGTGGAGAGCCACACCACCAAGCTTCACAAGCACCACCACCAAAACATCCACCAGAACGACCAAAATGCCCACCAAGACCTCCACCTATCGCTCTGATACCATGTAGAGAGTACGCACACGGAAGCAAAATGAAAAGTAAAGTACTCTCACAAAACAAAGAATGTGTGTGACACAAAATGAGTAGACCATTAAATGGGAAGCACATGGCAAGGTACCCAAATACAAAGGAAATACAATATAAAATGAAAATAGACTAAAAATGGAGTGCCTCCTGGATACAAAATGGAGATGCACTCATGCGGATACAAATGTAGATGAAGTAGGAGCAATCATGTTGTCAACATCTGTAACATCTACTAAAACACAAGTGGACAAACTCTCACCTTGAGAATCTCCAAAAGCTGCAAGTGGATACTTCATATCTTCATATTCTACCCGGGTGAAATGTGAAAGTATGTGCTTGACTTTCTTTTGGTTAACTTCACTTCTCAATCAAGTGATAGGATCTAATGGAACACCTTTTTGAATACAAGCATGTATCCAAAAAACAAGACAAACATAGAAAGTAGATTCCGTGACAGGTACAACAAAAAATCTGAATTTTTCTGAATTTTCTGAAAATACTGAAATTTCTAATTTTCTTGAAAATACTAAAATTCTGAATTTTCTGAAAATACTGAAATTCTACTAGTGCTCCTTTCACATCAAGAATCATTTCGGCAACTTTATCTATGATACTTTTATATCTTACCTCATCCTTATTTGAGGTGTTCTAGAGCCTTTTCAAGGTTCTCATTTGCAAGCCTTGATGGATAAATTAACCTTTTTAACTCATTTTACTTTTGTCTCTTTAACTTAAGACAATCCAAATTTACACCTTGTACTCTAACTTTAGAGTTTTATTAGTTTCTTGTGTGTCAAACGACTAGAGACACACTTACGCTCTTATTCTTGTACTTTAAAAAACTAGAAAAGTACAGAATCTTAGAGTTAGTATGGTAATTTACATCATCAACTCTTATGGCAATAAATATTTCTTTGCCATGAGTCATACTTAAATATTCTAAAATCATTCTTTGGTCTCTCTTAGACATACCTTCTAGTATCTAGCTATTTCAACGAAAAGTTCTCTTGGAGGAAATCTTGGTTACTCTGAGGACTCCATCTTCCAACCATTCCCAATCTAAATGAAAAAGATAATATATCTTTGTCATTTACTTTCTAAAGGAAACTTAGCCTACTCATGGTACTCTGACCATATACTTTATGCTCACTTAACTCTTCTTGGTGATAGATAAAATGGTTTTGTATAGACAAAAAATGCATCATGCACTTCATCTTTCTAGAAATCATACCATCTATGTATGCATGCATCTTCTTCTCTACTTCAATTACTTTGCATGCTTTTAATTATGTTGCACACATGAGACTTCCTTTCTTTTTCAACACAATATCACTCTAGTTCTCTCATGGCATATAACGTTATGTGGCAAAAAAAAATTCGGGAGCATTTCTCCAAGAAAATGAAGCGTGAAAAAAAAAAATCATGATATAATGATAGGCATAATTATGCCTACTGGTGGGCAAACCACTTTCTTTACTCCAGAACTTTACAAACAAAAAACTTTTCCAATACATGTTGTTGGGCACTACATGCCCTCAAAACAATGTCTTTCTCACTCCAATGCCTGCAAAAGATTCTAAAAAATACAAAGAACAACATGTGCATGCATTTATGAATCAACATAAATTAGTGTAACTTCATGTGTATAGATGAATTCATATCAAAACTAACATTGATGCACATTCCGATGTTAGTTTAATAAGATTGGAAAAGAAAATAATATAAAATTATAAATTTTGATGCAAAATTTATCCAAATAAACCTACTTGAAAGCAAAAATATGATGCAAAGGTATAAGAATTAATGCATTCTTATCCCAAATGGTTCAAAATATGATCAGAAACTCCAAATTATCATAATTGGACACTCAAGTCACTCAAAAAGAGTTTATTGGCTGTCAACAGTCATCTAAAAGCTTATGCAGAGATGGCTTGAAATGGTCAAAATATGGCATGAGACCATTCAAAGAAAAGGAATTGAAGTGTAGAATCTAGAACAATCTGAATTGCTTGATTTGGATATTTCTTGAGGAAGTTATGGCCAAAACAATAGAGATAGGTGAATGGGAAGCATCTCTCTCAAAAAGGTATGAAGAAAATTAAATTCTCTGAACAGATGGTTTTTAATACTCCAAGTATGGGTTCGAGCCACTCATTGGAAAGCTCTTAGAGTTTACTTTCTGTAGAAAATCAAATCATCGAATTTGGATGCGAAATGAGTGAGATTCACATACGTGGTTCTAGACCCGTGATTTGTGCTCTATATAGAGAAGCTTACCTTTAGCACCTCCATCACAAGGAGAAGAGAAAGAGGAACAAGTCTTCTCCCTTGTGCACAACGGTCAACCATACGCATGGATGACCTGTTGGCGGCCTTTGAGCTGGTAGATAGTGGATGCATGCTTCTTGCTGAGCAGTGTTTGCATGTGGGGCGGCCTCTTCGGGGCTCCTCGAGCTGTCAGAGGTGCTTCAAAGGCCATCTTTCTGATGAAGGAACCTTTTGCAATGACCACAAGCTTCACAACTACTCGGTTCAGCAGCTCCATCCGTGAAAG
>CM035435.1:131227836-131230336 GCA_020310875.1 Ceratopteris richardii
TATGCCGCTCAAAGATGCCCCGGCATCTGGCTCTCAAGATGAACCACATGGCAAGGCTGGTGATCTGCTCCCAGTAGGGGTCGTCCACACCACTCCAAAGGGAAATGCTGAGATCCCTAGTGGTGCCAATGCCTCCATCCTGGATCAAAATAATCCTGCTGCCAGCCCCGTGCTTGTAACTGAGGACCAGTACGAGAGCCCCAAGCAGCCGCGCCCCATGTGATGGTCCAAGGAACCTTAGCAAACTCCCCCAAGGAAACATGAGGGTGGGACCCAATCATGAACTCCTTCTCTGTGCGAATGAGGGGGTTCCATATAATAGGCTGGCGGAGCTTCTCCTCAACACATGAGGGAGAGAGCCGATCACGAGCAGGTCGTAACTCCTTTCAAAATCTCAAGATACTACAAGCAAAACGATCCTCGCTCCCTCACAAGAAGCGGATATGCCTCATCTCCGCAAAAATCCATATGATCTCAGGCTTCCAAGGCGCACCAGCGGCGGCAGCAAAGAGGCGAAGCTCCCGATGAAGAAAATCCTTCCAAGGCTCAAGGCTAGGAAGCATACCACGAACAACAAACTTACCGAGTAGGGCTATGCTATGGTAGGAAGGGTCAATGATCCCAAGACCACCGTGTTGCAAGGGGAGGGTGAGCCAAGCAACCTTAGCCCAAGCGGGACTCCCATCCCCACCAGACCATAAGAAATTCCATATTAGCCATTGAATCTGGCTAATACAGGAACTCGAAAAGATCCAACAGGAGGTGACATACCACATCGTAGCCAGGAGAATCTGGTTAGCCACCACAACCCTCCTTGTGAAGGACATGCTGGAAGTGCTCCAATGCAATAACTTCCTCCAGATGGTCAGAAAGAGAGGAGAGATGTGCTCCTCAGATGAAAGATCAAGACCAATATGGCACCCGAGGTATCTAATCGCCGTGCCAAGAGGGATCCACAAAAACTGCTCACAAGGAAGCCATGTAGGGAGATCATCCGAGCCAATCCAGAATCCACAAGACTTGTACCAATTGGTCTTGGCACTAGAGGCATCATAGAATCTATCCAGAGCATGTTGAAACGTGACGAAATTGGCCTCTAGGCCCTGCAAGTATATGGGAGTGGCATCAACAAACTTAGCATCTTGAAGAATCGCATCCCTAAGCCGGAGCCTGATGCCCTGTAGCCGAGTGTCATGAGGAGTCAAAAAGGTGCTCATGGCCTCATCAAAGGAAGAGGAACAAAGTAGGGGCCAAGGGGATACCCTGTCTAATCAATGTCGGAATATTGAACCTCTCCCCCCGGCTCCCAACCACAAAGCCCATAAAAAGGGAAGCAACACCTTTGAGCTAGCGAGTGGCAAAGCCCATAAAAGCCATTATATCCTCGAGAAAAGCCCAATCAACCCGATCATAGGCGTTCTCAAAGTCCAAAAGAAGAACTTCAAGAGACTCATCGTGCATCTTGGCAAGGGAGATAGCTTCCGAGAAGGTGAAGATGTTGTCAAGGATACTATGACCCTTGACAAATCCCGTGTGCATTTGATGTATCAGTGTCTCCAGTAGTGGCTGCAATCTCAAAATTAGATACTTCACGAGAATTTTGTAGGTTGAGTTGAGAGGCGTGATCGGACACCATTGCAGGATATCGTCCATCTGCCCTCCCTCCTTGGGAATGAAGAAGATCTGACCCTCGGCAAGCGACGGGGGGAAAGTGATCCTCCGCTATGATCTCCTAGAAAGCAAGTATGATCCCATCACCAAGGATCTCCCAATACCTGAGAAAAAAGATGGGCGATAGACCACCATGGTCACTGTCCCTAGCCATGCCACACAATGCATCAAGAAGTTGACTATGAGTAAATGGGGCCAGTAGCCAAGTCTGCATCTCATCCGTCAGAGAATGCCTCACATGCTGCAAGACACAATGCCTGCTCTCCTGCCAAGTCTCTGAGGGAGTCTCTGCAGATAACAGGGTGCGGTAGAACTGAGTGGAAATCTGCCTCGGCTCCCTAGGCTCCGTAGTACAAGAGCCATCCATCCGGCAAAGCTTCCTAATCCCACCACACGTATGTTGTCACTGGACCGCCGAAAAAAACTCACTAGAGAGGATCACCAACTTGAGTCCAATGAGAAGCATGCCTATGTTGGAAGATGGCAGACCACCTATGATCTATCCTCGACCTCCCTCAGCTCTTTACGCCTCGGCAAGCTGAGGGCCAGTCCACTCATAGTCTAGGCGGCGATCGAGGAAGCGTTGAAGGGAGGCGATACCCTTGTGAAGGCAGTGTTCGCTCCCAAAGACTAGCCAGCCATTGCCCGCTCTTGTCATGCAAAAACAAACTGATATGCTGCAACCCAATCGCAAGGGATTGAGCCCGGCATCCCTCGGCCAAAGACAGCCCAGACAAAATTACCTCAATCTGACTGTTCAGACTCCCAGCAAGTTCAACCTATGTAGGAATACGTAACATCATGGACACTCTGGCATCCCCCTCCACAA
>CM035435.1:131235336-131264405 GCA_020310875.1 Ceratopteris richardii
ATGGTTAATTTGCAAATTTTGTTCATAATCAAATATTCAGTGTCTATTAAGGTCATTCATTGTGAGTATGTTATTGTTGCTTTCTCTCTATGTGAACCATTATCATGATAGTGATTCACCACCACAACCAACACCATCACCGCTACCATTACTGCTACCATTGCCACGACTGCTACTACTACTAACAACAACAACAGCAACAACGGTGACAACAATGACGACAATAAAAATAATAATAAGTTCTTGTTCACTAAGAACATCTGCATAAGATAGAATTTTCTTGTGCAAGCTTAATTTATGGTGGATCATATAAGTTTTACTTAATTCTGAAATGTTTTACAGTTTCTTCATCATAATGACAATGAAGATTCGTGCCAACCAGAGACAAAAGCCATTATGAATTGGACTAGAAAAAATAAATTTGTGGCATCCGCAAGTCTGCATGGGGTATGTTCAGGTCTGATTTTATAGTAGTTCATTATTTTCTGAGAGTATTTTGCACATTATTGGTTTGGGATTGGATTTTCAGGGGGCCATGGTTGCAAACTATCCTTGGGATGGCACATCAGATGGAAGGTACTCTGCAGATTGGGGAAGGTTAAGAATTTTCATTTTTTGCTTAAAATGTGAGACTGACAATCGTCCTAATGACAGAACTAAATATTCTCGATGTGACGACGATAAAACATTCCAATATCTTGCGGAGATCTATAGCAGATCACATCCATATATGCATCAAAGCGTTGAGTTTCCTAATGGTATAACAAATGGGGCTGCATGGTAAGTAACATGGTTTATAATGAAATCATGGTAGAAAATTCAGATGTTTGTAGCTTTGTTCTGTAAGGCACACAAACATCTTTATACCAAGTCTGATTGACAATGTACAAAGTAATCTGCACTCAGAGGAAGGTTGGTTGTTTGTTGATGTAGCTATAATGTAACTATGCTTTGACACAAGGGGGGAGAGAGAGAGAGAGAGAGAGAGAGAGAGAGAGAGAGAGAGAGAGAGAGAGAGAGAGAGAGAGAGAGAGAGAGAGAGAGAGAGAGAGAGAGAGAGAGAGAGAGAGAGAGAGAGAGAGAGAGAGAGAGAGAGAGAGAGAGAGAGAGAGAGAGAGAGAGAGAGAGAGAGAGAGAGAGAGAGAGAGAGAGAGAGAGAAAGAGAGTCATATTAACGTCTTCTGGAGGCCAAACTTGGCCTATGAGACAAAAAACCATGTACAAGTGTAGTAACCCTGTGTAGAGGATAAAATGAAATAAAAGGTATATCGCGACACAAAGATATATCGCGACACAAAGATATATAAGGCTGGAAAAGGATGGGAAGACGTGGCTCTGACTCCGCAGATAGTGGCCACCTAATACATGGGGGACATGTGAGTAAAAGTGTGAGTAAAACACCCTAGCTACTGGTGAATGGGTGGGGGTGGGTGTAGTATGTGGTACATCGGGGGTGGTCTGAGTGCCTCCTGAAGGAAGACAACCCATGGGGTGGTGGTGCGCCTATGCTCCATCATGTGGTCGTAGGCTGTCCTGATGCGTGAGATATCCTCCTGATATAGTCGTGGTCGATGATATCTGCCCATGCGTGGTCGGCGCCGTGCTCTCTGTGCTGCTGCCTGGTGGAGCATGAGCCCTATAGGTGGACCTGTCTGATGTAGCTCAGCTCGCTGAAAAAACTGGGTAATGGTCTGCTGTGTACTCACTCGTGGCTGATGTGTGGGCTGGAGTGATCGATCTCGCCTCTCGTATGCTGCCGCGAGGAAGCGTCCCAAGCGTCGCTGGTCTCCAATGGTCATGCATAACGGGAGTGACTCCTCTATCTGGAACTGTGCTCGTAGGTCTAAGTATGCTGGGCATCTGATAACAAAATGCTCCTCACTCTCTACCTCTGTCTCGCATACTGGGCACCACCTCTCCTCACGGGGGACTCCCCTGGATCGACCCCTCTCAATCTCAAGCTGGTGCGATGAGACCCGGAGCTGCCCAATGATGACTCGAAGGTGGTGGGGTAGATATGTCTGCATGTATCTCGGAATCTCGATGAAGCCCTCGTCCGATATATGTAGAAAATGCTCACGGTAATAGAGCATTTTCGGTGGCAATGTACCCCTAGGGCTCACCCATGTCCTCTGTATGTATGTATGCCATATCTCCTGACGAATGATCCTATTCCTCTCCTGATGAGAGAGCGAGTAGGTGGGTGCATGTGAGTCGTACTGTAGTGGTGGTAGCCTGTCTATGTCAAAGCCATGGTGGGCCAGCCAGTCTCGTGTCTGTGCATACCATGAGGAGGTGTCGCTTGCTAATGCCATGTCCCGTGATGCCTGGAAAGCCTGATAAGCAATGCGCTCTGTATCCATGCTGCGGAGTCTGTGTAATAGGCATACTGTCTGGAATAGTGCCTCAACTAGCATCGGTGGTGCAGCGAGCTCTGCTCTAATGATATCATGTGGTATTGAAGGCTTGCTGCGGATAAGTCTAGAAATCATGAGGATCTGTGGCCTCTCTAATGCTGTCCATACTGATGTGGCTAATCCTGGTCCCCATATGGCTGCCCCATACATGAGCACTGGTGTAACCAAAGTGTCGAAGAGCCACCCCTTTGTGCGGGGCTCCTGAAAATATGCCTGGTGGCACTGTCTCTCCATCAAGGCAAGTGCTGCATACCCACGTGTGATGCGGTCACGTGCAGCCTGAGACATAGAGAAGACCCCTGATGCTGCTGTAAATGTCACTCCCAAGTAAACATATGATCCGACCACCTCAATCGGTCCACCCGCTGCTGTGAACAAACTATGTCTGCGTACCTGTGCTGATGTATGAAAGATCATGACCTTTGTTTTACCAAGGTTCACAGATAACCCTCTGTGTGTGCAAAAGTCATCTAGGCCATGTAGATGATGCTGTAGGCCTTCTGCCGACTCTGAAACCAGTACAATATCATCAGCGTATAAAAGAATATGGACAGTGGACCCACGTACCTCAATGCCATCACCCCCCTGCTGCTGTATGTAGTCCACTATCTCATCAATGTAGAGACCAAAGAGGGTGGGTGAAAGAGGGCATCCTTTCTTCACCCCGATAGTGCTAGCAAGTGGATGAGATAAGCCCCCCGTACATCTGACTCTGCCAGATACTCTCTCGTATAAGGCATAGATCCCCCATATCATCTCCTCTGGAGCTCCGATATCAAGTAGTCGTCTGAAGAGTCGTCCCCTGGGAACGGTGTCAAATGCTTTGCGGAAGTCCACAAAGCAGCAATATAATCTCCTCTTCCTTACCCTTGCCCGGTCGATCAGGCATCTCAGAGTGAAGATGTGGTCAATGGTAGAGTAATCTCGTATGAAGCCGGCCTGTCCTGGAGCCCTGATACCCTTCCTCTCAGCGAGAGTACTAAACTCTGTCTCCAGTACCGCCCCATATAACTTGGCCAATATAGGGCCAATCATGATCGTCCGGTATGTAGCTGGATCCATAGTATCTCCTGACTTATGAATGGGCACTATGGTGTGCTCAGTCCATGAGTCAGGGAACCCTTCAACCAGTGCACGGTTGAAGAGGTGGGCAATGAGCGGTGCAAGGGTGGTGCCTCCGTAGATTAGGTGCTCAGCCTGTAAACCGAAAAGGTCATGGGCCCTGCCATGCTGTAGACGGGCAATAGCACGTCCCACCATAGTGGGTGTAAAGAAGTCAGATGTAGTAGGACGTGAGCTCTGTGGTCTGGGAATGGGGGGTTGGTCTGGGATCTCGTATAGGCTCTGTGCATAGCTATGCCAAGTGCTCGGGTCTCGGATGGGTGTCTGCTGTCTCCTCTCTCTCAAATGTCGCCATGCCACTGCACTGTCTCGACTCATGAGTAAATGATAAATATCCCAGTACTTTCTCTCCTCCCAATCTCGCCGTTTGCGGCGAGTAAGGCTCTGCATGCGACGCTGTGCCTGTGTGTGTGTAATATCCCCTCTATGCTCTAAGATGCGTAGGTGCTTCCGTAGCTCGCGGCAATCTGCATCATACCAGCTGTTCTGAGGCATGGAACCTGTGCGTGCAGGGTGTGTATGTGTGCGGTGTGGGAAACTGCAAAGAGCGGAGTCGTGTAGGATGGTGGTGAACTGTGATGTAAGTGTATCCAAGGGTGAGAGTGGATCGAGGGAGAGTAGGCGGGTGTGTAAATGGTGTGCATAAACGTGTGAGAGCTCGTGTGTGAAGTGTATTGTCGTGTGTGTCTTAGTGGGTGAGGGAGGGTCTAATGGAATAGGAGATGATAGTGTGAATGTAATAAATGTATGGTCAGCACCAAGTGGGCGTCGTCCAATACTAAGTGAGGGGATGAGTGAAGCTCCAGAGGTGGTACCCAAAATGTAGTCGACTGTGCTCTCACCTCCGCCGTGAGGAAAGCAAGTAAGTCCGCCCGAACCTGGCCAACGATTCATCCCGTTATATATAACGAGCTGATGTCGGCTGCCTAGCTCAAGTAGATGTCTGCCATACCTTGTGGTGTCCTGACCCATATCAGCCGATACTCTACTGGTGCTCATCTCATCGGGGTCTCTGGTCCTCATGAGATGTGGGTGATCCATGTCGTATGCCTCACACTGATATGACTGAGTGCGGCCATTGAAGTCCCCCATAAGGAAGACTTCCCCTAGTGTGCTGTAATGTAGTATCTCATCTGAAAGTGCTGTGAATGGTGAGTCTCTGTCTCGGATCGGTCACCCAAGATCCTGTCCTGCATATCGGGATCCGCCTGGAGGAAAATAGCATATAGAAATGTAAATCCAGCTCCCCTGTGCTATCTCCATGCGAACCCACATGTATCGTGCCTCCTCATCTCTTCCTATAATATGGATCCGACTCTGTATCTCCTGTCTAAATACGATGGCCACACCTCCCGACCCTCTCGCTGTACTCTGTCTCGTCGTGGTCATGAATGCAGATTCCCAATGAAAACCTGCAATGCGTGGTAGACCTCTCTCCGGGCTCTCGTGTGTCTCTGTGATGCAAGCAAAGTCATGTGATGCCAGGATCTCCTCGAGTCTGTCTGGTCGCGCCCATAGTGCCCCATTGCAGTTCCACACTGCTCCTCTGAGTGGTGTCTCCTGGTGTAGTGATGTCTCATAGGCCACGTGGCCCTATTTGATAGGGAGTCCATCTATGAAGACCTTACCATCACGGTAGAAGGCCTTCCTTCCCTCTCGGCGTGCCTGGAGTATCTGTGGCATGCAAGCGCGCCGGTGTGCCACCTGCATCCGCGTGAGGTCCTCGTCCATGTAGAGGGCGCCGCCGGGTAGTCCACGTAATACTGATCGACATCTAAAAAAGGCGGTCCGTGCCTCATCAGAGCTCATCTTAAGGATGAGTGCTCGCAAACGTGATGTATCCCTTCCAACCCTCCATGCACATGTGAAGGGCATTCTCTCGTATCCAAGTCGACGGCAAATGTCAGTGGCGTCTACCTCCGGTGATGCTCCTTCGGGTATGCCCGTAATCCGAATGTGAAGTCTGCGGGTGTGTCGAAGCCTCTCCTCCTCAAGTGTATCCTGGACTCGTGTGAGCTCTTCTTTCTGCACGTCTTCTCTAACTTCCTTCTTAACCCTTTTTTGTACTACTTCCACCCACGAATCTCGAGTGGATTCTACCTCGGTTTTGATTTCCTTCTTTATTTCTTCTTTGAGTGTCTCCACATTGGAGATCTAGCCCTCTTCTTTCAAGTGCTCATAGGCTGTCCTCCAATTGTCTCGTTCTTCTCTGAGAGTCTTTACCTGTTCTTCAAGTCCTTTGACTTTATCCATTACTTGTTCTTCGAGTCCTTTGAACTTTTCCATCATTTTTCGTATCTCCAAATTGAGGTTGCGGTCTGCTTCCTTTTTGGCCTCTTTGATGGCTTTAGCGATAAGTTCGTCCACTTCCCTCCGGTCCATGGGAGCCATTTCAGAGTTCGATAGGGTTTCAGTTTGGGCTTGAGAGAGAGAGAGAGAGAGAGAGAGAGAGAGAGAGAGAGAGAGAGAGAGAGAGAGAGAGAGAGAGAGAGAGAGAGAGAGAGAGAGAGAGAGAGAGAGAGAGAGAGAGAGAGAGAGAGAGAGAGAGAGGGGGAGGGAGGGTCAAGTTTTTCAAGTTAGGGTCAGGTTTCAAAATTCAAAATTCAGGTGTCAAAATTCAAAATTTGTGTTGGAATATGGTTCGAGTTTAAGTTAGGGTTCGAGTTTAACTTAGGTTTAGAGAGAGAGAGAGAGAGAGAGAGAGAGAGAGAGAGAGAGAGAGAGAGAGAGAGAGAGAGAGAGAGAGAGAGAGAGAGAGAGAGAGAGAGAGAGAGAGAGAGAGAGAGAGAGAGAGAGAGAGAGAGAGAGAGAGAGAGAGAGAGAGAGAGAGAGACTTTTTAACGTCTATTAGAGGCCAAAATCGGCCTATGAGACAAAATGTATACATTAGTATGATCCAATCCACTGTGATCTCAAAAGGAAAATAAAGTGTGAGTACAAAAAAATGGGTATAAAAGGAGTGGATAGTAAGTGGCATCACAGGTGTGGGGTGCTATGGGTATGCACTCTATATGCTCAATGTGTGATACAAATATGATATGCATAGGGAGGAGAGGCTCGATGGTATCACAACCCTCTAAATGCGTGGAGTGGGTGTAGGATATAATGCATCGGTGGGTAAGGCATCATGGCGATCCTGAAAATGCTCTGAACGTCCAAATCAATAGGGGTGCGCCGCTGACGTCTCCGTATCTCCATATCATGACGTGCGTGAATCGCCTGAATCTCCCTCTGGTGTGGACGGGCTCTCCGGAGTGGGGGTCTCGGTCATCGACGCTGTCGTCTAAGCTCCTCTGCTCTGTGTAATGTGACACCCCGCATCGGGCTGGGTCTTCGAGTGGCTTTGAGTCTGAAAAAATCTGTAATATAAGTCTGAGGGGGAGGGGCCAAGTGTATCTCCATGCTGCTGGAGAAGTGATGCACGGCGGTGCTGGAGCTCTACTAGGAAACGACCTAGAGGGCGCTGGTCCTCTGTCCCCAATAAAGCCCTGATCTGTCTGGCCCCCCTAAAGAGCTGTGGGTAGCGGTCTCTGATGTCCTCATATGCCTGGCATCTACATGTGTAGTGCTCCTCGTCCTCCACCTCCTCTCTACATATCCTGCATAATCTCTCGTCCCTCGGGGTATGTGTCGCTCGCCCAACCTCAATCTCGAGCTGGTGCGATGATACTCTGAGTTGCCCAATGGCCACTCTCTTAGCTTGTGCCATGTATGTATCCATGTATTGTGGTCTCTGAATGAAACCATCCGCTGTCACAGTCAGGAAGTGCTCTTTGTAGTATTGCCTCTTTGTGGGAAGAGGCTCTCGTGGTGCTATCCATGTCTCCCTGATGTGTATATGTAGTAGGTCTTGACGGATGATCCTATTCCTCTCACGAGAGAGGGTAATGTGGGGGGAAGAGAGGTCATACTGAAAAGGGGGAAGATCGGTAATGCTCATGCCATGGTCTGCTAACCATCGGTAAGACTGTGCATACCATACTCTCTCATGCCCTGTCTCTGCCAAATGTCTAGAGCTCTCAAATGCAAGCCTGGTGAGTCGGCTGGTGGGGAGCTCTCTGACTCTCAGAATAAAGGTCACCAACTGGAAGAGGGCCTCCACTAGCATCGGTGGTGTGCCAAGCTCAGCTCGTATAATGTCATGTGGAACAGAGGGCTTGCTACGCAGCAAGCGTGAGATCATGGTGATATGGGGCCTCTCAATCCGCGTCCACATCGCCTCCGTGATCCCTGGTGCCCAAAGTGTTGCTGCATACATCAATGCGGGTGTCACTAGAGTGTCAAAGAGCCACCCCTTAGTCCAGGGCTCCTCAAAATGTGTCTGAAAGCAACGTCTGTCCAATCCTGCAAGTGCCACATAGCCTCGTGTCAATCTATCTCTCGCTGCTTGTGCCATGGAGAATATCCCTGTCCAACCCGAAAAGGTGACACCTAGGTAGACATAGGAATCCACTACCTCTATCTGTCCTCCAGCTGCGGTGAAGAGGCGCGATGACGTACTGTCCTGGAGGTATGGAAGATCATGACCTTGGTCTTGCCAAGGTTCATTGTGAGTCCTCTCTCTATGAAGAAGGTATCGAGCGCCTGTAAATGTGACTGCAATCCCTTCTGTGACTCTGAAAGCAAGACAATGTCATCAGCATATAATAGGATGTGTACTGGCGTACCTTCGAGGTCTCCTCCTAGCCCTCCTTCTCGCTGTATATACTCCGTGATCTCGTCGATGTGGAGACCGAAGAGAGTCGGTGAGAGAGGGCAACCTTGTTTCACACCAATGGTGCTAACAAGGCTGTCTGATAGGCCGCCGGGGCAGCGTACCCTGCCTGTGACTCGTGCATACAAAGCATGGATAGGCCATAGCATGTTTGATGGTAGCTGTAACTCCTGGAGCCTCCGTAGAAGTCTCTCTCGAGGGACCATGTCGAAGGCTTTGCGGAAATCCACAAAGCAACAGTATAGTCTCTGCTTCCTCGCCTTCACTCTCTCAATCAAGCAACGAAGCACGAAAAGAGAGAGAGAGAGAGAGAGAGAGAGAGAGAGAGAGAGAGAGAGAGAGAGAGAGAGAGAGAGAGAGAGAGAGAGAGAGAGAGAGAGAGAGAGAGAGAGAGAGAGAGAGAGAGAGAGAGAGAGAGAGAGAGAGAGATTTAATGTCTATTAGAAGGCCGGACTCAACCTATGAGATAGAATCAATGTACATAGGTTATGCCTCTGATCAATCGAAAAGATAAAGTGTGCTGAAAAAGTGATGCTAATACAAAGAAAATCTGAGTCTCCATAACGTGTATGCGTGGAGAAATCATGAGAGAGGGCAGATAAGTGGAGTGCTATCCCTATGGTTGCCTACATGCAAGAGGGTAATACAAATATGAGAATGCAACTAAGTGACTCATCATCTCCACGTAGTGCCCATGTGTGAATGAAGTATGTGGTACATAGGTGGAGGTGGTGTCACAGCTGCCCGAATGACTGAGGCGGGATTGGCCATCATATGGGCCTGTCTCTCCTTGGTGGGTCGACGGTAACGGGCCTGGATATCCACAATCTGGTGTCGATGAAATCTCTATGTCTGATAGCCTATGATGCAGGGTCACCTCCTAGCACGAGAGGTCTGAGCTTGCTTAAGAGGCACCCCTCTCTGCGTGACAACAAGTGAGGGGGCTGATGCAAGAGGTGGTCTGAAGAAGTCAGTGAGCTGTGTTTGTCTCCCACTGGTCACAGCCGCTGTGGTGAGCTGGAGTAGGGCATCTTTGTGGCTGTGTATCTCTAGTAAGGAACGCCCTAACTGATGCTGATCTCTGGAGGCCATGATCTCACGAAGGGTAGGCTGTCCTGTGAATAAAGGCTCGTATGTGCTCCTAATATCATCATATGCCTTGCATCTACATACAAAATGCTCCTCATCCTCTATCTCTATCCCACATATCTGACAAATCCTCTCTTCTCTGGGGTGTGTGTCGCCCTTCCAGTCTCAATCTCTAGTCGGTGTGATGAAACCCTCAGCTGGCCAATTGCTACCCTCTAGCAATGAGGCATGTATGTGTCCATGTAACGTGGTCTCTGGATGAACCTATCTGCTAGAAAGTCCCGGTCCAAGCACTGCACTCGATAGTGTGACAGTCTAGATCCAAGGTGAAAAATGAACCATGTCTATCTAATGTAGAGCTTCCAGAGATCCTGTCTAAGCAGATTGTTCCTCTCACTACGTGAGAGGTGAATGTGGTGAGAGTCTAGGTCATCCTAGAAGCGCAGCAGTCTGTCCATATCCAATCCATGTCCATCAAACCATGTCCTAACCTGAGAATTCCAAGCTCTCTCATATCTTGACTCAGAGACCTGTATCGCTGCCTCAAATGCTCTACATGTGAGTCTATCTGTTGGGAGCTCTCTCATCCTTTGAATTAAACATTTAGTCTGGAATAGTGCCTCTACCACCATGGGAGGTGTGGCCATCTCTTCCCTGATGTGTTGGGAAGAGTATCGCTGCCTCAAATGATCTACATTTGAGTCTATCTGTGGGGAGCTCTCTCATCCTTTGAATGAAACATATAGTCTGGAATAGTGCCTCTACCACCATGGGAGGTGTTGGTGACTGTTGCCCACGGAATAGCCTTGAGATCATGCATACCTGAGGCCTCTCAATTACACTCCATTGGGAGACTGAGACACGGACCCCAAATTGTGGCTGCATACATAGCTGGTGTGACGAGTGTGTCAAGTAGCCATCTCTTCGTACGTGGCTCGTGGAAATGTGCTTGATGCCACCTCCTCTCTAACATGGCGAAAGCTGCATATCCTTGTGTGAGCCTATCAATGGCTGCCTATCTCATATTGAAGGGACTCGGTAGGCTTGTGAATGTCATCCCTAGGTAGACATATGAAGTGACCACCTCTATCCGTATGCCAACCGCTATGAACCGTGCTATATACCACACCATAGGAGAGGTGTGGAAGATCATGACCTTGGTCTTTCCCACATTTATAATCAACCCCTTCTATGTACAAAACTCATCCAAGGCACCCAAGTAGCATTGGAGACCCTTTGTGGATTTTGAAATCAATATAATATCATGAGCGTATAATAAAATGTGTATAGGTGTACTTGCGAGGGTCGTCTCCTCCCTCACTGCCAGTGTGTAGGATGTAGTCCTCAATCTCGTCAATGTAGAGCCCGAATAGAGTGGGTGAGAATGGGTGGCCTTGCTTAACATCAATTGTGCTAGCAAAGGCTTTTGATCATCCCCATGGGCACCGAACCCTCCTGGTCACCTGCTTATAGAGTGTGTGGATAGCCCAAATCATCTCCGATGGTATCTCCGAACTTTGAAGATGTAAGAAAAGCTTCTCTCATGGCTTTGTATAGAAGGGTTTGTGGAAATCCACAAAGCAGCAATATAACCTCTTCTTCCGCACCTTTTGCCCCATCAATGAGGCAATGCAAGATGAAGATGTGATCAATAGTGGAGAAAGACCGTCGAAAACCTGCCTTGAGCTCTGCCTCAAGAACTTCCCCGTAAAGCTTGGCCATGGTGTGACTGATCATGATAGTTCTGTAGTTCCCTGGGTCAAGGGTGTCCCTAGATTTGTGGATGGGTATAATGGTGTTCCTCATCCAGTCCTTTGGGACTTGATTTGCTCCCGCACGGTTTTCTTCTCTTCTACCCAATCTTGTTGTGTCTCTTGAACCATACTTCTCTTTCCTTCAATCTCTTCATTTCTCGGTCTTCCTTCTCTTTTTCCCAAGCTTCACATTCTTTGGTAAAGCCCTCCACTTGTTTCTCGAGTTTAGAGATATGTGTGATGATGGAAGTGATGGTCGAGTCCACCGTCTTCTTGTTATGTTTGATGATAACATTGAATTTGTCCTCCATCTTAATTAGGTCCTCCATTTTGGCCATCTTTATTCAATGCTATTACGTCCTCTTAATTAGGTGTATGATGAAAAAGGGAAAACCTAAAAGCCTAGGGTTTTGACCCACCTGTGATGATCCGGGCACGTGGGGCAAAGGGCAGAGGGTATGAGGCGGTTGAGGAGAGGGAGGCACTCTAGTGGCAGCAGCATGGGAGTCGAGTGGCTGTTAGGGTTCGCAAAGATGGCGGGACTGTGGATAGGGATGGAAGGCTGAAGTGAGCTCGGGATGGCAGGTTGTATCGAGCTGGAGATGGCGGGTGTGGCAGGCTGTGGCGAGCAGGCTGTGGCTGGTGTGGCGAGCAGGAGACCGCGGGCAGGAGATGGTGGGCTTTGGCGAGCGGGAGACGGCGAGCTTTGGCAAGCTCAAGAGAGAGGGCATGGCTTTTAGGGTTTGCAGAGATGGAGGACACAACTGGCTGTTAGGGTTCGCAGAGATGGAAGACACAAGTGGTGTTAGGGTTCGTAGAGAGAGAAATAAATGAAATGAAATGAAATGATATATTTACGTCTTCAGAAGGCCAAAATGACCTATGAGACCAAAAGTTACAAAACTGGTGAATCTGATACAAAATCTGAGTACAAAAGGAAGTGGTATTGAAAATGAAAGATGTAAAATAGTTGGGAAAAGGCTAACACCAAGACTAATACAACACAATGCTGATACATAGGAGGGATGTGCTGATAGACAAGGAAGGAGATCTATCCTCATCTGCACTGTGGGCGTTTGAAAAGTTCAGCTAGAATCCTCCGCTGTAGTCTCCGTCGATACTGTGTAGAACCTCTCACTCTCGGTCGTCTAGATCTCCCTAGCTCCACTGCTCGATCTATGAGAGTGCCAGTAGTGGCTGTATGAGTGTGGACAGAGCTCTGTACGAGATGCTCTACTGACTGCTCCTCTAGCTTCCCAGTGTCTGGTGTAAAGAAATCCGTAATCTGTCTCTGGGACTGTCTCCCTCAAGCTCTCCTCAATAGAGTGTCTCTATGTCTGTGTACCTCTAGTAGATATAGTCAAAGACATCTCTGATCCTCAAAACTCATGACTCTAGATAGAGGCCCAAAACCCTCTCTCAATAGACAATGAAAACGGCCCCGTATCTCATAGTATACCGTGCAATGACATATGTAATGTAGCTCTGTCTCTGGCTCTAGGTGACATAGACGGCATATCCTGCTATCTGCTGGTACCCCTCTGAAACTGCCAGTCTCAATCTCAAGCTGATATGAGGATGTGCGCAACTGGCCAATGGCACAACGCAAGGCATGGGAAAGGTGTGTATCCATATAGCTAGGTCGAGTCACAAACCCATCCGTTGTGAGGTGTAGAAGATGCTCTCTATAGAAAGCCATCTTCGTACCCAACTCCTGTGTAGGCTCAATCCATGTCCTCCTGGTGTCCAGCTGGATCAGATCCTGACGAATGAGTCTAGTAATCTCCACCCGTGTCAGGTACATCAGGGGTGTCTGTAAAGAGTACTGGAAAGGAGGCAGCCTGTCCATGATAAAACCATGTGTCTGAAACCATGATGTCATCTGTGCAAACCAGCATGATGTATCCCCTACAGGGCTAGCTGTCTGGATGACTCGAGGGCAAGCCTCGTATATCTATCTCTGGTAGTGTCCCACAAGCTGTGTACAAAGGAGATTGCTCTAGTGAGTGCCTCAATCTCGATAGGGGGGGTAGCTAGCTCCGCTCGAATGATATCATGTGGTACGGAGGCCTTGGCTCTAATCAGCTTAGAAATCATAGATACCAAGGGCCTCTCCATAACTTTCCACCCATCCTGACCTATAGAAGGTCCCCAAACCTGTACCCCATATAGCATAGTAGAGGCAACCAAAGTATCAAAGAGCCATAACTTTGTCCCGGGTTCCTGAAACTGAACTTGCGAGCACATCCTCTCCAATCCTCCCAAAGCTGCAGATGCTCTAGTCAGTCTAGTCTGTGCTGCTCTCCTCAAGGAAAATCTCGGTCGAGTGAATACTACCCCCAGATATGTGTATGCATCTGTATACTCCACAACCTCTTGCCCATATGTGAAAATAGGTGTTGATCTCCTGATCCACTGCGGTGTGGTGTTAAACACCATAACCTTGGTTTTACCAAGGTTTACAGACAGACCACTATCCTCTGCAAAGCTATGTAGAGCATCCAAGTGTCGTTGCATACCCTCCGGTGAGTTAGATATCAAAACAATATCATCAGCATATAACAACAATGGGATCCATGTCCCTTCCAACTAGGCCCCTCTATCACCCTCTCTGTCAATGTAATCAGACACCTCATCAACATACATACCAAATAGAGTAGGAGACAGTGGGCAGCCCTGTTTCACTCCAATAGTAGAGTGAACTAAATTAGATACCCCTTCTGGGGTGCAAACTCGTCCCACCACTGATCTGTACAAAGCCATAATCCCCCACATCAACTCTATGGGTACCCCCATCTCCTGTAGTCTGCGCATCAATCGAGCTCTCGGCACCATGTCAAATGCTTTGCGGAAGTCCACAAAGCTACAATAAATCCGCTTCCCGTGTGACCTTCCCTCTTCAATGATGGCTCTAAGTGTCAGAATATGATCAAGAGTGGAGAAACCCCTCCTGAAACCTGCCTGACCCTTTGCCCGCATACCCTCACCCTCTGCCCAATCACTCAAGTGCTGCTCACGAATGGATGCATACAACCGTGCCAATGTGTGTCCAACCATAATAGTGCGGTAGTTTCCCGGCTCTTTAGGATCCCCTGCCTTGAAGATAGGCACAATAGTAGACAATCTCCAAGTCTCATGTAACCCTTCATACATGGCACGATTGAACAACACTGCAAGAACCTCCATCAACATATCCCTAGCATGAATAAAATGCTCCGCCACTAGACCGTCATGGTCATATGCCCTCCCGGTCCTCATCCTGTCAATGGCCCTCTGTACCATTCGAGCGGTAAAGAAAGTGCTTGTGGCTGGGCACGGCTCTGCAGGGCCCGGAAGGGTTTCCTGTCCAGGAACCATATATAGCGATGTCGCATATTGACCCCATACATCAGGTGAAGTAATCACTGGGGGAGTGGAGTGCTCATGAAAAATTCGCCAATGCCTCTCTTGAGTCCCTACTCAAGAACATCTGATATAAATCTTGCTCCAACTGAGCTAGGTAAGCCCGCTTCTTCCGTCTCACAAGGCGACGGAAAGCAAACTGAGACTGTCTGTAAGTGATAACTCCTAGCAGAAGATTCCTCTGAAGCTGGGCTCTCATCTCTCTGCATTCCTCGTCATACCAACTAATCTGGGGCATGCTCCCAGACTGTCGCCTCCGAACCGGCCGGGTGTGTGGATATGTCACTGATGCGGCACTATGCAATTCTCCGTCAGTAGAGTGGTGCACTCCTCCAGTGAGAGACCTGGACCAACTGTGCGTAGACGGTCCCAAATCTCCTTTGTATAAACGGAATCAGTCTCTGGTGTAAATGTGTAACAGGTATGTGACCTACCTAATGATGTCTTTGCTGTACTGTACTGAAAAGAGACTGATAGTGTCAAAAGAGCATGATCCACTGCTACACCCACTGGTATAGCTCCCACTGTGAAATCCTGAATGCAGGGGATGAAGCTCGACTGTGTCATGATATAGTCCACTGTACTTGCTCCATGTCTATGTGGAAAGCAAGTGAACCCAGCTGCCCTAGGAAATCGGTGTAGGCCATTAAGTATGGCTAACCCATGCGTAGTCGTCATCTCAATGAGATATCTCCCATACTCTGTCCGCTCTCTATCATGTGAGCATCTGTCGAGCCCCAACTCACCTACATCCATCTCTCTAAGCATCTCATCTGAAGTGTCGCAGAAGACTGTCTGTGAGTTGCCCGTTCGGGCATTGAAGTCCCCTAGGAGAATGATATCACCATCCTTAGAGAACTCCCAAATATCATCATCTAGAAGAGGGAAAGGTGATTGCCCACTGGGTGCAGCATATAGAGACGTACTGGGAGGGAAGTAACATATGGCAATGTATAAAAATCGACCTGTGTCAGCTCTCAGCCTCACCCACATATATCGAGCATCCTCATCTCTCCGTACGATATGTAGTAGTGGCTTCAACTCCTCTCTGAATAGCACTGCTACTCCTCCTGACCCTCTAGTCCCATGTCCCGATCTCGCGTTTAGTCTGTGGGATGTCTCCCATCTATATCCCACCACATGCGGCATCAACTGTCCAGGGGCATGGTGGGTCTCTGAGAAGAAAAAAACGTCTCTATCTCTGAAACTGTCCTCAAATGCACCAATGTCCAACCTCATAGATCCATTACAGTTCCAAGTAGCCATCTTCAATGTGGTCCCATAGGTCTCCCACCGTCATGTAGTGCGTCGCTCGAGAATCACCACCCGACCATCTCTGTAGAAGGCTAGCTTTCCCTTCTCTCGTGCCGCTCTAATCTCTGGCATTACCTCTCTCATATGCGCAAGCTGTGAGAGAGTGAGGTCATCGCCAAGGAAAACACCTGTCTTCTTGAGAATTGGTCTCTTCCTCAAGAATTCCTTCTTCTCTTCCAATGAAGGAAAGTACAATATAAGAGCTCTCTCCTTTGAAGATTCTCCAAGGCCTTCGCTTTTCTTGCCTACTCTCCATGCCTTTGTATGCAAAGGCTTCTCCATCCCCATCATGGATGTGAGAGTTTTGACCTCCTTTTCCACATCATTTATGTCCTTGAGGCCGGTTACTCTCACATGTAGTGCCCTTGTCTGCCTTCTTTGTTCCTCTTCGAGGGTCATGTTGATAAGAGTAGGTGTACAAGGAGCTTCCTTACTTTTCCCTTTCTTAGCCACTTCAATCCATTTTTCGGCCTCTTGTACTTTCTTTTGCGTTTCGGATATGATTGCAAGCCATGACTTCTTCTCCTCATCTTCCTTGATGGTCCGTACCTGTTCTTTTATATCTTTCAACTCCTCTATCACCGAAGGCTGAATTTCACCTTCTTCGAGAACACGAGATGCCGTCACTTCCATCAACTGTTGTTCAAGGGTTGAGACTTTCCCTTTGAGTCTATCAATTTCACCTCGCATCTCTTCTCGTTCTTCATTCCATGACTTGAGCAAGGCTTCTTTTTCTTTCACCGCTTCCGCTCTCCATTCCTTCATCTCTCTCTCAATATGCTTCAACCGCTTATTAGTTCTCGTAAATGTAACTTTCGTCGAAGGGGAAGCCATGAGAGAGAGAGAGAGAGAGAGAGAGAGAGAGAGAGAGAGAGAGAGAGAGAGAGAGAGAGAGAGAGAGAGAGAGAGAGAGAGAGAGAGAGAGAGAGAGAGAGAGAGAGAGAGAGAGAGAGAGAGAGAGAGAGAGAGAGAGAGAGAGAGAGAGAGAGAGAGAGAGAGAGAGAGAGAGAGAGAGAGAGAGAGAGAGAGAGAATATGCTGATCGATGATAGAAACCCTAATCCGTGAGGAGATGAGCCCTAATCACTGAGGTAAGTAACCCTAATTTCTGAGAGAGGATGGCGGAAACCTAATCGTCGAGGGCAGAGACGTTAATCGCTTCGAGAGGATGACCAAAACCCTAATCGTGGAGGGTAGAAACCCTAATCGAAGAGAGAGACAGAGGGCAGAGCCGTGCTGCACGCGTTAGGGTTTGGGGACAGAAACCCTAATCGCAGAGAGAGACAGAGGGACTGAAACCCTAATCGCGGAGGGTAGAAACCCTAATCGAAGAGAGAGACAGAGGGAAGAGTTCCGCTGCACGCGTTAGGGTTTGGGGACAGAAATCCTAATCGCAGAGAGAGAGAGAGAGAGAGAGAGAGAGAGAGAGAGAGAGAGAGAGAGAGAGAGAGAGAGAGAGAGAGAGAGAGAGAGAGAGAGAGAGAGAGAGAGAGAGAGAGAGAGAGAGAGAGAGAGAGAGAGAGAGAGAGAGAGAGAGAGAGAGAGAGAGAGAGAGAGAGAGAGAGAGAGAGAGAGAGAGAGAGAGAGAGAGAGAGAGAGAGAGAGTTTTTACGACTATTAGGAGGCCAAAACTCGGCCTATGAGACAAATCGATGTACATGGGTGTATCTTCTATCAATCGGAAAATCGGAAAAGATAAAAGTGCTGAAGAAACTGGTAAAGCTGATATAGGCCTCTAATATGCATGTGGAGATATCCATGAAAGTGGGGGTGTATGGAGTGCGATATCTATGATAGTCTATATGCAAAAGGGTAGTACAACAAGCATGAGAATGCATCGTAAATGACCAACTAGCTCCATCATGTGCTAGTGGGCGGGTGTAAGATGTGATACATAGGTGGAGGTGGAGTCAGGGCCACCTTGATGGCTGTAGCGGGATCAACCATCATCTTGGATCCTCTCTCGTCCATGGCGCGATGGTCACGAGCTTAGATCTCCGCAATCTGGTGTTGGTGAAGTCTCGGGGCCCAATATCCTATAGCACGGGGTAGTCTCCTAGCTTGAGAGGTCTGAGCCTTCTGAAGAGTCACCCCTCTCGGTGTGTGAGCTGAGGGGTGGAGTAGGGAATCTCTGTGAATGTATCTCTAGTAAGAATCGCCCGAGCTGTCGCTGGTCTCTAGAGTCCATGATCGCTCAAAGGGTGGGCTGCCCTGTTAACAGAGTCTCATATCTGCCTCTGATGTCATCATATGCGCTACATCTGCATACAAAGTGCTCCTCATCCTCCATCGACTTTGCATACTGTGCATATGGGCTGCTCTCTAGGAATGTCTGCGGCTTTGCCCGTCTCAATCTCAAGTTGGTGTGATGAGTCTCTCAATTGGCCAATCGCTACCCTCGAGCTATGAAGCATGTAAGTATCCATGTAGCATGGTAATTGGATGAAACTATCCACTAGTATATCTAAGAGTTGGTCTTGGTAGTGCGATAGTCTCGATCCCATGTGTGGTGTGTTCCATGTCTGACTAATGTAGAGCTTCTAGAGTTCTTGTGAGCACAACATTCCTCTCACAACGGGAGAGGTGGATGTGAGGTGAGTCTGGGCCATACTGAAAAGGCAGTACTCTGTCTATATCAAGTCCATGACTATCAAACCAGACTCTAACGTGAGTGTACCAAGCTCTCTCATATCCTATCTCTGATATCTGTATAGATGCCTCAAAAGCTCTATGTGTGTGTCTGTCTCTAGGGAGCTCCCTCATCCTGTGAATAAAGGAGATAGTCTGGAATAGTGCATCTACTACCATGGGTGGTGCAGCTAGCTAGCTCTGCCTTGATGATGTCATGTGGCACTGACTGTTTCCCGAGAAATAGTCACGAGATCATACGTACCTATGGCCTTTCGATTGCACTCCACTGGCTTACTTTGAGGCCTGGGGCCCAAAGTGTCGCACCATACATCATAGCCGGTCTGACTAGTGTATCAAACAGCCATCCTTTGTGCGGGGCTCCTGGAAGTGTGCCTGGTGACATCTCCGCTCTAACATGGCTAAAGCTGCATATCCTTGTGTGAGTCTATCGGTGGCTGCCTGTCTTATGCTGAAGGGGCCAGGCAAGCTCGTGAATGTGACTCCGAGGTAGACATAGGAAGTGACCACCTCAATCTGTCCACCGCCAACTCTGAATCCTGCTCCATTCCTCACCATGGGGGAGGTGTGGAAAATCATTACCTTGGTCTTGCCAAGGTTTACTGTCAGGCCTCTCTGTGTACAAAACTTATCTAGGGCATCCAGGTGGCGCTTAATCCCTCGGGTGACTTTGAAATCAATACAATGTCGTCAACATATAATAAAATGTGGACAAGTGTACCTGCCAGGTTTGCACCCTCTCCTCCAGCTCGGAGAATGTAATCCTCAATCTCGTCGATGTAGAGACCAAATAGAGTGGGGGAGAGTGGACAGCCTTGCTTAAGACTGATGGTGCTAGCAATGGCCTCAGACATACCTCCTGAACACTGTACCCTTCCAGTCACATGCTCATAGAGTGCATAGATGGTCCAAATCATCCCTGATGGTACTCCCAAGCTCTGGAGGCGTCGGAAGAGGCTCTCTCGCGGCACTGTATCAAAAGCTTTACGGAAGTCCACAAAGTAGCAATATAATCTTTTCTTCCGCACCTTTGCCCCATCAATAAGGCAGTGCAAAATGAAGATGTGATCAATAGTAGAGAAAGCTCGTCGGAAACTTGCATGGCCTCGTGCTCGTACCCCCTCAGTCTCTGCATATGAGCTGAGCTCTGCCTCAAGCATGGCACCGTATAGTTTGGCCATGGTGTGGCCAATCATGATGGTCCTTTAGTTCCCTAGATCCAGGGTGTCTCCATATTTGTGGATAGGCACAATGGTGTGCCTAGTCCACCCCTTTTGGAAGCCCTCCCTTATAGCCCGGTTAAAGACATGTGCAATCAACGGGACTATAGTGGAGGCTGTGTATATGAGATGCTCGCTTTGCAATCCCGTATGGTCTGTCGAACGTCCATGCCGTAGTCGTCCTATGGCTCTCTCAACCATCTTTGTTGTGAAGAGCGAAGAACTTGTAGAGAGGCTCAAGTGGCTTGGTAATGGGAGGCTGCCCAGGTACCTCATTTAGTCTCTCAGCATAATCATACCATATGTGTAGGTCTCCAATAGGTGTGGTCGGGAGTGGCTCTCGTAGGGTATGCCATGCTGCAGCACTATCCATACTCATAAAAAGATGGTATAGCTCAAGCTTCTGTGCCTCCTCCAAGGCTCTCCTCTTCCGATGTGTGAAAATCTTCATCTATCCCCTTGCCTCTCACTCTTTATGACGTTTCCCAATGCTCGTGGAGCTCGTAGTCGGCAGTAAAGATATCTGCATTCCTCATCATACCACCGATGTTGTGGCATAGTCCTGGGAGGAGGTGTGTGACGAGAATGGATGGTGTGTGGGAAGGAGCTGATGGCTGATGTCTGAAAGATTGATGCTGTCTGTGAGGTGAGTAGGGATAGTGGAGTGTCAGGATGAAGCAAGAGAAGACCCTTCTCTACTTGAGCTGTATATATGTGAGCTAGCTCATGTGTGAAGTGGATGGTGGTGTGTGGGATGCATGCTACGGGTGTGCGTGTAGGATTGTCGCCCTTGAGGGAGAGCGCGAGGTATGTGTGATTAGCCCCAATGGGTATGGGTGGGATGGTGAATGAGCTAAGTATATGGATGGCCTCTCTGGATCCCATGACGTAATCTACTATACTTCCCCTGTCATCTATGACTGAGTGTGATATGCATGTCAATCCTCCTGAGGTAGGCCATTGAGCCATCTCGTTATAGATAACGAGATTATGTTTAGAACCTAGTCTGAGTAAGTGAGAGCCATAGTGAGTGTGTGTAGAGTCAATTGAAGCTCCTGTAGACTCATCCTCTATGGTACGCAGTATCTGTGGGTCTTCTGGGTCAAATATCTCACACTGAACTTGCCTGTCGTGGCATTGAAGTCTCCCATAAGGAAGACTTCCCCTGATGTAGAGTACTCTATAATCTCCTCTGACAAGCAAGTGTATGGCGAGTCCTCCTCTCTATCTATGATAGCGAACCGTGAGCTAGAAGGAGCAAAGTAGCATAACGCTATGAAGATGATCCGCTCTTGTGAGAGCTGGAGTCGAATCCAAAGATATCTAGCCTGTGAATCACGTGCGACTATCTGTATCCTTCTTTGAAGTCCATCTCTGAAGAGTATGGCAACTCCTCCAGATCCTCTTGTGGTGTGCTGACGTGTATAGTCTCTGTATGTGGACTCCCACTGGAACCCGTGGACTCGAGGTAGGCTCCGGTCTGGGCTCTCATGTGTCTCTGCCTTTGCGCACCTCTTTCAACCTCTCTGGGTGTGTCCATAGATCTCCATTGCAATTCCAAACTGCAAGGTGTATCTTCTCGAGTGTCTCACAGGTCGCACATCCCTATGGGATGGCTTTGCCATGAATGATGACACGACCATCTTTGTATGAAGCCTTCTTTGCGAGCTTGGTGTACTCTCCGCATGCATGCACAGTGATGTGCTACTTGCGTGGGTGTGAGATCATCATCAAGGTAGATGGGGAGGGGGGCATCAAGTGCTCTCAAAATCACCCTCTTGCGTAGGAAAGTAGATCTTACATTTTCGGAAGAGAAGTGTAGAATGAGAGCTCTCTTCTTTGTGGGGTCTGGCCCCGTTCTCCAAGTCTTGATGAATGGGGGGCACTCCTATTTGTAGCCGAGTATCTTGCACAGTGTCTTCCCATTCGACTACGGAGAAGAGCCTTCTTTTTCTACAATGCTTGTGATGCGTACATTGAGACGACGGGCATGTCTCATCTTTTCTTCCTCAATGGTAGTGTGCACGATGAGGGCTTCTTCCTTTTGTGCTTGTGCTTTGGCTTCTTTTTTGATGTTCTTCTTCACTATGTCGATCCACCCTTCTTTGGTAGCTTCTAACTTGCTTTCCATGCTCACGGTCAAGGCTTTGGTGAGTTCTTCTTTGAGAACTTATGTGTTGTTCATATTAATCTCTCCCTCTTGAGCTCAATCTCGAGCTGAAGTGATGAAACTCGAAGCTGCGTAATGACAACACGAAGGTGGTGTGGTAGGTATGTCTTCATGTAACGTGGGGTCTCAATGAAGCCCTCATCTGAGATCTCTAGGAAATGCTCACGATAGTAGAGCATTTGCGGTGGCAAGGGATCTCTCGGGCTGACCCATGTCCTTTGTATGTATGTATGCCATATCTCCCGATGGATGACCCTATTCTGCTCTTGGTGGGGAGAGAGAGAGAGAGAGAGAGAGAGAGAGAGAGAGAGAGAGAGAGAGAGAGAGAGAGAGAGAGAGAGAGAGAGAGAGAGAGAGAGAGAGAGAGAGAGAGAGAGAGAGAGAGAGAGAGAGAGAGAGGAGAGAGAGAGAGAGAGAGAGAGAGAGAGAGAGAGAGAAAGAAAGAAAGTCATATTAACGTCTTCTGGAGGCCAAACTTGGCCTATGAGACAAAAACCATGTACAAGTGTAGTAACCCTGTGTAGAGGATGAAATGAAATAAAAGGTATATCGCGACACAAAGATATATATAAAGCTGGAAAAGGATGGGGAGATGTGGCTCTGACTCCGCAGATAGTGGCCACCTAATACATGGGGGACATGTGAGTAAAAGTGTGAGTAAAACACCCTAGCTACCGGTGAATGGGTGGAGGTGGGTGTAGTATGTGGTACATCGGGGGTGGTCTGAGTGCCTCTTGAAGGAAGACAACCCATGGAGTGGTGGTGCGCCTATGCTCCATCATGTGGTCGTAGGCTGTCCTGATGCATGAGATATCCTCCTGATATAGTCATGGTCGATGATATGTGCCCCTGCGTGGTCGGCGCCGTGCTCTCTGTGCTGCTGCCTGGTGGAGCGTGAGCCCTATAGATGGACCTCTCTGATGTAGCTCAGCTCGCTGAAAAAACTCGGTAATGGTCTGCTGCGTACTCACCCGTGGCTGATGTGTGGGTTGGAGTGACCGATCTCGCCTCTCGTATGCTGCTACGAGGAAGCGTCCCAAGCGTCGCTGGTCTCCCATACTCATGCATAACTGGAGTGTCTCCTCTATCTGGAAATGTGCTCGTAGGTCTACATATGCTGGGCATCTGATAACAAAATGCTCCTCACTCTCTACCTCTGAGAGAGAGAGAGAGAGAGAGAGAGAGAGAGAGAGAGAGAGAGAGAGAGAGAGAGAGAGAGAGAGAGAGAGAGAGAGAGAGAGAGAGAGAGAGAGAGAGAGAGAGAGAGAGAGAGAGAGAGAGAGAGGGAGGGAGGGAGGGAGGGAGGGAGGGAGGGAGGGAGGGAGGGAGGGAGGGAGGGAGGGAGGGAGGGAGGGAGGGAGGGAGGGAGGGAGGGAGGGAGGGAGGGAGGGGGGGGGGGGGGGGGGGGGGGGAGGGCGGGAGGGAGGGAGGGAGGGAGGGAGGGAGGGAGGGAGGGAGGGAGGGGGAGAGAGAGAGAGAGAGAGAGAGAGAGAGAGAGAGAGAGAGAGAGAGAGAGAGAGAGAGAGAGAGAGAGAGAGAGAGAGAGAGAGAGAGAGAGAGAGAGAGAGAGAGAGAGAGAGAGAGAGAGAGAGAGAGAGAGAGAGAGAGAGAGAGAGAGAGAGAGAGAGAGAGAGAGAGAGAGAGAGAGAGAGAGAGAGAGAGAGAGAGAGAGAGACTCTTTAACGTCTATTGGAGGCCAAAATCGGCCTATGAGACAAAACATATACATGAGCATGATCTGATCCATTGTAATCCCAAAAGGAAAATAAAAATGTGAGTACAAAACAAAGTATAAAAGGAGGGGGTAATAGCTGGCGTCAAGGGTGTGGGGTGCTATGGGTATGCACTCTATATGCTCAGGGGGTGAGATACAAATATGATATGTATAGGGAGGGGAGGATGGGTGGAGTCATAGCCCTCTAGATGCTTGGTGTGGATGTAGGATATAATGCATCAATGGGTAGGGCACCGTGGCGAGCATTAGAATGCTCTGCACATCCAAATCGGAAGGGGTGCATTGTTGACGTCTCCATATCTCCATGTCATGGCATGCATGAATCATCTTAATCTCTCTCTAGTGGAGATGAGCTCTCCGGAGTGGGGGTCTCGGTCATCGGCGCTATCGTCTAAACTCCTCCGCTCTTTGTAATGTGACACCCTGCATCGGGTTGGGCTCTTGGGCAGTTGTGGGTCTGAAGAAATGTGTAATATGAGTCTAGGGGGGTGAGATGTATCTCCATCCACTAGAGAAGTGAGGCACGGCGTCGTTGGAGCTCTACTAGGAAACGACCTAGAGGGCGTTGCTCCATCATCTCCAGTAATGATCTCTCTGGGTCCCTTGAAGAGCCGTGGGTAGCGGTCTCTGATATCCTCATATGACTGGCATCTACAGGTGTAGTGCTCCTCGTCTTCCACCTCCTCTCGGTAGATCTTGCATAATCTCTTGTCGCTAGGGGTGTGTCCCCCTGGCCCGACCTCAATCTGGAGCTGGTGTGGCGATACTCTTAGCTGCCTAATGGACACTCTATCTGCTCGTGCCATGTATGTGTCCATGTATCATGGTCTCTGGATGAACCATCCGTTGTCACTATCAGGAAGTGCTCTCTGTAATGTTGCCTCTTTGTGCGAAGAGGCTCTCGTGGTGCCATCCATGTCTCCCTGATGTGTATCAATAGTAGGTCTTGGCGGATGATCCTATTCCTCTCCGAACGAGAGAGGGTAATGTAGGGGGAAGAGAGGTCGTACTGAAAAGGGGGGAGGTCGGCAATGCTCATGCCATGGTCTGCAAACCATCGGTAGGTCTATGCATACCTTACTCTCATGCCGTGTCTCTACCAAATGTGTGGAGCTCTCAAATGCAATCCTGGTGAGTCGGCTCGTAGGGAGCTCCTTGACTCTCAGGATAAAGATCACTAGCTAGAAGAGGGCCTCCACAAGCATTGGTGGTGTGCCAAGCTCAGCCCATATAATGTCATGTGGCATCGAGGGTTTGTTGCGGAGCAAGTGCAAGATCGTGGTGACCTCGGGCCTCTCAATCTGTGTCCACATTGTCGTCATAATGCCTGGTGCCCATACCCCCCCTACGCACATGAAGGCGGGTGTCACTAGAGTATCAAAGAGCCACCCCTTAGCCCGACACTCCTAGAAATGTGCCTGAAAGTAGTATCTCTCGAATCCGGCAAGCGCCTCATAGCCTCGTGTCAATTTGTCTCTCACTGCTTGGGCCATGGAGAACATACGTCCCTCTCTCTCTCTCTCTCTCTCTCTCTCTCTCTCTCCCCCCCCCCCCCCCCCCCCAATGGCTCCCAAGTTGGAGGAACGACTGCCCACTTTAGAGCATACCCTCCGAGAGTTGATAAGGAAACATAAGAAAGAAGGGGATTCGAGACTAAACGGGGTCACCCGTAGAGTCGTCCCCCTCGAAGCAAAGGTAGCAGCCTTGGAGAAGGAGAAACGGTCCCTCTGGGAGGAGCTTCTCGTTATTCACAAGAAGCACTCACTAGTTCAAGAGGAATTGCACACTGGACTTACGGATATGAGGATGAAGCTGGACAGCATACGAGAGGAGGGGGAGATCGCCCAACAGCTAGAGGACATCCGGGCAACCATGAAGAAAGAGTTCATAGAGATGGTTAAAAGTGAACTAGAGACCAAAAAAGATGGACGGTTTGAAGTCTTCAAAAAAAACCTTCGACAAGAGGCGAAGAAGAACAACGAGCAGGAGGAGATCCACATAGTACACACCATCATTGAGGAGGAAAGGATGCGACAGGCTCGCAGGCTCAATGTCTTCGTCTCCAACCTCACAAAGAGATACGGTCACCAGAGCAGGAGAGGTGCCGCTTATGCACCCTACTCGAATAGAGTGAGGTCGAGCCTCTCCCTTTCGCCAGAACTTGGAGAGGGGGGCAGGACACCACACGGAGAAGAGCACTAATCCTTCAGTTCTCGGATGAGACCGAGAGGAGAGATTTCTAGATGACGGGCGGTACTATGCACTACATCGGGCACCTTGACCTACTTGGACGATGACCTTACACGGATGCAGGTAGAGCAGAGACGTGCATGCATGCCACATGTCCGTTAAGCCCGATGGGAGGGACACTGTGTCCTATATAGAGACGGTCGCATCATCATCGATGGATGATCCATAGACTAGGGATTTGTGGCCTATGAGACAGCACAACAGGAGGTACGCATTGCAGTCTCGAATTGCAGTGGATCTTCGTGGACACGCCTAAGGCGCCTTGAGGAGGTGATGGAGGGTAGGGACGTGATCTTCTTGGCAGAGAGACACGAGAGCCCTGGGAGGAGCTTACCAAGGATTGAGGGCTATAGGTGGGAGTCAGTTCACTGCCGACAAATGCGGAGCAAACTACACGAGGACCAGGAGTAGTCGTGCTTTATAGGCAGTCTCTATAGCACTAGGTACAGGTGGTAGCCAAAAACCTTGAGGCACGCTTCATGTGGATATGCCTCGAGCTAACAGAGGAGAGAGCGACGTACCTCGCCGTGTGCTATATCACACCCATCAGCTCACATTTCACACATACCACGAAGCAGCCCTCAGAGGGAGAGGGACCCGACACTCCGTCTCCATATGACTTCCTCAGTGAGGCCATTATGGAGTACACTGGGATGGGGCGAAGTCTTCCTTGTAGGAGACTTCAATGCCCGCACTTAGAGTCATTAATGCGATACCTACGACTTTGACCCTGAGATGCTTCACACCGAGGAGGATATGTCTACACTCGGAACCTCAACCGACACCGCCACACCTTAAACGGCCAACACCTACTCGAGATGGGAGAATCACACTATCTCATTATCTATAATGGGATGGAAACCTAGCCCACCTCATGTGGCCTCACCTACATCCCACCCACGACACCGAAGGCCGGCAGTGTGGTAGACTATGTTATTGGGCCCCGAGAGGGGACACATCTCATCACCTCATTCACCATCCCATCCATGCCGATTGGAGCTGATCACACGTACCTCACCCTTTCCGTACGCGGCTCACCATGCATACCTCACCTCGCTGCCATACAACCACATGCCCATATCACCATCCACTTTAGACAGGAGCTAGCACACATCTGTAGCTCACATGTCAAAGAGGGCATTTAATCCCTTGATTCCTCCACCCCACTGGACACCCGATGCCCTCATCGCCTACTTCTCCTCCGTCCTCCACACATCCGCCTCAGCTCCCCATACATCACCCACAGCATTGCACATTCGATACGGCTGGGGCATACACCTGAGAATAGATGGTAGGATGAGGAGTGAAGACAGCCATACCAACACCTCATAGCAGAGAGTATCCTCTGATCCATCACAGAGAGGGAGGCACGACGACATATGCGATCTCTCACACACCGGAAGCGGCGAGCTTTCGAGGAGCGGTCGGAGGCAGAGCTGTTGCACCTACTCATGAGTAGGAACTCCACCACTGCATGGAGGGCCCTACATGAGCCACCCCCACCTACACCCATAGCAGATCCTCAGAATTGGCACACCTATGCTCGGAGATTATATGATGTCCGAGGACAGCCCCCATTGTCGATGCCCTCAACACCGTGCCCAATGAGATCTACCCTCTTCACAGCAGGCATGGTATGACAGGCCATCCACACGCTGCAGCATAGCCGCTCAGCAGACCACACGGGACTACAGGGAGAGCACTTTATACACGCACTCGATGTAGTTTCCCACCTGACCATCGACCTCTTCAACCGTGCTTTGGTTGACGGGTTACCTGATTCGTGGACTATGCACAGGGTTGTGCCTATCTACAATTTCGGCGATATGATGGACGCGAGGAACTATAGGACTATTATGGTAGGCCATATCCTGGCCAAGATCTGCAGCACTAGAGGCAGAGCTTAGTACACATGGTAAGGAAATTGGGATCAGAGCACCTGACCAAGCATGCTTCCGCCGCACTTTCTCCACCATCGACCATATCTTTGTGTTGCCTGATCGAGAGCACGAAGGTGAGGAGGTGGAGACTCTACCGCTACTTTGTGGATTTCCGCAAAGCCTTCGACATGGTCCTCCGAGAGAGACTACTACGAAGACATGGTTCCAGGAGTTACAACTACAATCAGACATGCTATGGGCCATTCGTGCTTTGTATGCACGAGTCACAGGCAGGGTATGTTGCCCTCGCGGCCTATCAGACAGCCTTGTTGGCAACATTGGCATGAAACAATGTTGCCCTCTCTCACCAACTCTCTTCGGTCTCTACATCGACGAGATCACGGAGTATATACAGCATGCAAGAGGGCAAGGAGGAGACCTCGGAGGTATGCCAATACACATCCTATTATATGCTGATGACATTGTCTTGCTTTCAGAGTCACAGGAGGGGCTTGAGTCACATTTACAGGCGCTAGATACCTTCTGCACCGAGAGAGGACTCATAGTGAACCTTGGCAAGACCAAGGTCATGATCTTCCACACCTCCTGGATAGTACGCTGTCCAGCCTCTTTCATCGAAGCTCGAGAACAGATAGAGGTAGTGGACTCTTACATCTACTTAGGTAGAGAGAGAGAGAGAGAGAGAGAGAGAGAGAGAGAGAGAGAGAGAGAGAGAGAGAGAGAGAGAGAGAGAGAGACGAAGAGAGAGAGAGAGAGGAGACGAGAGATGAGAGAGAGATGAGAGAGAGAGAGAGAGAGAGAGAGAGAGAAAGAAAGAATTTTTAACCTCTATTAGAGGCCAAAATCGGCCTATGAGACAAAACATATACATCAGTATGATCCAATCCACTGTGATCCAAAACGAAAATAAAGTGTGAGTACTGCAAACGGGTATAAAAGGAGGGATAGTAGCTGGCGTCAAGGGTGTGTGGTGCTATGGGTATGCACTCTATATGCTCAATGGGTGAGATACAAATATGATATGCATAGGGAGGGGAGGCTCGATGGTATCACAACCCCCTAAATGCCTGGAGTGGGTTGTAGGATATAATGCATCGGTGGGTAAGGCATCATGGAGATCCTCAAAATGCTCTGGGCGTCCAAATCGATAGGGGTGCGCTGCTGACGTCTCTGTATCTCCATGTCATGGCGTGCGTGAATCGCTTGAATCTCTCTCTGATGTGGACGAGCTCTCCGGACAAGGGGTCTCGATCGTCGATGCAGTCGTCCCGTCTAAGCTCCTCTGCTCTGTGTAATGTGACACCCCGCATCGAGCTTGGCCCACGAGTGTATG
>CM035435.1:131274405-131436905 GCA_020310875.1 Ceratopteris richardii
ACACACATGCAATAGGAGTGTATGCCACTACATACAAGATGAGCTGAATCTCTTGGGGACCAAGAATTAAAAGGAACTGTGTTGTATCCCATGCTTGGATAAATAATTCAGTACGATTAAGCTCACCCAAGTGATGAGAGAACTCAATAACTTGGGCACGAGCAAAGCGCAGCAGCTCCCCTAATGGTCAATCCCGTTGTGAGGCACCACACATGGGGAAGGAGAAAGCAACTGCAGAGTCCAAAGCATTCTTGCCATGAGAAGCAAGAGCCATTGGATAGATCCGAATGGTAGAAAGGGCTAGTTCTTGTGTTTGCCAAAGAAGAGAGAGAACTCATAGCTGAATCGCTCTCTTGCAAGTGATAGTGAACACTCACCAGCCATGGTGGAATAGTATTCAAGGGAGAGGTGCCAACAACCATAGGGGGACTCAGATTTGAGCATCCCTCCTGAGCCGCCCGACTCATGAAGAAGTCACTGTCGAATGAGCGCCTAGTGCTAGGGGTCGCAAAATTGGTTGAGGGAGGGGGGCGCGGAGTGGATGTAGATATAGGGGAGGACGCCGTGGGAGAGGAATCTGGAACAAGAGGCTCCCCATCCCACTCAATGCTGGGGGAAGAATGCACTTTCTCTTGGAAGGCACTAAACTGGCTCTAGTGGGAACGAAGACCTGTCAAGCTATCGGTATGTGCTTCGGGCCCATCTTCTAACACTGTCCAGGTTGCTTCCAGCGAGAGGAAGACGAGGAAGGATCAGCGGGAGCAACTAGGTCACCCTCCTCAGCGGCGGAGAACAGCCCGGGAAAGAGGGAGTGGAAGAGGGTGGTCAGAGCGCCTGCGAGGAGGGTGGCGTGTTACGTGCTAGGATTGATGTCTGGTCTGGCATCGGGATCTTGAGGAACATGCCTCCCAAAGGTGACCAACCTTGTGACAAGCAAAGCACTGATTTGGACTGCAAGAATACTCGACCTGCACAATCAGCCAATCAGTGGATAAAAGTGGAAGCTCAATATCTGATGAAACTATGGAGGACCATAAATGAGCATCCGTACAGACGAAAGGTTCACTACCGTGGCCACAACCGAAGAAGCCGACTGTAGAACCTCCAAAAAAGTGCCAAGTTTCTCACCAATCTCACGTAAAAGAGGAAGATATCTACTCATGACGAAGGCCTCGAAAGCAAGCTCTCACAGGAAAGTCATGTGGGAAATGCTGAGGAAGTAGATTCGGAGGGATTAAAACCATGTACCCAAAGAGAAACATATGCTCGGGCAATCCTCATCACAAATTGGAGACACTGCAATCATCCGAGGAGCGGCTTCTAAAGTCTTGAACTCCTCCTGGTAAAAGCTTCGACCCAGGGTCTCAATGTCTACCAACTTACCAATTTCGACAAGCAAGCTACTCTGGAGGAGGTCTCTAAGTTCGCCAGGACTGGAACACGAACCGATGATCTTACGAATGACCGAGGAGGCCTGGAGGCTCAAACTTTGATACTAGACTCGCTCTGCCCTCATCCGTAAGGGAGAATCGAATAGGCGTTAGAGTAATTGCGGGCAAGAGGTCTTCTTAAGAGTCCCTCTCTAGGGTGGCCTCCAATGCCATTTGTGTCTACCATGACAAGCAGACGGAAGGAGCCCCAAGCCAAGACAAACGGTCGGACCATCACTTTCCAATCCCGTTGAGGATAGGGAAGCAAGAGGAGCAGCAAGGGGGAATCTTTTCAGCTTGGTTAAAAGACAAGGCCAAGGGGGAGGAGTAGGTAAGCACTGTTGAGGAAAAGGGGAGGGGAGAGGGGGTTGGAGGGGTGTGCTGCTGGAGGTGCTGTTGGAGGTGAGAATGAAGCGGGAGGAGGAGAAGCTTGGCAGCTAGGGCAGATGGGAGGAGGGGAAGAGGCTAGGCAGCAAGGGAGTCGGAAGCGGGGCAGGGGGAGGCATCACAGGAGGGTAGGAAGGAAAATGGGGGCTGGGTGCGAAGGAAGCAGGCGGGGAGGAACGCTCAGTAGCAGGGCAGGGAAGCTCGGAAGACGACACAGCAGCGAGCGAAAAAAAGAAGAGTTCCACCAGCCATCACACACTCTTTGTATTTCTTTTGAATAAAACATATAGTGGTCTGATCAATCAAACGATGTAGTTAGGCTGCCCATTGTGGAATTTATGTCATGTGTGCTCCAAAGTTTTGTTTTGTGTGCTTTTCTACATCTTGTGTTTTATTTTGCTGCTTGAACATACCATGAGACCCAAAAAGAAGAATGTAGTGCACGAGCTCCATTTCTCCCCCTGAGGTCTTTGTTCATGAGAATGCTTCAATGTTAATCATAATGTATTACTGTTGATAAAGAACATGATTTGGATTTTCATATGGCAGATTAGAATGGTTCGAATCAATAATGTGAGGTTCATGATTGGAACCTCAAGATAACCACCAAGGATACATCTTTAGGCACACTTCAGAGGACTTCTGTGCCATATCTTTCTTTATCTTTAGATGGTTAGAACCAGCAATGTCAGATTCATTATTGGAGCCTCTAGATATCCACCTAAGATACACTTTTAGGCACACACTTGAGAGGACTTCAGTGCCATGTCTTTGGTTCAATTGCGAAATGATAAGAGTAATCTTCCATTGCAACATCTTGTGGACTTCAGTGTTATGAGCTAAAATTTCTACTTTTCATTTTTTCATACATATATTTATTTACATATAAATTTATTTTCTTGTTGGATTTTCATATAGCAGATTAGAATGGTTAGAATCAGTAATGTGAGGTTCATGATTGGAACCTCAAGATAACCACCTAGGATACATCTTTAGGCACACACTTCAGAGGACTTCTGTGCCATATCTTTCTTTATCTTTAGATGGTTAGAACCAGCAATGTCAGGTTCATTATTGGAGCCTCTAGATATCCACCTAAGATACACTTTTAGGCACACACTTGAGAGGACTTCAGTGCCATGTCTTTGGTTCAATTGCGAAATAATAAGAGTAATCTTCCATTGCAATATCTTGTGGACTTCAGTGTCATGAGGTAAAATTTCTACTTTTCATTTTTTCATACATATATTTATTTACATATAAAATTATTTTCTTGTTGGATTTTCTTGCTTAGTGCTGTGTTAAAGCCTAAAAACCTCTTTGAAAGGCATCAAGCAATGTAGGACATTGAAAAAGGATGTCTTTGTGGATAAAGCATTGGCATCGGTATGTATGTTTAGTCAACTGGCAAGCATTAAGTCTATGAGAGAATGGTTAATGTATAGGTGTCGTTAAAGATTCAGACATGCACAATTTTTTATTGACCATAGATGTACCAAATGGATTGTGCAGTTATGCATTGACCTTCCTCACAACGTAGGTAGCATAACTTTTATAGAAATCTTTACTAGCACGTCTTACGTTGTTGTCATCTATTTTGGTTGTTTGCTTTTGTAAATGTCTTCATTAAGTTATCAGAGATCTGGGAGGCAAACCGGTTGAGCATGCTTCAGCTCATTGCAAGCGTTATCAAGGTACACACTACAACCATTATAAAGTTTTACTGTGCTCGATTGAGATAAATAAGAATTCAGTGCCCTTTTCAACATCACTGCAGTGTGGCATCCACGGACAAGTAGTCTCATCTTTGACGGGTTCTCCTCTTGCTGCAAGTATATCTGTAAAAGGCATCAACTTCACTGTAAGCATCCATAATAATGACTGCATGCATAAACTCTATTTTTGAAAATGCATTGAACTTATTTATTGATCATATCTGTTGTTTTTAATTTTATTATTATTATTATTATTATTATCATTTTTATTATTATTATTATTTTTTGTTTTTCTTTTTTTGGGGGGAGGGGCTTTATATGTATCCTGAAATGAAGCCTTTGGCATCACTGAGTTGTAGGCGTCCACAACATCAGGAGAGTAGACATTGTCCTGGAGACAATCTGAGAACAGTTGTACAGATTAGGCTAGGCTAATTGCAGGATACAGTGCTTCCTTAGAATATGCATTTGGGTCTAGTAGAGAACAGTCTTTTCTAAGCATGATAATAAAGGAAGCTTGCCCATTCGGTTCCTAAGTTCCTAGAGTTACTGCAGGTATTTGCGACGGAGGAATATGGAGACTATCATCGTCTTCTTAGTCCAGGTCAAGCTTATGAAGGTATGTTTGTTATTAACTAGTAAGATTGGTTTCGCTTTCTATATGAGGAGAGGATTGAAAATATATATGGGCAGTCTCTGCAAGCATGGCTGGATATCACAGGCAAACAGCATCAATTTTCGTACATGAAGGGAAGTCATCTAGACTTGATTTCAGCCTTGAGCCAAGTGATCCTCACCCTAATGTGGTCCAAAGCAGGAATAATTCAGCTGATTCTTCTATGAAAGACATTCATCAAGAAGAAAAAAACACAACAGCACATGAGGTTCAGAAGAGACTGTATAAAGAGAGTTTAAGAACGGAGTTCTTCTTGGGTAAAGGGCAACTTAAGGTTGCATATGATAAGCTTGTAACTGTTCCTCTGCTGGCTGACTTTTGTCTGATGCTAGCTGTGCTTCTGCTCTGCATTCTTTTTGTATGTAGGTACAGGGCCAGATCTTTAAGGTCCTGAACATCAGCGGGCCTTGTAATTTTGTAGGGACAATTTTCCATGCTTCACAGGATCGTGTTTTTAATGGCATATGATGATGATAAATAACAATTTATTGTGATCCGAGCAAACGCTACAAGCCATATTTTAATCAAGGCCATGAAAGAATGTATTGAGGAGTAGCTTCTTCTATTTGTCTGCCAATACAGTTTTTCCCAGCCTATTCATATAATGTGCAAACAGAAATGTCATATAAGAGCTAACATACCAAAGCCATTTATTTTAATTACATTCTCTGCTGCAGTCTGACTTCGTCTGGATACATCGCATATTGTTACAATACTATAACCACTGATCTTCTGGTGTCTTTTTACTGTTGTTGTTGTTAGTGCTAGTGCTAGCGCTAGCTAGTGTTGGTGCCACTGCCACTGCCAATGTTACTGATACTGCTCTTATTAATACTAGTGCTAGCACTAGTGTTGGTGCCACTGTCACTGCCTATGTTACTGATACTACTATTACTACTACTGCTACTGTTATTGCTATTACTACTACCACTACGATAACTACTAATGCTGTTACTATTGTTGTCACTACTATTGATGTTGCTACTATTACTGATGCTGTGGCCCGTTACAACTGTTGTTGCTCTTGCAGTTGTTGTTACTCCTGTAGTTGTGCTTGCTGCTGTTCCCAACTTCCTATTATTGGTCCTGTTGTAATAATTGCTCTTAGTCTTCTACTGTTCCTACTGCTTCTGTATTATTGCCCCTATTGTTACTGCCCTTGTTGCTACTATTATTACACCTACTACCACGTGCAGTTTGACTTCATCTGGATAGATCAAGTATTGTTACATTACTACATTCTTCTTTGTAGTCTGACATCATCTACATGTATCGAGTATAGTTATGACCATAGTTGATTCAGTGCTCGCCATGCACAGAATAGATTTAAGGAGCCATTCAATACCATACTCATCGGTGCATTAAGGTGTGTAGTGATCAGGTCGATTTTATGGACAGAATAGATTTAAGGTGTGTAGTGATCAGGTCGATTCTATTCTGTGCTCGCCATGCACAGAATAGATTTAAGGAGCCATTCAATACCATACTCATCGGTGCATTAAGGTGTGTAGTGTGTAGTGATCACGTCTTGAACTCCATCCACTTTATGGGATGTCCATACTACCATTCACCCCTCATCAGGTAATCCTAGTAGCTCAAGTGCAGGCACGTGCAAGTGGATATGCAAATATTGCATCAAAACTTTTTGCACTATTATCAGTAAGCTTATTAGCCATATAACCTTTGTTATTATACTATGTTGTAGGAGCTGCTGCTGCTGCCATTGCTGCGCTGCTGCTTATATTATTGGTGCTATTACTGCTGCTGGGCCTGCTACTACTTCTGTTATTGCCTACTTTTACTACAATTATTGTTTTTGCTATTGCTATTGCTACTGCTGCTACTACTTTAGCTATCATTACTGCTCTTGTTGTTGCAAGTGCTACTACTACTATTGTTCTTGCTACTATTGTTATTACTACTGTTACTACTTATGCCATTACTAGTACTACTGTTATAACTGCCACTACTGCTTTCCTTACCGCAGTTATTTTTTATAAGTTTCATACTTTTGACCTTCGATTGGTCAACTAAAACGTTTTTGATGGTATTGGACATTGCCTTAATTTCTAACCAGGAGAAATAGTAGTAAAGACATCATATTGAATTTTTAGTAGTACTCAAATCGTTATCAAGTTTCTCGAAGATAGACAAAAAAAGGCACATTCACATGATATAGAAGTGACAAATGGAGATTGCAAAAGCCAAAACCACCTACAACATGGTTTATTGATTCATGATTCTATCAATCATCATAATGTTCCTCATAATTGAAGACTAAGAACAATAAGTAGCGAAATACGTGTAACTTCTAAATAGCAAATGTGAAAAACATATTCTAGCAGCCATTGCAATGATAAATAATCATGGCTCCATAGATAAATGAATCATGTTAGAATGATGCAGCGTATCATGCTGAAATATCCTCATGTGCTAAGTCATCATCACCAACATCCTCTTCATCTTCAAGAGTATCCTCTAGTGCATTGCTCTTCAGTGGTGTAAATTAATGCATAATGTACACATGCAACTTTTAATGATATCCCTTATACATAGCATGAAGTCCCTAAGTCCTTACATGTCTACTTATCCATGAATCATGACCAACGTGGAGGTTGAAGACTTCATATGACACGTAGAGGCTAGTCCAATGCATGCTTTCTTTCTCTAGGTGTTAAGACTATGTACATGTAACAGGCAAATGCTTCCAGTATATTACTTAACTATTCATGTTTAAGTTGGACCTCATGCTTACCTTCCAAGCTTTTTCCCTGTAGAATCTGACATTGCAATTAAGTTGTACATTGCATTGCACTTTCTTTGTGTTACTATTACTAGGATCAAATACATGTTATAATAAATTTTCTGCTGCTTTGTTCAATACATTTGAATAATTATGGAGTCTCCAAGGAAACAAAATATGAATCAAAATACGACGAAAGGATGTGCTCAGATTGAAGCTTCCATTATTCAAAACCATACATCTTCTAGTTATCTGAATCATAAAAATGGTTCAAACCATAGAACATCCATATTTAAGCTGTCTAATTATCCATTATTATACCGTTTAATTGGCAGAGCTGAGAGCAGAAACTTAATATCTGAAACTCCATTTTGTGGCATCAAACAAAAAAATATGTTCTTCGTGTCTATTTGGTAGAGTGAAAAACAGTGAAATTTAGTGCAGTCTCTTGGTATTCTAGTTCACTGCTTGAGTTTCAAGCATTTTATAGTCTATAAAGTTCCGGGGACTTTCAAAGGAATAAAGACAAAGTACTCCTAAATTATGATGTATGTTGCAACAATTGGGAGTCTATGAACAAGGCAACCCAAAAAGAAGTTAACATACCACAACAAATACAAGTCAAAGTACGTTGAAGCAATTGTGAGACTATGACTTGGGTAAAAAATAAAACAGGCTAAATCAACTCAAGAAAGACTAGCTAGAATGCCTTTGTTAGCAACTTGTCAGCAACCTAAGAGTTAACTAAGGGGTTCTTGATAAGTGAGGAATTATTGTTACTGTTTATTGTTACCATTAGTACTGCTGTTGCTATTGTCCCTTCTCTTACTCCTTCCCTTGCCCTTGCCCTTGTCTTGATCCTTGCCCCATGCTTGCGCATGCCTTGTCTCCGCCCTTTGCTTGTGCAATGTTTTTGTTACTCCTATTATCACTACTATTACTACTTTTGTTGTTGTTGTTGTTCTTGTCCTTGTTGCTTCTTCTATATTGTTGCTATTGTTGTCATTGCTATTATTAGTACTACTATTACTATCATTATTATTACTAGTACTGGTGGTGGTGCTACTACTACTGCTGCTGCTGCTACTACTACTACTACTACGACCACGACCACGATCACGACTAGGGTTTTATCCACAACAAAATACAGCCACAAACTTCATACATAGCAGCCTTGCATCTTACCAACCTTCATGGCATGTAAACATTTCTTATTTCAGCTCATATATGGGTGAACATGACCAACCTTTAGTGCTTCAATGTGACACTAACAAATTCACATAAGAATGTACGCAAATCACCAATAATTTGAGCATATATTGAGCTCTCTTTGTGCCAATTCATATGGCTACACAAACTTGAAAATTTTCAGCATGTATAGACTTCACATATGCCAAGAATCACACTAGCAAATAAAATATCAAATCATAAACATATGCTAACAGAATAGGCAATCAACGTGAAAAACAAATGTGCAGTTGAGGATCCAATCGGGATCATGTACCTACAAGGAAAACAATAATACAAGTACTAACCAAGATCGAAAATCAACTCTCATAAATTGTGTGCAACCGACATGTAAAGTTCTATCCAAGTGGTATAAATGACATATTGACCACAATGCCATTATACATCCATTGACAATACTATGATCAAACTCATGATGGCATAAACTTGAATGATATATAACAATGCCATCTCAAATGCCAAACACTTGAAAAGATCATGCTCTACTCTCATACAGAGAAGCTACCACATAGATCATATATAGCCAATGCCTTCAAGCTCTAAAACTAAGAGCTTGCATACCAAGAAGTCTGCAAGAACCTAAAGATTACGACCACTATGTGCTAGAGAGATGACTCTCCTCCCAACCTTATGCCTGTATATATAGCTGCTTGAATCAAAGAGGACCACAAATATAACTAGAGTCCACAAGTGCATGTGCGATCTCCACCACTCCTTTCATACCTTCCACTAGAGTCCACTAGTGGTTGGTGTACTCGCCTCTTGAGTTAAGTTCACTAGACTCAAGTTAACTCACGTTAACTTGAGTTAGAAGGCTCTAGAGCATCTTGGGCAAAACTCTCTCCCCATGCTCCCCATGGGGTTGAACCTAAGACCTCCTCCTTCACAACCATGAGACTTAACCACTAGGCTAAGTGGATTACTTGAATATGAGAGCACATGAACTTATGCTTGAGTTTTTTCTCGAGACCTTTGGCCATACACAAGAGTGACCAAACGGTATCCGATTTCAGATCTGTCTGAACTGGCCGGACCCTTAGATCATAGACTTACTTTATTACATTCTTTCCCCTTGGGAAAGATTTTTTTCCTCGAAAATAAAGCTATATATATAACCGTAGGCAACCCTCGAGCCTCATGTTCTAAAACTAGAAGAACATGTCTCATCTCTGTGGTGGTGTCCCTGTCCAAATGATTCAAAATACTGTCTGACCTTGCACCTATATGAACTAGTCAAAGTACAAAGTAGTGAATGAATAATAAGGGTGGATCTAAACACATCCTTGACCAATTCACAGTTTCTGGATGTGCGATCTAAGCCCAAACATGTGAACTAGGTGTATTAAATTACTAGTCCATTTCTAGGCGTAACTGATGCATGGACTTAGTAATAAAGGTGGGATTCTTATTCATTGCAAGACTTTAAGAACTCTTGATTCACTTGAATTTGTTTTGAAAAACTAGAAATTTGGTTGTCTCAAACATCTATCTTAGATGTACAAATGGTTTACTTTGATCCAACAATTACTTGATTTTTTTCACTCGGCTAGAGAACTACTTTGTCCAAATGGGTTAAAAAATCCTATGTAAACTGTAGGAAAAAGTTTACCATTTCGGTTGAGTCAACCATACTAACTTGACCAATACAAATTAAAAATGAAAGTTGTCCAACTTAGGACACTTTTCTCAAAGACTTTAACTGAAAGTTCTTGGGAATTGTCAATCTGATGAGCAATTCCTAACCTCTCTATTCTAGAGTATACTGGACTCTAGGAAATCTTTTACGCTATAACTTGAAGCAAACTCAAACAAATAAATCCACTTAGACTTATTATCTTTTGAAGATTGGATGTTCAATTTAGTTATCTAATTCCAACCGGCTAACCCTGGTCTTTTGCAAAAGGAATCAGATACCATGTCTGAGCCAATTCCAAAAGTTTTGGAAAGCAGAAAGAAATAATTAGAACTTTGTACAACTAATTCAAACTTCGAAAAAAATACATAAACTTATGATGAGTCAAAGTCTAGATGACTTAGGACTTTAACTTCTCAAAGATCTGTTTCAACAGGATATTAAAGCATTTTTTCTATCTTAAAAAAAAAAAATAAGTTGGATTCTCAAAAAGATTTGAAGAAAATCAAAAACATCATCCAACCACAAGATACTAGTGTGGTAACCAACATCAGTGTGTCGACCCACTAAGGTTTTGTTGATGAGTTTTGTATTTAAATAATGTTTTACTCGAGACTAAGTTTAGATCACATTTAATCTTTCTGACTTCTTACTGAGAATGCAATTCTTGTGCATTTTCTTGGGTCAAAAGAGTGAATTTATCAAGTTACACTAGGAACTTGATGCTTGACTTAGTCAATCAAATCCTTTGTTGAAAAGATCAACTAAAAATCAAAGTCCAAATTTTTTTGAAAATTTATTAAATATTTTTGATCGATAACACTTAAGCTTGAAGTGTTCTAAGAAGATCTTGGAAGTTACTTACTTCATATCTTCAGTTTCCTTGAGTTATCTTGAAGTATCTTAAGATACTACTTTTATCCTTCTTGAATAAAACTCCTTCTTAGAAGTCTTAATTCTCTTGAGGATCAAATCTAACTTCCAGATTCAATCTAGGACTAAAAAATAAATATCATCCCACGGTTCGATGTCCCATACTATCTTTCCTACATCAATATGAGTATAAAATCTAGTGTCCTATACCACCCTATTTTATATTCACATTAATGTGTGGGTGATACTTATCCTAAAGTCAAAACATCTCTTGATAGAGAACCTTCTTGCTTCAATTCTTTATGAAAATTTTGAAGTTTCAGGCATTCCTCTAACTAGATATTCTAGGTTTTGATTCTTGCACATGATCGTCTCACAATCATGTGCTTTGTCTTGGAAACTTGAAAACCTTTGACAGAATATCAATTCTTCTTTGCTAGGGTTTTCATATAAAAACCAATTAGAATTCCAAGTACTTGAATTTTTCTCTAAATGAAGTTCAATTGGTTTATTCTTGACCAATTTTGTAGTGATAAGAGCTTTTGACTTCTTGTCTTTAGATTCCTTTCTTTACTGATGCTTTAGGTACCTACCTCGGGGTCTTTACATAGGAATCTCTCTACTGCCTAAGTCTAAGCATCCGCTCATGCTTTGTGGATTTGTACCAAAATCCCTTTAAAGATAGGCAAACACTTATGGTTTACCTTCCACAGACTTTAAGTACCATCTTCATGGTTGTATACTACATTCTTGGAATTTCTTTTCTTTGTTCACACTTGGAACAACTTACTATTTCGATTGCCAATACTTGGACAAACTTCACAATAGTCCCAATCGCAATTATCCTCGAGAACCATGGCCAAGATTGATCAAGTCTTGTTGATCATGCGATAATAATAAAGACTTTGTCTTATCATTTAAGATCTCCAAAACTATCTAAAGCTTCTTTGCTTACTTGCAAGATTTTTAGAGGTCTTTCCCTTACTTAAGTCCAAGCATACACTAATTCCCCTCAGATTCCAAAACTAAGAACCCTTAATATACCTTTACGTTATATCACAATTTGGACTTGAAGTACCACTTCTGCTAGTTTGCGACGTCCAGGGAACTACTTATTGTTTAAAGAGTATGAAGAACTTCATTCTCAATACTTGGAAGAATGTTATTCTTCACAACCTTGAGATTCCTTCTAGGGAATCAAATATCTTGAGCAAATGATTCATCTTGGAATCTTTTGCAATGTTGGAAGGATATTTCAAACAATATCCAAAAGGTTTATTGATTCAATTGTATTCATTTTCTGAGTATCAAATTAGAGACTAAATATCACCTTTTGGATATAGTTTCCCATGCCACTATGAAAGTTTAAATTGAACTTTCATTTATGTGATATTGACTCCTATTCTTGAGTTTGATACAAGATTCATTATTATTGGTCAATCTTTAAATGTTACTAGAGTCCTTTAAACATATTTCATTAATCAAATTTATGTTTAAAGTCCAAGCATCTATTGATGATTGATCCAATAGTATTGCAACTATGAATACATAACTTTGAACTTTATAGCTTGTTTAGGAAAAGTTCCTGGATTGGAGATCCATTTCTTGGAACTTTCTATTCCTAAATGAAAAGTTCACACTTGCTTCAAGTCATTAGGAACTTAACTTATTTCCTAAAGATTGCTTAGCTAGTTGCATCATTTACCAGAGATGCAACTATAGAGCCTAACATCCTCTTATTAACGTCAAAGATCAATTGATGTTGAGATTCAACCTTTGATTTCCATTACTCCTTGGGATGAAATCAAATGAAAATGTATAAAAATCTTCATAGTTTTCCTTGGCACCTTTAATAGAAGATCGTCATATTCTTGGTCCTATAATATAGTATGAATTTATGTGTATTTTGGGAAGAGTTCATGAATCAATTAAGATCCTCCACTTGGAACGTCCACCCTCCCAAAAATAAATTCATCTCGAACCTAGTAGGAGAATGATCTCATATGGAATAGAAGGCTTGACTATTTCATTTTAGTATTTCTCTTTTAGGAAATATCTCAATTCCTAAAAGTCACTTACCGTGGTTTCATCATCAGATACGAATCTTGAAACCACAAAGAAACTTCTTAGAACTTTCAAAAGCTCCTAAATAGAAGAGTGCTCATGAAACTTGGAAACATAGCTGAAGTTATCATCTAATTCTTGGGATGCTTGAGAAGTTACATAAATTACGTAACTAATCAACTAAAGCTTATCCGCATGACTTTCTAGATATCACCTATACTTAGAGTAATCATTATAAGCTTATCTTCATGATGCCCTAAGTACATCCTGGACTTAGAGTCATCATACATTGCAAAAGTTTGCAAGTAACCAAGAAAATTTAATACTTAATTTTCTACTAGTGCCTACTTATACCTAGTAAGACATCAAATATACTTAATTATCATTAAGTATTTATTTTTGATAACGGATTATCAACTTGGGAAGGAATCGACTAATTACTTGAGTTGCAAACTAGAACTAGTATGTTTTTGCAACTAACTAGTCCTCTGTCTTCCCTAATATCAAACTATGAGCTTTATAAAGTAAGCTAAATACTAAGAGAGTATATTTTCATATCTACTTGCAAACAACATCCCAATTTATCATGCAAATGCATGTGTCGACATGTAAATGCATATGCTCACATGCATATGCATGTATGTTCTTTGTATGCCCAAAATAATGCAACAATCATGCATGAGCTTGGTGCATGACTTTTCCTTGTACTAAGAATGTATATCATGCAATCTTGATGCATTTATATCCTTTCCTTTTTCCTAATGCACTATGATAAAACCATATCATTGTGGTGCAATAAAAAGCTTACTCAATGGAAAGGAAATATGGAATTAAACTACCAAAATACATTCTTTGATGCACAAGGATCTTTTTTAAAATCAAGTCTTTCCTTAATGCAAACTAATGCTTGGAATGAGAAGTGCATTGTTTCATTATCCTAATCTAGACTTAATATATTGAAATCTTGGCCATTTCAATGTGCATCTAGGATTAAGTGTACACTAATGAAAAAAAGATAAATCAAGCATTAAGGTCAAGTAGACACTGGAAAATACTTAGCTTTGATCATTGCTTTGTCCATCCTCTGATCCTTGCAAGGAGCTATTCTCCTTCCTGCAAGGCCTTAATGAGCATCCGCACACCATATTGGATACAACTAATTACTCCACAGAGAGGTCGTAAGTTCAAGCCCCTTTTGCCCTTGAGCTAAGGCACCATTATCCAGATGCATTAATAGGGCAAGAGAACAACCCACAATGTCCAAGAGCTTGTCGCTTCAAACGTAGAAACGACGTTTTGATCGTAAACTTCTCAATCAAATCCAAATGAGATGAAATAAACAAAGCATCTGATTGGGGATAGAGGGAGTTGAACCCTCACGGCCGAAACCAACGGATTTTCGTGGTTCGGGAGCTTTGAAGGCAGTAGAAGATACATCGGATGGGAAGGATACTACAGCTTCTTTAGTTGCCATAGAAGAAGATTTTGTTGTTAATACTTATAGCGACTAATCATTAGATAATATAATGGTAAATTCTCCAGCATTTGGACACGAACAAGCGTATAGGGAAAATTGTTGCCATCTTGAAGGTCACGGTTTCAAACCCCGTGTATCGTTTGCAAGTAACCTCTCTCTTTTGTCGTCCTCTGGAAGCTCTGAATATGAAGATAAAGTAGGAAATGAACCCAACAGTATCACCAAATTGCCTTGCTGATGTGGATAGAATGGACGTCTCCTCACAAGAAGATCGCGAGTTCGAACTCCACGCACCACCGATTGATTGGAACTTATGTTTTGTAACCTCCCACAGCACCAGATGCCAAGCTCATGATCTGTTTTGCTAAGAACATAATCACACAAGATCTGCGCTTTCTTGGATAAGGGAGAACGCGATTTGTGGGATGGGCAAAAATGTTTGGATCAACTAGTCCTTTGAGATCCTTATAGGTCCAAGCAAAGACATCCCAATACTCTTGTAAGAGATGTATGAGATATTCTTCATCAGAGCTAGACAAATCATTTGCAACATATGGGCATATCTCTTCATTATTCTCAATTGTTATGCCCGCTTTCTTTATATGTTCTTTATTATCATAACTCTCTCCCATTGTCTTTTTACATGTCAGCTAAGCAATAACAATTTTGCATTCATCTACTTGTTTTCTCTTCAAGTGTTGTAGAACTTCAAGTCTTGAGAATGTTAGCTCGTTCAATCTCAATTTCTTTTTCATGGACTTGGAATATAGCACTCCATGCTAGAATGATTAGTTAGGGTCCCCATAGCATTCATGTATTCCTCTTCATTAGATTTGGGACCTTCCATATAGAGACTTGAATAGTGACTAATGTTTGATCCGAGATCACACAATGGGTAAGGTACTGTTTCACATGGGTAGGATAGCTCCACTAGCGATATTTACCATGAAGAGATCCAATTCATATCCTTCCTCATTGCAATGATGTGTGGGTGTTTTTTTGTTGAAAACCACTTTGATGGGTCATATGATGTGAGGCCAATCAAAAAGATAAAATTCAGCCTCATGTATATTAGAAGTTGGTATGTAATTTGGATTAGCAACTGATCTTTCTTGTGGTTGACTTGGTTCTTGTGGTCCTACTTGACACAACCAAAGACCTATGTCTTTGTGTATCCAAGATGGTTGTCTCAAACTAAAGCTCTTTATACAATTACTGTCCTCATCATCATGAATTGCTCGCCATTGTAGAGGTGGCATTAGTATGCAGATTGATTTTGGGAATTGTGCCTTGTGTTGAATATAAATCTCATTTACTCCCTAGTATTGAACCACTTTCAATTGTCTTAGGAATGGCCATCCTAATAGCAATTTATAATTGCTCGCTTTGCCAAATTCACATATAGTAATTGTGTGCTCAAATTTCACACCTCCATGTGGTTAAGATAATGTTTTTTGGGAGACCTAAGGGTCTCTCCGTATTTCTGTCAAGTAGTTGTAGGCACATCCTTCTGGATCATAAGGCTTGCTTATCCCACTTCTCCCATAATTTTTGGGTAGCAATGGCTACTGTTATTCTTTCCTTTCCCAAAGTTGTTTTTCCTTTTTTAGATTGTGATCTTCCTTTTGATGGGTATTAATGATTGTTTGGAAATGCTTTTCGAGCATGTGTGTTGGTAGCATTTATCATGATGCTCAATGAAAAGTCCTACTCTTAATCTATCATGATATGCTCTCAACAATCCTTCTAACTCACTAGTTAGGGATGAGCTAGTACTAATCCTAGCCGTGGCCATGGATTTGTGTATGTGTATGCATGTGATAGTGTTGGAGCACTAACATTACTCAATCTTGAGTTCTTTCTTGTTCCCGACTAAATTGATTGTCCTTCCTTTTGACATTATCTTTCTTCTTAATAACCTCATCTTATGTGGACTTGAGGGAATCCTCAAGCTCGACAATCTTTTTCTTCCATTTATTGACATGTTTCTCTTGTTGAACCTTTCTGATCCCATTAATAGGTGGAAAATTCTTTGGAAGCTCCTCTTTGCTCTATGATCTTGATGGATTAAAGCACATTTTTACCTTTATCTTTTCCTTTTTCCTTGGCTTGTGCCCATGTGATCACTTCAAAAGGAGTTGTTGTCACCTTCTCCCCTTCATGACTAGAGATAGAGGGAATACTCATTACCGTGCTAAAAGGTGCAGACTTGTTTATATGTGGGTTTTGCAGGTAGTTCTTATACAAGTAAGTTTCTCCACACTCATTTTAGAAATATTTATTAGTAGGTATGGGTGGTAATTGGGGAACTTGAGCATGTAGGCATTCTCTAACAAAGTGTTCCCCGTTACACGTAAAGCAAGCACCTTTCAGTGGAGTAGGTATGGATTGAGGTCTGGCCATATTTTGAGATGGAACATTTGTGTAATAAACTTGGTTAAAATATGGTTCACTATAACCTTAACTTCGACTATATTAGCCTTCATATCCACGTTAAGGTTATGGATACCTTGAATAACTAGTGGATGGGTCTTCGTGTTGAGAGTATTCATCTTGTTGACTACTTTCTATGGAACTTTCTTGCCCTTTAATTTTTTTAACAATAGAGATGGCATTATCATCAGCTCATTTGGCTTTTGGGCTTGTCCGTACTTAACTAGAATCACATCTTGAGGATCAATTTGTTTGTTGACTCAACGTAGGTCTAGTTGGGTATGTGGAATACTCTAGTGTTGTTCTAGGCGGATATGGCATTTTGTGGCATGATCGGGTAAGATTATTGTAAGGAATTGAACTCACAACCTCTTGGTTAGGAATGTGATGGGCTAACCACTTGCTCCAAAAGCCATGGTTGAGGATTACTTCCTAATCCTCCCTCTTAGGGTGTAGTTCAACCATCTCCTATCTTTCAAGGCTGTGGTTCAACCATCTCCTACCTATCACTTTATTACATTCTTCCCCCCTTACTTGATCATTGTCCTCAATGATCTACTCATTATCCCTTTAGCCTCGATGATCCATTCTTGAACTCCCTTGGTACCCTTGAATTGATGTCCCTCAACCTTGCACAGTTTCTTGAACCTTGTTCACAACCTTGGTGTCTTGAACCCTATCCTCAACCTTAGTATCTTGAACCTTGTTCTCACCCATGTTCAGAATCTTGAACATTCAATCAAGTGCCACCCAAGGATTCCCAAGGATTTCACACTTTCAAGCTAGCTCATTGGAAATTTTGTTCCGAGAGCTTTCCAACGATATATTACATGCCTCAATCCGACCTACGGATTGAGAGATACACCTCAATCTTTGTTAGGTCCATCCTTGAAACCGACGCGCGTGCCTTGCACAATTCCTATCCGACCTACGGATTGAGAGATACACCTCAATCTTTGTTAGGTCCATCCTTGAAACCGACGCGCGTGCCTTGCACAATTCCTACCCTTTCACATGGAGGATGCCCAAGCGCCTTTTTTAGAGGCCATTAGGTCAATCCACCTTTCCCAAGCCTACTTCCTAGGCTCTCATATCAATGTAAGGAATTGAACTCACAACCTCCTAGATAGGAGTGTGATGGGCTAACCACTTGCCCCAAAAGCCATGGTTGAGGATTACTTCCTAATCCTCCCTCTTAGGGTGTAGTTCAACCATCTCCTATCTTTCAAGGCTGTGGTTCAACCGTCTCCTAGGAGTTTGCATATCCATAGAACTTGATGAGACCATTACTTCAAGATCACTCTCAAAATCACTTGATGTCTCGCAAGTGCTCCTAGCTAAGCCTATAGCACTCTCCATAGTAGAGATGCTAGTATGCATTCACCTATCGGTTCCAATTAATTTAATATAAGAATCATGCACACACTCACTCAATCGAACAATCAATCACCCTATCTAATGCAATGATTATTTTCCTTCTCTCAATGTGACTCAAAGGTTAAAGCCATACTTGAGTGTTACAAACAATAAGTGAAATGATTATTTGGCTCTTTGAGGAGTCTCTTTTCAATTGAAATCACTCAAGATTCTATACACCTACAAGAAAGTTATTCCACAAGTTTATATACACCTTTGAGAAAATAAAAATGTTATGCTTGGGTATGATAGGACTAATAATCAATCTACTTGGTATGTTGCAAAATTTTTGGTGGATTGGAGAATTAAAAACTTCCCCTTCCGAGAAGTAATATATTCTCTTTTGAAGTCCTTTTTGCTCAACTCGAGATAAGATTCAAGTGTCTTTTGGTGTTCTTTTTCCCCCTTGTATTGGTAAAAATTCTTTAGAGGCTCACTTGACTTTCCACTATCTCTTCAAGGCTAACTTCAAAATATCATATCTCACAATGATCTTTTTGATGAGTTATAGAGCTCAAAAAATGGATTTTGAACTAAAAATTTATGGCAGTTCAGGTTCCAACACTCAAAACAGGCTAACAAGACCTATTAGGGATCCATGTGTATTGAAAACTCCTTCAAATTTCCCTTAATCATGTGTATTTTAATCCCTTATAGTCTTAGGAACATGGAAAACAAATAGAGGATACTTGGATTTCATGACACTTGGGAGAAAAGATACCACTCCAGTATCCCGATACTGAATTGATGTCATGATACTAGATCAATATCGTGATGCCAAATTGATGTTGTGATACCAGATCAATATCACAATACCAAATTAATATCCTGATACCAAATCAATATCATGATACCAAATCAATGTCATGATACTAGATCAATATCATGATACCAAAATGATATCAATGATATCAAATGAACAACGTAATACCAAATTGATGTTGAGGATATCAAATGAATATCGTGATACCAATGAGGTATAAGTGATATTAGATGAATATTGCAATACTGGTGACATATCGATGATATCAAATGAACATCAAGATACCAAAGTGGTATCAGTGACATCTACAAGGTATTGATGATACTCGAGAGTTTGGTATTGGGATACGCGACTCAATCAACTATAGTATGGCAATCCTTGGGCTTTAGAGAGTCAAATTTTAATTTTAATGACATGCATGTGTTCCTATCTTTCTCCTCTATTCCTTTCTGTGCTTGGATACTCAAAATGATGATTGTATAGTATTAAAGAAACACCATGACACTCGAGATTCACTCATATCTCTACACTAACTATCGTTATAGAAAAATCTGAGTTTAGAAATATGTAGAGCTCACTTCAAAGCTCCTATTCCTGGGACTTACTATTGTTTTCTTCATCCATTTGGATCTTGCCTTTTGTGTTTGAAGACCTATCTTGATGCCCATATTATGTGAGCTTCATGATATTATTCATCACCTTGGACATTCGCCAAATTTCCTCACTTAGCAACAAACCAAAATTGTTTGCATAGATTAGTTTGCCTTGTGATGGCTATTTCTTATAGACGTGCAGAATGTATCCCATGAGTGGGTAATGTTCTTAACAATAAGATTATATTTACCTCATCATCCATATTCAGATTTTGTGCATGAGTAGGGCATCAAAATCATTAATATGGCTTGGTACATCATCCATGTCAGGCATTTGAAGCTTGTAAAACCTTTGCATGAGCTATACCTTATAGAAATAATGTCTTTTTCATAAGTATTCCACAAATTCTACCACATGCTCTCGGTTTCTTTCTTTCTAGCACTGACATATGATTGGTCAAATGTAGCCTAATCCTAAAGCTAGATATGTGGTTTTCCCATTCATCATTGTCATGGAGGTTGCGATTAGTTTATGTTTATGGGAGAGTGAGGATGAAGACTATAAAGAAACATACAATGTAGGACTAAGAAGACCTACAAAGACTAGAAGACTATCAATAAGAGTTGCATACATTTGTTTTTTTCCAAACTCTAGAAGTTTTCTCAATATATTTGTTTGAGCTCAAGGTATATGGAAGCACACGAACAACACGAGGAAGAAGACACTTGGAGAACAACACAATACTGAATATATTACCAAGTGAATGTACAAAGATAAGTGACATGTTAGGGTTGTAGGCATATATACAAGATGGGAGAAAAGAACTCGTGAATAGGGGAAAAATGTGTTCACACACATCAGTACCAAAATATATCAACAAATCCCTTCTAAGAGTGATGATGAACAAGGATCCAACACTCATGTACAAGGAAGTGTCAAGCTATGTGGAATCAAATCAATCCACAAAAGGAGGTAAGCCCAAAGCTTTGTGAAAAGCTTCAAACTTCTCCCTAGGCAGAGCCTTTGTGAAAAGGTATGCAACATTATCCTGCGTGGGCACATAAGCCAAACTGTTCCCTCTAGCAGAGAGTCTCTAGTGACATCATGATAGTGCAACTTAATGTAATTTGTGCAAACGTGGAACACGGTTTCTTGCAACTTCCTTCTAACTATCAATAAAGATGGTGGTGGCAGAAGACTGACCAACACTGAAATCAGCCAAAAGGCCTCTGAGCCATACACACTCAAGAGTCATTGTGAAAGATTCCCTACACTCAACCTCACAACTAAAAGTTGCCATAGTAGGTTGTGTCTTTCTCAAGCAAGGGGGTGGCAATAGGTTTGCGATATTCAATTTCAAAATGCTACAATAATGTGTCAATGTATTGTTTGTACAAAGCTATTTCCTCAACAACTTGCATAAAATAAATGCCCAAATAATGATGAAAATGTCCCAAACCTGTTATCTCAAAAGAGGCATGCAAATCAAGCTTAGATTTAGTCATATGCATCTTGTTAGGACTAGTGATCAACATACCATCAACATATATAACAATTATTAGAACTACATCATCTGCATGCTTAACATACAAGGTGCTCTCAGTTGGACTGTTCTCAAATTCATGTGCTAGCAAATAGGCATATTTTTCCTATCAAACACCCTTTTCATCATCTATACTTTGTTTTCATGCCCTTAAGTGTGCAAAACCATGAGGATGAAATGCATATACTTCTCCATGTAAATCACCATTTAGAAATGCAATTCTAATGTCCAACTGGTACATTCCAAATGCGATGAGCTCGAAGTGCATAAATGTTGTGAATAGTGGTCATTTGGCACATGGGAGTAAAAGTTTAATAAAAATCAATGCCTTTCTCTCGAGCATAACCTTTGGCAACAAGCCTAGCATTATACCTATGAACTATTCCATCATGCTTACATTTCAACTTTTATACCCATTTAGTGCCAATTTCCTTTTTGCATGGAGTAAAATCACATAAAAACCAAGTACCATTCTTCACAATAGCATCATATTCTGATTGCATAACAATCATCCAGTTTTTTTGAATTTTGTGCTTCATCACAAGAAACAATTTCATTCTCATCACAAATATTAGAGATAGCAATTTCATAACAATTTGATGAAAAGAAGATATTATGAGAGCTTGAATGAGTATGATATGAAAAAGGTGCCTCCAATTTGTTGTCTCTCAAGTCTTCACTAGTCATTTAGGCATATTTTATGCCTCTTCTATGCCAAACCTCTCATCCATAAGTGTATCATGTAAATCAACATAAGAAATGGAATAATCTACATTATCTTTTGAAACTTTTAAATGCTAAGAATCCCCTCATTAGGACTAGCACTTCATTGTCCACCTATAAAAAAGAGGCAAAAAAATGTCATGCACATGCTTTGAGCTAATGGATGTCACCTAGATACATGAAAGTAACTTGCATCTTCCACAAGAACAACATCACGACTAACTAGAATGCATTTACTCTATGGATGATAGAGATGATAGCATTTGCTTTTAGAACTATACCCAACAAAGACACTTTTCATAGCTTTATCATCCAATTTTTTGTGTTGTTGTTATGGCACTAATGCATATGCCAAACAATAAAAAACATGCATAAAGGAAACAGATGGCTTGTGGACATGCCAAGCCTCATATGACTGATAGATTGCAATGCTTTGGTGGGATACCTATTAAGCACATATGCTACACACATAACAACCTCAAGCTAGAAGCTATGTGGTAAAGCATTACTTTTGACCGTGCCATTTCCATGAGATTTTTGATTTTCCTCTCCACAATTCTATTTTTTTGAGGTGTATATAGCAATTTACATTGATTATTAATTCCACGCTCAACCAAAAATGCATTAAAATCCGAAGACATATCTCCACCCCTTGATCAGAATGGAGGGTGACCATTTTACACATTGACATATTTTCACCCAAACCATGAGCTCTTTAAAGCATATAAATATTTTAGACTTTGCTTTCAATAGATAAACCCATGGATGCCTAGAAAATTCATCAATAAAAGTCATGAAGTATAGGTAATTTCCAAATGAAGGTGTCTTATAAACATGACTATGAACAAGCTTTAATTTATGTGCAACTCTAATTGGAGCATCTTTAAGAAAAACATTCCATTTTACACAAAATACAGCCTTTATACACATGTTTAGAGGGTGCCTCAAGTTTGGCCTGAGAGGACATCATTTCATTTTTCTACAAGAGAGGCAAAATAGAGAAATTCAAATGACCAACACCTGCATGCTCAAGATTTGCATCTAAAATAGCTTGAGAATCATGAATTGCACATTTAGAGTTGGCATAATCTATGACTTATACAGCCCACACCATAAAATTCTAGAAGTGATAATAACATCATCATTCAAGAGACAATGAATTGTGCATCTAACATCAAGAAATCTGACAACCAAGCTGATCTTGGCCAATGTTGAAATCGATAATTGATCTTTCTTAATCCCTAGAACTATAAGGCATCTGATATGTGAAAGAAGTACCATCAACAATATTCAAAATGATATTTCCAACTCCCATGATAGGATAAGAGGATTTGTTAGAACATGTGATAATATTCCCTATAGGAGTACGCTCAAGTGAAGTGAAAAATCTATGTTGCAAGGTAATATGTTTGGTTGCACCACTATCAAAGTACCAAACATCTCAGCCTACTATAGACATACATTGTTCATGAGACGATGAGTCATAGCTACAAACAATAGTAAATTCGATTTTGAACAAGATTAACAGACTGTTTCATGTGTACAGGCTTGTACAAAAGCCAATATAGCCTCTTTCTTCTTTGCCTCCTTTGCAACAAGTTTAGGACAACCCTTTATGGCATGATAATTTTCCTCACAATATTTGAAAAATTGTTTAGGCTTTTTTTGTTTTCTTTTCATCTTTTTGTTCCTTCTTTTATTGTGCAACATTTGAAAATTTATGCATACTAGTAGATGAGCCCATTTACTTGTGTCCTTGTGACTAGCTAAGAAAGCTTGATTTATAATACACATAATTGACATGTTCTACCTAGACTGATTTCCTTGCAACAAAACAAAAACTAAATCCCCAAAGGTTAATGCATTTGGATTTCCTTTTGTAATCAACTAAATAGTAGAAGGAAAAATTTGATATGAATCTGGAAGATCGTTCAACACAGTGTGCACAAGTGAACTATCTCACAAGATTCACCAGTGAAAATCAAACTCTCTTTAAAATTTTTTATTTTCATAAAAAAAACTATCCATTGAATCTCCTTCATTCATCTGCTTATTCTCAAACTATTTTCAAAGTTAAGCAACATGATTCTCATTTTTTTTCTAGTATAATGTTATAAGAGTACCCCAAGCATCTTTGGTTGTCTTGCAGGAGCTAATGTGAGGGATAATGGCACATTTTGATAGACAAAGATATCAGTGCATGTGCTTGGGCATCTATGCCATCCCAATGAAGTTGCTCTATAGTAGATGCAACATGAATCAAAGCATGGCAGGTTAATGGAAGATCCTCATCTTCAACACCATCTACATCACTTTCAATTATTGTATTTGCAGGTGAACTAAGATGTTTTTCAACTCCTTACACAATATTCCACAACCCTTTTGCTATAATACATGAAGCATCATGTATGCCCACAATGCGAAATCAATATCATCCAACTAATCCTCAATGACCAACTTATAAATGCATCATTACTTTCAACCATGGCTAGTGACTAAATAGTTTGATGCAAAAAATTGATTGTGTCTTAGTTAGTTGAATAGACATACCCAAATGAGCTCTGCTAGACCTATAGCAAACTTTGAGGTGCTTGTACTAGTGAACCAAAAACTATACAAAATTTAGCACAAAAGGACAAAATCACCTAAACAATCACTATGATAATGCATTTAGAGGCACAAACAAGCTCTACTTGAAATTTTGATGCCACCTAGCAAAGTTAATTTGAACTCCTTATCAAGTTGAGTGTGTTCATCAATTTTCATGTAATTATGAGACTGTGACTGAAGGGGTGTTGATGACACCCTAGAGATAACAACGACCTACTCTAATACTAATCATTGGAGTTGAAAGTTTGTGAAAGCACATGGACAACACAAGGAAGAAGAAAAATCTTGGACAAAAACACATTACTAAATGTATTACCAAGTGAACGTACAAAGATAAGTGATCAATTAAGGTTGTAGGCATATATACAAGCCAAGGGTGAAACCTCCTAAAGAGGGAAAAAAGTGTCTTGGATCTCATAAGTGAGCTAGTCTAGAACAATTAGGTATGCGCCAAAGAGTAGTGTGATTCTAGGGACTTAGCCCTCTACAATATCCCTAAGTCCATAGGTTTTGCCAACAATTTCTTATGCAATTCCTTGTAGATGCTTTGGTTAAATTGGCCCTCGTTGTCATGAGAAGGAGATAAGGAAGGGAACTCTCACACACTCTGACACACAAAGATAGGAACACACATAGATTGAGGCAAGGAAGAATAATTTTCTTCTACTTCTTCTTTTACACAAAGGGAGTATAAAATAATGACCTAATATAACAATACAACTACTACAATATATAAAGAATGGTACATAGGAAAAACCCTAATGCTGCATGAGTTAGTAAGAAATAAATGTGTCATCACTCTCAATAGATAAATCTCATAAAGCTCACTAAAAGTATCTCTGACATATATCAGTGTAACCAATATACATGTTAATAAATGAAAAGTGGTGAATCATCTACACTTGTCGATGCATAGTTGTTTTATTGCTTCCTACCGTTTTGATTCTTCTATCTGCAATCATGATCAAAGTGACTAGGTTTACCATATGTCCAACATCCCTTAATGTCATTACATGAATCATTTCTTTCGAAATTTCTATGGCCTCTTTGGATCCACATGCCTTGAAATTGTCCTCTACCTCTTGTATTAGTCTGTTGTTGACCTTGGTCTTTGTAATTGTTTCCTCTTCCACTTTTGAACCCTTTGTCGTGGCCTCTTCCTCTACGAGAGTAGAACAACTACTCAGAACTAGATTTTCCTTGAGATTTTGAGTCTTCACCAAAGTTCTTTTCTTCAATTATCAACATGGAAACAATATCAATAAAATTTGGAATATTCTATCTTGTTTGAATAGAAGTTCTGAATTGATTATATGCAACTCCTAACACCAATGCACACTTCAACCTTATCATCATCATCTATATTGATGCCAATAGATGCAAATGACTCATGTATGCTTTTGATTTTTAAGGTGTACTCACTTACGGACGTGCTCTTTTTCTCTAGTGTATGCATCTCATTCTTGAGTTGCAATTTTTGTGCCTTTATATTGGTATAATACAATGTGAAGAGACTGTTCCAAACCTCTTTTGGCATCCTATGTTATCATGCAATCTTGTATGCTATCAGACATCCAATACATTACCTTCCGTGCTCCTTTATTTCACTCTTCATATGCTCTTAACTAGTCTGCAATCTGATTCCTCTCTAGTAACTACAGAGGGTTTTTATTGTCTCCTTTGATGTACTTCTAGTAGCCTTTTCCCATCAAGGAATTTTTCATTCTCTTGTCCAACTTATCACTCCTAAGTTGGCTCATTCCATCAACATTCTCCATTTCTGTAGCAATTTACAATACCACCAATACACTAGAAGTAGTTCCTCTGCTTGAACTCTCTTACTCTGTGACTTGACAGTTTGATCTTAGAAGAACAAAATTTTCATGTATCAACAGTACATGAAATCACTTGAAATTAAAGATATGGAATACTTGGGAGATTCCAAATAAAATGCAAGTTAGAATTTTGCAAATTGACCTGTTTTTTGTGGTTCCCACCTTGGGAGCTAGAAACAGAGATTGATATGGCTCTGAAACTAAAATATGAGAAAAATGAGTGAAGGAATGACTATAAAAAATATTTCAATGCCTTCTACCTTCACATAAAAATTCATATCAATCTGAAATTGTTTGTGAAGTGTGCATTCTGCATGCCTTCTCATGTGCCATTCATTATCCACCTTCTTCATGAGCTCTCTACAACCACATTGGCTATGATACCATGTCGAGAGGACATAAGGAAGAGACCTCTCACACACTTTCACACACAAAGAGAGGATCACACATAGATTGAGGCAAGGAATAATGATCTTCTTCTACTTCTTCTATTACATAAAGAGAATATATAAGAATGACCTAATACAACAGTACAACTAGTATGATATATAAAGAACGAAACATAAGGAAAACTATAATGTTTGCAAATGAGTGAGTTGGCAAGAAAAAAATGTGTCACCACTCTTGGAAGATCAATGAGGTAAATATCATTAGAAGTATCCATGACATATATCAACGTAACCACTATACATGTCAGAGAAATGAAAAGTGATATGTTTCATCATCAATCATCACATGTTGAGCTTGATATCACAACACAAGTTTTGGCTCAATAACTCTTCCCAATAGGCCTTAAAACTATCCAAATGATGTCTCTACATTATGATTCTTAGGGAGATTGTTAGCAATACTTGGTCTTGGCTTTCTTTGACTTGCATACATATCCTAGTTTTTCCTTGTTTTGGAACCCTATAGGTTGGTATATATAAGGTATCTGTTTTAGCTTTGTATTAAGGAAAGAATTATTCACATATAATGGACCATATCATATGGTGCCCCTCTTGGCCACAAGGCTAACTGTTCATTATAATCCATGCCATGTGTTTGTGTATAACCCTTGCAAGTAACCTTTCTTTGTGCCTAGATATTGTACCATTTGAATTCATTTTTATTTTCTTGATCCATTTGTTTGATATTAATTTCATTCCTTCTTTTCTTGGTACCAACTCCCATGTTTCATTATCCTTCAATGCTTCCATCTCTTCTTCCATTGCTTCTTTCCACTATTTGCAAACCCTCGTCTCTTGAGACCGAAAGGGTTCTTTATCTCTTATTGCTTGTGCCATAAAATCATAGTTCCCTGCTATAAAACTATCATTTGGATTGAATACCTTACTTCTCAAGATCTTGATTTATATCCCTTCCAATTTTAGCTCTTAGAAACCTCTCAAGCTACTATCGCTTCAAGATTTTCTCGTTAGACTCTCATAATCATATTTGCTTTCAAACTTCTTTAGTTTGATCTTGTTTTCCTATGATTGAGGGATGGTTGAGGAGCTTCTAAGCTTTGCCTTCTAGGGTGTATCATTTGTTGAAGCCTTTGAGTAACTTTCTCCACTTAACTCCAAGCTTTGTTTTTGCCTCTCTTCATGTATCCTCTCTATCTTGCCAATGTCATTGTCCTACAATTCATGATGAGATGCATATCAAGAATTTAACCCATTAAAGTGAACATCTCTTGAAATCATAAGATTATTAGTGATGGGGTTATAAAATTTGTATCCTTTGTGTTCATTAGAGTATCCTAAAAAGATACAGCTCTCTTCTCCAGCATCTCATTTTTTTCTCACTTCTTGAGGCACATGTGTATATCACACATCTAGGTGGAATAGGTCAAGTTAGCTCCCACTACATACTTCTTTTGGTGTGAGATGAATAATTGATGTGATGAATCTATTTTTAATGCACACAACTATAGATATTGAATCACCCCCAAAACATAATGGTGTGGACATTTCATTAGGCATGCATCTAGCTACTTTTGCTATTTTTCTATTTTCTCTTTTCGTCTTCCCATATTTTAGGTTGTATACATGCACATGAATTGTCTTCTTATGTCTTCAACCTATAAAAATTCATTGAATTTTTGGGAGAAGTATCCTTCCCCTCCATCTAACCTTACTGTCTTTATGAGTTTGTCGATCTTCTTCTCTACTTTGGCTTTGAATTGTTTTAACCTAGCAAACATGTCTAATTTTTGTTTAATACAATAAATCCATACCTTTTTAGAATGATAATCTATGAAGGACACCTAGAGCTTGTTGCCTCCAATACCTAATTCCTTTTTACAACCATACATCTATGTATACCAAGTCAAGGAGGATGGAAGCATGGCAAATTCTTTTCTTGAATGGATATCTTGTTTCAGTTACCTACTTTACACGAATCACATATTTCATGTAATGATTGAGATGTAAATTAAGGTAGCCCTTTCACAACATGCTTTCTAGCAATTTCTTTCAGGTTTTGAACGTTCACATGGCCTAGTTTGTAATGTCACAAGTCAGTATCTTCCATTCTCATATTTCCATATGAAACAAATACGCCTTTGATACATGTTTGAGATGTATCCATGTGTTTGATGTAAACTCGCAAGCATGAAAAATATACAATGTTCATTTCAAGTGATGGATCCTTGCACATGAATCTTCAAACCAAGATATGATTTCGGTGGTATGGAGACCTCCATCATGCACATGGACATGCACACATACAAGTCTCACACACACACGCATGCATAGATGCACACATATATGCAAGCAAGTCTCACTCATGAATAAGACACAAAAGCTCCCAAAAGATTCACACTTCATTATAAGAGAGAATGAACAAGAAGAAGCCTACAAATGAGAACTAGTTCACCAGTCTTCACACTCTAATGTATGTCGAGTGCTCTAGTTAAAAGATCCTACACCTTTGTTTGAGGTCCGATTCAAATGTAGAAAAATCCTATAAAATATTCGAGGATGAAGGAATCAATCCTCAAGCTTAAGGACTCCTAGAAAAAACTTCTATACATATTTATCATAGTGAGATTTTACATTAAAATGGCCAATTTTAAGTATATTTTTGGAAAATGTGTGGTCCCCATTGGACCTTTACTTTTCTTGAGTGCATCCAACATGGCTTCTTGCTTTGTTTCTTCACAACCCCACCCATCTTCTCTCTATTTGACCTTCAAAAACCATTTCAGTGAGTCTCTATCTCCAACATTGCCCCCTCCTAGAGTCTATCATCACATGAGTTCACCATGGGGAACTATGGGTGTCGAGGTTCATTGGGGTTATTGAATTCCTATAGAACAAGATATGAAAGAGAATGAAAAATAAGAAATAGTGTCTATGCGTGGCCTTGTAGAGTGTGCACTCTAAAAAAGAAAACTGAAAACAAATTGTGCAAGAAAAGAAAAAGGTTCTTGAGTGAATCACCCAAGGGGTTGGCATTGCTAGTGGTGAAGCACCCAAGGGGTTGCTTTTGATGAAGCATCCTATTCTAAAATTTGGATCGATTTCACCTTAGGATGTTCAGTTGATTGTGACCTATTAATAGTAGATTCATGCGAAGCACTGTAAGTGTGCAACGTGATATTTGAATAATGAAATATATGAAGGCTTCTATGATATGAAAGGTCGACACTTAAAACATGAGAATTAAGATTCATAGCCCCTCTCTAAATGGTAGCCTCGGGCATTGTCATTTAGACCTTCTTGTTTGATGAATGATCACCTAAGAGAAAACATTAGTAACAAAAACAGATTATACATGTGATGTTGGACCTCACATTACTAGTTTTTTCTCTCTTGTGAATGGGATATCACAACAGTGTCTGATGCCAGACCTTGGAATGCAGCCCCAGTTGAATGCATATGTTAAGTGCAAATGATCTCACTCATGATATGTGCAAAAGAGAAAGGAATGTATATCTTAGCCATACATGAAGCATCAAGTGTGGATTGCAGTTGTTGATGGCATTGAATATGTTTGATAGTTAGCATCCCAAATCTTTCGAGTTGTCAATGATGTTGTAGTTTGTGGTTTCTCACAAGGTTGATCTTAGATTGCCATCTTAGTATCAACTTTTGCTTAGGATTTGGCTTTCATTGTGGTGGTTGGCATTGTTATTTCTTTGTTGGACCCCTTGGGCCAAAAGACTATTTTTTCATAGTAGTAGACCTCCAAAATTAGTAAGCTCCTATGATGACTTGAATATGGAACTTAGGGATCCAAATTTGTTTCAGAGACTATGGATCTTTATGATATCTCATAGTTTTGGGCATTCAGGCTTGAATTTTTTGTACTCATGGGGATGGTTTCTTTGACCTATGTAGTTGAAGACTTCAAAATTATGGATTTGAGACATGGGAACCAAAATTTTCTTTATGTATGAGGGCTTCTTTGCTTGTTGTTTTGGTTTTTAAAAACTCTTTGAACACATGATAGATTAAGCATTCGAAGGTAGTTGCAATTTTGGTGAAGCCAAAGGGCATCACACAAAATGCAAAGATATCCTAGTGGTAAAGGTCATTTTATTTTGGTCTTTAGACAACCATCGTGAAAAGTTATAGACTACTTGGTTTGCCACCCTTTAGAGCAAACGATCAGTGATAGGTAAAGGATAGTTATAGCATATGATTTTTGCGTGGAACTTCTTCAGATTTATGCACACCCATAACTTTCCATTCATCATGGAAACTACTATAATGGGTGTCACCCACTCCATATGTTTGGTCTCATAGATAAATTCTACTGCCAAAATTTTGTTGATTTCTTCTTTGATTTTGGTAGAGGGTTACATGAGAAATTGGGTCTCTTTTTAGGCTATTAATGTGTTTTTATAGATGTAGCTATCAAAAACATGGTTCCTTCTAACAATCCACAAATCAATATGGTTGTGAGCTTACATTTATGGAGATATGCAAGTATGTCAACATGGATGGATTTTGAGTGCATGTTTGCATTAGGAGTGTGTGTGTTCAGGGGATGAGTATAAGAGACTACGAATGAATAAATGTGTTGATAATATGAAGTGAGATCTTGATGAGTACATATGAATTCAAAAATATGATGTGTATAGATCCTTCCATAGATACGTAGTCATTGTGCCCATGTTGCAAGAAAGTTGTGGAAATGTAAGTTGATGTTAAGGAGAGAGAGAGGCCATTTGTTGTCCACATTCATTGACAACGACAGACGTTTATAATTGAGTTCATGATTGGTACTTAGGTATCCATATACTCCTACCAGTTGTTGCACGATCATCTCCAACAGTTAAACAATCATGAGGCGTCTGCGAAAGATAAAATTGGAGGTTATGTATATGTGGGCTACACAGCTATTTGTTGCATTGTAGACTTGGCTAAGGTGGAGGGATGTCAGCAGAGGAAGTGATAAGAAAGCCTTCTTCAGAGGATGCAGCCTGACAATTTCAAATTGTGTCTATTTTCATGGAGATTTAGCTCAATCCACTATTCAATCAGAGAAGGTGAATATCTCAAGGACAGGCATGTACAACCTTATTTCATTTTTGTGATCCCCAATTGAAGGGGCTTGTTGTTGATGGAACAACATGTTGGAAGAATCCTTCATGAGAACTATCAGTGATGTTTCATGACGAGCAAGGTTTTTCTTTGTCCTTCTAGTAGCAATCTTGGATACCATCTTCATACTCTGGATCTTCAAAGCATTAGCAAAGACTATTGAGATACTTCAGGTGTGGGGCATGCTGGTGGTGCTGAAATCACACCAACAAGGCTAGTCAATGAAAGGCAAAAGTGGAAGCTCACTATCGGCTCTATTTTGTCATGTTTAAGGAGATTCAACTTCTTGGATGATCCAAAAGGATTACATAAGGTTCATGATTGGGTACACATAGGTGGCACATTGACTCCAGAAACGAAAAGGGACTTATCAAACCATTCATGGCAAAAAGGCAACACTTTGAGAGTTTCTTTGGTTCTTCAAGGAAGAAGTTTGTAGGATCTTCTAGCAATAAGATTATAGGTTCAAGACCAATGAACACTGAGGTTATCAAGAAATCTGTTGAGAAAGCTATTCCTATTAGCAGTCAATCTGTTGCAACCGAGTACAATGCGAGTGCGTCAGATAAGTTTGATGAATCATCACATAAAAGGGTTGCACAAAGAAGCATTCAATCAAGGATCAACAAGGGAGAGTGAGAGTGTCTACATAAAGATAGCATGGATGCAATTTTATAGGAACTTGTACATGATGTGGTCAAAGATGTTCCTCAAGCTGCTAGAGGTATGAAGATGTTGCACCCAGTTGCAAGGAAAGGAATGGGCATGAATAGCAACGTAAGTGCCAAGTTATACAACTTAATGTGCCTAATGAAAATTTGAAAGGAAGTATGAGAAGGCCATGGATTATACCTAGGATCCACACTCCAAGGCTAGATGATTGGTACAACCGAATACTGAGCATACACTATTTTTCACTAGTGTGGGGCTTCGAATTCCAATGCAGAATGGCCAATGAGGTAAATTCAAGCATGTGAGTTTTACCCAACTAAATGAGACCCTACAAAATGCAATGAGAGATGATGAGAGAACCTTAAGTGTTGGATGTGTGTAGAAGTGCGAGAGACACACAATAAGCACAAACGCAGCAGGACACACAGAGAAGATGGATGGCTTGAATTTCTCTCTCTATTGATGATGAATAGAATTGAAGTAAGATTTGAATAATATCCCTAAGTACAAAGTACCACCACATATGAGTGAATCACGTATGTGGTAACATGGGGAAAAAACCTCTAGCCTTGACTAGAGTAAAAAGTGCCCATGTATAAGGAAAAGGTTCACATCAAAGTTACTCAAGCAAATCGATCAAAAAATATAAAAATAAAACACCATTATTAGGTGCTTAGAAAGAAAATAGACTCTATCATAAACAATATAAATTTTTTTCTACCTATTTGAATGTATGAAATGATAATTATAGATACCAACAATAGTTCCCACATAACCAAGTTTGCCATCTATAAGGTTCATGTCTTTTGAGCTAGCACATGATAGTTGCTTGAAAGAAGAAAAAATGCTATAATCCTTTGTTTTACATAAAGAATCAATAGATTTGATTCTAATATGCTCTCAAAAGCCCACTTATTAATGACCATTTGAGCCTGCAAAAGAAATTAAATTAGTAAAGAGAAACTAATATACATATATGAAAAAAACAAAATATTATTAAAATAAAATTATCTTTTGTTCACAAGCTATCATTAACTCTCTCTACTTATCTGAGATTTATTCATTATTTGCATTGGCTCATTGCAAATGAGTATATAGCCAATCCACGAAAGAAGATATATTTGTAATCTCATTATTATCGAGATTACGTCTATATCTTTTGTTTCTCCATCTTTTACTTTGGAGATTTTGAAGTTCTTATTTGTATTCACTAAAGAATGCCTGCATGCATTCGCTATTATATGCTACAAAAGTAGAAACATCATTTTTTTCTTGAATTGTAAATAAAAATGGAACTCCCTTACCTGATAATACCTTGTCTCTTATGTTTGAAGAAGACTCGTTGGTCCATGCACGTGGAGCTTCTTCATGAAATCTTTCAAGGTACTCACTAACATAGTACATGCTTTCCTCAAGCATCCAACCCTTTGCCATGGATCCTTTTGGTTTCGCTCTTTGACGCACATAACCTTTTAATATTCCCATAAATGGCTCGACCCAAAACATCCATCGAGTGTTGACAACACCTGCAATTTCTATTTCATCTACAAGATGGACTAATAAATTAACTTGAATATCAAAAGATGAAGTAGGAAGCTCTTTCTCCATCAAACATATTAGCTCTTTGCATTCATGTTTCTTTTATGGGATTGAGTTTTTCTCAATCTCTTTTGATGTAATCCACTGAATAGCGTATAAGTCCAAGGGAATAGATGCACACGTAGGCTATTGGTTTGCCCAAATGACTTAAAATTGACCTATTTGCCTTCTTTTCAATCCTCAATAAGGCGTAAAGGACACTCTCCCTGCTCACACTTCTTGTCCCTTGCCCTCCCTCTATTGCAAGCCCCTTTTTTTTATATTCATATTAGAAATATTTAAAGAATGGAGATCAGACTCCTTCCGAGACATTTGGTCCACCGAACCTTCAAAACCAGGGACAGGAACATAGGCCAAAGTACTGCAATGGTTCCTCAGAGTAGTACTGACATCGCGCGTGAGCGACACACGCATAGAGAGCCAATAGATGTGCAAGCAGCTTGTATTTGGCACTAGGAAATGCAACCCCCCGTACATGACAGCAACGTAGCTCCATTCCAATGTCGCGACTTTGCGAATTGTAGGAGCGGAATATGTCTGGACACTCTCTTATTGTAGCAACAGCTCGAAAGCCCACAATATCTAAGAATACACTCTCCTGTAGAGTTCAACTCCTCTTCCAATACCCCCCCCCCTTTTGATGGGCACACTAGCGCTCGATAGTTAACTCCCCTTTTTTAGCCACTACAAGGACAGACTATATGAAGAGAAAGAAACTCCCCCGTATATTTCCTCTCTTGGTCAGCCACCCGCTTTTTCTTATCCTTTCAGCCACCCAGTGAGACCCAAAGAATGCATGAAGCGATCCCCAAAAATTTCAGAGCTTTTTTCTCCTGCCGACCTCCAGGCACTCCCCTCTTTCCCTTGCCATCCTCCGTCACCTACAGAGACACCAGAAGAGCCAAAAAAAAACCCCAATAGAGCGACCCCCCTGTTTTGTAGCAATAGAATGCTGGAATTAGGAACTCTTTCCCAAGAAACCTACTCCACGAGCTGCTAGATTTCCCCTAAAGCCTTGATGTTTTGTTAGAGATCAAAATGGCCCTTGATTTCCAGTCTATGCTTTGAATCTATCTCAGCTACCCTTGATGAGCGACTCTTAGACCTCTCAGAGTTCCTTTTTCTCTCCTCTATTCACCCAAGATGGATCATGGCAGTCGAGCACAAAATTACTTTCACTTTACTCACATAGCCCGATGGCTTCCCCTTCTCCTCGTGATACATGCTTGTGTAGGTATTCACACTAATGCTGGAGTTTAACACTGTCCTTCAATCTTTCAAGCAATTGCCCCTAGAAATTCTTGTGTCTGTTGCTCAGAATAGGTGTTCCTCCCTGCTGCTACCAATTGCCATTAACAAAATTCTTCTCCTTAGAGTAATGCCTAGGGCCATATACCATAAACTACTCTGATGGACGCTCTTGATGTTAGCCATTCCAGACAAGAAATGTATATATCATTCATTGAATTCACACCTGCAAGAACTCAGCATCAATTCTGTGCAGCTTCTTTCCTGAGGCTCAGCACACTCGAATGTTTTTTTTTTTCAAGGACCAATAACCATTGATGGACGTTCAAACACTCTCCAACACGCAACACATATTTGACAATGAAACATTTTGAAAGATTCTAGAAACATACGTTGGAACACTCATCCTCCAGCATGAATTCATAAACACATCTGCATATTACTACCCAAGACGAAGAATTGAACAGTAATCATAAATCGAATTCGCATAAACTTACAGTAGAGGAAAAGAACCATTCTGAACATGATCTTGTGAGGTATGCTAGATACGCTGCTCGACAACCAACCCCCTTCTTCAATCAACAGGGCAACCGAAAATTTGCTGAAGAAGACTCCCTCCAAGCTTTTCCCTTCCTTTGGTGAACAATTGAAAGCTCTCTTATTGTTCAAATCCAGACTATCGATTCACTTAGACATCGCTTTTCCCTGTCCTCTCCTTTCTGAATGGTCTGCTAAGAATATGCAAACCAGCGCTCTAAACAATTGTAGTCATGACATCAAGACGCCTCCCTCTTGAATGCTACGCACTGCAGATCAAAACCACTTCAACCTAGACCGCAACGCTTGACTATAGAGAAGAGGAGGCGGACCAATTGATACACAAACTAATGTTTCATCTTAATCAAGAGCGACCGTAAGCCTGTTGGGATCCTTGCTGTCGCACGGTGGAAGGGAACCTTATCCTCTGTGTCTGTCTCCCAAGCACATGACCTCCCCGCCTTCAGATCCTCGCGCAATATCTCCTCTCCCCTGTGCTCTTTGTGGTGTGCCTCCACAGCCAACACTCCCTTCTAGATAAGGGTCTCCCTCTTCGTAGCTGGGAGTCCTCTACATGCTCAGCAAAAAAAACCCCCAGTTTCCCTCTCTCCTCCCAGATAAAAACAGTTGTCGAAGGACAGAAAAACGAAGAGCCCCAAAAATTTCTCCCCCCTTTTTTATATATGCAACCTGAACCTTCCCTTCCGTACCCCCCTACTCAGAGGGCCTGTCAGCGCCGCATGATACTCTCGTCTGACAGAAGAAACCACCCTCCTCCCAACTCTCTTTTCGGTTTTTTTTCTTTGTCAGAACCCAGAGGGAAAAACGAAACCCGTTTCTAGCCATAAATCTTGGGAAGAGTCTTGGAGGTGGGCTTTTTATGAAGCCTGTCCTCCCGATTTCAGCATGTAGCTCTTGGCCCTCGTAAATTGCAAGCCAAACTCATTGAATCTGAGGTCACACCTTCAGCTTCCATAAGATCAAAACACTTGAGGACTTCTTCACTCTGCCCACAGTCAGCATATCCAGAAATAAGTGTTGTCCATCCAGCATCTACTAATCTAGTATGGCTGCATGTTGCGATTGCAGTGAGAAATGAGACTTGATCTAGAGATGATCTTGCCCTGTAAATGTACGCAAGAAGTTGCAATGCCTCCACAGCACAACCATGCTGTGCCAAGGAGGCAAGCATAGCATTCCAAGAAACGTGATTTACCACAGAGAGCCTCTTGAATTGCCACAAGCATCATCCAGACTACCACATTTCCCGTACATACTGATAATCAAGTTACCCATTGTTATCGTGGGTTCTACATGATTGTATACAATGCTGTAATGCACAAGTCTACCAGTCATCAATGAAGCTGAATTGCCACATGCCGAAAGAAAAGTAACATAAGAAAATTCACATGGAATAATCCCTTCCACATGCATTTTTAAAAAAATTGAAGCGCATCAACATCAAGACCATAACCGAGAAGCAATCCAAACATGATATTCCAGGAGCATATATTCTTTGTAGAATGATCCAGAAACAAAGCCCATGCAGCTTCAAGGTCACCACATTTTCCATACCCATCGATGATTGAGCTTTGCACAAACTCATCCTTATCGTATCCCATTTCCACTATTAAGGTATGGAGTTGCCTGCAGAGGGCATATGATTGTTGTGCCACTGAAGAAGCTTTTAAGGCACCTATGAAAGTCACTTTGTCTGGCGGTTCTCCATTTTGAAGCATACATTGAAAGATATGCATGGCCTTATCCCCGTGACCATGTTGGGCATATCCAGCAATCATCAAATTCCATGTCACCAAAGACCGATGGACTATTCAGCCTTCCTTTCATTAGGTTTGGTATGCTTCCACATGCTTCTCATCAATTATCAAATTCATTCTCTAAGTACCTGAAATCAAGCGTATTTTCCTGCCAAATAGAACCGCATTAGTGCATAAAAACCAACAATTTATTGAGCTAACATCCACCTATACATATCATAAAAAAAATTATAAAGAAATTAATTAAAAAATAAAGCATATCAAATATTCATATATATTAAATATAAAAGTATCATAATTACCTTATAAGCGATCCAGGACGATAGATCACATCTCGTACTCCTTTCGTTGTACATCCATTGATAACCAAAGGTAAAATATGTTTCAAAGAGTATGCCAATCATGGGTCTTTAACCTAGATAAGCTCTTATCATCCATAGTAAACATGTTCTGGAAAGATGCTTCATATCCTATAGGAGTCCGAATCAATTGAATCCTATTGTTGATAGTCTGTATCTCTTTTGTCATAAGTACCCAAGGAGCACGTGCATAAGTCATTTCCTATCGATCTCTATAAAAAACTAGCCATAAATTTGGTTTTGAGTTTTGGTCCTTCAAATCATTCCTTGATGCTATGGTATCTTTTGATTCGAGAAGATGCAACCATAATGAATAACCAATATTCTTGAATATATGCATAGGATCAAGAAGATGACATACTTTTAACTCTTTCCAACACTCCAAAGAATACCATATTGATATATTCTCTATGAGTTCCAATTTTCCTTTACCTCTCTTCACATTCTCATATTTTCATCATCACTAAAGATTTTTGATTCTGGATCTATCAGAGATCTGTCTGTCCATTTTCAATACCAATCCATAGGTGTCATTGGTTTTGGAAACTGACTTGTTTCAAGCTTTCCATTAAAATGTTTCGCTCCTGTTTTACATCTTAATGGATGATCATCAGGCAAGAATCATTGATATCGAAGATAAATATTTTTGTTGAGATTCTTACTGTAGATTGATCTCAATAAATCACCACAGTATGGATAAGCTTTATAACCCCTAGTAGATATTCTTACATCATGAAAGCGATAAAAATATAATTAGATTAACTCACATTTATTTGTATGTATATTGAATAAAAAAATTACATCAATACCTGAACAAACACCATATCCTAGAAAATCATGAATAGCCCAAGCCACAATACCATGAACCGTAATATATCTTTCATTGATGCTTTTCGATACATCAATGACATTAATACCTCTCCATAACTCTTGGAGATCGTCAATGAGAGGAGCAAGATATATGTTCATATCTTTAGCTTGCCTTTTTCATGGGATTAAAAGTGAAAACATTTAATCTTCGTGTTTAATGCTAAGATATGGTGGAAGATTGTAGTTTATGACTACCACTCACCATGTTGAATATTTACTAGATTTCATGGAGAATGGATTAACCCCATCTAATGCAACTCCTAACTTTAGATTTTGTGGATTTCGTGCAAAATCTGGCCATGTAGAATCAATATGCTGAAAAGCAATACTATCATGAGGAATTCTGATTATTCCATCAGTACTTTTATGGTCATGTTCCCATGTCAAAAGTTTTGATAATTCGGGGCTTTGAACATATGTCTAATCCATGGAGCCAATGGAAAATGTCTCAATACCTTTTTTGGGATTTTACCTTCTTCGTCCTTATATCGAGGAGATTGACATTTTGGACATGTCAAACAGTGTGCATATTCATCTCTATATAAGATACAATCATTAGGACATGCATGTATACATTGATAATCTATACCAAGATTGTTGATTATCTTTTTCATTTCATCATGTGAGGTAGGAAGAATATTTTGACTTGGTAAAAACTTTTCAGATAATAACCCGTAAGTTCATGAAAAAAGACATTTTAATATAAATAAATAAATAAATAATTAATTAATTAAATAAACAAACAAATAAATATATATATATATATATATATATGTGTGTATATATATATATATATATATATATATATATATATATATATATATATATATATATATATATATATATATATATATATATATATATATATATATATATATATATATATATATATATATATATATGCATATGCATATGATTTTGTATATGTTTATGCTTATGTGTATGTGTATGTGTATGTGGATGCGTATATGCATGTGCATGCGTATTCGTATGCATACATGTATATGTATGTATGTGTGTATATGTGTTTTATATGTGTATATGTATGTGTAGCTCAATGATGAGTAGCACCTCCTTTAATGTCAAACCGGAAAGACATGAGGATTGTATGAAGACCTCGAACAAGTGATGGCACAAGTGTGTGAGTGAGAAGTACACAAAAATGCACACACGTACACACACACGTGCACAGAAAGCAAGAACAAAGAGAGAGACAATGGAGTAACTTCTATTGCAAAAGATTTCTCATACAAGTTCAAATCTACAACAAGCTAACCTCCAAAATGAGCTCTCTAGCTCTTTTTATAGTTTTTGACTAGCTTTGGTCATGTCTAGGCCTAGTGTTCGAGCTAGTTAAAAATTAGGTTCTAAGGCTATTTTGGAGGCTCAAACGAGCTCTGAAAATTATGAAAATTAGTGCATAAATACTACTAATGCTCCTCAAGCTCGAGGACTCCTCTGGTTGCACAAAATGGAGTAGGAATAATAAAAAATGATATTTACAATGGTGTGGAGTGACTAAAATCACTATTTGGGAAATATTAATTCATGAAAAATGATAGGCCTATTTGCTCGATCTCCGTTGACTGTTTTGCCTGCTTGGCTCTTCTCTTTGCTCTGATTCTCTTCGTTGGCTTCCTTGTCTCATAAGTCCTTGACTGCCCTGGCCACTTCCAACACTCCCCCCTCTCTCGCATCTGTCGTCTCTGACAGACCCTTGTTGAGCGGACCGTTGGATGTAGTATTCCACAACATCTGTTGCCAGGTGGTGCTCTGCTAACCTCAGTCCTTTGGCCAAATCGATGAGTAGGGCATCCTAGTCTACTGGCCCAGGTACCTCTGGATGTGGCATGCATAGCTTCTCTGAGTGTAGAGCCTGTTCCACAGCGAATAAATGTAACAGATGAGATGGTCTAGGTATGAATATCTTTGAGTGATACTCCCAGAACCTTGTGATAAACATTTCTTCAAACATTTGTTTGAAGAAGGCTGGGAAATATTTGATACGAGCATGCCATGCATAGAGAACATTGATGGATGGTGTGGTGCTCATATCATAGATGAGGTCTTGGTTGCCTTCATTGAAATCTAGGGCCTAAAGGTGAGGTTCTTTGACATTTTTAAAGGTCTGGAATGTAACCAGCATTAGCTCAAATATTTAGAGGCACATCTGTGCCATGATGTCGGGTATATTCTTGAACCTAATGCCCTAATGTCGAATTGTTGAAATCATATATGCTAATGTTGGTTGGCCACGAGGTGGTGCCAAATATACGTAGTTTAGCCATTTGTCACATCCTTTGACAGTCATCACTGTTTTGGTGTACTCGGGCCATGATCTGCGTCGAAACACAAGGCAGTAGTAGGGGTTATACTTGATGTATAAGGGCATATTATTCCATATGCGCACCATTTCAGGGTATGTTTTGAGTAGGCATATTCTCCATGTAGGTTGAAATATATTGCCGTGCATTGCACTTTCACGAATGCCGTCTGGTGCAAATTGTGTTGCCGAGGTTGGTACTTTTGTGGTGCGCTACTTTATCTTAGCATTATAATCTGCCATTAATACACAAAACAGAACATACAAATCATCTGAAGTGTCAATCCATTGATGATGGGATAGGTTTTTGAAGTAATCCGATTTGATGAAAACCTCTTCCAATCGGGACATGGACTGTATCTACACTGCAACTTTATCATCATGGGTTGGACCTACCTGTTCTAATCTTTGCATCCATTTTGGAGCTTCAATCTCAAATGTGTCCATTCCTTCCTCTGTTTGTTTACCTCCTGGTATAGGGATGGGTACATAAGGATCCTCGAAAGTCTCCTCGACTTCAATTTGAACTAGGTCCTTCGGCTCCGGCTCCACGAGGGAAGAACATTGACACTCATATTGGAGAATTATATTTTGCAGCTCTGCTAGTTGTGCTCTCAATTTTGCTACCTCTTCGGATGTGTCAGCTGTGATTGCCACCTTTGGTGGTGGCTTTCGTTGAGTGGCTAATTGCTTTCGTAATTCATCATGCTCTGTTTCTAAGGTAGCATATGCCTCTAGTAGGTCACCATGTGTGTCCAAAATGATCTGCATGTTGTCAGATGGTATGGCTTTGAAATGGTCTAAGTCGATCTCTGTGGGGGATCCTTCCATAGCTACTTCTAAGTTTTCTTCATTCTGTCGTTGGAGTCTTTCATTTTCTTCTAGTGCCGCGGGCATGTGTTTCCTTAATAATGCAAGGTTGCGGCGTGTTTTAGGGTTTTTTGCTTGCTGGGCATGTAGTAGTTCTTCAAGGTATTCTTGCGTCTCTGAATCTGGCTTGGGGGGATTAGCCACTAATTCCTTATGTTGCCACTGCAAGGTATCATACTGTTGTTGTAGTAGCGTCTTGTCCTTTTCCAAGTTGATGAATCGTTCTTGTAGAGCTTCATGGGTTCTAAACAGGCTCTTATGTTGAGCATCTAAATGTTGGTAATGATGTTGTAATTTAGACATACATTGATACAAAGTATTGAAAATGTTGGGAAGGTGTTGAATGCAGGAGGGTAGGAAAAGAGAAAGGGAGTGTGTATGCTGTGCTTGAGAATGGTGAAGTGGATGGGAGATTGTGGGAATATGGGGGGAGGGAGAGGTGCTGAAGTGGGTGATATGTCCATGAAGTCATGTGTGGATGCGGTCGTGGGAGTTATTTTGTACATGGGAATGGTAGGTATGGTGATGGTCATGAAGGTGTATAATGGTGTGTGCAGTTGTGCATATGAGCCACCGAGAAGTGTGACAAGAGGAATAGGATTTTCAGTGACTACAAAATTACAGTGTCCATGGTGTGAGTTACAATAGTGGTGGTGTCAGGTTGTGCGGATTATGATGGTTGACTCATAGTTTGTGCTTCACTATGGGAAGTGGAGACTGTGGCTGTGATAGTAGTGGTGACCGTGTTGGTAGGAGGTGAGGGTGGTGGAGTTGGAGGGGAGGGTGGTAAAGGTGGTGATGGGGGTGCACTTGAGGTGTGGGCTTCGTCAGTATGTTGAATGGAGTGAGCTATGCCAATGGTTGTGGAGGTGGTGCCATGTGGTTCTGATACCAAAATATTTATCTGCTTCCCTAGTCTTGGGGGACGTTTCTCGTGTCTTCGCTCAAATTTTTGTGAGTGTGCAAGGGCGGTGTGCATGGTCTCTGGTACTCCTAGTGCATCAACGAGCATGTCAAGGGTAGCCCTGTATTGATCATCTACACCTTCTTCTTCAAGTATCTGGTTCATCAAGGCCTTTCCTGTTGCCAAAGATAGTTTGTGTTGTTTTTGAACCAGGTTGATAGTATCATACAATCGTTTTAGTTGCTTCATATAAGCTGGGGCTCCCGCAAGTTCTGGTATAATATGTTGCTCATATTCTGCTCCTTTTCATCGGATGGCCCTTCTTGTTCATCATCTTGTTCCTCTTCTGCAGTCTCCTCTTCATCTTCATCTACTTCGACGACTTTTGGTTGAGTTGGATGAGGTTGGTCCGTGACAGTTTGTTGCCCACTTAATTGCTCTACTTCAACTTCCAAATGAGTCGCATTAATTATCCTTGCTACCTCCTCATTAGTTAAATCCTGCAACATGAAGCCATGAGGGAACTCTAGATCGGTGGGTATCGGTGGGAACACCAGATTATGCCCTTTTGCACTGTGCCTAGGTAATTTGATGGTAAAGGGCTGCATGCACATCTGGGGTGGCATAGTCATTTTTGGTGTCAAGGTAGTGCCCCGGGCCTGTGCACATGGCATTTGAATAGCTCCCCTCATTTTCTTTGAAGGAGGCCCTACAGCTGATATCCTTTGCTGAAAATCTTGCACCTAGTCCATATGAGCGCCTTTTGAATTGACACATCATATGCCAAGCATCAATATACAATTTTGGTAAGTGCACAACATCCATAGAGCATTGAATTCTGTATCTTGTACCAACATTGGTGTGCAAGATGGATTTGGTCAATGATCCAATGCAGCATGTTAATTGTCAGATTGAAGGTGTCTGCTAAGTATAGACTGAACCAAATCTTCTTGGGTGGCATCGTGAATCATTCTTGAGCAGGAAACGTGAAGTGTTGCATGCACATTCGAAGGTGAATGGCAATAGTTGGTGTCATTGCCACCATATCCTTCAATTTAGTTAAGTTCCCGTTCTTCATGTTGTCTGAGATCATTGTCTCCTTCTCCGTAGGGATGTGCATACCTCGCATTTCTAGAGCTTCCCTTAACAAATTGTTGGTCAATTTGAAGCGCTTCACTCTATTTCCAACCTTCTTCCATATTGGTTGCAATCCTTCACTGTTTTGAAGCCTCTCAAACTCTTGTGTAAAGAAATGAAACTGACCCCAGCATCCGTTGAACTCTATCTTAGCCTCCCATAAATAGGTGCCTTCTCCAAGGGGTCCTACAACTTCACTGAATCAATGGGAGTTCTTGCTTACTGGTGATCTGTGCCCTTGGGGGAGGTTTTGAATCGGTATGACATGTAATGCTCTCAACATCTGTGGCCTTCCCTTCAACTCCTCCTGAATAGGGAGATTTTCAATGTCTACCACCTAAGAACTGGTGCCTGCCTGGGAGCTCATTCCTGCAGCCTCTACCATGTTTGAGGAATTTCGGTAGTCGGTTCTGTGAGAATATACAAATGAATGTTAACATTGCAAATGGACACAAAGTGGCCCTGTGTCCCCGTTACAACATTAACATGATGAATTGTGACGTAGTTAGTCACTTAGTTAGTGCTCATGCGGTTGTGAGTGTGAAGTGTGGTTAGCAGATGCAAGGTTTCTAAGGGCTAGTTGGGGTTGTGGGGTGCAGTGTGGATACAATTAGTGAGAAGAGGTGGCTTTACAATGGGATCAAGTGGTTTATTACAAGGCTTGGGTTGCCAAACACAGTGGATGGCCTTCTCTTTTGATTTTGTGGAGACTCTGGAGGGCTTTATCAGAATGTCTACTTGGAAATGAGGCTTTTTAGGGACCCATTTACAAGTGATTATACTTGTGTTCATGGACAAATATGTGTTTATGCGTGTCGGATAAGAGTGGGTATCAGCTGTTCGAGTGCATGTATCATGTTGTACATGGTGTGGTTTATGTGTGGCTATTTGAGCCCGCAAGCAAGCCTTAGGCACCCAAATTTGTCTTGATTGTGGGTCAGCCTTTGTTGACTTCTTGGGTACCCAGATTGACTTTACTTTCATAGAGGGGTTCTATCGTTGATCACTAGTATGTCGTTGAGTCAGTGGTGGTGACTTGACCGCAATAGGATGCTCGCCTTTGTGTACCCATACTTGTTTTGGTGACTAAGACACCTTGCTTCGTACTCTCCTTTGGCTTTGGGTATATGTCGTCTACTTCTTGTGCGTTTGGTACTCCTTTGGTTGCCGTGTCTCTACCACTTTTGGAAAAGAAGGGAGCTCCTTCATATCCTTGACTTCTTTGTTGAGAAAATCATCGCTTTGCATTACATAGTTTTGGACAAAAATAGCATTGTCATCTTCATGTGTACTCTTGGAAGGACCAAGAGTTGGTGCCTTTCCTAGCTTCTTGAGTGCTTCATTTTCTAACTTGATTATAATGTGATTCTGATTTACCCAGACCTGAAGAAGTCTACTTCTTAGGTTTAGGTTGACTGCATGATCATAGATCCAATCTTGACCCAAGACAAGAGGCTCAGTGAGGTCTAGTACCTTAACTCTCATAAGAACATCTTGGATGTAGAGGGGAAGTTCCATCTCGCCCATGCAAGGGGTTTCCACACCTCTCAATCCTATAAGGTATGCTTCTATAGGATTGGCACTTAAGTTGAGTTCTTGATAGTAAGAAAGTTTAACAGCACTAGTGGCTGCACCTGAGTCAATAAGAGCCCGTACAGTTCTTGTACTACTTCCTTGTCCGATCTCTAAGGTTACAAAAAGACGTTGGTCAATTATTCTAGTGGGAACTTACACCTAAGACTTTGCACATAGCCATATGATACCCTGGATCTTCATGGGCATCTGTCCTAGGCTGATCTCTACCCTGTCTTCTCAATTTCATTCTTCGGAGGTGTTCCAATGCTTCTGTCTGTGCTTCCTCTTGGTTTCGTTTTTGTTCTTCCTTATGTTTCTTGGCAGTGTTGAGTCAATTGAGCATTTCCTCAGTGAGGGGTTCTTGATATAATTTGACTCTACATCCGCTAATATAACTAGGGAGAACATCACCCTAGTGGAGCTAATTGAATTGCTCCACTCGTTGAGATCCTATTATGATCATGGTCCATAGCATCTCTTCTCTAATTTCCTTGCATGTTGCTTCAAAGTGTAGACTAGGACTAGGTCTCTTGCTTTTAAGCCCTTATCCTTCACGTGTGTGTCAAAATATGCTTTTTGTCTTTTCTTGGCTGCATAAATTCCTGTTGCAGCTCTTAATCTTCTTTCACCTAGTCGTTCAAGGTCAAAGATTCTAGAAGAGAGCTCGTGGCCTGTCGAGTCACGCTCTTTTGCTACTTTCAATGTAGGTATCAAGAAGTCAAATGGAAGCACTCTATTTTGGCCAAATATCATCTGAAAGGGTGTGGCTTGGAGTACCGTTTTATAGGCAACTCTGTATGCCCAAACAACAAGTGTAGCTGTTTGTCGCAATCAGAGCATTTATTATTCACTAGTTTGGTCAGCACATTGCAGAGAATCTTATTTGTGCTTTCAGCTTGCCCATTAGCTTGTGGATGATAGGGGGCAGGCTTCTTGTGTATCACCAAGACCTCTTGAAGAAGATTTTCAATGACCTCACTCAAGAAGTGAGTGCATCTATCACTAACGAGCTCTATAGGTAACCCATATCTAGTGAACACACTCTCAAATAAGAACTTAGCTATAGTTTGAGCATCGTTCTTCGTTGTGGCTTTTACCTCTACCCATTTAGTCAGATAATTAGTGGCCACGATGATATACTCTGCATGGGAACTCTTAGCTGGGGGGTTAATAGGACCTACAAAGTTTATTCCCCACTTAGAGAATGCACGTCCACCCATCATAGGTTTCAAAGGCATCTCATCTTTGCGTATAGGATACTGAGTTTGTTGGCACACATCACATCTCTTCACATAGGTATGTGAATCCATGTGAAGCGTGGGCCACCAAAGACTTCAAATAGTATTGCCTTGATCATCCAATCTGGACCAAAGTGTCCTCCTCCTACGCCTTGGTGAGTAGTTTCCAAAATCTTAAGATGTTTACTTGTTTTTGTCCTCAGGAAGGCTACCAATGGTTCACTCCAATCTGGTATTAGAGCCACAAGGTACAGAGTAGCGTGCTGAGGTGGTCTCATACGACAGACTGGGCATTCCTTACACAACTTATGGACATCTGCTTCCATAGTCAGCCAATGCACTTCAAGTCTCCTTAATGTCTATAGGGTTCTTTGCCTTGAGTAGTGTTGCTCTAATGCACCTACATGTGTGTTGTTATAAGGGTTGCCCACAATTTCTCTCATGCAATGGCACCCTCTAGCCCTCATAAAAATACCTTTTTTTGTATTTAGGAGATGTCCATATGAACACTCTCCTAAGCCCCTTTTTGATATTTCCTTTAGGCTATGGTATTGAAGCCTTCTCAATGAAAGCCCTTTTTTGGCACACATGTACAAATTCCCACGTAGAAGTTTCCCACGCTTTCATTTCTTTAGAGTGGGTTGTTAGAAAGAATATCTACAAAGATTTAGAGAGATATGAGCACATGTCCCCTTTTTGACTTTTCAAAAGGAACACATGGGGAATTGTGCTTAGCCTATAAATAGAGGCTCATTTCTTGTAAAAAGGGAGCTTTTGGTCGATGTGCTCTCATGTAAAATCCTTTCAATGGAAGAACTCTCTTTTCTCTTAAGGATTTGTACATATGTGTATTTAGTCTTAGAGTGTGAGAGAGTGAGGTGTGTGTGCATGCTAGCATTTCCTATGTGTGTAACTAGAGTGTTGCAACTTTCTTGTATTTTACATATGTGACTAGGATCCTTGACTCCCATCGCTCCATATTTTCAAGCATGTGGCATAGTAGCGGGCTGATGGCCAATGGCTTGAACATGATGGAGGTTGGGGTGGATGAAAGGAAAGTCCTTCTTGAGCCTTCCTTCTTGCTTCCATGCAAGGTGGTGTGGGTCTTGGCTCCCAAGGGCATACTACAACAACAAATTTGGCGCCGTTGCCGGGGAGAATGGCCTTTCATCACTTGGAGTGCTCAAGAGCATGTGGTAAGATATTGATTTGCAATTTTTGTACTTATTCACTTAGGATATGCGTGTTGGCATGGCACTTTCACCCTTCCATTGGGCCATTAGTTCCCATTTTCTTGTTTTGAGTAGTGTAGTTTCAGTTTATTTTGTTTGTTGCAAAAAAACACCCCCTAACCCCCTTCTCTTTATCTTTTCTCACATATACACACTCTCACACACTCACTCAGTGGCATCACTCACATCTCTGCCATTTCTTGAAATTGATGCTTGATTGAATTCAGGGAGGGGTGATCCTCTTTCTTGCCCTTCCCTCTCTTCAGTTTTTCAAGAAAACCAAAAAGTTCGAATTTTCTTTTGAGCCGCATATCCACGTGTTCTTTTTTCATTCATAGGTGAGAAATCCCATTGGCATGAAATTTAAATGCATCCTTGGATTCTTGCACGCTTGTGAAAAGAAGGCCGTTGGGTTGGTGATCATCTCCCTCCACTTCGGTGCTTATTAAAGCTAGTCCTCATAAATTCACGCATGCAAGTTAGAAACGAGGACCCTTTTTCTCTCTCTTCCTTTATGGCCAAGCACTGGCTTCAGCATGAATTGGAGAATGAATCTCCTAAGTATCTCTCTTCATCTGTGGACTGTGTTGTCGCACATGGGCAGTTGGTGGGGGAGTAATTCTCCCTCCCTATTTCTCTCTTGCAGGGGTGGAAAGACACATCTTTTCCCCCCTTTCTTCCTCGTCTACATTCAGGATTGAGCTTCTTCGTGTGCTCCCCAGGCGGTGGCCATGGCAGGTTGGAACTAGACTCGCCCCATCTTTCTCTCTGTTGTGCGAACCTTTGTTGGCACAAGAGCTCCCCTTCTCCAACCTCTGTCAAGGTCTTGTCGTGGCAAGCTACCCATCATCACACATTGCTCACCTGTTCTGTTTGCACATGCTTTCACTCCTATCATTCGAGGGAAGAATCACTGCTCATGGTCGTGGCAGGTGTCCCTTTTTCGAAGTTTGGTCCAGGAGGTGTTCATAGTCTTTGGGTTTCCTCCCCCTAGATCAGTCTGACACATCTTGGGGCTGAGATCCCTCTTCGAGTTCTCCTACATAGCTTCTGTTGAAGGACATGGTGTGTCTGGTTTGTGCTGAACTGCTCTTGTAGTCGGTGCCATACCCATATGGAACTCATCTTTTACAATACAAGCCTGGCAGAGCATTGTTCGAGTAGCTACTCGTGCTTTCCTCTCAGTCTATCTATGGCTCTCGTGAGGCCTCCTGCCGGCCTCTTCCATTGTGTGGACTCAATGATTGCCTCCCTTGCTGCTCTATGCCTCGGGTTGCTCCGGCCAAGCCTTGTGGGATTCCCTGCTTGGTTATCTACCCCAGTATGGTCCTGCTCTTCTAATCCCCTAGCCAGTGGTTGCACTCCAATGCTTCCCGTCAGGATTTCTTTGCAACATCGATGGTTGAGAATGTACTGGGAGTATGAGGGATCGATGATCACATGGCCCTCCTGTTCATGGAAAAAGTTGTAGAGGTACATTGTTTTCCATCTACTGGTGGAGGTGTTTTCCTGTGTTGATGTCGGTTGGAGCTATATGTCAAAGACAACTGTGGAGAATAAAATTGTGCACGGTTCTCCCACATTCTCGACTATAGTTGGCTTTACTATCTGCACCAACCTGACACTCACTGTTGGTTAGAAGTTGCTTTTGCTATATGTTGCCTCCAATGATTGAACTATTGTTTCGAACCTAAAGTACTTCAAAGTGAGATATGTTTACTGCCTGATAGGTTTGTTTATTGTTTTGACCTAGGTTTGATGCACATGACTGCCCATGCATCCAATATAAAAGTTCATGCTTCTACTCGTTAAGGAAATATCCATTTCCTTGGTTATTTGGCTTGTTTTCTCAAGCCGCCATGCGTGCCTCCTCGGACCTAATTTCTGCTTACTGTATGGAATGTCCTGCCAAGTCTTGACATTATTGATGTTGCAGACCAGGTCATGGCTAAGATTGTATGATGGGTGGCAACATGCTTATGCCAACGCATCTTTGGTCCAATACTTGTGCATTTTGGCTCGTTTGACTCTGTTGACCTCTTTCTATGAGCAACAAGTAAAGGGCTTCCTTGATCTTCTTTGTTGAAACATGGGTTTTGCATGCTTTCATATAGAAGGGCAGTATTTTGGTGTATAATGTTAATGCCTATTAGTCGGGGTGCAATGAAATCTGTATGTCGGGTCTATGAATATGTTGTTCTATGTTGTCAAAATACTACCTGGTAAACCTACATGTGATCCTAAGTTGTAAACCTAAAAAAACATCTCTCCAGGGGAGAGATTTGTCTTTAATGCTCCTTGTGCATCTCGTTAAAGTGCCAACCATGCAATCGGGCTGAGGTAGTACGAAAATTGTCTACAGAACTACTTCAGTTGTCAATGTTATTTCTCTAGAGTTTTGGGATCTTGAAGGAGTTTCTGTCATCAGAACTGATTGAAGGACTCTACTTGACCTTCTCTTTGTTGGAAAGAGAGATGCATATGCATCATGAGTGGTCTTTTGTACTCGGTTTCCGGATGATATACATGTATGTTCTCTATTTATAAATGGTCATGTGGAACTGATGCATATATGTATCTTGGATAGTCTGTTTTTCACTTTTCTATCTCACTAAAAATTGGCAGCACAATTGAATGTTTGGCATGCTTAATAAGGGGGAGTCAAATTCATGTTCATGGGGCTTGGGAATTGCACATTTTTCTATCTTTTGTGGTTTTTATGATCTGCCCCCATGCTTTATCATAGGAATGCTTCACCGTGTAGAGCACTCACCCGTTCATGCTTGCAATATATAAATCAAACCGTCTACTCTTTTTGCTACTCCTTGCAATCAGAAACTATATAGGGTAGGCCAATCAGGATGCACATGTACAGATACTCAAAGCATTGATGAATTGATTGACATTGATCTTAAGTTTGTGATTAGTGTCTACTTGTTGGTGATGTGCCATTTGCATGTACCCTCACTTTGTGATACAAGCAGAAGGAAAGCCTCTACCACATGATACTCTCCCTATGCCCCATTGTGATCAAGTGTTCTCATGGGCTTGAGATGCCCACACATTTTATGGTTACAGATTTTGTGAATACTAGGGCAACTTTGTGCATTAGGTTGCTTGCTGCTTGCCAATGCATGGCTATGTATTCGCATGCCCATTTTTTGTTCTCTCAGGTTGAGTATGATGACTTATGTTTGATCAAAGAATGTGACGACCCTAGGTTTGGGAGAAGGTCAATACCTCTTACCATCAATTGAGGGCCAGGGTTGTGATCAGTACTATATGTATTGCAAGATTGAGTGACCTTTTCAGGTACATTGCAGGCGCACAAGGACATGGGTTGTAACAAGTTATTACTAGTTTGATCGTGCTTGTCATTGATAGGGTTTTGGTTGACTGAACGTGGTTGGCTGCACACTTTGAAAAGAACTTTGTGTTTGCACTGATTGAAGGAAGGAATGCACATTTATTTTTGATATGATTACACACTGTTTGTGTGACAACTCACTTGGTTCCTCACATTGCTCCTATGATCATAAGCAATCATAACACACCAAATGAATAAGAATGTCTGATGCATAGGTATGAGCAGTCAACAGTCTGCATCTGCTAGGTTTTCATTGAAAATTGTCACACATGCACCATGTATTATGTTTGCAATACACTTTTAAGATCAAGAATCACTTAGTGGAAACTAGCAAATACTAAAGATACATTCTCTTCTCCTGTCTGCTTGAAGATTAATTGGCTTCACTTTTGTTGAGTGCCCATGACCGTGGGATTGCAATTCTCTTTGCTACGTGGAACTTGTCATATACGAGTCCCAATATAGTCACTCTCCATGAACAAAATAATGCCTTCTCTCATGACCCTCCAAGTTAGATTGAGATGAATACTCACTTTTGGGTTTTGCAATTGAAAGTACTCATGACTATGGCTGGAGGTTTTTTTAGGTTTGGATGTCCAAGATTGGAGCTTCCCCCTTGAGGACAACTTAATTCTTGGTGATCAAGAATCTTGGAATGCACTTCATGGCTCGGTGGGAAGGTTCAAGCATCTATTCTCTTGAAGGGCATGCGCATTTGTTGTCTTTTGTAGGTCATGGACTCTTGACTTTCATCTATGAGCAAATTATGATCTTCATTATGGTATTGTGCAAAGGGGAAAACGTGTTGCATGTATTAATGACAAACTTGGGTGCTTCCTGATTTACTTGCTATTTGGTTTCAAGTGCTACACATGCTTTCTGCTAAATTCTTGAAGTTGCAGGTTTGGTGTCCCACCAAGGAGTGATACACATGTTGACTCCTTTAGAAACCTCATATCTATGCATTCATCATATATATGATCTTCTTGCTTGATGGAAAGCTTGCAGGTTTGAAAGAAAGAGGATGGTGCTTCCTCGTCCTGTGAAAGTTTCTATTGCATGCTTGTCATAATCATTGGAAATGGATAATTTGCTTGCTTCTTCCTCTAAATGTTTATGTGGTTGCATAGGAACACATAGGTTTGAAAGGAAATTTTTGTTTATGTGTGAATGTTGTACTAAGATTGGCTTGCTCCAGGAGAGTGTCTGCTCAATATTTTAGGCATAGAATCTAAAGTGTTTATCCATTTTTTTTTAATGTAGCAAAGCTACTAGAAGAGATTGTGGATTTAGACTTGTTCAGATACAAAAGTCACAATGATATGAATGTTGCTTGATGTTCTGTATCCATTGACCCTCTAACAGAAATCAAGTACAATACTACACACCTCTTGCTACATGCTAATGCATCTCTCTTGATTCTACTCTTTATTAGTGCAAGTGGCTGTTTCTAAATAAAATTCCTAGGTTGGGTGCATAATGCTTATACCTCAAAAAGTTCTTCATGATGTGGACATGTATTTTTTAAAGCATATTTGCAAGTGAACATGCACATTGGGGGGTTGAAAGTTTTCAGACCTGAACTAAATTAAGTGTGAAGTCACTAAATGAATGATTGTTTTTTGCTAGAGAAGTAACTCTCTAGTTTCACAAAGCTCATTTAAGGCTTATTTTTTCATAATACATTACAGGCCAACACATTTATAACATTGATCCTTCTTACCTCCTATAGATGATTTTCTACTGTGCTATGCAAGAATAGTGTTGGATAAGCTGTTTGAATTTCATGTATGCTTGTAACATGATAGGAGTCATAATGTTGCACTATTCTCATCATTTTGTGAGCACATAGACACTCATGTTAACTTCCAAACTTGTTGACTAGGAGCATAGTATAAATGATGGCAGGACCTTAGGCTACATTCATCTCATGCTTTACATTGCAAAATATCACACTCTCATTTGAAAATAACAGAGTATGGAATCATTGAGACATAAGGGATGGGCACTCTTGGTCTTCATTGGGCTCCTTGTTTTTTGGGGCTATCATTTTTTCTTTTCTTTGCAGGAGCAAGAAGATTTTCATGCAGACTTATCTCTAGCAGGGCAAGTCTTGGAGCAATGGATGTTGCCTGAAGTGGAAACTAAAAATGGAATTAACATTTTGTGGCTGCTTCTTTTCAAAATCAGTCTACTTGTTATGTATGTTTAAATTTCAGGTATTGGAGCTTCTTGAGGTGTTGCACCTTGGATGGAGGCTGGGTTGACTGCCCCCCAAGGGGATTGTGTCACTCAACATTGCTGGGATGAAGATTTGAAGGCATACGGCTTGCCGATTCAAAAGATTTGTAGCCTTGCCAAATTCAGACTTGAACTGCTTCGTATTTGAAGAGTTGAAGACTCCAAGATTGGACCAGTTCGGCACTGTATGCTTCTCCTATCTTAGCTTTGTCGAGGACGACAAAGTCTAGGAGGAGGGTATTGTTATAAGGGTTGCCCACGATTTCTCTCATGCAATGGCACCCTCTAGCCCTCATAAAAGTACCTTTTTTTGTATTTAGGAGATGTCCATATGAACACTCTCCTAAGCCCCTTTTTGATATTTCCTTTAGGCTATGGTATTGAAGCCTTCTCAATGAAAGCCCTTTTTTGACACACATGTACAAATTCCCACGTAGAAGTTTCCCATGCTTTCATTTCTTTAGAGTGGGTTGTTAGAAAGAATATCTACAAAGATTTAGAGAGATATGAGCACATGTCCCGTTTTTGACTTTTCAAAAGGAACACATGGGGAATTGTGCTTAGCCTATAAATAGAGGCTCATTTCTTGTAAAAAGGGAGCTAATTTTGGTCGACATGCTCTCATGTAAAATCCTTTCAATGGAAGAACTCTCTTTTCTCTTAAGGATTTGTACATATGTGTATTTAGTCTTAGAGTGTGAGACAGTGAGGTGTGTGTGCATGCTAGCATTTTCTATGTGTGTAAGTAGAGTGTTGCAACTTTCTTGTATTTTACATATGTGACTAGGATCCTTGACTCCCATCACTCCATATTTTCAAGCATATGGCATAGTTGTGGGCTGATGGCCAATGGCTTGAACATGATGGAGATTGGGGTGGATGAAAGGAGAGTCCTTATTGAGCCTTCCTTCTTGCTTCCATGCAAGGTGGTGTGGGTCTTGGCTCCCAAGGGCATAATACAACAACAATGTGTTAATTGCAACCATTTAGTGTGCTCATCCTCTTCCACACAACAAGCTAGTATCCCTTGATCTGTATGCTTGTACATACTCCTTGCCATGATATGGTACTTCTGGGCTCTTACTACCTCCCTATCTTGAGTGTTTATTACCGGCTGGTTAGGCGCGTATGTCAATACTGGCACTAATGTCTTAGCCCATTGAGGTACAACTTCAAAATTAAACAAGTAAGCATCAAGAAGGTCATCTGATACTCCTTGTGGGGCCTCTCCGGATGTGAGCCTTGAGAGATGGTCTGCTGTCAAATGAGTCTTACCTTTCCTTACCACTACCTCAAAGTCGTATTCCATTAGTAAGAGGATCCATCTCACTAATCTACCTGTGTTGCATGGCTTGTTTACCAAGTAAAGTAGAGCTTGATGATCAGTAAAAAATTTAAACTTATTCGCAAGAAAATAGTGTCTAAACTTTTTAACCGCATATACCATGCCTAATCCTTCTCATTCGGTGATTGTATAGTTTCGTTCAACTGCATTAAATTGTCTACTAGCATAGGCAATTGGAAGATCCATATTACCTTCACAAATAGGTTGTGCAAGCACACATCCAATAGCATAGTTGGATCCATCCACGTGAACATGAAGGGGCTTATTCCAATATGTTGTGCTCAAGATTGGTGCTGAACACAATCTTCTCTTAAGCTCGTTAAAGGAGTTCTCACATTATTCCATCCACTCAAAGTTAGTCAAAAGGAAGTACAGAGGCTTTGCAATGATTGCATACATATGAATGAATCGGCGATAATAGCCACAATGCCCCATGAAAGCCTGAACCTCCTTGACATTCCTTGGCCTTGGTAGTTCTGCAATAACTCTCACTTTCTCCTCATCCGTGGATATACCATTCTTTGACACTATGTGTCCTAGAATCTTGCCTTTCCTGACCATGAAAACACACTTTTCTAGGTTCAGGAAGACTTGATATTCTCTACATTTGTCAAAGATTTGCCTAAGTTCAGGTATATGTGTTTGTCTGATGTTGGAATGAGCACAGAGGTCATCAACATAGATTTCTAAATTCTTCCTTAGGAATTCTTTAAATACATGACACATGAGTCTCTGAAAGGTAGCGGGTGCATTGGTAAGCCCAAATGGCATTACTCTAAAGGCGAATATGCCCCACTCTATGGCAAAAGCCATCTTATGCTGATCTTCTGGAGCAATGGCTACCTGATTGTAGCTGGAGAATCCATCAAGGAAGCTGTATACTTACTTTCTTGCTACCTTTCTAATAGATGCTCAGTGATAGGAAGCGGATAGTTATCTCGAATAGTGGCTGCATTAACCTTCTTCAAGTTAATGCACACACGTATCTTTCCATTCTTCTTCTGCACCACTACAATGGTGGATACCCACTCAGTGTGCTCAATTTCATAGATGAATCCAGCTTCAACCAAGCAATCTATCTCTTCTTTGATCTTGGCAGCATAGTTATAATTATATGTGTATGGCTTTTGTTTAGAGCATTTAGCATCTGAGATCATGGGAATCGTGTGTGAGCATATGTCAGGATCTACACCTTTCAGGTCCTTGTAGCTCCAAGCGAATACATCTCTGTATTCTCTTAGCAAGACTATCAACTCTTGCTCCTCTTCTTCCGTCACATCATTTCCTATGTACATGCATCTCTCTTCTCCTTCTTCTATGGCTACCAATATTTTCTTGGTGGTTTCTTTGTTATCATAGGCCTCCCCTGATTGCCCCTCACGTTTAGGCATTCTCATCATGACTCTCCTATCATCTATTTCATACTTGTTAAAGTTTTCAGGGACCTCAAACAAGGATTCTTCCTCCTCGGGTGTTACTTCTCTCTTCTTTCTTTTCTTTCCTTCATCCTTAGGGGTCACTTGTGTGGTTAGCCTTACATCATTTGTAAGCTCTTCATGTCTCTGAGTGTGAACTTCTACTTCATAGAGGTATTCTTCATCTGATGCAAAAGGTGGGTCCGTAATGATTAACTCTAGATCGGAGTCACTTGCATCCTCAAATGCATCAATGCTAGGTTCACATTCTTCTAAAACCGAATCATACATGATTGGCTCTATTGAGAAGACTGAAATGTCATAGCCATGCTCATCACAGTGGGGTGTCCATTGTTCATCATTGATGGCTACATGCATAGTTGCTAAAATCTCTACCCAACCATGCGGTTCAAACTCTTCGTCAAGAAATACTACAGGTGCATAGGCTAGGTCTTGAATTGATCTATGAGTTTCCTTTGCACCCACCTCTCTGACTTTTTCTCTCTTTTCTTCTTGTACAACTACTTTGTACATCCATAAATCGGTGTCTTCATGCATCCATGAGGATCGTGATCCTATGGAATGCACTGACTCAGTATCACTTTGGCTTTATGGATGGGATTCCATTGGAGGGGGGGTACATCTCTATGAGAGTAATCCTTGAGATTAACTTTGGTCATGACACCTAAGTGTTGCAAATATAAGGAATTGGTTCCCCAACCCTATACCACTTGCAACTGTAGCATAAATGGTCTTCCCAAAATCATCTCATAGGCTTGATTCTTCCTAAAGTCACATATAGCAAAAGTATGCTCAAACTCAACACCACATGTAGTGAGAGTTATCCCTTCTAGCAGTCCTAAGGGTCTTTCTATGTGACCATCAGCCATTTGCAACTTCATTCTTGTTGGCCTTAGTGCTGGCTTGCCCCATTGCTTCAATAGGGAAGTGGTAGCAATTGCAACTCCTACACTTGAGTCCAAAATTACCTTGGTGGTGTACCCTTGATGGGTAATGGGAAGATAGGTGTTTCCTTCTTCTCCTTCACTCATGTCTCCTATCTTATCCAAAGGTATTTCTGACACCGTTCTATGCAAGCTTACTTGGGAACGAGGTTTTGTTATTTCAGGCACTTGGTTGGCTACATGTTTCCATAGTTCTGGCCTAACCTTGAGTAGCTCTTCTAAAGTGAGATTGCACTACACTTTAGTGTTTTTCACCACCTCTGTGTTCCTAGGTATAACTGAGTCTTCATTTCTTACCATGACCGTGGGTGTCCTCATACAAGTAGACTTAGGCTTCCCATGGGTCCGTGAAATGGGGTAGCTCCTGTAAGGAATTAGATTGGAAATCTAATCTCTCATGAGATTGGGTTCCATCCTGCTCCTCATAAATGGAAGGAATGTCCTGTGGGAATTGATCATGCATGTCATCCACAAGTTCAATAGGAGGAGGAACTTCACTCTCCTTAGCCCATTTCTCTTCTTGAATCTCTCGCAGAAATTCTGGTGAATACCAATTCATACAAGAAGATATATCTGTTTCAGTGGAGTTAGGCACATAAGCTTCTTGAGGGGGAATGCGTATTCTTTCACTTGCCTTGTCTCTTCCTTGGGGGGTGGGGTCCTTTTTTGATTGTGTGATTAGCCTGTCTAATCTTTCTAGTAGTCCATCAAAGTGCAACTGCATCTTAGCTGAACTAGAGAAGTTAAAGAGGCGATTGGCTTCAAACATGGTTTGAGCCAATTCCACTATCTTCGCACAAATTTTAGTTCATTCTGACTCTAGTTCAGCTGTAGGGTAACACTTTTCATGATCTGTTATGCTTGGCCCTTCTTGGATTCTGATCTGATATGCCTTAAGCATCATGTTTAGGTCTTCGGGAGTGGGATTTGCTAAGACTGATCCTACTCTAGGGGGTGGTGGAATTGTGTGAAGTGGGTTGGAAGGTGGTGGATTGGATGGAGATGGGAATGGTGGTGGTGGAGTAGTGTGAGAGTGAGTTTGAGATGTGAGTTGAATTATCTTGGCTTTCGTCTCTCTTAGACTTTCCTCAAGTTCGCTCATCTTCTTTGCCCATTGCCTTTTCATTCTTTCGCGGCTATCCCTCCAAGCGCTAGTCCTTTTCTTAGTTATGCTCTTAGTTTCACTAACCTCGAAACTCTTTTCCTGGCCTAAACCTTGGTTCTGTTGCAAAGCTTGGGCCCGAGTGACCACTTGCACTGGTGCAGTGGAAGCTACACTCCCTATAGAGTCTACTACTAACCCAATAGTGTTGATAGGGGTGATTTTTGGTAAATTGTTGGGATTCTTAGGACAATTTCGCAAAAGATGCTCTTTCCCACAATGGAGACAAAAACCCTGAATTGTCACAGATTGGGGTTGTGTAGATGCAGGCATAGGGCAATCACGAATGAAGTGATCTCCTCACATCGATAGCACAATCCTCTAGGAAATGGGGGTCTTATCTACCTAGGTTGAGGCGTAGAGTTTGGATTTGCATACATGACATTTGCATATTCTGGTTGCCAACTAGGTTCACTCATGTCTTCATAATAGTATGACTCGTTATGCTCAGGTGACTGCATGTAGTAAGCTTGTGGACTATCGATGTGAGTAGAGTCAAAACTATGATCACTAGGGTCACTTTCTGAAAGCAATGGTGTTACTAGGACTATGGCTCTATTCAAATTCTCTTCTACAGCTACGTACTTCACTGGAATCACATTGGCTGGAGCAGGCGATTGTTGCACTAGAATTGGTTTAGGTCTCTGCTGCCCTTGATAGGGTGGTTGATAGGACTGCGGAGGCATACTATAGTGTTGTGGTGGATACTAGTTTTGGTACCTACCTTGTGGTCGATACAGTTGAGGGTAATTTTGTCTGATAGTTTGTTTGTTATAGGGGCAGTCTTGTGCAGTGTGATTAGTGTATCTCCATTCTATGAAGCAGTATTGGCTACTAGGATTCACTTCAGGTTGAGCCATAATGGGACATACATTGGCCATATGGTCACCTCCATAGGTATAACACCTTTTCACTGGGGGCAAACCTTGGTATTTGTTTGCTTGATACACCTAGATTTTGAGCTACTTTCTCAATGAGTTCCTCAATAGATGTGGATTGCGTGGATGTGAGGCTAGTAGAACTATCTCAATCTTTGTAGATGTTTGAAAGTTCTAATTCGTCCCCTAGGTTATCCTCAATGTCAATGCACATGCGTACACACTCTTCTATGGTTCTAGGGTCCTTCAAGTACACATATGATCTCAGTTTGGTACTCTGCAGTCCATTCAAGAATAGAGCCACTTGTTTGGCTAGTGTGGGTAACTCAGGAACAAGACATCTCGGTATTGCCTAAACCTATATGTGTGTATGTGCATGTATATGTGTATATGTATGTATGTGCATGTGTGTGTATGTGCATATATATATATATATATATATATATATATATATATATATATATATATATATATATATATATATATATATATATATATATATATATATATATATATATATATATGTATGTGTGTGTATATGTATGTATGTGCATATGTATGTGTATGTGTATAAACATATACAAGTGTATGTATATGCATGTGCATGTTGTTGGGAAAGATGGATGGACACTCCAAGAGATTGAGTAGGTACTTCCAAATCTTGCTTTGTACCAGCCCTCTGATGCTTTAGAGTTGATAAGTAGACCTCCTTAGCTTTCCAATGACACCATAAAATGGCCTATGTACTTTGGAAATGCTGTGTGTAATGATTGAATCAAAACAGATAACTTTGAAACTCAAAATCTCAAGAAAACCTTCTATTTATGTCTTGACACCTGCTGGATATTTTGCTCAGTATGACCAACACAATAGAAATTGGAAAAATTACTTTTGGGGTATATAATTACCTTAGCAAGCTAACTATTCCAAGTGGAATGATATAAAAATACTAACTATGCTCAGAGAAAACACTTTAGCAAATTAAACTTTACCCCCGATTTTTCAGGACTATAGCAGACATTGACCAGTGAGCACCTCGATGATCTTTTCTCTGAAATGGCTAGATAGAATCTTTTCAAATTTTGACAGCATGTAGACAACTTTGAGCTGGTTCCAACAAGCTTAGATCTTTGAATTTGGTGGAGAAATGACTGAGATATGCTCTTCACAAGTTGAGAGACTTGAAGTACTATAACAGAGAACTCAGAAATGACTAATGAAGATATATGTATTAATGAACACTTGTATACAAATCCATTGGCATGAACTTTATTGCCTAATGGTGTGGATAGGTGTTGGCTAGAGTGTAGGACTCACACACACTCAGAAACAATAATGAGAAGCTCGGGAGTGATGAGTTCTATCCGCGACTTTTTTATGATCACTTTTATAGTGATTGAGTAAAAATTTGAATTCAAATTCAAACTTTTGGCTCCCCATGATCAAGCTCCTATATCCTAGGAGATATTCCTTCAATCAAAGCTAACCTTTTTCCACAAATTCCTTTTGGTAGGTTTTTACAAAGATTCCAAGTCAAATCTGACTTTTACATTAAGGAAGTAAAATGGTAATTAACCACTAACAATAGTTCCTATGCTTCTTCATTTGTGTATGGACTTCAATGTATCCATCAAGCCAAATGTGTAGGCTTGTGAATTACACCAACAGCTCCCCCTCAAGCCAAACATTTTGGCTTGGTCTTCATCCTTCATTCTTCATGTATATCCTGCAATCCAATCATTGCCTTGAACCTGTAAAGTTTGGTTCCATCCAAAGCTGTAGTCAACAAATCTGCACACTGCATATTGGTTGATACATAGGTTAGTTGAATGTCTTTGTTTAGCAACTTCTCTCTCACATAATGGTAATGGACCTCTATATGTTTGGTCCTAGCATGATAGATAGGATTAGCTGCAAGGTGAAGTGAACTTGTATTATCTCCAAAGATTATTGGTGACCTAGTATATAAACCCAATTTTGTATACAAAAGCTTGATCCATATGGCTTCTTGTGTGGCATTAGCCAGTCCTCTATACTTTTCTCTGTAGAAGACAAAGCAACAGTAGGTTGCTTCTTTGAAGACCATGATATTGGCTTATCACCTACAAATGAAATGTATCCTGAAGTGCTCCTCCTATCATCCTTGCATCCTGCCCAATCTGCATCTGAATAGATCTTGATATCAATATCTGAAGTGTAAGGGAAATACAAACCATGATGTTGTGTATCCTTGAGATACTTTAATATTCTTTTAGCAGCCTCCAAGTGAGGTGCTCTTGGCTTGTGCATAAATTGACTTAGCATACTAACTCCATATACAATATCTATCCTTGTTAAGGTAGCATAGTTCAAGCTACCTACCATACTTTGATAACTTGTAATGTCATTAATTTCATCACCTTCATGGGCACTTAGTTTTAGGTTTACCTCCATTGGAGTACTTGCTACTTTGGCATCCTGCAAATGAAACTTCCTCAACATATCGTGTATGTACTTTTTCTGAGTAATGTATATTCTTGAGTTAGTATAGACTAACTCAAGCCCAAGAAAATACTTTAATAGACCAAGATCATTGATCTTGAACTCCTTCATCATTTGGCTTTTGATTTGTCTGATTCCATTAACATCATTACCTGTAAGTATGATGTCATCAACATAAACACAAAGGTATATTACCTCTGAATTACTTCTCTTGATGAATAGAGAAGTGTCTGCCTTGATCACGACAAAACCTTGGTCTTGGAGGTATGTAGTTAATCTGTAATTCCATGCCCTAGGTTCCTGTTTCAATCCATATAAAGCCTTTTTCAATTTGCAAACATATGTTACCTTCTTAGGGTCCTCATAGCCAGGAGGTTGTGACATATACACCTCTTTTGAAATCCATCCATTCAAGAAAGCATTCTTGACATCCAATTGGTACATGTTCGAATTTTTTGATGCAGCCACACTTACCAATACTCTGATTGTTGGCATCTTGGCCATAGGACAGAATGTCTCTTCATAGTCAATGCCTTGGGTTTGTGCAAAACCCTTGGCTACCAATCTGGCTCTGTACCTCTTGACTGACCCACCCGAATTTCTTTTGAGTTTATAGATCCATCTGGATCCTATTACCTTCATGGAGTCCTTCTTTGGTACTAGTTCCCATGTATCACTCTCCTGGAGTGCTCCAATCTCTTCATCCATAGCTTCTTTCCATTCTGTCTTGGTTATGGCTTCTTCATATGATCTTGGTTCTTTTATTGAAAAATCTTTGGCAAGATAAACAAAGTGTTTAGTAACAAGAGATGTATCATACCCATATCTGATAGGTTTTTTGCTCTCTCTTTGTGATCTTATGATTGACTGATTTGAAGATTCAGGTATATCTTCAAGCTTCTTCATTTTGACTTTGCCCTTGGACTTCCATGCCTTGAACTCTTCAAGGTTGATAACATCTTCATCATCTGAAGTTGAGTCTTCATTCTGAGTTAGGATCCTCCTTTGCAAGACTTGGAAACTCCTCTTCCAAGTCATAGGGTAGTTTAAACTTCCTGCTTTCATTCTCATACCAAGAATCATTTTCATCAAAGACAACATCTGTAGTAACCATGAATCCCTTATTGGAAGGGTTGTAAAGCCTGTACCCTTTTTTATTCAGATCATATCCAATAAAAATGCACTTCTCGGCCTTAGGGTCTAGCTTACCTCTTATCTGAGAAGGAATGTGTACATATGCTACACATCCAAATATCCTGCAATGGTCTAGTGAAGGTCTCTTACCATGCCATGCTTCATAGGGTGTCATCCCATCAAGGGATTTAGATGGTAACCTATTTATGAGATAAGTGGAAGTGGAAACACTTTCTGCCCATAGATAGTTAGGTAATTTTTTCTCATTCAACATAGACCTAGCTGTCTCAACAATCAATCTATTCCTTCTCTCAGCTACCCCATTCTGTTCAGGAGTGTACCTTGTGGTGGTTTCTCTTTTGATGCCTCTCTCCTGCAAGAAGTCTTCAAATTCATTGGAGAAGTACTCACCTCCTCCATCTGACCTTAGTCTCTTCAAGTTCTTTCCTGTTTGATTTTCAACTAGTGCAAGATATTTTTTAAAGCAATTAAATACCTCATCCTTGTGCTTCATGAAGTACAATACAGTCCATCTGCTATAATCATCAATAAAAGATACATAGTACCTTGATCCTGATATTGAGGGGTCTTTGCTTGGTCCCCATACATATGTGTGAACAAGTTCTAGGTAGTCTTCATGCATGTAGCCTTTCCTTGAGAAGGGTAACTTGTGAGACTTCCCAAATCGACAAGCACTACATTTATATATCATATGTTGTTTGGAAACATTAGGTATTCCAAAAACACATTGATCCCTGCATATCTGCTTCAAGGTTCTTTCTCCTACATGCCCTAATCTTTTGTGCCAAATCTCAAGCTCTGAAAGTGTTTGATCTTTATAACTATATAGTGCAATATTCTTTGTGTCTTCTAACTCAAAAGTGAAAAGTCTACCTGATTTTTACCCTTTAGCAATCCTCTTGAATCCCTACTTAGGATCCTCCACAAATGCTCCAAATTGGTTGAATCTAACCTGCAAGCCTTTCTCCACAATCTGTCCAACACTCATCAAATTTTTGGTAATGGTTGGTACATAGAGTACCCTACTCAACAAGTTTTGATTTCCATCACAAGTCTTAACATTTCCAACTTTAACTACTGAGTGCTTGGTGTCATCACCTGTTTGTACTTCATGCTTACCTTTTGGTTCCTCAAGATCAGAGAGTAGTGCTACATTGTCAGCCACATGATTTGAGCATCCTGACTCAATGTAGAATAGGTGGTCATCATTTGTACCTGGTTTTGAAGTCATGTTCATGATTAGAAGAGAATCATCTTGCTCTTCTGTATAGTTGTTGTAATCCTTTATGGATTTGAATCCTCCTTGGTAGTTGCCATTGTAATTGTTGTTGTAGTTGTTGTTGTAGCCTTGGTGGTGGTTGAATCTACATCTTGACTGTGAGTATCCACCTCTTTGGTATCCTCTTCCTCTCTGATTTTTGGAGTTCCTAAAACACTCATCTGTAGTATGATTTGATAAACCGCAAATGTTGCATGGTGAGGAGTTATAGGATCTCCCCCTACCTTGCTTACCTCCTCTGCCCCTTTCTCTTAATGATCTACCTCTCCCTGCATAGTTGGCTTGGGAGGTAGAGCCTTCATCTTCCACCTTCTTGTTCTTGCCTTCATCTTTAGACTTCTTATCAGTGTATAGGGCAGAAGAGTTATTACCTTTGGATGTATCTCCACTCTTGTTGAGCTTGGCTTCATGAGTGAATAATTTTCCCATGAGAGTGGTAAGGTCTGGAATCTGCATATCCATGTAGAGATCCATGGCAGTGGTGAAGCTTTCCCATTTGTCATCATCTTTGAACCCATTGATCACTTGCCTTACAATCTGCTCTTCTTCAATCTCTTCTCCTATGCTTGCTAAATGATCTGCTACATCTTTAATCTTGGTCACAAACTCTGAAATAGCTTGCTTAGGTTGCTTCCTTAATGTGGTGAATTCAATCCATAACTGATTTTTTCTAGCCCTTGTGTTGGAAGAGAAGTAAGATGACAAGGTTTCCCAAGTCTCTTGGGATATCTTACAGTTCCTAATGTAGGGCAAAAGAAAATCAGAGATGGAGTTGAGTAAATAAGACCTTGCTTATGCATCCTTAGCACACAATGTGTTGAGCTTTTCATGTTCTTCCTTTGTTGGCAATCCTCTTGCTTTGAATGAGGGAAATTCCTCATCTCCTGAGATGTATCCATAGAGACTCCTTCCTTGTAGATAGTTCTTCATCCTTAGAGACCATGTGTGATAGTTGTTCTTGTCCAATTTATCAATAAATGAAGGAGAACCATCTCCTATTTTACCTTAGTTTGCTCTGATACCACTGTTGGGAAAGATGGATGGGCACTCCAAGAGATTGAGTAGGTACTGCCAAATCTTGCTTTGTACCAGCCCCCTGATGCTTTAGAGTTGATAAGTAGACCTCCTTATCTTTCCAATGACACCATAAAATGGCCTATGTACTTTGGAAATGATGTGTGTAATGATTGAATCAAAACAGATAACTTTGAAACTCAAAATCTCAAGAAAACCTTCTATTTATGTCTTGACACCTGCTGGATATTTTGCTCAGTATGACCAGCACAGTATGAATTGGAAAAATTCCTTTTAGGGATATCTAATTAACTTAGCAAGCTAACTATTCCAAGTGCAATGATATAAAAATACTAACTATGCTTAGAGAAATCACTTTAGCAAATTAAACTTTACCCCCGATTTTTTAGGACTGTAGCAGACATTGACCAGTGAGCACCTCGATGATTTTTTCTCTGAAATGGCTAAATAGAATCTCTTCAAATTTTGATAGCATGTAGAAAGCTTTGATTTGGTTCCAACAAGCTTTAGATATTTGAATTTGGTGGAGAAATGACTGAGATATGCTCTTCACAAGTTGAGAGACTTTCAAGTACTATAACAGAGAACTCAGAAATGACTAATGAAGATATATGTATTAATGAACACTTGTATACAAATCCATTGGCATGAACTTTATTGCCTAATGGTGTGGATAGGTGTGGGCTAGAGTGTAGGCCTCACACACACATAGAAACAGTAATGAGAAGCTTGGGAGTGATGAGTTCTATCCGCAACTTTTTCATGATCACTTTTATAGTGATTGAGTAAAAATTTGAATTCAAATTCAAACTTTTGGCTCCCCATGATCAAGCTCCTATATCCTAGGAGATATTCCTTCAATCAAAGCTAACCGTTTTCCACGAATTCCTTTTGGTAGGTGTTTACAAAGATTCCAAGTCAAATCTGACTTTTACAAGGAAGTAAAGTGGTAATTAACCACTAGCAATAGTTCCTATGCTTCTTCGTTTGTGTATGGACTTCAATGTATCCATCAAGCCAAATGTGTAGGCTTGTGAATTACACCAACACATATGGATGCATTTCCATTTGCATCCGTGTGTATATGCATGCACGTGAATGTGCATGCATGTGGATGTGCATATACATGTATTTAAGTATGTGTTAATGTGTATGTATATATGCAATAATGCATGCATGCAAGTCATTTTATGTGTTTATAGAAATGTTTGTGCATATCCGTGTTTATGCGCGTGTATGTGCACATTTATGTGTGTGTATGTGCATGTGTATATGTGTGAACATGCATCTTCATGTATAAGTGTATATGTGCATATCGATAAATTTGAGTATGCTAGTTAATGAAAATAAGACAATTCAACAAAAATTGTAGTTACAATAGTTTGCCATATTTTTTGCTTGGTTAACTTCTTGAATAACCTGCAATAGAGAGAGAGAGAGAGAGAGAGAGAGAGAGAGAGAATTCAAAGAGATAAAGAGGTAGAAAGAGAGAAAGAGGTAGAAAGAGAGAAAGAGGTAGAAAGAGAGAAAGAGAGAGAGAGTGAGAGAGAGAGAGAATTCAAAGAGAGAAAGAGATAGAAAGAGAGAAAAAGAGAGAGAGAGACAATAAGATAAAGATTAGACAAAACAACAATTCAGCAAGTGATTTTTACTTGGTTAACTTCTTGAATAACCTGCAATAAAGAGAGAGAGAGAGAGAGAGAGACAAAGAGAGAGAATTCAAAGAGAGAAAGAGGTAGAAAGAGAGAAAAAGAGAGAGAGAGAGAGAGAGAGAAAATAAGATAAATATTAGACAAAACAACAATTTAGCAAGCGATTGTTTCAGCTCATAAGTGCAGTGCAATTGTGAACATTGGAGAGCTCTTCGATCAGATGCATGTAGATGTCAATCGAAGAGCTTCCAATGTTTTTATTTTTTTTGTCAAAACCCTGTCGTGTAACTGATGTTAAAGCATCGTAAACTCATGTCTAGATAGCTTAGCGTCGCTTGTGTGACACAAATCAGCATTGCTTATGTGATGTTTTTTATATCCTCACTTTAGCGACACTCAATGTAATGTCGCATATCCCATTGTGCCACATGTCGATAAAAGCGTCGAAGTTTTCGTTGTTTAATCGATGTTGCATGCTCGATGCTTGTTGTGATTTTATGCAATTTTATAGCGACAAAATTGTGTCGCGTTAATCATCGCTATGCGCTTGTATTCCTTGTAGTGTCTCAAGAGGCTAGTGCTAAACCAACCCACCTATGGGATGAGTCAGTGTTCAGATAGAGTGGCAGCCCATCTGAAAACGACTCATTATCAAATTAAAAAATGACACACAACCACGTGTTTTGATAGGGTGGCATCCATGTATTGTCTACCCATTGTTAAGCTCAATGTATCTTTTATTACTTTTGAATTCTTCTCCTTTTTTTATGAATAAATCTCATATGATTCAACCAATGAGATAGTGTTAATTTTTTTGTTCTACCTCTGTCAATGTTCACATAGGATGATGACACACAAATGAAGTATATTCTATTCCACCAGTTTGTGTGAACAAGTTGGTGGTCGAACATTGAATTCAAATAATTGTACAATCAGAATAATCATGTGTTTTTTTGATGTTTTTTCTCTCATTTGTGTGTGAATCAAACCTTAGATAGGGTTACAATCGGTTTGGACTAGCCAAAGCCATTACATGTGCATCTTGAAGGTTGAACACAAGACCTCTGTCTCAATAGGCTAGCGCCACACCAACCCACCTACAAGACATGGATTGATTGCTACTTTTTTCACTTTGAGAAACTTCCCATGTTTTTAATTCTGGTAGCTTGAAAACATCTTAAATTCGTATTTTGGCGCCTAGCATTTGGTTTAGGGTCTTTTTCTATCTTATAAACACACAATTTAGACACTTTGGTCTTATATTCTTGTTTCTCGATTATTATCGATATCATAATGTTTCGTATATGTAAAAGTGATAACCATTAGTAGGAACCGAGGGATACGTAGGAAACATAATGAAATCTGCGAATTGGAAAAATTGTTGAGTGAAGAAGTCAGCCATTTTTCTTTGAAAACATCACCCCAAAATATTTGTTTACATTGGAAACGCATTCAACATATGAGTCTCAGATGCATCCTGAGCCAATTTCAAATCAAAAGCTTTCTTTGGTTTGATGAGGAGGCTAAATGATGATGGGCCATCTGATGAGAACGTATCCACGAGTTGGCTGAACAGACCGAAGTACAAAAAGTCTTAAGAATATACACAAGTATGGAGGTCTTGGAGATCATTCAAGCACTGGTTTCGGAACTCATCAGCTAGTAACCCTTTCTAGGTCGGCCCAGATGTGCTCCAAAATTTTCTGTAAAACTGGCGGCAGTAGAAATATGTTGGAGGACTGAAGCACGGTGAAGTCCGGTAGATTGAGTCGACCTGATTTTGTATTGTTCTTGTCCTGCTTTGGAGCTTCTGTAGCAGCATGATGGCTGTTCCCGTAAGATGCCTGATGTTGTCTCTCATTATGGCTAATGTTAGACGGCATTTCATAGGATTTTCTCTCATTTACAGTTGCATGGACTGCTGTATTCTCAAGACATGCGATCTGCCGATCGACAGATATCATCGGTAATCACCACCCTTTTCCACTCCATCTGTTAGATATGTTTTCAATTGTGAAGCGAAAGGTGCACTTTGCTCCACCAGAAACGTTATTTGATCGGGGGTCAGCTTGCCTGAAGATCGATCGAAAACATGCCAAGATCCAGTAGCAAGCAGATCTGTGTTGATCTGAGCTTGAAGGACAAGGAGCGGACAGTACCATTGGGTTTGCTGCGCGTACTTTCGTGCGTCCTTGGCGAGGTTCTTAGCGCGAGAGGTCAGATGTGCTGAAATTAAGGCGCTGCACAGACTCACGCCGAGATACACACAGGGAGCGGGAGAAGAGGACGCGAGGAAGAGACAAATCCGTTGAATGGTTATTGTTTATTATTAATTCATGATTACATATATAGAGTTTAGGCATCGATTCATATCGGGCTTTATTAGGATCCCTAATTTTTTGGGATTAACTCTATTTCTATTATTGCTTAAGAGGACAAAGTGACTTTTAAGTAGTCTGGAGTAGGTTGTATTTTAAGGCTTTACTATCTCTTCTGAGAGAGAGAGAGGAAAGGAATTTACTTTACACATCATCAAACTCAAGCTTGTATAGGAATAAAAGAATTATTTCTTTTTTTTAAGTCTCATTTTAATTGTTCATTTACTTGAAAAGACCCATTTTTAATATATATTATAGAAGTGACTTTTCTTGAGCTCAATTTTTAAGTTTCTTTTTGAAAAAGTAATATTTCCAATATTCCTCAAAAAGTAGAGTGCCACATCATCAAATCCATAACTATGCTTTGCCAAAATAATTACTTTCTCTAAATTTCAACATTTCTATCCATATCCTATGGAAAAAACATCCAAGAAAACAAAATCTCCTCATAAAATTTACGCTCTAGAGTCCCTCCCAACCAAATTTCCACTTTGGTTTTTTATAATCTTGTACTTGTTGGCAAAGATGGTGTTGACACCTATTACAAACCTCACATTGGTACATCCTCATGCTCTTGTATCAATAAGTATCCATATTTTTGTGCCTAGAAAGTTTGCTCCAAATACATAGTGCAACAATGATGTGAACTCTCAAAATGAACATCGTGCAATTGGAGAAAAGAATATTGACCTCTGCACTCATGGCTCCTCATATCCTCTTGATGCGATTTCTTCTTACCATCCAACATTCCATGACCTCTCAACTTTACTTCAATTCATTAGTACATGTAAAGCTCGACTATTAGGTTATTGCCAATGATTATCTACATATTCAAATGCTACTACTAAGTATTGGATCCAAAAATATCAACTCTATCATAAAAGGGTGGTCACTTTAGAAAGCACAATCATATATTTACAAGAATGAAGAAAATGAGAGCATAATTGAGAAACTAAAAGTCGGTCTCCAACAGTTGAAAGAGACTCAACTTGGAATGCGGTATAGGAAATGATCATTAGCATCCTTTGACTCTCTTTCAATTGGTGGCGGAGCATGCAAACAAGGAGTTTTTGCAATGAGGTTTGTCTTTTATTTGTATAAGTTTTTTGAGACTTTCACATTATTTTTTATATTATGTAGGTCATTAATTGAATATGTTAGTGCTTCATGAACAATAGAGAATTGACTTAAGTTACTAAATTCTTGTTTGATCAACAAGCATGTGGTTAGTATTTTTGAATCACCAATAGGAAACCTTATCACAATGCATGTGATTAAATATTTTATAGGAAAACTATAAGATATTATTACTCCTAGAGATGTGTAGATGATATGTGATGATGCATACATTAGCAATATAGGATACAATGCATTGTGTAATCTTTTGAAGCATGCATTATGAAGAAAAGGTATTTTACATAATATTTTTCCATGCCCTTACAAGGTATCTCTAAAGAAGTCAATGTCTAATGAGGATGTAGTTAGTATTCTTGGACACTAGTTATATATAGAGGATATTATGCCTATTTCCGTTTATCATTCAACTACATCCAAAAAAGACTTGAAAAGCTCATCTAGAAAGGGATTCCATTACACAAAGTACAACAAAATATTCATCGATTTAGAGAGGCTTCAACATGCAATGGTTCGATTTTACAAATCTTCCATACTACGTATGCCCATTATTGATACCATGATATCCACTATATCTTGATATTATAAAATCTTTCATAATTTATGCAGACTGTAATACCAAAATGAGGTTTAGATTGAAGCTAGATGAATGCCAAGTCATAAAGAGATAAAGAATGGAGAGATTGAGTTTGACACTCATGAATGAAGCTATTACACATGTCATACATGATGAAAGTAGTTATTCTAGCTCTAATTATATATATAGTGTTAAAACTAAAAAAGATATATGGTGGTTAGGTGTTATTGAAGTACCTAAAGAATCCAATGATGTTCTTTCATGAATTTTTAGTAGAACCCAATGGATTACTAAGGTAATAACTTCTCAAATTCATGGTGCAAAACTCAACGTAGCTGACTTAGTTGATTTTGAGATAGACTACCACTTGGGTTGGGATTTAAAGACTATGAAATGCATATTAGGTTGCAAGAAAGGTGCATTTGCTCTTGTCCATATCCATTTTGCACATGAGGTTATAAACTAACAAAGGGACAACAAAAGAGACTATATGATCTAGATGAATACATAGATGCACCTACTTCTAGGGTATGTGATATACCTTTGCTAAGGTGTCCAATGCTAGACAAATCTAGTCATGACACGTTATATAGAGATTGGAATCCTATTACTCCATTTCTATTAGTTAATGTTCACTTTTGCATGTTGCATTTCTTCATGGAAATTCTTGATAGATTATTGAAGTTCCATTCAGAATACACATTTTCCATGAATCCAATTGATAGATATGTATATGATGGAGAGTGTTAATCTCCAAAAGAACAAGTTATCCTTGATGTTAGAGCACCTCTATATCAAGAACAACTCAAAACCTCAACCAATTTTGGAAGATCAATGCCAAATTATCAAACTTTGAACTAACTCTGAAGAAACTAATTATTCAGAAAAGTTTGCTGCACTTAATTCATTCATTGACTGATAAAATATGTAAAGTTTTCTATGAAACTTTATACAAGCTGTCTCCTAAAGTTTGCACACCTTTTCCAAGCTAAATCTCTCCAAAAGATTTGGTAGATCTTGAGATTTGTTCCAAACAATGTACCTATGTATGAAAGAGTTCTTTTGTATAGTCAACTTTGACACGTGCAACTTCTAATGCATGGTTCTCTCAGACTAGACCCTGTTTATTCAAATGCTTTTAGTCACAAGTAGCCAAAGCATTCCATATGTCATTTTGGTTTTTGGTCTTCACCTCTGATGTATCCTATCAGGTCTTTGCTCATAAGATGAGCTTCCATCCTCATTGACCAAGCAGGATAGTTTTCTCTATCCAATTTCTCTATCTGAAGAGAATCTCCCATCCTTTCTTCTTGATAGCTTTAGGTTTCCTTCTCTGGCTTTCACTTTAAACTTTCACCTTTTGAATCTTCAAAGATTGATTTCTGTATAACTACAACAGTTGGGGTGCTCCTTTCTTCAATTCTGATGAATCTTCCTCTGATACCACTGATGGAGATTGTTAATCTCCAAAAGAACAAGTTATCCTTGATGTTAGAGTACCTCTATATCAAGAAAAACTCAAAACCTTAACCAATTTTGGAAGATCAATGCCAAATTATCAAACTTTGAACTAACTGTGAAGAAACTAATTATTCAAAAAAGTCTACTACACTTAATTCACTCATTGACTCATAAAATGTGTAAACCTATAAAAGGTGTTTCCTAAAGTTTGAACACCTTCTCCAAGTTAAATCTCTCCAAAAGATTTAGTAGATCTTGAGATTTGTTCCAAACAATGTACCTATGTCTGAAATTGTTCTTCTGCATAGTCGACTTTGACACCTACAACTTCTAATGCATGGTTCTGTAAAACTAGACCCCATTTATTCACATGCTTTTAGCCACAAGTAGCTTACCTTCAAGTTAAAGAATGACTGCTTACTTGTTCAAAACTTTACACTGTGGAGGGACATCTGATCAAAACATTGACCATCGGGATTGCGCTTGTTCTTGCCTTCACTTCTTCACATTTACACATGTGAATGTTCCTATTTAAAACTCTCTCATCTTGATTACAATTAAACTCTCAAGCCTTGTACAGAGGTTGCTCAACTATAGAATTAGATTTTTACAAAAGCATTCATCAAGAAGATAAACATAGAAGGAGCACTGAGCAAAAGTTTGAGGCACAACTTTCTTCTATTCAGAGAAATCTTACATCTGATTGATACATCATGTTCTTCTCACTTTCTAAAGTCTCTTATGACTTCTAAAACTTGTAATTCATCATCCTTCATACCCATAGTACATCTATGCCAAGTATATATAGATGTTTACATCCCAAGTCGTCATAGATACACAGTTTTTATGAACTAATTACAAGATAAATATACATGTATATACAAGTCTTCATCTTCTCACCAAGCACTAAACTTCAACCCTCATATGTTGATCTTTGCTTTATTTGTTGAATTCAAATCTTTGTCCAAATCATCAATTGATGATTGTCTTGGACCAACAGTACAAGCCATTAGAATTGGAGGAGCTTCTTTATTCAATTGGTTGTCATGGGGAATGTAACTCTAGTTGTCAAAAAACCTAGTGAATCCCAAGATAGTTTGCAACAAGTATCGATGACAGGGAAGAAAGCAAGAAAATTTTTTGCGAGAGGTTTTAGCCTTAAAAATAATGATTATGGTGAGCTATGGAAAGACTTATGCGTGATCACAACTCATATTGACTCTCAAATAGGCTTTATTAATAGGCAAAAGAAGGTTTGTTCATGCTTAGATAAGTTGGTCCGCTTAATAATGAGTCATACTAGCTCAAATAAAAATCAATGTCAAATTTTTCAGGATACATTAACAAAGTTCACAAAGTGTTTCATCCTATCTTGGGGAGAGAGCAATATTAAACGTTACATTGTAAGATTTCTTAATCTTTCAATTCTTTTGCGGATAAGATTTTGTTATATGTACTTCCAAGTAAGTCCCGCTACAGGGCTAGAGGTGTTTGCTTCAAAAACATGCAACATGGTGGTGATAGAATGCAATCAAACTATATGGAAGATATGTTTGATTGGTTTTGTGGTACTACATTTTCAAGCACATATGCTATGCAACTAGCCAAGGAGTCCAAAATTGCAAAGTTGTAAGAATTATTAAACACAACATGGATAGTGAAAAATGGAAGTCAATGTCGGGACCTCTACATCATGATCAATGGTGGGCTACAAGAATATGAGAGGGCTCATATTGGAAATGAAGTTATTTAATCCATTCATGGTATTTTTTTGATAAATCGTAAGGTTCCCAATACAAGCTTCTCTACTTTGCAATTTATTAAGGGAAAATTTTGTTTTTTGACTATTTTTGTGCATCCAAATATGAACATAACCTTTTTAAGTGAAAATTTATAGGAAGAGACACATACATTTTACAACAATATCTATCCCCTTTTGACAATCCTTCTATGTAACCCCGGTTTTCTCCTAGTAAACTTTCTAATGCCTCATACATAATATCGTTAAAATTGTAGAAGTTTCTACAAATTTAAGGAAGAATTGGAAATATGAACACAAAGAAATGGATTGGTAGAGTCAAATGTAGACCTACCAATCTAGACACTCGTGTGGATTTCAATGAATTATGTATGTCCATTACCATCTTATGCTTCAAATATGATATGGACCAAAATTCACCTTGTGACCTTTCTAGACTAAGAAGAGAATCAACTTTAGTAATCTCTAAACTTTCATAATCATCATCTGTAGAAGAAACAATGTATTTGTGTGTAAAAGAAGATCCTTTAATGAATAAGTTTAGCATGAAGTACATCCAAAAACAATAATGTTCCACTGTCTACATGTATTGCTTTGAAAGTTCTTCTAAGACTATGGAGTGGTTGCTCTTCCACTAAAGTAGAAGGAAATATGACTATAACAAAGGAAAACGTACTTAGATCACTAAAAGTAAGACATTTGACACCATGGAGCATTTAAAATACTATAGAAATACTCACAATGGGTTGGATATCTAGTTCTATTATAGTTTTCCAACTAAAATTGAAGCACAACACACACCACTAAGTCACCCATTAGGGTTATATGCATATATACAAGCTAGGGAAAAAACCTCCTAGGAAAAAAGTGCCTCGACAGTCTTAAGTGTTTTCATACACATCGCTACCAAAATATATCAACAAAAATTATTTTTTGCACTACTCGACTTTTTTGCACTACATATTTAGATATTTCTTGATCAAGTTATGATAAAAAAATTGAGTGATACTTGAACCTTTTTTTATCATGGGCCAAAGAAAAGTTGATTTTTAATTGTCTCTACCATCAAAATTAGTTTTCTCACTTGTAAGTTGTAGATTTTTTTGTAAAATACATAATCCAATTTGAATTGTGCCATTTGGATATTTCTAGCTTACATTATTATCAAAACACTAAGTGAGACTTGAGCCTATTTTAATCGAACTACAAAGAAAAGTTAATATTTCCTTGCCCTTCTAATCAAAATCAATTTGTTTCAATGTTCCATAAAGTCATACAATCTTTTGTACACTATATGACCCAAGTTGAATCATAATTTGGTTATTTCTAGCTCAAGCTACAATCAAAATATTGAGTAAGACTGGAGCATTTCCATTGCTTCTCTAATCTAACTCATTTTTTGCACTCTTTTATAAAGTTTTTGAATGTTTTGTGAGATATACAACCCAAGTTGAATCACATCAATTGAATATTTCTAGCTCATGTCATGAGCAAAATAATGATGAGAGATAGAGATCTTTTAATCAAGGTGTGATACAATGTGAGTTTTCACCAAACTTCCTCAAAATTTTGACTATTAACACCCAAGTTTAGAATAACTTGGCCAAATTGCAATATTTTAAAAGCCTTAGGACGCCTATAGATAAGATCAATGGAAAGAGTGGGAATTCTCACCATGGAGAAAAATCATGATTAAAAAAACGAAAAATTACAAGCACAAAGTGATGGCGCGAAAGTGGCTCTCCCCAACAGTGGCACCAAAGAGTGTCGACATGGAGTACATGGTGCACTCATAGAGTTTTAATTTGTCAAAATCCATGAGGAGTGGACTTCTTTCTAGTTTTATTTGGTGGCATATGTAGACAAAATGGATAAATGACTCGCAAGCTTCTTACATCAACTTTGAGCATCTATGATAATCCAACTATGAAGCCTAAGTGGTATAAAAAATTATCAAAAAAGAAAATAATCACACCCCATGATCGAAAATGGTTTCGATCACACCCCATGATAGAAAAATGGTTTTGATCATAGCCCATGATAGAAAAGATTGTTCAATTTCATCATCATCTCCAAATTAAATTCGGGCTCACACATGCGATCAAAAAAGATAGATAGTTAGAAAAATGATAGTATCTCTCTTGTTACTTGTCCAAATTAAGGATATGGTAGCTCATCTCAAAGTAAACAAAAATTTCTACAATTTTCAATAGGAAAAATTAAGAATAAACAATATCTAGAGCTTCATATAGAACCAAAAACAACTGCAAACTATCAATAGACATCAATAATTAGCACAAAATAAATTTAATTGTGAGAAAATCCAAAGACAATTAGTCTAATGATAGTAGACAATGAAAGAAAGCATGTAAAAAGTGTCACACAACAAAATCTAAGCAAGAAGTCACCAAAATCCATGAAAGCTTGTGCCTGGATTCTGCAAGAAAAAGAGTTCTTTTACTCACATTAGAAAAAAGTCTCTTTACAAGTGAGGTTTTGGCCTTTATATAGGCTTCTCCCAAGAAACTTCCTTTTTTTGGAAACAATGGTCAAATTGGTACAAAGTGAAATTATAATTAGCATATGGTGTAGTGATAGTAAGCTCTCTATCTCTCACTCATCATCTATTTTTGAGTATTAAGGTGTGTAGGCTAAGGTTCATGTGCTAGAAGATCTTGTAAACCTATGATTTATTGTTATTAAGGCCCACCCCACTTTCGACACCTCAATATCTCTGTTTCTATCTAATCTTGATCTTATATAAGTTGTGGTAACTTCTACATGGTATATTGGAGTTCCATCACTAGTTCATAATTTGTTTCCTTATAGTCCCATATTTACATTTAGGATTCGTTGCTTTTAGTTATCTAGAAAGTTCATCAAGTAACGTATTTTTCAAGACAACAAATTATCCAAGGACACTAAAGTTTCTAAGTACAACAATAGTGCGACGTGAGAGAACTTTGAGAAGCTTGCAAGAGGTAGAAAAGTGAGTTGCCAAGTGATGAAGTTGGTCCAACCAACTAGCACAAGACGAATCCTTGAGCTTTTGGAGAGTCTAATATACCTTATGGGCTTGCAATTAATGCAATACAAATCAATATGTACTTTGGAACATCTAAGAGAGATAGTTGATCCAAAACAGATGATTTTGCACAATGACTAGCTCAAAACACTTGCTATTTTGGAATAAATAATTCAAATTAAAATGCTCAGATTAGCCAACATTATTAGAATTGGAAACATTCCCTTTGCATGAATGTTAGAAAAATTACCGAGGAGCTAAAATGTAGAGGATAATTAATTTACATCAATCTATGTGATTGCAGTGATCTTAACATTGATTGGTTGTACCCCTGGTTTTTCAAGGTTGTGTAGAGATAGACCCCAAAACCTTAAAATGATAATTTCTTAGCATATACTGAAACAAATACCATATTTTCTAGAAGTAAACTAGACAATAGTAACATTCTAATAAATGCTCAATCATTGAATTTGAAACCCTATAAAGAGAGAAGTAGCCAATGCAAGATAACTATTGTTGAAGATGATGGTGCATAGAAATGAAGGAGCAACACAGTGATGGACAAAAGTGTATGTATATTGCATCGATATAATGTAAAAATGATTGTAGGTCTTTATATAGACTTTCATGAAGCTATCCATGACTCCTCCTTGTCCATGAATCCAAATTCAAATCTAGGCAGGTAATGTTTGTTGTGATGAATCAATCTACTTTCCTACAATCTAGGAAAAGTGGAGATCTAGTCTAATCTACTTGTTGATGATTGGTTGACTCATTGAACATGAGTTTCAACTACTGCAAACTCATGGATTTTGAGTCTTTACTTTATCCTTTTACAAGTTTAAAGCTCTAGGTCTTTAGAAGATTGAATGATCCTTAAAGAATCCTTATGAAATACCAAAATGAACGTAAATGAGAAAACTCTTCAATGGATATTTTTGACATAATCCAAATGATGATTTGATGCAAGCAAATCCTCCTCAAGCATAGTGCCAGCTTGAGGATCCAAAAACTTCCCATCAAGCTAAAGTATGCTTGAGTCTTCAATCTTTGATACAGTGAATACTTGCTATTGCTTTGAATCTACAAAGTTTGATTCCATCAACTACATTTGTCATCATGTTTCCTACTTGCTTTTCAGTTAGAACAAAAGAAATGTCAATCTCTTTTTCCATGAGCTTCTCCTTGATGAACTGATAATGAACCTCTATGTGTTTGGTTCTTGCATGAAAGATAGGGTTTGTCGCTAAGTACATAGATCTTACATTGTCTCCAAATATGTGATGTTTGGAGCTCACAAGTCCCAAATCTGAGTAGACTACTCTTAACCATATTGCCTCTTGAGTTGCTATGGTCAAACCTCTATATTCTTCTTTGGTTGAGGATGAAGCAAGTGTTGTTTGCTTCTTGGAAATCCATGACACTAGCTTTGAACTTGTAAAGGCCAAGTAACAAGAGTGACTTATTTCTATCATCCTTACCTCTTCCCCAATCTGCATTTGAATATATCGTGACATCAAAATATGATGATTAAGGATAAAATATAGCTTCATTGAGCGTTCCCTTGAGGTAGTTGAGTACTATCTTAGTTGAATCCAAGTGTGGTCTTCTTGGAGAGTGCATGAATTGGCTTAGCACTCCTACACTATATGAGATATCTACCCTTCTATTAGTAGCATATATCAAGCTACCTACCAAGCTTTGATGCTTTCTAATGTCTTCAATTTTCTCACCTTCATAAACACTCAGTGTATGATTCATCTCCAAAGGTGTACCTACAAGTTTAGCATTCTTCATCTTAAACTTGACAAGTAGATCCTGAATGTATCTCCTCTGAGTCAAATACATTCCTTCATCTGTGTATATGACTAGCATACCTAGGAAGAATGTGAGCTCACCTAAATCACTGATGTTGAACTCCTCTTGCATATGTCTTTTGATATGTTGTATACCATTCAAGTAATCACCTATCACAATTATTTCATCTACATATACACACAAATAGATAACTTCATTGTGATCCTTCTTGATGAAAAAAGAAGGGTTGGCATTGCTTGACTTGAAACCTTGGTCTTGAAGAAACCCCAAAATGAAATCCAAAGCTCTACGAGTTTGTTTCAATCCATACAATGCCTTTTTGAGTTTGCATACATAAGATGTATAATTGGGTTTTCAAATCCTCGAGGTTTTGACATTTATATATCTTCACTTATCCAACCATGGAGAAAGGAATTCTTCACATCAAGTTGAAGTAGCCCCGAATTTCATGTAGCTACTACAATTATCAATGTCCTGATTGTAGTCATCTTGAAAACTTGTGAGAAAGTCTCCTCATAGTCTATGCCATGATTTTGAGCACATCATTTAGCAACTAATCTAGCTTTGTACCTACAAATTGATCCATCTGAATTTCTTTTTAACTTATACATCCATATGCAACCTATTACCTTCTAATTAGTTTGCATTGGAACCAATTTCCATTGTGTCCGTTTCTTTCAATGCTTCTATCTCCTCTTTCATATCTTTTTCCCAATTAGGGTTAACTTTTTCTTCTTCATATGTTGAAGGTTCTTCAAAAATTAATTCTTTGACCAAGTAAATTGAATGCTTTGTAACAAAGGTAAAGTCATATCCATACCTTTTATGTTGCTTTCTCTCCATTGTTGACCTTCTAAGAGTATGCTTGGAGCATTCTCCACATTCTTGCATTTTGGCCTTTCCTCTTGAATTCCAAAGCTTTTAGTCTATTTCCTTATCTTCTTGGTCATCATTAGGTTCACTTCTTGGATCTTGGAATTGTGTATCATGCTTGCTACATAATGGATGGAAATTAGAATCAAGATCATAAGGTAAGTTTATCTTTTGATAGTCTTCATCATACCAAGACCTATATTCTTGAAACACAACATCCCTGCTTATGGTGAATTTCTTGGTGGATGGATTATAAAACTTGTAAACGATCTGAGTTGAGTCATAGCCAATGAATAGTGCCTTGGTTGCTATTTTATCTAGTTTAGCTATGATTTGTGAAGGTACATGTACAAAAGCTAAACAAACAAATACCTTGAGATGATCTAGACTTGGTTTTGTACCATTCCATGCTTCATAAGATGTCATACATTGAAGAGATTTGATAGAAGTCTGTTCACAAGATGTACAACTATTGAGATTGCTTCTGCCCATAAATAGTGTGGCAACTACTTCTCTTCAAGAATTGTTCTAGCTGATCAACCTAGAATCTCATTTCTTCTCTCTTCAATGCCATTCAATTGAGGAGAGTACTTGGTATTCACTTCCCTTTCGATGCCTTTATCCTATAAGAACTCATGAAACTCTTTGGAGAAGTATTCTCCCCCTCCATCACATCTGTTTTTTTTCAATGACCTACCGGTATGATTCTCCACATGTTGCTAGGTACTTCTTGAAGCATTCAAACACTTCATTCTTATTTTGGATAAAATAGAGAATGGACCATCTAATTTGATCATCAACAAAGGAAAAATAATTCCTTGACCCTCCCGATGAAGGTTCTTGACTTGGTCCCACATAGTGTGTACTAAGTCCAAAGGTTGTTGTGGATGTAGCATTTGTGGTTGGATGGTTGTCTTTGTGCCTTCCCAATTTGGCAAGCATCACATCTATTGATCCTATGTTGCTTTGATATGTTTGGTAGCCCAGAGAACTTTGATCCCTACATATATCTTTCAAGGTTCTATCATTCACATGAGCAAGTCTCTTATGCCACACTTCAAGCTCACTTAGGGTTTGAGACCTAAAGTTGAATAGAGCTATGTCCCTGATTCCTCCTACTTCAAGAGTAACAAACGTACCATGCTTTGCACCTCTAGCTATCTTCTTGAAGCCTTGACATGGATCTTCCAAAAAAGCTCCATGTTGGGTGAGCCTTACATGCAAGCCTTTTTCAATTATTCGGACTATAGTTATTAGGTTTTTAGTGATAGTAGGTACATAGAGAACCTTACTCAGAATGTTTGTCCTGTCATTGGAAGCTTTGAAATTACCAATCTTCTCCACATTGTGCTTGGCGTCATCCACTGATTGTATTTCATGTGTGTGCTTTGGACTTTCCAAGTTAGATAAAAGAGAAATGTTGCGTGCAACATGGTTTGAAAATTCTAAATCTATGCAGAATATATGATCATCTTCTTTACTTTCTTTGTGGCTTAGATTCATTAGAAGCAATGAGTCTTCATGTAGTTGATCTTCTAAAAACCTGTTGAAGTCTCTTCTATTGTGGTTTCTATTTTTGTTGACCTTTGCCTCTAGTGTTTTCAAATCCACCTCTTTCACCTCCCTTTTGGGTCCTTCCATTGAACCAAAAATTTTGAGTGGTGTGGTTGATCTTGTTATAGATGGCACAAGGTTGAACACCTTGGCCTTTTGATCTATCATGCTTTGCTCTTTTCTTCTTCCCTTTCCATTTTCTCTTGCCTACATTGTTGGCTTAGGAAATATCCTCTTCATCATCTTCTTTCTTCTTACCTTTGTGCTTCTTGTCCTTCCCATCTACATAAATAGCACTTTTTGAATTACTTTGATAAGATTTAACATCCTTCAGATTATTGTCGGCCTCTTAGTTGAAGAGATCCTAGGAATATGTTGAAATCTAGGGTTTGTACATCCATGATGAGACTATAAGTTGTGAAGGATTATCATGGCTTATCACTTCTAAGTTTGTTTAGAATTCGCCTTATGATTGAATCTTCTTCAATCAGTTCTCCAATGGATGCTAACCGATATGCAACCTCCTTGACCTTGGTAACAAATTTTGTGATAGTTTGTTTTGGTCTCTTCTTCATTTGGTTGAACGCATTCCACAAATGGTTCTTTCTTGCTTTGGTACTAGTAGAAAAAAAGGTCTCAAGTGCATCCTAGGTCCCTTGAGATGTTTCACATCCTTTAATATGTGGCAACAAAAAATCAGAGATAGAGTTTAGTATGTATGTACTTGCTTGAGTATCCTTTGCACACCAAATTGTGAGTCCATCTATATCCTCTTGTGTAGGTCCTCCTTTGGGTGTTGGAATAAGCATGGCTTCATCCCTACTAAAATCCCTTACATATTTCTACCTTGCAAATAGGCTTCCATTCTGATTTTCCAAGTAGCATAATTGTTTGTATCAAGCTTCTCAATCATTGAGGGAAAGCCATCACCCATCATGATGTAGCTCTAAATACCACTGAGAGAACTTTGAGAAACTTGCACAAGGTGGAAAACAGAGTTTCCAAGTGATGAAGTTTGGTCCAACGAACCAACACAGGACCTTGTGCTTTTGGAAAGCCTTATATACTTATGGGTTTGCAATTAATTCAATAAAACTAAAAATTTACTTTGTAATATCTATGAGAAATAGTTGATCCAAAATAGATGCATTTGCACAATGACTAGACAAATTGGAATGAAACATTCAACTTAAAATGCTCAAAGCAGCCAATATGGTTGAATTGGAAAAAATCCTATTAGAGGAATGTTAAAAATAGGGTTGAGTAGCTAAAATGCACAAGATAATGACTTTAGATCAACCTATGCGATTGCAATGATCTTAACACTGATTGGTGGTACATTGGATTTTTTAGGGTTGTGTAGAAATAAGCCTTGAGACCTTAAAATGCCAATTTCTCAAACTCTACTAAACGAAATGCTACCAAAAAACTAGATAGTGATAACTTTTTAATCAATGCTCAGTGATCCATTTTTGAGTTCTGTAAAGAGAGAACAAGCCTCTACAAGATAACTATTGTTGAAGATGATGGTGTAGAGAAACATAGCAACACAATGATGACCAAAAGTGAATGTATATTGTTTCAATGTAATGTAAAAATGATTGTGGGTATTTATATATACTTTCATGAATCTTTCCATGAATCCTCCTCCGTGAATTCAAATTTGAATCTAGGCAGGTAGGGTTTGTTGTGATGAATCAATCTACTTTCCTACACTCTAGGAAAAGTGGAGATCTAGTTAGATCTACATTTTGGTGATTGATTGATTGATTGAAAATCAATTTCAACTACCTAAAACTTGTGGATTTTCAGTCTTTAATTTATCCTTTTCCAAGTGTGAAGCTCTAGGGTTTTACAAGGTTAAGTAATCCTCAAAGAATCCTTATGATATACCAAAATGAACATAAATTAAAAAACTCTTGAATAGATGTTTTCAACATAATCCTAATGATGATTTGATGTAGAGAAAATCCTCCTTGAGCATAGATAATCCAACACTAAGGTCCTTGGTGTTAGGATTGTAACATGGAAATCCATTTTGCTCTAAAAGATAACGAAGAAATATACAATTGTCTACCTTGGGGTCTAACCTATGTCTCAACCAGGCATATGAGTATAACACACACAACCAAACACCTTGAGATGTGAAAGGTTTGGTTTCTTACCACATCAAGCTTGATGAGGTATGAATCGATGTACACTTGAGGCTGAAAACTAGCTCATTATGTGTATTTTTGCATTTGATGCATCTAATCAACAAGCATTAGGAATATGGATTTCATTTAGCATTATCCTAGCCACTTCTCCTATATCTTTATTCTTCCTCTCCACTCCCCATTTCTTTGGATAAACACCTACAAGACTAGGTCTTGATGCCAAATTTGTAAAGCAACTCCAAAAATTAATTTGAGAAATACTCTCCCCCCTCCATCTACTCATGAGCATATTTCTGTACTTCCATGTCTACTTCTCTATTGGAGTTCTCCACCTCTTGAAGTGGTAGAATACCTCTTATTTGGCCTTCACATAATAAATCCAAAGAAACCTTGAATGATCATCTACAAGTGTAACCAAATTTATATTATTTGCAATATATTTCTCCCTTATGGGTCCCCACATATTTGTGTGCATGAGAATTTACACATTATTGCTCACATTTGCTTTCTTCTTGAATGACAATTTGCTTTGTTTTCCTATGTAAGAAGCATGGAAGAAATATTGCAAACCTTGAGATGCGAAATAAGGTAAAAATCTCATAAGATTTTCTTTTGCACGTCCTTCCTCCTTTGTAAGTTGATGTGGTCAATCAAGATGCAAAATTTCAAAGCATCCCAAGAAAAGATCATATGTCTTAAAAGGAAATAATCATCAATCTCCCCTCTTCTAGTTAGATCAATGTCCTCAAGTATGATTAAATGATTTCTATATTGATTCCACATATTCTTATATATACTAAAGCCTTTGTTCTAGAGCGTCGTAACCTTCTAGAGGTGTTCTTCTTCTAAGATATTGATGTCAGCTATCGAAAACCAAATAGAGTCATGTTGTTCGTTGCCACTTCTAGTCACTATTATGGTGCAAAAGGGATTCATTTTTGTTCCACCTTTTCTACAAGTAGCACACAACATCCGAGCCCCTTGACATAACTAAGAAAGGGGACAAGAAGAGAGTGACTAATTCAAGATCTTTCCATCCAAGGATTCCCACAAAAGAAAGGATGCCACTATTTTTGAACAAAACCTTTGGCCAAGAAACTTCCTTATTGCTCCAAGCTTTACTGATCCAATTAGCCACCATCTTATTGTACAAGGATTTGAGATTAAGAATACCAAATCCACACACATCCTTTGAGCAATAGAAAATTCCCCATTTCGTTTTTGGCACCCCTCTCCTATTGGAAAGAAATTTTTACAGATTCTTTCCACTTCTACATTTTCTTGTTGCATGATCTCCAAAAAGCCAAGAAGTAGATGCTTGATAATATAAGGAACATGTTTGCCACCATTGTCATTGACAAAGAGTCTCAGGATTATCAAAGTTCTTTTATGGGGAAGGAGAGAGAGAGAGAGAGAGAGATGAATATTTCCTAATTTATGATAATTGACTAGACTTTTGAGACCATCAACCAAAATCATGAAAAGCAATGGGAATAGCAAAAGACCTTGTCTAATAGAGGGCTTAATATATATAGTTCAGGAGAGTTATCTCTTAATGTTCATTATCATCGGGGCATTTCTTGAGGGATTGAAGGATAAAATCTTAATCAAGCCCTCCTGATCTTTGTTAATCCACGAGTCTAGATGATTAAAAATATGATTGTCAAGAACTTTGGTAAAAATCTTGTCACCTATCTCGAGCATGGTGTTAGGTTCCTAATTTTCAATTTTGTTCATATAGCTATTCTTGTGAATGAATTTGATTAAACCTTCATTCAAATAGCTTAGCAATGCAGTGAAACTAATCACCTCCGACCAACAAAAGCAAAGAAGACCCACTAGAACATCTTTAAAAGAACTCATTAGTTAATCCATCAAGCCTTAGTCTTTAAGCTTTGAGGAGGGAATCATTTGCATCAAGGATCTCTTGAATAATTATGGAAGATTCGAGAAGTGGATAATATCCTTCAATTTGTTTTTGGATTTGACGCTTGAGATGCTGGTCATGCAATCACATCTCCCAAAGGTAAGTGGAGTAGAAATTTTTAGAAGCTACTTCAAATGGTTGACAATCAAAGCAATTATCCTCATCAAAGGAACATTCCACACCATTATTGTCAATCATACAAGGAAGAGCTTCTTTTCTCTATTTTTTCTTTAGGAGTTTGCACATTTCTTTAGATGGCTTGCCAACCTTGCCATCCCACTAGTCTTCAAAATACACTTAGAAACATAGACACACAAAAAAATACATAGAAAAATATGTACGTACACATACACATACATATAGATGCATAAATGTGCATACCTACACACATAAACACACATATTACACACATACACACACAGATAAACACACACACACATACACATGTACATAATCACACATACATACACACACATATATGTACATACATTCATAAACATACATGCACACATGCACACACATACAAATATACATACACACATTTGCACACATACATATGCATACACAAACACATACACACACATATGCATACAGACATATATACACATACACATACATAAAAATATGCATACACATAAACACATGCACATACATACACACATGCATTTACACACACATACACATACATATACATATGCATGCACAAACATACACACACATACATAAACATATTAGTGGAATGTTTTTTTTGTAGATAGAATGTGTCTTTTGCAAATAGAATGTCTTTTCTAGGATCGTGCAAATTCAGAGAATGTTCTTGCAAATTCTTTCCAAATTGATAATATCTTGGTCCTTTGATCTCCAGTAGGAGAGAAAGTAAATCATCAAGGAAAGAAGGAATGTGTTAACCACCATAGCACGACCCGCCAGGTTGATAGGCATACCTTTCTAGTACATCAACTTTTTCTCAAGCTTAGAGAGAGCCCAATTCGATCGTCTAAAGATCCAATCCCATAGGAATACCTAAGAGGTAAAAGATTTTCCCGTTAGGGATCAACTAACATCACTCCTCAATTCACAATTGAGGAGGATGCTCAATGATCACCTTGAAAGCGGTTTTGGCATGATTTATTTTGGATCTCAATGCCTCACAAAATGTAATTAGACAACCCCAACATGTGTCAATGCTTATTTGATCATTATGCACAAAAGCATTAGTATCATTGGCAAAGATTCTCATGATCATTTGGTCTTGATTGAGAGGAAGAAAGAGGCCTTGAATAATACCTGAGTGTTCTTGGTGTTTGACAAGTTAGTTGAGACCATCCACCACGATAACAAAGAGAAGGTGGGCCAACAAGCACCCTTGTCTGATAGAGCGTTTTAATTTAATCACTTGAGAAAGTTGTCCACTGATGTTTATATGAGCTTATGCATTTCCCTAGCAATGTTGAGATCATCTTAATGAATTTGTGGCCGTAAACAAATTCTTTCAACAATTAGAGAATGAATTCCCACGCGCGTCTATCATAAGCTTTGTCAAAGTCAATCTTAAGGAAGAGGGGATGGATTCTGCAACAAAAACCAATCCTTCCCAAACATCAATGATAGCCTCGAGAATGGACCTTCCTATGATGAAGCCTTTTTGGTTTTCACTGATCCAGTCTTGTAGGTGACAATTAATATGGTTCGCAATTTTCTTCGCCAAGATCTTATAACCCGCTTGTAACATTATAATTGGATGCCAATTTTCAATCCTATTTTTGCTTCCCTTCTTTTTTAATAAGCTTGATGAAACCCTCATTGAGGTATTTGGAAAGTGCACCCAAGGATATCGCCTCTTGCCACACCATACATAATGGAGCAGTCACCACGTGCTTGAAGATCTTGGAAAACTCATTGGTAAGGCTATCCGACCCCGGAATTTTTCCATTAGGAAGGGAATCAATAACTTCAAGAATCTTAGTATCCGAAATGGGAGCTTCAAATAGAGCTTTGAATTTTTTTGGGGTTCTTTTGGTTCTGACTCTAGAGATGGCAGCCATGCAGTTGTGCCTGTGAGGAGAAAGAGGCATGGAAAGCCCCAAAAGTTGGGTAAAGTGATTGACAATCAATGTACTATTTTCTTCATCCGTCTTGCATTTAACCCCATCAATATTCATCATAAAATGAACAAAATGTGGTGTCTAAAGGGGGGTATTTCTTATAGTCATGTATTCTTCTATCTAGGAAAACTAGAGCTTTCTCAATTGACCACTCCCTTGGAGTCTTATTGAGGCATCTTTCCTTAAAGATCTTTTAGATTATTTCACTTCTAATGACATTTTATAGAGTACAAGACCAAAACCAATGGCTTCCCCAAGTAGAGCTTGCTTCACATCAACTTGATGTTGTAACATCAAGAACTTACTAAGTTCATGTTGGATGTATAGGCTTTTAGGACTAAAAAATAACCAATGTCTTCTCTACCATGCGAACTTCTCTTACACCAAGGGGAGGTACCAAATTTTTTCTGGCTTTGATATTCTCCTGAATCCCCTTGTGGAGGATTTACCATATCATAATAATTTTTTATTTTTGATAAGTGAGTGCTTGAGGTCCAAGAACTTGAATTCCAATATAATCGAATAACAACTCAGACAACACTTCTTGTTAAGAACTTGATGGAATTATATACATACATTCATAAAGATACATACACACATGCATAAACATACAAAGATACATACGCACATGCACACAAACATACACATGCATACATAGACACATATGCATACACACATATATACACAAACACATGCATACAAATATCCATACACACATACACATACACATACAAACACACATGCATATACACACACATATAAACACATATGCATACAAAGACACATATACACACATATGCATACAAAAACATATGCATATGCACATATATAAACATACACACACATATATGTACATACATTCATAAACATACATACACACACACACACACATACAAAGATACATACACACATTGCACACACACATACACATGCATAAACAGACACATATACACACATATGCATACACACATATATACACATACACATACATACAAATATGCATACATGCATAGTGACATACACATACATACACACATGCTTATACACATACATACACATACATACACACATGCTTATACACATACATACACATACATTTACATATGCATACACTTATAGAAATGTACTAGTAGAATGTGTTTTTGTTCGTAGTAGTTTTTTTTTTATAGATAGAATGTGTCTTTTCCAACTAGAATGTCTTTTTTATAGGTGGAATAAGTTTTTTTGCAAGTGGTTTTATGGACGTCATACCTTTTTTAGTTATGGCATGTATAATTACATATATACCTACAAACTACATAGATAAATAAATAAATAAATAAATAAATAAATAAATAAATAAATAAATAAATAAATAAATAAATACATATATACATACATGCATGAAAACATACATACATACACATGCACACACACACACACACACACACACATATATATATATATATATATATATATATATATATATATATATATATATATATATATATATATATATATATATATATATATATATATATATATATATATATATATATATATATATATATATACACTTGGAATGAGTGGTCACCAAGGTCTTGGGCACCCAAATCTTTCAAATATGTTGCCTTGGTCAAAATTGAGAGGGATGCTGAAGATCTGGAGTGTTTGACTCACTAGACACTGTCCCTTTGCATATCCACCTTGGTTGTGGGAATGCCTTAGTGGACTATCTAGAGGGTCACTCTGATGTGCTGCACCGTTGAGTACGTGGATGATGTGGCCATGCTACTCACCGAAGGTGAGATGTTATATCCACACATTGTTTGGAAAGGAAGGGAGATCTACTACTAATGTGCTCAGAAGTCGAGATTGTTCACACCCAGCTAGAGGTTGAGCCTTACGCCACCATACTTGTTTGGTTCCTATCTGCTTGCTCAGTCTCCTCTCCTGAATGGGTGGTATTTCTTGCTTTTTTTCGATAGGGTTTGTTGATTTGCACAAAGTTGGATGGAGGCCACACGCAGTGGGAGGGGCTTTTGTCACGTCCAACACCTCTCGGCACCAACCTCTAAGTGGGAGCTCATGATGCTGTCCTACAAGTTCCAATTGAAGCACACTTTTGTGAAGATTTAAATTCACCGAGTGATGGTATAACCATTCCTGGCCTAGGATCATATGTTCTATTAGGGCATCATCACAGCAAACCAACAGTTTTACTGTCAAGGTCACATCCTCTATGGAGATTGGTAACTCGACGTCGCCTATGCAAGGGGTTTCTAATCCACCTAATCCTATGAGGTAGGTTTCAAGAGGCTTCACTTCATACTCTCTACAAAGAGAGAGTTGAATTGTATTCGTCAATGCACTAGAGTCGATTAAATCCTTACATTACATGTGCATCTGGTCCTATCCTAGAGTGATGGTAACAAATGGTCTCCTATCAATAATACTCGGGATATCCCTTCCTCCAATTTGACACATAGCTACTGGATATCATGTAGCATTCGTCGATTGAGGTTCTCTACCTAGTCCTCTCCTTGGTAGTCACATTCGCTTAATGCGTTCCAGTGCTTCTGCTTGGGCTTCAACTCTGATTTGTTCCTCTTCTTCTTTTTGCTTCTTGGCAAGAGTTAGTCGTTTAAGCATCTCTGCAATTAAAGGTTCTTGATATAGCTTAACTTGGCATCTGCTGATATAATTAGGCATTACTTCACCTTTGAGAGTTGCTAATTGAACAACACCGCTAGTCAATATTCTATTGATGATCAAGGGTCCATATCCTCGTTTCTCGAACTTGCTGGCATGTTGTTTCAAGGTTTAAACTAGCACCAAATCTCCTACTTGTAATCCTTTATCTTTGATATGAGCATCAAAGTAGGCTTTCTGTCTCTTCTTAGCATCATAAATTCCTACTGCTGCTCGTAGTCTCCTCTCTCCCAATCATTCTAAGTTAAGTATTCTCAAGGAAAGTTCATGACCCGTCCACTCATGCTTCTGAGTGATTTTGAGTGTGGGTATCAAAAATTCTAAAGGCAACACAACATTCTAACCAAACACCATCTCGAATGGTGTGGCATTGAGTAGTCTTTTATAAGCTACGCGATAAGCCCATAAGGCATGGTGTAATTTCTGATCCCAATCTAAACGTTTATTGTTCACAATCTTGGTTAGGATGTTGCACAAAATCTTATTAGTACTCTCAGCCTGTCTGTTAACTTGTGGATGATACGATGCCGATTTCTTGTGTACTACCATAAAGCCTTGTAATAGATGTTCAATAACCTCAATTAAGAAATGAGTACCCCTATCACTTACAAGCTCATTAGGAAATCCATATCTTGAGAAGAAATTATTGAACAAGAACTTCCTAGTGGTTCCTGCATCATTTTTCATTGTGGCCTTAGCTTCTACCCTTATTGAGATAGTCAGTGGCAACTATGATATAATCGGCATGGAAATTCCTTGCAGGGGGTTAATAGGTCCCACAAAATCTATCCCCCACTTTGAGAATGCACGCCCTCCCATCATGGGTCGTAGGGGCATCTCATGCCGGTGTATGGGATACTGAGTCCTTTCACATACATCACATCGTCTTACATAGGTGTGGGCATCCATATACAGAGTGGGCCACCATAAGCCTGATAATAGTATGGCCTTGATAACACGATCAGGTCCAAAATGGCCTCCTACTTCACACTGGTGTGTAGCTTCCAAAATGTTAAGATATTCACTTTCGTTCATGCATATCCTGAGATAATCCTCTCTTCCTCGCTTATAAAAATTATCAGCAATGAGCTTGTAGTCTAGGGTCTCTTGTTCTAGGCTTTGTCTAGGTGCTATAGTCATGTCCTCTGGGAAAGTCCTTGTCCCTAGGTAAGTAACTAAAGGTTCACTCTAGTCTGGCATTAGGGTCACCTAGTATAAAGTGGCGTGTTCTATTGGGGGCCTATTACAACACTTTGGACATTCATCACACAGTATTTGGACATCTTTTTCCATTGATGGCCGATACACACCTTACCTTTTCAAGTTCAATAATGTTGCTTGTCTAGAATGGTGTTGCTCTAATGCACCTACATGTACTAATTGCAACCAATTGTTATACTCATGTTCTTCTACACAACAAGCAATGATATTTTGATGATCTTGCCTATAGATACTTCGTGCGAGGATTCAGTATCTCTGTGCTCTCACTACCTCTTTTTCTTGGGTTCTCACTTGAGGATTCTTAGTTCCATATGTCAATATTGGAACTAACGACTTGGCCCATTCCGGGAAAATCTCAACATTGAAGAGATAAGCATATGGTACCTCATCTGCTAACCCCGTAGCTGCTTCTCCGGAAGTTATCCTAGAGAGGTGGTATGCTCTCAAGTCTTCCTTACCCTTCTTGACTACAACTTCAAAGCCATACTCCATCAATAATAGAAATCAACATATTAAACTACCTTTGTTACATGGTTTGTTTACTAAATACAAGAGAGCGTGGTGATCTGTAAAAAACTTCAAATTATTTGCCAATAAATAATGGCGAAATTTCTTCACAACATAGACCATTCCTAGCCGCTCTCTCTTAGTAGTGGTATAATTCCTCTCCGCAACGTTCAATTGCCTACTAGCATATGCAATTGGTAAATCTATATTTCCCTTGTCTGTGGGTTGTGCTAGCACACATCCTATGGCATAATTAGAAGCGTCTACGTGTACATGAAAAGGTTTATTACAATCAGGCATGACGAGAATAGGTGCAGAACACAATCATCATTTTAGTTCACTAAATGAACTTTCACATTCTTCTGTCCACTCAAATTTTGTTAGCAGGTTGTAAAGTGGTTTGGCAATGATTGCATACATGTGTATGAATCATTGATAATAATTGCAATGGCCCATAAATGCTTGTACTTCTTTTATGTTCTTTGGCATGGGTAATTTATTGATTACGCGTATCTTATCTTCCTCTATGGAGATCCATTTTTTGAAACTATATGACCAAGTATCTTGCCTTTTTTAACCATAAAAATGCACTTCTCAAGGTTTAAATAGACTTGATATTCTTGAAACTTATCGAAGATGTGTTCAAGCTCAAGAATATGATGTGAGTGAGCACACAAATCATGTACATAGACTTCTAGGTTCTTTCTTAAAAATTCTTTGAACATGTGGCACATCAACCTTTGGAAAGTTGTAGGTGCATTGGTCAGCCCAAAAGGCATCACCCAAAAATGCTAAGATACCCCATTCAGTGGCAAATGCCATCTTATGTTGATCCTTGAGGGCAATGGCGACTTGGTTATAGCTTGAGAATCCGTCAAGGAAGTTATACACTTCCTTGCCTACAACTCTTTCCAACAGATGTTCCGTGATAGGCAAAGGGTAACTGTCCCTAATGGTAGCATCATTGACCTTTTTCAAGTTAATGCACACTCTCAACTTATTGTTCTCCTTAGACACAACTACGATGGGTGACACCCATTTGGTGTGTTCTATTTCATAGATGAATCCAGCTTCTATGAGTCTATCTATTTCTTCCTTGATCTTGAATGCATCATTGTCATTATATGTAAAGGGCTTTTGCTTGGTGGGTCTTGCCTCAGCGGTCATGGGTATCCTATGGGAACATATATCTGGATCTACCCCTTTCAAGTCCTTGTAACTCCATGCAAACACATTCCTATACCTTTTCAGTAGAGCAATCAGATTTTCTTCCTCTTCGTCAGTCAAATCATGTCCTATGTATGTGCATCGCTCTTCTTCACCCTCGATTACTACTACAACTTTCATTGTGGTTTCCTTATTGTCATAAGCTTCTCTCGAGCTTTTATCTCTTTTTGGCATTGTGATCATGATTTTTTGGGCCTCCACCGCATACTTCCTAAAGTTTTGTGGCACTTCCATCAATGGTTCTTCTTCCTCAATTTTCATGTTCTTTTCCTTCCTCATCTTTTGATTTTGTTGACTAGGACTTGAATTATCCTTTTCCTTCCTAGGGGTGGTTTGAGTTGTTCGAGTCTACTTCCCATTCCCCTTCGTTCACTTGCTTACTGAGTTTCGAGATCTCTCCTTCAAGATTATCCTCTTTAATTTCTTCCCATACGAGGTTTACAGTGAAGATGGATATAGCCATCTTCATCACAATGGGGGGTCCATTGTTCTTCATTAATTGCTATGTCCATAGTCGCTAGAATCTCTACCCAGCCATAGGGTTCAAATTCCTCGTCTGGGAACACTACTGGAACATACGTTGGGTCCTCAATGGGTCTAGAGGTGTGTCCTACTCCTGATGCTCTTGTTGTTGCACGCTCCTCTTCCTTGGCTGCAATTTTACACATCCAAAGGTGTGTATCCTCATGCAGCCATGATAGATCTGATGTTAAGGAATGTACCGATTCCTTCTCATCTTCGTTCCTATGTACATTATTCCATTACAAAGGTGGCACATCCCTATGTGAATAGTCTATGAGGTTCACTTTTGTGGTCACTCCTAGGTGTTGTAAGTACAAAGAGTTGGTTCCCCAATCTTGTACTACATGTAATTGTTGCATGAAAGGCCTACCTAAAAGCATCTTGTATGCTTGATTCTTTCCAAAATCACATATTGCAAAGGTGTGATCAAATTCTACTCTACAAGTGGATAGGGTAATTCCTTCCAATAGTCGTAAGGGTCTTTCTATATGTTCTTCTCCCATCTGCAACTTCATCCTAGTGGATCTAAGGGCTGGTTTTCCCCAATGTTTCCACAGAGAAGTGGTCACGATAACTACTCGTGCACCTGTGTCTAGGATGGATTTGGTAGTGTAACCTTTGTAAGTAATGGGCAAATAAGTGTTACCTTCCTCTATTTCACTCACCTCTCCCACCTTATCTAGGGGTATTTTAGGTACCTTTCCTCGTACACTTGGCCTAGAGGAGGTTGTGGCTATCTCTAGGGAATGATTTGCTACATGTTTCCATAATTCTGGTTTGATCTTCAACAGCTCGTCCAGAGTCAAATGGCATTGAAACTTAGTGTTTCTAATGACCTCTATGTTCCTAGGAAGAAGTAAGTTCTCTCCCCTCACTCGAATAGTGGGGTCTTTCAGTTGAATTGAGCAATCTTCCCATGTTCCCGTGAAGTGAGGTAATTCTTGCAAAGAGTTGGATTGAAAACTAGTGTGCTCACTGGGCTAATCATCCACTTGATCTCCATAAATAGATGGGATATTTGCAGGGAACTACTCTCCTGAGTCATCAATCTCAAGTATGTTGTGTTTGATTCCACTCTTGGGAAAATCTGTAATCAAGGATTCCATCATGTGGTGGATGACTCTAAATTGGTGCTGGTGTAATGGTCGAAACAAATCCAACGCATCACTCTTACTTTAGAAGATCTTAATATGATGCTCAAGGCATATTAGGCTAGAATCCAAGAAGGGCCAGATGTGGTAGAGTTAGATAAGTGTTAACCTAGAGCCAACTTAGAAATTGAAAGAACTAAGTTGTGTCCAAAATGATGGGATTGGCTCAAACTATGTTTGAGGCAAGCTATCTTTTCAATTGCACTAACTGAACCAAGGCACAACTGCACTCTGATGGATTGTTGGAGAGACAAGAAAAGATAATAGACAAATCAGGAAAGTTAGCTACATTGAAAGTAAGTAACCAAGGTAGTGAGAGAATAGGTTTGCCTCCTAAAGATGCTTATGTTCCTAATTACACTAATTTGGAAATCTCTTCTTTAGTGAATCAATATTCACAATCAGTCTCCCAAGAAGAGGGACATAATAAAGAATAAAAAGGTATAGTGTGATCTCACCTTAGAAGAGATATTGAAAGTGAAATGGAACTATGGAAACACATAGCTAATCCTGTCAAAAGTAAATAAGCCACCCTCTCAAGTAGGAACACATAAGAGAGCCCTAGAGATACCCTTGGATAAGATAGGACATATGAGCAAAGGAGAAGAACGAAATACTTGTCTCCCTCTCACTTATCAAGGCTATATCACCAAAGCCATCTTGTACTTAGGTGCAAGCATTGCCATTTCTACCACCTCCTTGTCAAAGTGTTGGGGCAAGCTGACACTTAGACCAATGAGGATGAAATTGCAAATGGCAGACAACCATATTGAGAAATCCCTAGGATCACTAGAAGGCATAACCCTTCCTACTTGTGGTGTGGATTTTGAACATACATTCGCCATATGTGAATCAGCAAGAACCATGTCTATAATAGCATTTGAGGTAGACCATTCATGAAACACTATAGATGGTACAAAATTGGGGAACCAATTCCTTGTACCCGCAACACTTGGTAGTCATGATAAAAAGTCAATCTCAAGGACTACTGACATAGAGATATAGCCCCCTTACAGTGCAACCTTGTCCATAGATCATCAGATGACAAAGAGTCAATGCACTCCATAGGATCAAGATCCTCTTGGATGCATGAAGATACCCACTTATGGATATGTAAATTCGTAGTAGAGGAAGAGAAAAGAGGAACCCCTATAGATGTAAGTGCTAAGGAGAAGCCTAGAACAATTCAAAACCAAGCCTATGAACGGATGGTTTTCCCTGATGAAGAATTTGAACCCCACGATTGGGCCAAAACTCTAGCCAATATGGACATAGCTATTAAGGAAAAATAGTGAACCCTCTGTTGTGATGAGGATGGCTATGACATTTCATTTTTCATGATAGAAACAATCATGTGTGATTCGGATATTGAAGAGTGTGAACCTCATATGAGTGAACCCAAGGAAGATAGTAACAAAGATGAAGAGTCCATCCTCATGGAGCCTTTCTATGCTTTCGAGGAAGAGTGTCTCTAATTAATATGATCTGAGACTCAAGAAGAGGAAAGATCAAAAAATCAAAAGAGATTAAGCTTGACCAAGAAGAAAAGAAGAGAGAAATCAATAACCAAGCAAATAGAGGATGAAAGCTCCTTTGAAGTCCCAAAAAACTTGAAGAAGTATGAAACAGAAGATCAAAAGGTCCTGATTGAGATGCCTAATAGAGAAGCACTCACATGGGTGGCATATGAAAATAGAGAGGTCTAAGAAAATTGTAGTGACCATACAAGAGGATGAAGAATGATGTATGTACCTAGGACATGATTTGATCGAGGATGAAGAAAGATAGTTGATAGCATTGTTAAGTGAGCATAGAGATGTGTTTGCATGGAGTTACAAAGAGTTGAAAGGAGTAGACCTAGACATCTGTTCTCATAGGTTCTTCATGTTCTCAAAGGCCAAGCCATCAAAGCACAAACTGTACACATACAATGATAATTATGCAGCAAGGATCAAAGAGGAAATAGATCATTTGATAGAAGCTAGATTTATCTATGAGATTGAGCATACTGAATGGGTATCCCCCATTGTGTTAGTGCCCAAAAAGAATGGAAAGCTATGTGTGTGCATTAACTTAAAGAAGGTTAATGTGGCTGATATCAAGGACAGCTATCCGCTTCCTATCATCGAACACTTGTTGGAATGTGTAGTAGGCAAGGAAGTATATAGCTTCCTTGATGAAATGTCTAGCTATAATCAAGCAACTATCCACCATAATGACTTTTGCCACATAATGGGGAATGTTTGCATTTTGGGTGATGCCTTTAGGGTTTGCCAATGGTTCTTTAACATTTCAAAGGCTAATGTGTCATGTCATCAAAGAATTCTTGTGAAAGAACTTAGAGGTCTATGTTGATGATTTATGCACTCATTCCAACATTAGGCAAACACACATCCCTGAGATAAAATCAATCTTTGATAATTGTAGAGAATATCAAGTCTATTTGAGCCTAGCAAAGTCTGTTTTCATGGTCATTCAAGGCAAGATTCTAGGACACATAGTGCCAAAGAATGGCATGTCAGTGAATGAGGAAAAAGTTAGAGCTATTCTCAAGTTACCTAGGCCAAAGAGTGTCAAGGAAGTACAAGATCTCATGGGATATTTGTGAAGAGATGGATTTGTAGTTGATGAAGATGAAGTGGTGCTACAAAGACTTTGCACTACACCAGCCAAATGGACTCTAGAGACATGTGGTGGGCCCTTTTAGCTTGCCAAATGATGTATTAGACACCCTATGTACCTTGGAAGATCACTCTCAAAAAGTTGAATCAAAACAGATAAGTTGGAGTAGACTTAAGAGCCAAAAACTTGCTATTTATGTTCATACACTTGTCCAAAGTTTTGAACAATTCTTTGGCCACAGCAACAATTAACTTAATTCCTTTTGGGGAACTCTTATACACTTAATAAGCTAACAATCATGAGTTATTTCATAAAAAATGATGGACTACACAAGGAGAACGAAGTTTAGCAAGTGATAGGATGACCCCGATTTTCCTTGGCTGCAATAGAGATATCTCAAGATTAATGAATCCAATGCTCATGAAAATTTGTAGGCATATACTATACAGTATTTAACAAGCTTTAAATAATGGAAAGCGGTGAAGTACACACTAAGAAATAGCTATGACAAAATGATTGTTCTGAGAGAGTGCTGGCAGAAAAGAAGAAAATGAGGTGACAAAGTTGACTTCAAATGCTCATAACTGAAGATTGAAACATCCAAATACAATGAAAATTGGTGAGCATACAGTAGACTTAAAGAACCAACTTTACCAAGTTGAATCACTGAAAATGATGCACCAAGTTCAAAGAAATCATCTCTACAATCTGACTAAGAAAACTAAGAGATATGGCAGTGAATAGTACACTTCACAAGAACATGAAAATATGAACTCAAATGATCATGAAAATGAAAGTATATTGATTGTAAAGTACAATGGACTGACTCATACATATGTGTGTGTAGCTCAGTGATGAGTAGCACCTCCTTTAATGTCAATCCGGGAAGATGTGAGGATGCTATGAAGACCTCGAGCAAGTGAAGGCACAAGTGCGTGAGTGAGAAGCACACTAGCATGCACACACATACACACACACACACGCACACACAGTAAGACAAAGAGTGAGAAGCAATGGAGTTCTTTAGATTACTTCCAAAATGTTCATACCAGTTTTAGATCAATTACAAGCTCAACTCAAAAATGAGCTCTCTAGCTCTATTCATAGTTTTTTGACTAGGTTTTGGCCCTGTCCAGACCTAGTGTCCGGCCTAGTTAAAAATTAGGTTCTAGGGTCTATTTGAAGGCTCAAATGGAGTCTAAAAAATATGAAAACTGGTAGGTAGCTACTTCTAATGCTCCTCAACCTCAAGGACTCCTTGGCTTGCACAAAATGGAGCTACAAAAATATGAAATGGTAATTACAATGATTGTTAGTGATGAGAATCACTGTTATAAAGATGTCGATTTGGAAAAATTTGAAGGGCCTATCTGCCAGATTTGCGTCGACTGCTCTGTCTACTTAATCCTTCACCTCGCTCTGACTCTCTCCGCTGGCTTCCTTGTCTAGTCAGTCCTTGACTACTTTCAACACCCCCCCCCCCTCTCTCGCGTCTGTCGTCTCTAACAGACTCTTGTTGCTGGGAGTGCTGGATGTAATAGTCCACCACATGAGTGGCAATTTGATGTTCTTGTATGCGTAGTCCTCTGGCCAAATCTATCATCATGCGATCCCAATCAATTGGTCCTGGAATGTCCGGATGTGGCAGACGTAACTGATCTGCATGGATGGCTTGTTCTACTGCGAATAGATGTAGCAAATGTGTTGGTCTGGGAATGAAAATTTCCGAATGATATTCCCAGAATCCCATAGAGAACATTTCCTCAAATGTCTGCTTGAAGCATGCGGGTAAGTACTTTATTCGTGCATGCCAAGCAAAGATTATATTGATCGAGGGAGTCTGGCTCATGTCATAGACTAAATCCTTGTTACCTTGAGAGAATCCAGGGGCAGAGATGTATGGAGCTTGTACCTTCCGAAAGGTTTTGAAGACAATGGTCATGAGCTCGAATATTTTCATACACATTTTCGCTGCTATGTCGGGTACATTATTTAGACGTGTAGAACAGTGTCGAATTGTTGATATCATGTAGGCTATTGTTGGGGTCCCTCGAGGTGGAGCAAAATATGGATAGTTAACCCAAGCCGAGCATTCTTTATTGTTGCGTACCTTGATTGCAAATGCTTGCCACGATCTGCGATGTACCATTGGGCAATAGCATGGATTATACTTGATATACAGTGGCATGGTTGCCCATGTGCTCATCATCTCAGGGTAATCGGTTAGTAGACATGCACGCCAATTAGGTTGGAAGATCGAGCCAGCACGGGCATCTGCCGGTAAGTCCTCTGGCTCAAATTGAGTGGCGAATGTGGGCTCCTTCCCTGTATGCCTTTTAACTTCTGCATTATAATCATGTAGCAAGACAAAGTAAGGCATGTATTGCGTCTCTGATGTTGTGATCAAACGTTGGTGGGATAGGTTCTGAAAGTAAGAAGATCGAAGGACAGTTTCTTCCAGATTTGTGAGAGATTGAATTTGCACGGCAACGCGATCATCATGTGTCTTTCCTACTTTCTCGATCCTTTTAACCCAATCTGGAACTCCAATTTCTAAAGTGTCCTATCCTTCCTCTGTTACCCGACCACCGGGTGTGGGTATCGGCTCGTACGACTCTTCATAGCTGTCATCGACGGGGATTTCCACAACTGTTTCAGGTTCTGGTTCTTCAGTTGGCGAGGGTGGCCTTTCATATGGTAAGAGGCGTGCTTGGAGTTCTGCCACCTGTTTTCGGAGGGTCTCTACTTCTTCTGTAGAGTGTTGCAAGATTATCGGCTCCTGTTGAGCTGTGGGGGCACTGGCTATCTGCTTCTTTAGATCTGCACATTCAACCTCTAACTTTTCATATGACTCCAAGAAATTTGCATGCTCTTCGAGTAAGATGCGAATGTCTTCAGATGGGACTGCTTTATACTTGGTAGGGCTAATGGTTGCTCCTACAGTTCCTTCCATAGCCGCTTCAAAGTTGTCTTGGTTTTGTTGCTGAAGCCTCTTGTTCTCTTCTAGTGCTGTTGCCATATGCTTCCTTAATAGCCCAAGATTGCGTCTAAGTGTAGCATTGGATATCATTTGGGACTCGAGCATACTTTCCAGTTCCTTCATTGCTTGATCATCCACTGTCGATATTTTTTATTCCAATTCTGTGTGAGCCTGTTGTAAGGTGGTATGTTCTGCTAGAAGTGTTTGGTAATCATCTTCAAGAGTGTTGACTCTAGCTTGTAGACGCTGAGATTCTGCTTGGAGGGCAACAGTGCGTTCTTCCAATTGATGGTATTCTTGTTGTAGTTGATGTGCACACTGAAGTAATGTAGTGAACGTGCTATTTACATTATGAGATGCAAGGGGAAAAGTTTGGAATGCAGGGGAGGTGGGAATGGGAAGGGAGGTAGTGAATGTTGTGTCTGCTAATGATGTGTTGAGTGTTGAGGTGGGGGGTAGTGGAGGGGGAGAGGGTGGAATTGTGGGGAGAGGTGCTGTGGTGGGTGAAATGTCCATTGGGTCAGACAGAGTGGTGTGTACAGGGGCTACCATGTAGGTGGGTATGGTAGGTGAAGTGAGTGTGGTGTTCGTGTAGATTGATGTTGTTGCGAACATCGGGGAAATGTGCCTCTGAAACATTGGAGTGCTGATGGACTACGCCACGAAGGATGGTTGTTGGGGTGGTGCGGTTAGGTAGAATGAGGTGTAGGGGACAGATGGGAAGGGAGGGTCATGGAATGGAGGTATCCGCATTGGGGGATAGGCTGGGAAACACAGGGTGCCTTCTATGGGTGCAGGGTTTCCAACCACACTTGGAATTATGGGATGGCCAATTATGGGTTCGGAGGATAGAAGGGTTGAAGTGTACAAGGGATTGGTGATGAAAGAGAAGAGGGTGTCTTGTGAGGCGGGTTCTCGAAATGAGAATGATGTGAATGAGGTTGGGTTATAAGTGAAGGTAGAGGTGATGACTGCCGTTTCTTCCATGGTGGGAGGTGGTGGTGGGGGTGGAGAAGGTGGTGATGGGGGGTGCTGGGGTGAGATGGGTGATGACTGAACGAAGGTTTCAGCAGAGAGGTCAATGGTGGTGGTGGGGGTAGTTGTGGCTTCAATGGTTACTTCTTGTTCTGTGACGGGCATCCTGATAGTCTTACCTGCTCGTGGTAATGTGTCAACTCTGCGTTTGCCATACCTCACGGACTGGCGGACTACAGTGTGGAGAGCCTCCGGAACTCCTAAAGATTCTGACACTAATTTGAGGGTGTCAATGAAATGTTGATCCACCCCATCATCTGATAGCATTTCTTGCATCAAAGCTTGGCCTGACACAAGAGAGAGTTGATGCCTTTCTTGTACTGCTTTGATTGTGTCGCATAACCTTTGTAGTTGAGCTGTATATGCAGGTGCACCTACAACTTCTGGCACATCTTGTTGCTCATCTTGTTGTTCATCTTGATGCCCTTGATCATAATCCTCCGCATCTTCCTCATATTCTTCATCTTCATCGTCCTCTTCATCCGTTTCAACTGTGGTAACAGGTACCTGGGAGGTTGTTGCCTGCGTTTGCACATTCTCTACTTGTTGTGCCTCTTCTGCCTCCAGCTCTACATCTTGTAATAATTGTTCGAAGTCTTCATTCGTGAGTTCTTCCAAAGGTGCACCACCGGGAAATTCAAGATCAGTTGGGATGGGAGGAAATATCAAGTTAGGACCATCGGTGCTGCGTCTTGGAAGTCGGAGTGTGAATGGTCGGACTCTTCGGGGTGGAGGGGTAACATCCGGTGTTAGGGTGGCTCCACGTGGTTGAGCACAAGGGACTTGGACAGTTCCTCTCATCTTCTTAGAAGGGGGTCCAGTGGACATCCTGCCTCTGAACTGCTCCACTCGATTCCACATCGGGGCTCGTTGAATAGGGATGTCGTAGGCCAAACATCTATAAATGATTCGAGTCAGAGCGCAACATCCATATAAAACATGCTTCCGCGGCCATCGTTTGTGGGCTAGGTGTATCTGATCAATTATCCAGTGGGGTAAGTTGATGGTGAGGCTCTGTGTCTCTGCCAGATACAAACTAAACCATATCTTTTTGGGTGGCATGGTGAATCTATCTTGGGCAGGAAAAGCAAAGTGTTGCATGCACATGCGGAGGTGTATTGCAATATTAGGCATCATGGACACCATGTCCTTGAGTTTAGTGAGGGTTCGATTCTTCATGTAATCAGGCACGAGGGTCTCCTTTTCTGTTGGAATATGCATTCCTCGCATGTCTAGGGCCTCTCTCACTAAGTTGTTTGAGAGCCTAAACCTTTTGAGCTCATTTCCTTTTGTCAAAGATGGGAGCACAAATGAGCTTGCACCTTTTGGGGTCTTGCTTGGAGTTAAGGTATTGATGAGATAGTAGCATCGCATGAAGTCAGGCTTTGGGAGCCGGGCACTGAAGTAGGCATCCAATCCTGCCTTCTCCCACACCGAGCGTAGACCTTCTGCATTTTGTAACTTCTCGAATTCCCTTGTAAAGAAATGGTATTTACCTTGCTTCCCATTGAATTCCAACTCTGATTCCCATAGGTATGATCCCTCTCCCAAGGGTCCTGCAACTTCAGTAAACTAGTGGGAAGCTTTTCCTACAGGCATGGTATGGCCACTGGGGGGGTCCGCTACTGGTATGATTTTGATGGCCTGCAACTCTTCTGGTCTTTCATTTGTCTCAGGCAAAATGGGTAAACTATCTAAATCCACCACTTGCTGGCTCGTTCCTGCTTGAGAGCTTGTTCCTGCAGCCTCAGCCATGTTGAAAAATTCACAGCCGGTTCTGTGAGAATATATGAATAAATGTTAACATTGCAATGGACACAAAAATGACACTGTGTCCCCGTTACATCATTAACATGAGCTTTTAGTGATAAGTCAGTCAGTCAGCGAGTGCGCGGTGCTTGTGTGTGTAGTTAGGAATTGGGTAGACCTAGGAGCTAAGTGGAATGATGTAGTGTGAGAGCGATGTAGTTAGTAGGTGGGCATGGATTTACACCTGGGGTCCGGGGGTTTATTACAAGTTTTAGGCTGCCAAATGTAGTGGATGGGTTTTGATCTTGATTTTGTGGAGACTCTGGAGAGTTTGATAGGAGTATCTGCTTGAAAATGAGGCTTTTTAGGGACCCATTTACAAGTGATTCTACTTGTGCTCATGGAAGAATATGTGTTCGTGCGTGATGTGTAAGAACGGGCATCGAATGTTCGAGTGAGTGAAACGTGTTGTACCAAGTGTGGCCTCGGTGTAGCTATTTGAGCCCGCAAGCAAGCCTTAGGCACCCAGATTTGTCGTGATTGTGGGCTGGCCTTCATCGACTTCTTGGGTACCCAAATACACTTTACTTTTGCAGAAGAATTTATGAAAGACTTCTTATTAGTGTCGTGTTGTTGATTACTAATAAGAGGTTTCGGCCGTGGGGTTGGCATGGTCGCAACAGGAACACTCGTTTAGACGGCGGAGACATTCTGCTTCGCACGTGTTTTTGGCCTCCAGTATAGGTTGTACGCTACTCCTCCTGTATTTGATCTGCCTTTGGTTGCTGCATCCCTCTGGTCTTTGGGAAAGAAGGGAGTGTCGTCTTATCCTTGACTCCGTTGTTGAGACAATCCTCGTTCTGCATCATATAGTTTTGGACAAGAATAGCATTGTCAACTTCATGTGCACCCCTGGAAGGACCAGGAGTTCGTGCCTTACTTAGTTCCTTGAGTGCCTCATTTTCCAATTCAACTGTAATTCGACTATGATTTACCCATACCTGAAGAAGTCCACTTCTTAGGTTTAGGTTGACTGCATGATCATAGATCCAGTCCTAACCCAAGACAAGAGGCTCAGTGAGGTCCTCATCTTGACACACTAGTACTTTGACTGTCATTGCTTTGTCTTGAATATAGAGGGGAAGTTCCACCTCGCCCATGCAAGGGGTTTCCACACCTCCCAATCCTATGAGATATGCTTCTATAGGATTGATGGTTAATTTCAAATTTTGACAGTACAAAAATTTAACAGCACTAGTGGCTGCACCTGAGTCAATCAAGGCTCTTACAGTCCTTGCACCCTTTCCTTGTCCTATCTCTAAGGTTATAAAAGGACGTCGATCAATTATCCTATGAGAGCTAATATCTGAAACTTCACACATAGCCACATGATATCCTTGATCTGCATATGCATCTGGCTTAGGTTGCTCTCTGCCTTGTCTTCTTAATTTCATTCTCCGTATGCGCTCTAAAGCTTCTGCTTGAGATTCTTCTCGAATTCGCTTTTCTTCTTCTTTGCGTTTCTTAGCAGTATTGAGTCGACTTAGCATTTCCTCTGTGAGAGGTTCCTAATATAACTTGACCCTGCATCCGCTTATGTAGCTCGGGAGAACACCACCTTCTAATGTGGCTAGTTGCACTGCTCCACTTGTTGAGATTCTATTAATGATCATGGGTCCGTAGCCTCTCTTCTCTAGTTTCCTCGCATGTTGTTTCAAAGTGTATACTAGTACTAGGTCACCTGCCTTCAAACCTTTATCCTTAACATGGGCATCAAAGTATGCCTTCTGTCGTTTCTTAGCTGCATATATCCCTGTAGCCGCCCTCAGTCTTGTTTCTCCTAATCGTTCAAGGTCAAAAAGTCTAGAGGAGAGTTCATGACCCGTCCATTCATGCTCTTGTGCTACTTTCAATGTAGGTATGAAGAAGTCCAACGGTAGCACTGCGTTTTGGCCAAATACCATCTGAAAGGGGGTGGCTTGGAGTACCGTTTTGTAGGCGACTCGGTATGCCCAAACAGCATGGTGTAGCTGTTTGTCCCAATCAGAGCGTTTATTATTCACTAATTTGGTCAACACATTGCACAGAATCTTGTTTGTGCTTTCGGCTTGCCCATTAGCTTGTGGGTGGTAGGGGGCAGACTTCTTATGAACTACCAAGAATTCTTGGAGTAGATTTTCAATAACTTCATTCAAGAAGTGAGTGCCCCTATCACTTACTAGCTCTATAGGTAGCCCGTATCTTGTGAATACATTCTCAAACAAGAATTTAGTAGTTGTCTGAGCATCGTTCTTTGTCGTAGCTTTTACCTCTACCCATTTGGTTAGATAGTCCGTGGCAACAATGATATACTCAGCATGGGAACCCTTAGCTGGGGGATTAATAGGACCAACAAAGTCTATTCCCCACTTAGAGAATGCTTGTCCACCTATCATGGGTTTTAGTGGCATCTCATCTTTGCGTATAGGAGGCTGAGCTCGCTGATAGACATCACACCTCTTCACATAGGTATAGACATCCATGTGAAGAGTCGGCCACCAAAGTCCTGCAAATAGTATTGCCTTGATCACTCGATCTGGGCCAAAGTGTCCTCCTGCTACACCCTGGTGAGCAGTTTCCAATATCTTGAGATATTCACTCTCATGCGTGCATAGTTTGAGGTACCCATCTTTACCACATTTGTATAGATTATCACCAATGAGTGAGTAATCCAGGGCTTCTTGTTCTAAACTCCTTTTCCTAGCCAGGGTCATGTCTGGAGGGAATGTTTTCGTCCTCAGGAAGGATACTAGTGGTTCACTCCAATCTGGCACTATGGACACTTGATAAAGAGTGGCATGTTCCACAGGTGGTTTAGTGCAGCAGATTGGGCATTCTTTGCATAACTTTTGGACATCAGCTTCCATAGTTGGCCAATGCACTCCGAGTCTCCTTAGTGTCTGTAGGGTTCGTTGCTTTGAGTAGTGTTGCTCTAATGCACCTACATGTGCTAATTGCAACCATTTAGCGTACTCATCCTCTTCCACACAACACGCCAAGATCCCTTGATCCACGTGCTTGTACATACTTCTTGCCATGATGTGATACTTTTGGGTTTTTACTACCTCTCTATCTTGTGTGTTTATTACTGGATGGTTAGGCCCGTATGTCAATACTGGCACTAATGGCTTAGCCCACTGCAGCACCACTTCCAAATTAAACAAGTAAGCATCAGGAAGGTCATCTGACACTCCTTGTGGGGCCTCTCCAGATGTGAGCCTAGAAAGATGGTCAGCTCTCAAATGAGTCCTACCTTTCCTTACCACTACCTCAAAGTCATATTCCATTAGTAAGAGAAACCATCTTACTAATCTTCTTGTATTGCATGGCTTGTTCACAAGATATAGCAGTGCCTGATGGTCAGTAAAAAATTTAAACTTATTTGCAAGCAAGTAATGTCTAAACTTTTTAACCGCATAGACCATGCCTAGTCCACACACCCAATAGCATAATTGGATGCATCCACATGAACATGGAAAGGCTTATTCCAATCTGGTGTGGTTAAGATTGGTGCTGAACATAATCGCCGTTTAAGGTCATTGAAGGAATTCTCACATTCGTCAGTCCACTCAAAGTTAGTCAAAAGTCCATACAGAGGCTTTGCTATGATGGCATACATGTGTATAAACCGTCGGTAATAACCACAATGCCCCATGAAAGCTTGTACTTCCTTGACATTCTTTGGCCTAGGTAACTCGGCTATAGCTCTCACTTTCTCTTCATCAGTGGATATGCCATTCTTTGACACTATGTGTCCTAGAATCTTGCCTTGCCTGACCATAAAAACGCATTTTTTCTGGGTTCAGGCAGACTTGATATTCTCTACATTTGTCAAAGATTTGTCTGAGTTCAGGAATATGGGTTTGTCTAATGTTGGAATGAGCACAAAGATCATCAACATAGACTTCTAAGTTCTTCCTCAGGAACTCTTTAAATACATGGCACATCAGCCTCTAGAAGGTAGCTGGTGCGTTGGTAAGCCCAAATGGCATTACTCTAAAGGCAAAAATGCCCCATTCAGTGGCAAAAGCCGTCTTATGCTGATCTTCTGGAGCTATGGCTACTTGATTGTAGCCCGAAAATCCATCAAGGAAGCTGTACACTTCCTTGCCTGCTACTCTTTCTAAGAGATGCTCTGTGATAGGAAGCGGATAGTTATCTCGAATTGTGGCTGCATTGACCTTCTTTAAGTTAATGCATACACGCAGCTTTCCATTTTTCTTGGGCACCACAATGATGGGGGATACCCCACTCAGTGTGCTCAATTTCATAGATGAATCCAGCTTCAACCAGTCTATCTATCTCCTCTTTGATCTTGGCAGCATAATTATCATTATATGTATATGGCTTTTGCTTAGAGGGTTTGGCATTTGAGGTCATGGGGATAGTGTGTGAGCATATGTCAGGGTCCACTCCTTTCAAATCCTTGTAACTCCAAGCGAATACATCTCTGTATTCTCTTAGCAAGGCTATTAGCTCTTGTTCTTCCTCTTCTGTCAGGTCATGGCCTATGTACGTGCATCTTTCTTCTCCTTCTTCGATGGCTACAACTACTTTCTTCGTGGTTTCTTTGTTATCATAGGCCTCCCCCGATTGCGCCTCTCGTTTAGGCATTCTGATCATGACTCTCCTGTCATCTATCTCATACTTCTTAAAATTTTTTGGGACCTCAAACAAAGATTCCTCCTCTTCTGGTGTGATTTCTCTCTTCTTTCTTTTCTTTCCTTCTTCCTTCCGGGTCACATGTGTGGCTAGCCGTACATCATTTGTAAGCTCTCCATGCCTCTGGGGTTGAAATTCTACTTCATAGAAGTATTCTTCATCTGATGCAAAAGGTGGGTCCATGATGATTGACTCTAGATCGGAGTCACTTGCATCCTCAAATGCATCAGGGCTGGGTTCACACTCTTCTAACACTGCCTCTCCCATTATGGGTTCTATGGAGAAGACTGAAATGTCATAGCCATCTTCATCACAGTGAGGTGTCCATTGTTCCTCATTGATGGCAACATCCATGGTTGCTAGGATTTCTGCCCAGCCGTGGGGTTCAAATTCTTCCTCAGGAAAGACTACAAGTGCATATGCTGGGTCTTGAATTGATCTATGTGTTTCTTTTGCACCTATCTCTCTGGCTTCTTCTCTCTTCTCTTCTTCTACTGCTACTTTGCACATCCATAAGTGGGTGTCTTCATGCATCCATGAGGATCCTGATCCTATGGAATGCACCGATTCCGTATCATCTTTGGCTCTATGGAGGGGATTCCATTGGATAGGAGGGACATCTCTATGAGAGTAATCTTTGAGATTCACTTTGGTCGTAACACCTAAGTGTTGCAGGTACAAGGAATTGGTTCCCCAATCCTGTACCACTTGCAACTGTCGCATAAAGGGTCGTCCCAAGATCATTTCATAGGCATGATTTTTGCTAAAATCACATATAGCAAATGTATGCTCGAACTCAACACCACATGTGGTGAGAGTTATTCCTTCTAACAGCCCTAGGGGTCTCTCTATGTGACCATCGGCCATTTGCAATTTCATCCTTGTGGGCCTGAGTGCTGGCTTGCCCCAACGCTTCCATAGGGAAGTGGTAGCAATTGCAACTTCTGCGCCTGAGTCTAAAATGGCCTTGGTGGTGTATCCTTGATGGGTGATAGGAAGATATGTGTTTCCCTCTTCGCCCTCACTCATTTCTCCTATCTTGTCCAATGGTATTTCTGGCACTGTTCTCTGGGATCCTACCTGGGAACGAGGTTTTGCTATCTCTGGTACTTGTTTGGCTACATGTTTCCATAGCTCTAGCCTTACTTTGAGTAGCTCTTCTAAGGTGAGGTTGCACTGTACTTTAGTGTTTTTCACTACCTCTGTGTTCCTAGGTATGACTGAGTCCTCATTTCGTACCATGACCGTGGGTGCTCTCATACAAGTAGACTTAGCTTCCCATGGGCCTATGAAGTGGGGTAATTCTTGTAGAGAGTTAGACTCAAAGTCTAATCTTTCCTGAGATTGGGTGCTCTCCTGCTCCTCATAAATGGATGGGATGTCTTGTGGGAATTGGTCATGTGCATCATCCACAAGTTCAATGGGAGGAGGGACTTCACTTTCTTTAGCCCATTTGTCTTCTTGAATCTCTCGTAGGAAGTGTGGTGTGAACCGATTCATAGAAGATGATGTGTCTGGCTCCGTAGAGTTAGGCACATAGGCTTCCTGGGCAGGAAGACCTGCCCTTTCACTTGCCTTGTCCTTGTGTTGAGAGGCGGGTTCCTTTTTTGATTGTGCAATTACCTTCTCTATTCTTTCTAACAGTCCATCAAAGTGCAACTGTGTCTTCGCTGAACTAGAGATGTTAAATAGGCGACTGGATTCAAACATGGTCTGAGCCAATTCCACCATCTTAGCACAAATTTTGGTTTGTTCTAGCTCTAGTTCTGCTCTAGGGTAACACTTTTCATGATCAGTTACGTTTGGCCCTTCTTGGATTCTGGCCTGATATGCTTTAAGCATCATATTAAGGTCCTCGGGAGTGGGATCTGCTAGGACTGATCCTACTCTTGGGGGTGGTGGAATTGTGTGAGGTGGGTTGGAAGGTGGCGGGTCGGATGGAGATGGGAATGGTGGTGGTGGGGTAGTGTGAGAGGGAGTTTGAGATGTGAGTTCAGTTATCTTGGCCTTTGTTTCTCTGAGGCTTTCCTCGAGTTCACTCATCTTTTTTGCCCATTGCCTTTTCATTCTTTCACGACTATCTCTCCAAGCTCTAGTCCTTTTCTTTGTCATGCTCTCTGTTTCACTAACATCTGGGCTCTTTTCCTGGCCTACACCTAGGTTCTGTTGTAAGGCTTGGGCTCTAGTGACCACTTGTATCGGTGCAGTGGAAGTGACACTTCTTGTGGAATCTACCACTAACCCAATAACGTTAATGGGAGTGATTTTTGGCATATTGCTGGGATTCTTTGGACAATCTCGTAAGAGATGCTCCTTTCCACATTCTTGGCAAAAGCCCTGGATCGTCACTGATTGGGGTTGTGTAGGTGGAGGCAAGGGACGATCACGAATGAGATGATCTCCCTGACATCTGTAGCATGGTCCTCTAGGGAATGGGGGTCTTACTTGCCTAGGTTGAGGTCTAGGGTTGGGGTTTGCATACATGACGTTTGTGTAATCTGACTCCCAACTAGGTTCATTTGGCTCTTCACTATAGTAGGACTCACCATGTTCAGGAGACTGCATGTAGTAGGCCTGGGGGCTATCAACATGTGTAGAATCGAAACTATGGTCACTTTCTGATAGCAATGGGGTTACTGGCACTATGGCCCTATTCAGGTTTTCTTCTGCAGCTGCATACTTTACAGGGATCACATTGGATGGAGCTGGAGGTTGTTGGGCTAACACAGGTTGAGGCCTTTGCTGGGCCTAATATTGTGGTTGGTAGGTTTGTTGGGGCCTAGCATACTACTGTGGTGGATATTGGTTCTGATATCTGCCTTGTTGGTATGGCTGAGGGTAGGTTTGGCTAACCGCTTGCTTATTGTATGAGCAGTCTTGTGCTGAGTGATTTGTGTATCTTGGTTCTATGGTGCAGTACTGGCTACTACGATTTACTTGGGGTTGAGCCATAATGGGACATACATTTGCCATATGGTCACCACCGCAAGTATAGCACCTCTTTACTGGGGCGAACCTTGGGATTTGTTTGCTAGAGACACCTAGTTTTTGTGCCACTTTCTCAGCGAGTTCCTCAATTGATGTGGATTGCATGGAAGAGAGGCTAGAGGCACTATCTAAATCTTTGTATATCTTGGAAAGCTCTAACTCCTCCCCTAGGTTATCCTCGATGTCAATGCACATGCGTACACACTCTTCTATGGTCCTAGGGTCCTTCAAGTACACATAAGATCTCAATTTGGTACTTAGCAATCCATCCAAGAATAAAGCCACTTGCTTAGCTGGTGTGGGTAGCTCCGAAACAGGGCATCTTTCAAGATATTGCCTAAATCTTCTTCCTGCAAGTCTCACGGTCTCTTGAGGGGTTTGCTTGAAGCTGTGAATCAATGAGGAGGTATTATGCCTTATGCCACTCTTAGAGAATTCAATAATGAAAGCCTCTAGGAGTTGGTCTATGCTCCTGAACTGTCTCTCATTCAATGGTTGAAACCACGTAAGGGCTGTGTTCCTAAGGGTTAGACCAAAGGCATTGTACTACGTGAATAGATCCTCCACTTGTTCAGCTCTCAAGACTTGCCTGAACTCAGCCACATGATCGTAGGGATCTCCAGTGCCATCGAAGTAGTTTTTCATGGACTTAACTAGCTGGGTCGGTCTCAGCGTCCTCATGTGCTCTCTCGGTCTTGGCAAAGGAAAATCATCGACATTTCTTCGATTTCGTGGGGCTCTATGACCCTCAGGTTCCACTCTATTTGTTTCCGTTCTCGTTCTTCCTCTTCCCAAGGAGTTGGCAAAGCTTACCTCAGGTCTGTCTCTCTTTATGTCTCTCTGAACTCCATGAGCATGGGACGTTCCAGCTCCCGGGTGACCAAAGGACACATTAGATTTTGGTTGGGGGAAAATAAACTCACCCATCCAAGTGTAAGCATGTCTATCATGTTCTCTAACCACAAAGGTCCTCTCTGAAGCGTGATCTAGGTAGGTCACTCTGCCTGGGCTATCTGGATCTTTAAACTCATAGATCATGATTGTTCCTATATCATTTGGCCGATCAGATTTATACCTCCAAAAGGCTTCGTCAGTCTCTCGTTCAGAAGCAGATCTATACTCTTGTTGTCCTGGGGAACCCACTCGGGATTGAGGATTCTAGTAAGAACAGATTTCCCTCGAGGGGTCGTGGGTTCTGCACCCATGTTTCCTTGCTCTAGGTCGCCTAAGTCTGCTTCTGGGACCACGTTACCGAATTCGTGTGTCCTATCTGGGTGACTAGTGACCACATATATGGTTCCCTCTTTATCAAAGTATGCACCATTTTCAAACTTGACAACAAGGTGCTCTAGCCCAATGGATTGGTCTGGGTTTTTGATTTGGACCACGGATCTTCCTAGACCGTCCTCATAGATGCTAGCACCTAATCGGTTGGTCCTAAGGTATTCCAACTGCGTCTTGTACGGGCCTTCTACCCTGTGCAAATATGGCACACCTGAACTCCCCGTAGGTCTCTCCATACCTTGAGACATCTCTGATTCACTAGTCTTCGAGCTAGGGTAATGAGAAAAGTTGCTCAACTGCTGGGCCCAAGACCGAGCAGTGTGGTTGACACTAGCCTCCGAAGACCTAAGACTTTGTCTATCTCTCCCTAGATGTCGCCCTGATCTAAGGTTCATAAGCCTAATTGGATAGCCCAAATTTGCCCAAGTACAACCTCGTTGCTGAGTTCTTTTGTATCAGTTACTTGATTCCTTTTTTAGTTGCTTACCGTGTTTATGGTCTTGTCTGATATCACGTCGTCAGGTATACTTGAGTGTATTTCCGCACTTGAAGTTGATCGTTCCACGTTAAGTTCTTTTCCTTTAGAGTTCTCGACCGTACAAAGATTATGTCGTTAGCTTGAACGTGAGTATTTAGGTAGTCTTCAACTTGATAAATGCCTATCACCGCCCTGGCCTACTCCTATCACTAGTCGTTCTTAGCCTAAGCTAGGAATTGACAGAGGGAGTTGAGAGTTTCCAACCTTTTGTTTCCTTCCTGGTTGCCCTTGAGTGCCTAGGAAATGTGTTCCCAAGCTTGCACTTACTCTTGCTTAGAATGCCCTTCGATGCTCTCAATAGATCTGTAAGAGTTCCAAAGTTAGCTCAAGACTTAAATTCCAAAGACAGAACCAATCACTTTCATTCATGTAACACAAACACCAATTTGCACTGTGATTTTTTGGAAAACGATTCTAAAGATCCCTGAATTTTGTTCCCCCTGGGTATGATCAACTTCAAAATACCCTATCAAATAATCCTGGTATTAATTTTACCGTAACCAGTGGAAGTTTTGGTTGTACTCCCCACTAGCTTTCCAACAAAACAAGAATCACAGCAATTGGATTTTGTATGAGAAAGTTATGCCAGTTCAGGGTTCTAGGGTTAAAACAGGGTTCAAACAGGCTAACAAGCAAACAAGTTTTCCCCTAATGATTTACTTATAGCCTCCTTATATGCCCTACAGCCCAATATTTATGCCCAAAATTGGCCAAAATCCTCAAATTAAAAAACCCTAAAAAATTGGCCGAAATTGGCTGTCAATCGCGATCGACTGGGCTGTCAATCACGATGGACAGGTGTCAATCGCGATGGACTGGTGTCAATCGCGATGGACTGGTGTCAATCGCGATGGACTGGTGTCAATCGCGATGGACTGGTGTCAATCGCGATGGACTGGTGTCAATCGCGATGGATTGGTGTCAATCACGATGGACAGGTGTCAATCGCGATGGACTGTGCTTTTCGGGGTTTTTCGTGGCTTTGTGTCAATCGGGGCTCTATGCGTCGCGATGGTCAAGATTCTCGTCGAAATGGGGTGTCAATCGCGATGGACAGGGGTGTCCGTCACGATGGACACGTGTCCGTCGGGGTCTGTCAGTCGCGATTGACTGGCTGTCCGTCGCGATGGACAGTGTCAATCGCGATCGATGCTATCAATCGCGATGGACTGAAAAAATGCAAATTTTTCAAAAATTTTTGTGGATCTCTGATGTGCAAGGTCTCTAGTCTACTGTGGTGCACTTAGTTTTACCAAAAGATGAAACTTTCTGTCAATCGCGATCGACAGAAGCTTGCGACACAGAGACAGTTTTGCACAATTCCGTACCTGCGCAGTGTGCTGGAGGGGATGATACTACTGGATCCTGCAAGAAAACTCAACAAGCATGCAAAAACAAGGCACACAATATTGCTCTCTCGCTCTCTGTCACAAGTGGAATGAGGGAAATGAGGTGGAGAAGGTGGTATGATCAAAAACTGAAAATTTTTGCAATGATGGAGATGGAGGTGGGAGATGATGATGATGATGATGATGAGGTAAGAAAAAAGAAAAATAAGAAGAGTGAAGAAATTACCTACAACGCCAACGTCTCAAATCTACGTCTTACCATCACACGCTCGTCCTCAAAGCTCGATCCCCGGCAACGGCGCCAAAATTTGGTGTAGCTCAGTGATGAGTAGCACCTCCTTTAATGTCAATCCGGAAAGACGTGAGGATGGTATGAAGACCTCGAGCAAGTGAAGGCACAAGTGCGTGAGTGAGAAGCACACTAGCATGCACACACATAAACACACACGCGCACACACAATAAGACAAAGAGTGAGAAGCAATGGAGTTCTTTAGATTACTTCCAAAATGTTCATACCAGTTTTAGATCAATTACAAGCTCAACTCAAAAATGAGCTCTCTAGCTCTGTTTATAGTTTTTGACTAGGTTTTGGCCTTGTCCAGACCTAGTGTCCGGCCTAGTTAAAAATTAGGTTCTAGGGTCTATTTGAAGGCTCAAACGGAGTCTAAAAAATATGAAAACTGGTAGGTAGCTACTTCTAATGCTCCTCAAGCTCAAGGACTCCTTGGCTTGCACAAAATGGAGCTACAAAAATATGAAATGGTAATTACAATGATTGTTAGTGATGAGAATCACTGTTATAAAGATGTTGATTTGGAAAAATTTGAAGGGCCTATCTGCCAGATTTGCGTCGATTGCTCTGTCTACTTAATCCTTCACCTCGGTCTGACTCTCTCCGCTCACTTCCTTGTCTAGTCAGTCCTTGACTACTTTCCACAGTGTGCCTTGAAACCACACCTTGATATGGCATAACGCTCAGCTCTTGGAGGTCTTCACATAATCACAACTAAAACTACCATGCATTTATAGTTGATATTGGAAGCCTAATTTCCTACAATCACTCTCCAATCTATTAGTGATTGATTTGATTCTCCAACTACCATCAATCACGAATTCGTGGCTTCTCTTTCCTCTTTTGATCAAGTGAACTCAACCACTTAAGATTCTTTCACTTTTACATCAAGTAAGACTTCAAAAAGTTACAAGAGGTAGTTCACAAGTGAACTTTACATTGTCTTCATTTTAAATCTTCTTCTATGACTTTGTGGGACTCAAGCCAATACTTAGGCTTCTCATAGACTTGCTCCAACAATATTGTGGTTATTACTAACGTTTTATCCACGTGTATGCAATCATTGTGAAACCTATGTACAACCTTCTGACTAACTTTGAGTGGACGGATGAATGTGAAAACTCTTTTAATGAGCTTAAATGAAATTTGTGTTCAACATCAATCTTGGCTACACTAGATTGGAATAATTCATTCCATGTTCATGTGAATGCATCCAATCATGTTATTGGTTGTGTGCTAGCACAACCCATAAGTGAAGATAACATTAATCTTTTGATAGATTATGCAAGTAGGTAGTAGAATGTGGTAGATAAAAATTATACCACTACAAAAAGATAACGATTAGGCATGGTCTATGTGATCAAAAGCTTTAGATATTATTTGCTTGAAAATAATTTTAATTTTGTTATGGATCATCAACCACTACCCTATTTGGTAAATAAGCCATGCAATACAAGTAGATTAGTAAGATTGTTTCTCTTACTAATGGAATATAAAGTCAAAGTAGTTGTTAGGAAAGGTAAGATCCACCTTAGGGCAGATCACCTTTCTAGGCTTACCTCAAGAGAGTCCCTGCAAGGAGTGTCAGATGAACTTCTTGATGCTAACTTAATCAACCTCGAAGTAGTACCTAGTTGGGACAAAAATATCTTGGCTTGTGTGGAAGGAGATGCATACGTGATATGGTTGCAAGTAGCACATGTAGGTGCACTAAAGCAATACCATTCTAAACATCGATCCCTTCACATTGTACAAAGATTAGGAGTATATTTAGCCAACCATGGAAGCACATGCCAAAAGATCTGTAAGGATTGTCCAACATGTTGCAATAGACCACTTGTAGAATATGCTACACTATACCAAGTATCACTAATGCCGGATTGGAGCAGTCCTTTGATTGAATTTCTCAAGAGGAGAACTTTCCCTCAAGAGATGAAATTAGCCAAATAGTGAAGCTTAGAGTAGGAAGCCTTAGATTTCACTCTCATAATAGACATCTTGTATAGGCATGGAAGAGATGGATATCTTAGTTTGTGTATCCATTTAAAGTGAATATATCAAGATCTTAGACATTGGTCACCAAGGTGTGATAGGAGGACACTTTGGACCAAATGGGTTGATCAAGATGCTATTTGCAAGATTCGGTGGCCAACCCTTCATATGGATGCTCATATATATTTGAAGTGGTGTGACCCTTGTCAGCAACTCAGTATCTGAAATGTAAGGATAAGATGTTGTTGAGACCCATGATGGGAGGATGTGCATTCTTTAAGTGGCAAATAGACTTACTGGTCCTATTAATCCCCTAGCTAAGAGTTCACATGATGAGTATATTATTGTTGCCACTGACTACCTAATCAAATCGGTATAAGTAAAAGCCACTAAGAAGAATTATGTGTAAACTACAGCTAAGTTCTTGTTTGAAAATGTATTTACAAGATATGGTTTACCAATAGAATTAGTTAGTGAATGTGGAACCCACTTCTTGAACGAGGTCATTGAATACTTGTACAAGAACTCATGGTCATCCATAAGAAGTTGGCCCCATACCACCCACAAGCAAACGGACAGGTGGAAAACACAAATAAGATCCTTTGCACTATTCTAAAAAAGTTAGTGAACAATAAACGTTCTGATTGGGACAAATACTTGCATCACACTCTTTGGGCTTATAGAGTGGCCTACAAAAGGGTACTCAACAACAAACCCTTTCATATGGTATTTGATCATAATGTAGTGTTGCTCTTAGTTTTCTCCACTTTGAAGGTAGCACAAGAGCATCAATGGACTAATCATGAGATCTCGTCTAGGATTTTTGACTGAGAATGATAAGGAGAAACTAGATTAAGAATAGCCACATGGATCTATGCACCCAAGAAGAGACAAAAGGCTTACTTTGACACACATATGAAAGATAAAAGCTTGAAGGTAGGATACTTAGTCTTTGTGTATACATTGAAGAAGCATGCCAAAAAATTACAGAGCATGGCTATGTGCCCATGATAATTAACAGAATCTCACAAGTGGAAATGTCTAGTTAGCGACCCTCGCAAGATGTTCATGAGGCACCAAGATATCACATGGCCATGTGCCAAACAACGAGTGGAACCCATCATAGGATAGTAGAAAGACGTCCTTTTCTAACCTTAGAATTAGTAGATGAGGGCATGAATGAGAGGACTATAAAAGCCTTGATTGACTCTTATGTGCAACCACTAGTGCAATTAGATTTTCTTACTGTCAAGACCTTTAATTGAACAACAATCCTATTGAAGCTTACCTCATAGGAGTGGGAGGTGTGGAAACCCCTTGCCTGGGCAAAGTGGAACTTTGCATCTCCATTCACAATGTCCCAATCATAGTAAAAGTGCTAGTGTGTGAAGATGAGGACCTCACGAAACTCTTATCTTTGGTCAAAATTAGATTTATGACCATTTGGCCAACTTAAATCTAAGAAGTGGACTTCTTTAGGTTTGGGTGGACCAACAATATAAAGATGCTATGTAAGGCACAATTCTTCGCTCTTCAAAGAGTAGACATGAAGATAAAGATGCTATTCCTGTCCAAAGTTCTATGGTGTAGAATGAAGCAACTCATGAAAGCAAAAGAAAATCCATGGTATTTTAAGGTTCACTTTGATCTGGCATCTCTTCATCATTTTTAATATCAAGCTCATCAAACTCTGCTAGCTCTTCAAGCTCATCTACAAGAGTAGGTACAAGATCCCTAAATGCAAGTTGGAATCTTTCTATGTTGTCAATATGTTCTCTTCCAACCTCTTCATCCTCGTCATGACTCAATCCACGGATTTGCATCTTGATGTAGCTTAATAGAGCTTCATCCTTCTCGACTAAAATGTAAAGTCTGAAGAGTTTGAGGGTGCATGCTAGATTGGTACCTAGGAAATGAAAATAGATCTTATATCTTAAACTTACGACTAATAACCAATAAAAGCAAACAAAAACTAATCTAGAACACCTTGAAACGTTTTCGAAACATTTGGAAGCTCCGTTCGTAGCTTTGGCCATATGGTTTCTTGCTATGCTAATTATGTGTGGTTTCACTTGAGAGAAACACACGGAAGTCGAGATATAATCCTCAACTCTTAGATGGAAAAAACAAGCTGGCAAGGGCTCCATCCTAACGACCAAAGTCCATGCGTAATATTTCTTTAGAATAGCACTTCTTCGAGGATGCCATGGACCCAATTAGATATGGAGGTCGCCCTGCCTCACAGACTTTCAATCAAGCGGCGAGCGATATTTCTACGCGGAATGCCTCCCGTCAACATTCACCTAAGGCTGGCTTCACATTGAGGATTCAGACTTGTCGAATTCTGCTGATCTGTTGTGTCAGACATTGAGGATGACTTAGGCCCGCGGGATTGCTGTAGAACCAGCAAGAAGGACTAAAGCGAAGCAATATGAAAACTTTTGGCCGGCCCTTTGCCCTACCTCCGCTGACGCTCACTATAAGTTGCAACCCTGCTTTTTCCTCTTCATGTTCTCAAATCTTGCTTCTCCTTCTTCAGACCTGCTGTTGCGTCCAAAGGCTTATTCCCAACATCATCAGCTTGCTGCTTTAGAAATTGGACTCTCTTCTCATACACATTGACCCTGATTGAAATTCCCGCTCTGGATGATAATGTCCACCCCGCGCATAGGTTATTTACCTGCTTCTCTCATTCTCGCAGATGCAAGGCGCGTGTCTTTGCCGACTACAATTGCACACCTTTGCAAACTTTCCATGCAGATTTGGGAAAATCCTTGCAGAAGCTCATTCATTCGCAGGCAACTGGAGCCGATTCCTGTGATAGTACTAAGAGCTCTGGAGTTCTTCAGAGAAGCTGGCTGTCCTGCGCAGTGGATTGCTTGATCTCTATACAGTCTTCTTTGGAGCAAGCTATCAACTGCCTGAATGCAGCTGAACTAGAAGAACTAGTCACCAGCAACAAGAACATTGCAATAGAGGATAGAAACCATCACCTACATTGGATTTCAGTCAACAGTGAACGATGTAAATCCACATATTGAGGCACAATAGGGCATTTGCATCACATATTTTGTTTCACTAAGTAGTCTCTACTTTGAAATTTTCATTGATTTAGATATTCAGAAACTAACATTCTTTGTTTGTCTTAATTTGACATTTGTTTCCAGCAAAATTTGACCTTGCACTTGCAGGAGAGTAGAAAGCATTCAAGTCCAAGTTCGACATTATTATTTCAAATTAGATCATTAAGCTGACAATTATCTATACATAGCTTAATATAACTATGCACCTCATGTTTGTATTACATTAAGCATATAGATTAAACTCGTTGAATAGAACAGATCCACATCGTCTATATGCATTTCTCTAATGGTAAACTAAGAGTTTGCATCAAATTAAAAGGGTCAATGTTGCTATCATTAGGGATAATCATCCACTTGTAACCATTGATTAGCTTTCAGAAAAGGTAGCATGTAAAGAAATTTATAGCTTTTTAGATGGTTTCTCACGCTAGAATCAAGTCACAATTGCATTGAAAGATCAAAATAAGATTTCTTTTGCTACTAAATGGGGGATATACACATTCAAAGTTATGCCGTTTGGACTAAAAATGCCACTGAGACTTTTCAAAGATTCATGTTTGGAAGTATATGTGGATCACTTATGTGCATATACTAAAACCAAAGCATGAGTCCCTATGTTGGAAAAATTATTTGCTAAATGCAGACAACATAGATTCTCATTAAACCTAGAAAAATGTGTCTTTATGGTAAGAAAAGGAAGGATCTTGGGACATATTGTCTCAAAGAATGGAATTTTGATGGATGAAGATAAAATGGAGGCTATAGTGAATTTTCTTAATGTCAAAGAAGTTTAGGCTTTTGTGGGCGATTGTGGATATTACCATAGTTGTATCTACATGTATGGAATCATTGCTAGATCACTATATGATTTCATTAGAAATTTTGAATGTAACAATGTCTTTGAAGATCTAAAACATAAACTTGTCACAGATACCATATTGAAAGTACTAGAAATGAATACGATGCTCCATGTACATGTTTATGCATCTAACTATGTTATAGGTTGTATATTAATGTAAATAACTACAGAGTGTAGGTTTGATTTTTCCATTGCCTATGCTACGAAAGGTCTCAATAATGTAAGAAATAACTATATCACATCTAAAAGAGAATGTTTATTAATGTTATATGTGATCAAGAAAATTAGACATTATTTACTTGCAAACAAGTTTAAGTCTTTTGTTGATCATCAACCCCCTCTTTACCTTGTGAATATGCCTTATAGTATGGGGAGATTGGTAAGATGGATTTTTCTTCTTATGGGATTTGACTTGACTTCATTGTCAAGAAGCTTATACATGTGCATGTAGATCACCTTTCTAGTTTGACAAATGGTGAACCACTAAATGGGATATAAGATGAATTGCCTAATGCCTATTTGTTCAGTGTAGAATTAGTTCTAAAATGAGTGTAATCCCATGTTCCTATGCTCACATATGGTCCTTCCCACCATTATCTTCCATCAGATAAGAAAGAAATTAGAGAAGTGAGAGATCTTCAGATAATTGATTGAACCATCTATAAAAAAGATAAATGTGGAATCTTATCTTGTTTTGTGGAAGAAGCTGAAACGTGGTGTGTTATTACACAAGCCCACATTGCAAGTTCAGTTGGCATTTCCCAAAAACCTGAAGGAATTATGAGCTTATTGGTCACACATGGCTAAAGATATTCACAATTATTGCTCAGATTATCATTTTTGCATGGGAAGAATATCCATTGAACATTAAACTCTATATCATGTGATGATAGCAATAGAGTGGAGTAAACCTATTGTTGATTATTTACAAGAAGGAACTTTTCCAATAGGTATCACTCTTGCTAGAAGGAAATCGCTTTAAGAAGAATGTAAAGAATATTATCTTTTAGGAAATCAACTATATAAGAGAGGGAAAGATAATTTTTTGTGATAGTGGATACATGAAGTGAATATTTTTCTATTCTACAAATGGCTCACTTCGGAGCTTGAAGAAGATGTTTTTCTTGGATGAATGTCCAAGCATATCCTTTGTGTTGGCTTATGGTGGCCTACATTGCACGTGGATGCAATAAGTTATGTGGAAAGGTGTGACATATGTCAGAGGACCAAATATTCTTTTCGAAAACATGAAATGCCACTCAAACCTATGATGAATGGTACAAAATTTGCTAAGTGAGGAATCAATTTTATTGGAACTATATTAACCCATCAATAAAAGGCTCTCATGTGGATTATATGAGTGGCAAAAAACTATTTGGCAAAGTGGGTAGAAGAAAAAGCTACAAGACATAGTGGCGCTTAGACCACCTCTAAATTTTTAGTTGGAGAGATCTTCACTAGGTATGGCTTACCTTTTAAATTAGTATATGATAGGGGAACTCATTTTCTGAATGAAGTTATTAAATGCCTATTAGAAGGTTTTATAATATTGCATAAGAAATTTGCTCCCTATTATCCTAAAGCTAATGGTCAAGCTAATAGTACTAACAAAATACTATGTACTATACTCACAAAACTAGTCAACAACAAGTGCTCTAATCGGGTCAAACAATTCCATCATGCAATTCATGCTTCCAAAGTTTCTTATGAAATATACACATCCACATACATAAATTAACATATACTTATACACATGCATATGCACATTCACATGAATGCACATACACATGGGTGCAAATGGAGATTCAGGCACATGCACATGTGTGCTCATACATATACACACACACACACACACACATATATATATATACATACATGCACACACACATACACATACATACATACATATACACACATGTACACATACACATGCACATATGTACGCACACATATGCACATACACTTACGCATATACATCCACATACATACATATATATACACACACATACACATGCACATACACACACATATGCACATATACTTACACATACACATGCACATACATATGTATACACACACATGCACATACTCACACATACACACATACACTTACACATACACATGCACATACATACATATACACACTCATACACATACACACACATACACATGCATATATACCTACACATACACATACACACATACACACACATACACACACATACACACACATGCATACACTTATACACATACACATACACACACATACACATGCACATACATATACACATTACATATGCACATACACACATATGCACATATACTTACACATACACATAGAGATACACATACACACACAGATACACACATATACATGCATAAAGACACACTTACATAAATATAGATATATACCTATATGTGCATACATACATTTTATACACACACAACTACACGCACATACATATATATATACACATAAACACACATATAATATGAATGAATTATATAATTAAAGTAGTAAATCACATTTTAAATATAAATAGTAATAAAAATCATTAAAACAAGACTTTTCAATAATTAGTACCATACACAATTCAAAACATAATTGAAATGAGAAAATATATAGATATAAAAAAATGTGTATATTAATGTAAAATATATATCCAATGTAATATATCAGTCATCATGATCATCCACATCATCCTGTAAGTTCTCATCATCATGACCATCCTCATTATCATGATCATCTTCATGATCTGATGTATCTATAGTGGCATCATGGGTAGAGGTGTGAGCACTTTGTGATGATCGAGATCGTCGTCCTTGTGTTTGTCTCTCCACCTCATCCATATCTGCCTTTCCATAATACTCTTGTATTACATGTAAAAAACATAAATAAATAAACATATAAAAAATCAATAGAAATAAAATAATTATAAAATAAAACATATATGTAGTGGCATCATGGGTAGAGGTGTGAGCACTTTGTGATAATCAAGATGGTTGTGCCTGTGTTTGTCTCTCCATACATATACTCACACATACATGCATACATATACACATATACATACACAAACATACATACTAAATACATACCCACACACATACATACACACACACATACATGCATACACATACACATATACATACACTTATACATACATATATATGCTTACATATACATACATATACACACACATACAAATATGCATACACTTACACATACATAAATATCCATATATACACATAGATACACACACATATACATGCATATACATACACATATACATACACACACATACATAATAAATACATATCACGCACATAAATATACACACACATGCATGCATACACATACACATATACATACATACATACATACACACACACATACATGCATACACATACACATATGCATACACTTATACATACATACATACCCACACATACACATACATACACACACACATACATGCATACACATACACATATATGTACACTTACACATACATACATATATAACATATACATGCATACACACACATATACATACACATACATATACATACTCACACATACATACTAAATGCATACCCACCCACATACATATACACACACATACATGCATACACATACACATATACATACACTTACACATACATACATACACTTACAGATACATACATACACACACATACATGCATACACATACACATATGCATACACTTACACATACTTACATACCCACACATATACATACACACACATACATACTAAATACATGCACACATACACATACATACAAATACACATACACATATACATACATGTACACATACATACATACTGCATTTACACATACATACATACATACATACATACATACATACATACATACATACATACATACATACATACATACATACATACACACATACATACCCAAACATACACATACATACACACATACATGCATACACACACATAGACATACTCCTAGGCACATGCATACACACACGTACATAACACACAAACATACACATACACATATATACACACATACATACACTTGCAGATACATACATACACATACCCACACATATAGATACACACACATACATAATAAATACATGCACACATACACATACACACACATGCAACCACATATACATACATATATAACATGTCATACATTTATAGTTTAGTATGTGTATTTATATGTCAAAATGTGTATTTGTGTGTATGTGAATATGTGTGTATGTGTAAATGTGTATATGTGAATGTGTATATATGTAAATAATCAGATCATGAATATCTAGTCCTTGTATTTGCTACACAATCAGATTTTGATCAATCAAAGGGTGGTCCACTACTGTCTCCTAATCGTGCAAGGACTACTTATTGTAAGTATATAAAAATTTTAATTCTAATATTTGATAGCTACATACATGATTGATATATGTTTTCTTATTATTGTATTATTATTAGATTCTAATCAATCAAAGGGTACTCCACCACCTCGTATCCATGCAAGCACTTCACATGTGTCCTCTGGTAGGATATATCATGATTTTTGCTATCAAGAGCATATTATATGTTGGTGTAATTATAGGATGTGTATGTATCTTTAGATGTATTATGGTCCTCATTGATTCGAGTAGCTATATATAGAGGCATGAGGTTGGGAGGAGAGACATCTCTCTTATATGTGCTGGGAGGACTAGTTGCAATGTGTATATATACTTTAACCATAAGAAAATGCATACAAGTATGGAAGTACAAAAAATGTATGGCTGAAAATACCATATATGCATGTGTGTATATAAATGCGTGTGTGTAGCATTGGTTCTTGACCTATCAGGAACCTCCTTTCCTGTCTTAACTTACTTGTACTTGACTCCCACATCAGATAAGGTTTCTTGACTGTGCTTTTTTTTTCAAGGCCCAGGTCGATATATTATTTATATATATATATATATATATATATATATATATATATATATATATATATATATGTGTGTGTGTGTGTATGTATGTATGTGTGTGTGTATGTATGTATGTATGTATGTATGTATGTATGTATGTATGTATGTATGTATGTATGTATGTATGTATGTATGTATGTATGTATGTATGTGTGTGTATGTGTGTATATATGTGTGTGTGTGTGTGTGTGTGTGTGTATATATGTATATATGTGTGTGTGTTTGTGTGTGTATATATATATATATATATTTATATTTATATATACATATGCATACCATGCATTATCACAATGATGTGCCATAAGTATCTGCATCTCTTCCAGACACCACTTATGAGATGACCTAGTGCCAAATTTTGTCTCCAATGAACTAAGCACATACTTTCTGTCTCTCTCATCAAACTCACTACAAAAGAAAAAAAATCATATCAGCAATATTTAGTATTTCTCCACTTTCTTGAAGATGTTTCTGAAGATAACATGAAGAAGAAGTATGATGATGGTTTAGAGAAGGAGATTCAAGAAAAGCTTCACTCATGCCAACCTACATCGCTTCATGAATCTATTTCCTTTTTGATGCAGAGAAAGGGTACCAATCAATCATCAAAATGATCAGTTTACAATAGCCACATCAGCAACAACAACCTTTTCGCTTTGCTAAATTTCTTTGATCATCAAACTCCGATTTTTGCCTTTCTTCAATCTTCTAATTCTTTATATGTGATACATTTACACATAGAATTTAGTATGTAGGAGCATACTTTAGTTACACTTCCCAAAATAAATTGGAATATTTTGAGCATATTCTAGATCGTGAACGATTTGAAAAAAGACATTTCGAATAGTTGATAATATACATTCTTTTATTGATTTACTTAGAGGCTATGTTAGCACCTCATAAATAATCTTATAATTTAACACCTCCATAAACATTTTCGTGCATGTGTTTTAACATGGAACATGCTTATTTTTGTTCAACGATGGAACATGCAACTAGCCATCCATGTTTAATTTTATTTTATCAACTGAGGTCATTTGCTTTTTCAATTGATGGGCAGGTCATGAATTATGGAATGTGTTGAACAAGGAATTGTTGGAGTGTTAATTCATTAATTTATTAATGTGTTTTGGTGTTTTTGATATAGCAGCTGAAGGTTTGTAAATAAACCCATGCAGAGTGTTCTATTTTATATAGTTTGTAAATAAAGCCATGCAGAGGGTTCTATTTTTATGAAAAATTAGTAAAGGTAGTGGTTAGGATAAGGATCATTGTAGATCGCGATCTCTATTAATAAAAGCAAAGGCTCTCCATAAAAGAGAACAACTTTTATTTTCATGCATGCTTTTCGAAGCCGGCTCACTGTAAACACTATTTTTGACATAATGAAAAATCCTATAAATACATGTTGGGAGAGGATGGTTGGATGCACTCAGAGATTGAGTAGGTGCTGCTAAACCTGCTTCACACCAGCCCTCTTTGACTCCAGGAATGCTTAGTACACTTGATTAGCTTCCAAATGATACCAAGAAAGCATATATGTACTTTGCAAATGATATGTGTAATGATCAAATCAAAACAGAAAACTTTGCACTTCACAAATCCAAAGAAACTTGCTATTTTGGTATTGACACCTGCTCAGTTTTTCACTCAGTATGACCAACACACTTACAATTGATCAAATTCCTTTTGGACATATTAAATTAGCTTTACAAGCTACCAATTACAAGTGGAATGAGAAGAAATGACAAACCATACTCTGAGAAATCTCTTTAGCAAAATTAGAGTCACCCCCGACTTTTTAGGAGATGTGCAGATAAATACCAGAGACTGCTTCGAAGACGATTTCTCGAAAATGGCTGAACCAAACTTCTTCAAACTTTGTAGTCTTGTAGAATGCTTTGAGCTGGTTCCAACAAGCTTTGAATCACTTGATTTGATTGAGTAGACACTGAGATATTCCTATTTGAAGTTGATAGACTTGGAGATGATAACTCAGAGAAAAACAGAGATAGTGAATGTAAATCTTTCTATTAGTTCACATGAATGTACAATCTCATTGGCTTGATAGATGTAGCCTAATGAGTTGGAGATGTGTAGGCTATAGTGTAGCACTCACACACTCAATGATTGATACAGAAAATGCCTCTGGATGAGTGAAGAACTGCCGCGACTTTTTTCCTTGTAGTTTTTTATAGGAATTGAGTGATGATTTGAGTTTGAATTCAAATCAATCTCTCAGAATCTTTCACCTAAAAGTTGATTGAGATATTCTCTCAAATCAATCAACAACCTTTTCCACGACTTTCAATCAATTAGGTGTGATTACATAATATGCCAAGTCACTAAGACTTTTACAAGGGATAAAATGGTAAGAAATCATAGGCATAAGTTCCTATGGTCTTTGCTTCATGTAGAGTCTTCAAAGTAGATGTTCAAGCCAAATGTGAAGGCTTGACTTGCACCAACAATACATGCACTACGTGGATTGTCGAAACAGAGTGCATGGAGGGAGATTGCACCCAATCTTGTGTTTTGTCTAGTCTCTTTACATATCTATTTTTTGTTTGTTTTCCAACACCCATATCCTCTGTGTGAACATGAATTAAGATTTTGAGTACAATTAGTCTCTATTCTATTGCAGGAAGATCAGTCTAGGTTGTAGAACAAGTCCGCTATGCATGTTGCAAGTCAAACTTTCCTTGCTAGTCAGAAGGCCAAAGGTAAATGGAGCTCATCTACTAGTAATAAAAAATCTGTTAATTTTGCAGAATCAAAGAAGGAAGACACAGACCAGAAGAAAACAAAAAAGTAGAAATTGTTTTGCAAGTACTATAAAGGAAATGATCACGTTATGAAGAGTTGTCCAAAACTGGACACAAAAGAAGCAAAGAAAAAAGAGGCTCGAATGGTTATTGTGGAAGACTCTACACCCAAATCAAAGTCTACAAATCTTGTGCAGAATGAAGAATGGGCATTTACTATCTTTACTTGTGACTTTCATTGATGATTTTTCCAGGCGTCCATGGGGATATCCACTAAAAGTATTTATGTGCTTCAAACAGTTTCTGGTTTTGGCTGAAAATCTGTTAGCATGTAAAACGAGCACCCTCCATTTTGATCAAGGGGGGAAATATATGTCTTCTAATTTTTATGCATTACTCGTTGAACATGGGATAAAACATCAGTGTACAGTGTCGTATACACCTCAACAAAACGGATTTGTTGAAAGCAAGAACATGTCACTCATGGAGATGGAGAGGTGTATGGTCAAGAGTCATGCTTTACTACATAGTTTTTGGCTTGAGGCCATTATGTGTGCAACATATGTTCTTAACACATGTCCCACTAGATCATTGCACTCTATCACTCCATATGAAGCTTGACATGGTTGCAAGCCATCTATTGCTCACCTATGTGTCTTTGGTTGTATGGCATATGCATTAATATCTGAACAACAACGTAGGAAATTGAATGGTAAAGCAGTGGAATGTAATTTTCTAGGTATAGTTGTGAAAGCAAAGGCTATCATTTGTATCATCCATAGACTAAATGCATTTTTGTTAGCCATGATGTTGTTTTTGTGGAAGATGCTATTCAAACATTACATTCATGTACCAAGGAGACATGAGTTAGCTCCAAATAGGTGTATGATACTTTGCTTCCTCTTTTTATAGGTGGAGAGTCTAGTGCTATCCAAATGAGGAAATTTCTTGGCCTTTATAGGTTTCACATGATGATGCAAACCATTCCATTTCTAATGCACATTTACATGATGCACTTGTTGATGAGAGAATTGATATAGAGGAGGCAAAAACTATGCCTCAATGACTGGTGTAGACTTTGCGAGATAGCAAATTAGATGCATCTTTGTCATATCGTATTCATTCAGGATCTCATAATGCTTCTTTTGCATCAAATTGCTATGCTATTCACTGCCTCTAGTGTTTTTGATGAGAATGAGCCTATTTTGTTTGGTGAAGCACAAGATTCTAAAAATTAGATGAATGCTATGCAATCAGAATATGATGCTATTATGAAAAATGGTACTTGGTCTTTATGTGACTTGCCTCTTGGCAAGAAGGGCATTGGCACTAAGTGGGTATACAAGCTGGTGTAGGCCTGATGGAACAATTGACAGGTATAAGGCTAGGCTTGTTACAAAAAGTTATGCTCCAGAAAGAGGCATTGATTTTGATGAGACCTTTGCACCTACATTCAATGACTACTATTCATAACATCTGTGCACTTGTAGCTCAGCATGGTTGGAATGTACATTAGTTGGACATTAAAACTGCACTTTTAAATGGTAACTTGCATGAATAAGTATATGTTTTTTAGCCCTATGGTTTTGTGCAGAAAGGGCATGAAAAGAAAGTCTGCAAGTTGAAAATGGCATTATATGGTTTGAAACAAAGATCATGTGCTTGGTATGAAAAGATACATGCCTACTTGATTGCACATGGTTTTGAGAGCAATCCAACTGAGAGCAACCTTATATATTAAGCATGAAAATGATGTGCTTCTGATCATTGTTGTCTATGTTGATGACATGATGCTGAGTGGTCCTAATAAAAAGCATATTGATGATTTTAAGGCTGATTTGCATGCCTCATTTGAGATATCAGATTTAAGGCATTTGCATAATTATTTGGGCATTCAATTTATGCAAGTTGATAGAGGACTAGCTTTGTGTCAAATAAAATATATTGACACATTATTGTAGCATTTTGGCCTTGAAGACTGCAAACCTATTGCCACTCCTATGGAGACAAGTTTACAGTTGAGTCTTCATGATGCTAAAGATGCGTTTGATGCTGTTCTCTATGAGTAGGCTATTGGATGCTTGATTTATATGCATTACTCGAACATCTATTTAGTTTGTTGTCTCACAGATGAGCAGGTTTATGTATTGCCCAAGTGTTAAGCATTGGTAGGCGATTAAGTGCACCTTTTGCTATTTGAGTGGTACCTAGATACTAGGATTGTTTTATCCCAAGGGGGATCCTTACCACTAGATTTACATGATTTTTCTAACTCTGATTGGGTTGTTTGCTATAACTCTCATGTGTCCACCAATGGTTTTTGCTTCATGCTTGGTATCTCATGCATATCTTGATTGAGCAAGAAGCAACCTACTATGGCCAATTTTAGTTGTGAGGCTGAGTATAGGGCAGATTTTATGGTGAATGTTGAGTGTGTGTGGCTCAAATGCCTTATGGCTAATTTGGGTGTTGGTTAGTCTTCTGCCACCACCATCTTCACTGATAGCAGGAGTGCATTGGGAGTTTTGTAGAACCCTATGTTCCATGCTCGCACTAAGCACATTGAGGCGCACTATCATTATGTCAAGGAGAGGTTCTCTGTTGGAGAGATCAGTTTGTCATATGTTCCCGCATAGGAGAACATTGCTGACCTTTTCACAAAGGCTCTGCCTAGGGAGAAGTTTGAATCTTTTCGCAAAGCTTTGGGTTTGCTTCCTTTTGTGGAGTGATTCCACATAGCTAGACACTTCCTTATACATGAGTGCAAGCTCCTTGTTCATCGCATCACTCTTAGGTGTGATTTGTTGATATATTTAGGTAGTGATGTGTGTGAACACACTAGGACTACCGGGGCACTTTTTTCCCTCTTTAGGAGGTTTTTCCCCCGGCTTGTTTATATGCCTATAACCCTAACGATTCACTTATCTTTGTACATTCTCTTGGTAATACATTCACTATTGTGTGTTGTGTTCGAAGCTTCTTCTTCTTCTTTCTTGGACGATTCACGTGCTTCCGTAGACCTCAAACTCCAATAGTTAGGAACCATTAATCGAATGATTGAGATTTCACCATCCAAATCTCGAAAGTTCTTCACATGATTGAATCTTCTAAGGTAATCGAGGCCATTAATTTCTTTCAAAATTATTAGTATTCAAAAGTGATGATTTGAGCTTTCAATTGCTCAAATGTTGATGTCATAATCCCTAACATTATAACTCGTTTGTCATATCTACAAGCTCATGATGTTGCAAGTGAGTAATGAATTCATCATATAGATCCACCTCTTGATATACGTGTTTGATATCTAGTTCTTGTTGTTGGTTTATGGTTTGTTCCTCTTGTTCTAAAGTGTTTTCTAATGCCTCCCTATCCTTGTGTTCCATTTTGATCAATAACAAAATAAATTGAACTGAAAATAGAAGTAAATCAACTGCTCAAGGTGAAAGAAATGACTCAAGATGTGGTTAGGATTGGAGATATGTACATTTATTTTTAAAATGGGCCATAGTTTACATCATTTACTTGTCTTTCCCATAGTCAGATGCCAATTTCCTAGCTTGATGACATGGGCTAAAGGTCATTTTCTATGGTCAATCCTTTTGTATATCAAAAGGAAGTATTAATATTGCAAAAAAGAAGAATTTTTTTACCTCATTTTATATATTATAAAGAACAATGACTATCCATTATAGAAACAAGCCTAATACTCTTATCATCATTGGTGTTTGGGCCATTATCTCAAACTAAAATGGAGAGCTTGACCAATTCTAAATTCTCTCTCTCTCTCTCTCTCTCTCTTAGAATTTTATTTTTGTCAACATTGTTAATATGGAAAATATACAAAGAATATGAATATAAATCGTTTTTAAGTATTCTCCTTAGCCATTAGACCTTGCTCTTGTGAATGTCTGTTTTACTCTTGTTGTTTACTTCGTTACTTTCATAAATGATGCTATAAAAGCTTTAGATCGATTGATTATCATTATAGGGAATGGGAAAGGCTTGAAGTTTGGTATTATTATCTGATGATGAAGGAGAGTATATCTCTCATGATTTCGTCCAATTTTATTAGTCTAATAGAATTTGAAAAGACTTCACTAATCCTTACACCTCAGTATGACTATTGAATATGAAGAAGTCTCTATGTTTCATCATCAAAACTTAAAAAAGGTCTTTGGTTAGAAGTGATGCTTGTTATAGCTCATGTGACTAATGTTGGCCACACAAGTGAAGCTATGATTTTTTTGCTAATCTTTTGCTCATTTGAGGACTTAAGTAATGAAGTAAAGCAATAATTGGAACTTAAAAAAGACTATGGAAAGTATGGTATATCTCTTGGAGTTCAAGCCAAAAAATATAAGGCTTCAAAGCAAGGATAGCAAGGGTCTAGAGGAATTAGTCTTGCCAAATATGCCTATTTTTGAAGAATTTCAAGTCATTTATCATATTTGAAAAGCTCGTTTTTTGTATTTTGCTCCACTTTTGTAATGGCCAAGGAGTAGCTCCTAGAGTATTATTACAGCCTCCTAGAATTTAATTAGGTTTTTCAAGGCTTAAATTGTACGTCAAATGAGATTAGAGGACAATTTTTAACTTCCTAGGATATTTTAGTGTGGAAAGGGTCAATGTGTTAAGTATAAAAGATAGGAACCCTAACTTATGAAGAGTTTTTTGGTCATTTGAAAGTGATATCTTGGAAATGTCATGCATCTTTCTTCTTGTGCACTTTTATTTCAAATCCCTCTTCACTTGAAGCTTCCATAGTGTTCTTAAGGTGTCCCAAGACCATATCTACCCAATAGGGGCTTGTTTGTATTTTTTTTTTTTTGAGAGTATAATGAATTGGAAATACACACTCACACACCCAACCTCGCAAGGTAGAGGCACCCATCATGAGAAACTCATGGACATGTCCAGCTAGGACTTGAACTCAGGAAATCCTCCTACAACTTCAAGGCATCAACCACTAGGTTACGTGGCTCGGACTGCATGCTTTGTTTTTTGCTCACTCTATTGTGTATTTTTGTAGTGTTTCTTCATCTCTTATGCTTCTATTGGACTTCATTTCTTCATGCAGACATGTCTTTATATAGTCAGTTGTATCTTGTACTTGGATCAATAATTTAATTGTGATCCACATCACTTGATGTCAATAAATCATTGCTTACAATCATTTTCATGTGCCTATTTTTTGGCACCTTGCAAGGGATTTTGGCTGAAAATCAAGGTTTCCCATGGGTGATTGAAGCTTTGGAGTGGTTGGTAAGTCTATTGGTAAGGGCTTTAGCTTGGGTTTTCTTAGAGTTCGAGTCCAACCACCATCATCTTTAGGTATGAAATTATAGATGATTTGGGCATGATGTTAGAACTAGCATTAGAAGCTTTAGAATAAGTGTGTCCCTATAAGTGTGTACAATAGGTTTTTCTTCATAAAATCTAAAAAAGAAATGGTATCCCTTTGATTTAATTATGTGTTTGGAAACATCAATATTCTTTAGCATGTAAATTCAAAGATAGAGAGAGAGAGGTAAGAGAATTAAACATTTCGAGAAAATAAGACCCAAGTGTGACAAATCAAAGTTCAAGTAAAAGAAACCAAGGAACCGACTTTTATGAATGATTATAAAATAGGGAGACCCATGTAGAGCATTTGCAATTTGCAAAAACATTCTTTTTTGGGTTTTTATTCAAGTTGAGGTTCCACCATAACTCTAGAGTATAAATGGAAGTACATACAAGATAAACTTAAGTAAAAATCAAGAAAACACAAAATGAGTTTGGAGTGTAAGTTCTAGACACCTAGAGTCAAGAAACGAGCGAACCAAAAAAGATACAAATCTTAAGTGTGGAGGAGAAGATGAACTTGAATATGTCTATGTCTTGAGAACGCTATTCATGAATAAATTCATGAATGATGGAAGGGTAACTAAGGTCAGTTATTCAATAGATACCAAGGAATAATCCTTGACTTTCTTTAGCATCAGGAGGTATAGATCCCCATTTATCAAGATTCAAGAATTAAGCTTCTCTAAAGTTCCTAGTGCATGCATATATGAGGATGGTATGAAAGGGCAATTGTGGAATGCCTTTGATGAATACCAAGGTAAATACCTCTATCAAGGTCAATGGATTCTCATCAATTATGTCCCAAGGATGTGCATGCTCACGCCTCAAAAATCTAGATACCATCAAGCAAGAATAAGAGAATCTCAATACAAGCAAATGCATATGGATGCAAATATAGTCACTCCTCAAGGAGAACAAAAAGTCCAACTAAATAGGGATGAGACTCCTAAGCCATCCATGTCCATTTGACAACAGGATTTGGGGGCATCTTAGGCAACATCAAGTACCAAATTGCATGAGACATTCCTATAAGGGCCATGGTGATCCCCATGATCATGTCACAAACTTGAAACAAATTCTTCGTGTAGGGCAAGTTTTTCACAGAATAAAAAGATTTTGGACTCACTCCTATAGTCTCTACATTGATTTCATACCAACCCTTATGAATTGAGGAATTTGGTACTTTAAATTTATTACTCAAAGAGTTTATTGGAGAATGCCTCAAACAAGGAGTGCATCATGCCATATCCTTGCTAATTCACAACTTCAAAGAATCCTCATTGGAATCTGTGCAATTTTCTACATGATGCTTCAAGCAATATATTGAAAGATGTCTGCCTCAAGATTTATCCTTAGAGGAGAAGATGTTCTCATTCTCATGAATGGACAAACGAGTGGTGAGATGAATTTTAGTCTTTATCCAAAGACCATCCATGGTGGATGAGTGCATTAAGGAATGCATTGATTTGGAAGATATTGAAGGAATCTTCCAAAGGATGGAGCATTCAAGTGTTGAATGAGATTCCTCAATGGGGGAATTGATAGATAGGATTGCTAAACATTTGAATCTCCCAACACACTCTAAGAGGAACCAACAAGAATCCCGACCACCAATTAGGCAATGCCTTAATTATGAATCATCCTACTAACTCTTGCCCCTGACAAGAGAAAGAACAAGGATATGTTAATATACCACCCCTAAATAGAAAAAAACATACAGTTCTTCTATTGAGAAAAAATGAACCACCCATTCTACAATTGGTTCTCTTTACAATAGATAGCATTTGAGACGACCTTAGCCAAGTGAACCAAAACCCTACCCCTATGGTTATCACAAAGTGCCCCCCTTATTAGTATTATTGACCATGGTATCCATAAGGACAAGCTCAACTTTATGTCACTAGAAAAACTTACTATGCACCTAGACCCTACAAGTACTTAGACAACAACTATCTCATCCAAATCAAGTCATGCCAGTAAAGTATATGATAGAAGAAAACCCTAAAAGGGTGCTAGATCCAATCACCCTTTTAATTGATTCAAGGAACTTAGAGAAAATCTATGAACATGGATATGAAGCTCATACAAGGCTCCTGTAAAGAGTATTCTATATTATGGTATTAAAATACTAGTAATCAAGAAAAATCTAGATCAATGCCACAATAGAGAACTCAAATGCCAAGAGACCCCTATTACAAGTGCAATAGTGAACACTTTATTTGTGATTTCTCTCTTGCATAGGTGCGAGCTCCTCTACCAAAGCAAAATTTGGATTCGTTGAAGGTTGTGGCATAGAGCATCTTCTAAAAGATTTCCCTAAAATCCCAACAGAATGAAAGTAAAATCTCTAAACATGGTCACACGTTCCTTTAGGTAGTGAGATTGATAATGCCACACCAATTCAAGTGGTTAGAAAAGCACAAATGAGAGCTCTTTAAGAGAAAAACTAGGATTAAAATCAAGACCAATGAAGAAGGAAAAAGTTTCCCTCTCTCCCCGAGTTGATGGAAAACATGCTAAACACATTAGAGAAAAAGAAGAAAAACACATAAAAGGTCAAAAGAGAAAAATATGATAAAACATTATAGAAAAGACTCTTTGAGCTAGAAAACTCTCTATCTGAGTCAAATGGTCAATTGCATGATAAAGGGGTTGAATTGAAAACTAGATATGATAAGCAAGGAAAGGAAAGTCTACAATAAGTTAGACACACAATAGGTTGTGTATTGGTAACATCAATGCTTGAAGACCTAGAAATATTACTCAATGCATATCAAGTAGGAGAATAGATGTGATAACTCTAGAACAACACAAAAGTGATACCTAAGAGTGAACTTAGAAAAGGAAAGACAGGATATGTGTCCATAAATTATTGAAGTAGATCAAAATCTATTAGTAAAGGTACCGACATATATTAATGACACAAGAATATGTGAACCTATGTTCAAACAACTGACTACTTGTTTCAACCATCAAGTCCTTCTACAACATCAACCACATTAACATACAAGACCAAGAGCCGATCATGAAAAACCTAGGGACAATAGATCCATAGCCAAGGAATCAAAGGTAATAATGAAAGATCTAGTCATTGAGGAAACAATTGCTACTCTTAAGGAGCTACACTCACAAGCACCCTTAGTGAAGTAGGAAGGAAATATCACACATGACCATCATGGACATATCTTTCAACACAAAGAAGAGCCTTTAATGGCACAACATCAAGAGGCATAAGTTCACTTTAATTCAATTCAAAGCTAAATGAAAGTAATTCCATCTTATAAACAAATTCATTGGATCCTAGGAATGAAGGAATGCCAATAGATAATGTTGAATCTCATAGGAACTCAAGTCCCAAACGTAGGTGAATCTTGTCAATAACAACTTTGGGATGAGGTAGAGGAAGAAAGATAGAATAAGAGGAACTCAATAAGTCCACCCTTTCAAGAAATAGAGAACAATCCACAACAACTTCCAACAAAACGACAACATTCAAAGTTTTGAGAACGTCAGTGAACAAGTGTTTAATCTCAATGATGCAAGATTAGCTAGACTTCTTCGATACTGGGGTGAATTTTAACACATTTTAAAATGAAAAAAGACTACACTCGTAAGATTTAAGATACCTTATTCTAGTGGAACCCAAGGTTCCCTTGATGAGCTTAAGAAAGATAAAATGGAGCATACTTTGATGGTGTAAGAACTAGTACAATTAAAGCCTCATTATTGGAAGGGAATTTTCAAAGGAGTGGATCCTAAGACCACTAAAATAGAGATTCATGTTAGACAGATCTTGCTAGACAAAGTTAGAGTGAAGTTGATGAAGGGAACACGTACATTGTAGTCGCTATCAATACAATGCAGGTGTTCCCATAACCACGTGTGGGTGTACCCATAACTTACTATGGGTTTGTGAATTAACTAGGGAAGACTTGTTTTTAGGCATACTCGAATGGAACTTCAATTAGTATATGATCACTTGGATATTTAAGATGGTTACAAGGAGTAATTCTCAACCTCCAGAGTGCAATTTGAGCAAAAATTATCTATATCCAATTTTAGAAAATCTAGCAATTATGAACTATTGCTAGGAAGATTATTCCCAAAACAATTAGAAGATTTCCATGATCAAGGGTGGAAATGCAGTGTATTCACAACATGAAGGCACCAATAGATTGATAGATTTGATCTCCAACTTTTATAGGATGTGTAGTTGCCTCAATGGAACATAATCCATCATAATGCAGATGACAACAAGGATGAGGATTCAACTAGAGTTTCAAAGATAAAAGGAGATGAATGGATGAATTAAACATATATGTGGATGTGCAAGGTAGCCCAAAGAGAGGATGAATGAAGAAGAAGAAGTGAGCCTCTAGACTAGAGTGAGTGCAAAGTAGAATGGTCAATGGAAGATCTTGTATACATGCCTGTGAGATTCTAAGATGAGGACTTTGGACCTTATTATTGGGCACATATCTTAACCACATTTTATGTTGTTGTAAAAGAAAATGTCTTTATGAGTAAGTGTATGATGTGTTCATGGTGAGAGTCCTTGATTCAATAAATGAAGAAAAAAAGTGAAAAACCAAGGTTCTAGAGATTAGAAAACAAATAAAAGTCCCCAAAGAACCAACTCTAATTGCACACACCCCATATGAGTCAAAGAAAGATTATTGACCAAGGTTGGCCTCTTTAATTCTAAAGCACTTGTTGTAACCTTTATATACAAATAAGATGTATTCCAAGGTGGTGAGAGAATGAGAAGTGTGATAAAATGAGAAGATGAGGAAGAGTCTACATTTGAAGCTTTTGAGAAAGTCAAAAAATATTGTATGGAAGAATGAAAATTCTAGATAGAGATTCCTAGATGAGAGATAAGTCCAAGTCAAGCCAAAGACACCAACAAAAGTATAGAAAAGTTAGTAGTCACACATAAAAATGGACAAGAACTCTTTTTCGAGAGAAGAAGAGATTAGTTTGAGTCTCTTACATGAGTTTCAATGTAATTGCTTGTTCATGCAAATATATGAAAATACTTGAACCAAGTATTTGCTCAGATAGGATCTCCATGATGAGTGAAGCAAATTCAGTTAAGAAACGCCCATATATAGCCAATGAGACTAATTCCAAGAATATCAAAGAAGAGATTGAAAATTTATGTGAAGTAGGTTTTATTTATGAGATAGAGCACAATGAATGTGTATCACAAGTCATGGTACTACCCCAAGAAAAATGTTAAACTTTGTATGTACATCAATTTCAAAAGAAGTAAATGAGGCCATGATAATAGATAGTTACTTGTTATTAATAATTGACCACTTATTGGAATGGATGCAGGAAATGAGGTCTATAGCTACATGTTTTTTCTAAATACAGTCAAGTATCTATCATCCCCAAGGCCCAACATAAAACAATGTTTACTATGGAAAGGGGAATTTACGCATTTTGGGTAATGCCTTTTGGTCTTATAAACTCACCAACCACATCTCAACATCTTATGTGCCATACATTTAAAGAATTCCTTTTGGATTTTCTTGATCTTTATGTTGATGATCTCTATGCTCACTTGAAGGAGAGAAGTCACCACATGCCAGATCCATATGATTCTTTGACAAGTGTAGATTTTATAAAGTGTGCTTAAATCCCAAAAAATGTGTTTCCATGGTATGCGAAGGAGAAGTTCTAGGGCACATTATTTTAAAGCACAAAGTCTCTATGGATGAATAGAAAGTTAAGTTCATAACCGAGTTTCCTAGGTCAAAGAATGCGAAAGAGGTATAAGCATTTATGGTACACTTAGGTAGTATTGTTGATTCATACACATGTATGCAATGAATGTTAAACCTCTTTATGATCTCATAAATCACCTTGATTGGATTGAGTATTGTGAGAAGTCTTTTCAAGAACTTAAAATAAGATTAATGATGGCTCCTATCCCCAAAGTCCTTGATTGGAACAATCCATTCCAAATACATGATGATGCTCCAAATTGTGTTATGGTATATATCGTAGCTCAGTCAATGGATGGTGGAGGGATTTATTTCCCTATTGCAAATGCAAGCAAAGAACTCAATAGTCTGGAAAGGAATTATAAAAACATAGAACAAGAAGGTTTGGGATTAGTCTATGCAGTTAAGAAGTTTCATTGGTACTTGTTAGCAAACATGTTAATTTTTTTTTGTAGACCACCAAGCTCTCTTGTACTTGTGAAAAAGCCATACACTACTTGTAGACTTGTGTGATGGTTCTTGCCTCTTATAGAGCCTGATTTTTAAGTTGTGGTGAAGTAAGGAAAGAGACACATAATATTTTTGGACTAACAAATGGTGAAACAATGAGTGGAGTGAATGAAAGACATCCCATATGTGTAGTTGTTCAATGTTGAAGTACTTATAAAGTGGGTAGAAACCTTGGTTCGTGTTCTATGGAGCTATTCATAAGGATTCCATAGTTTCATTTAAAAAAATTAGAAGTTCATATAGCTTCCTATTCAATGAAGGTTTTATCTATAATGAAGACAACCAAGGAATTTCGTATTTCTATGTGGACAAAAGTGAACATCAAAACTAATAGAATAGGCTCATAAGGAAATCCTAGGGATAGATTAATACAAGTCACAAATGGTTTAGAGTATTAAGAGGTCAGGAGTACATTGGCCTAGCAAGGGAAAAATGTGGTTAATTAGCAAGGATGTAATCATTAGAGTTTGATAGAGCATGCTACCTTGTATCAGTTGGTAGTTAATCCACAGTGGAGTCAACCTATTGCTCACTTCCACAAGACTATTAAATATCCCAAAGACATGTGTAGTACTAGAAAATGATCCTTTAAGGAGGAACTCCAAGATTGAGTGATCAATTGTATAATAAAGGGAATGATGGTTTCTTATGAATATGCATCCATAAATATGAATAGCTACCTTTTTTAAAAAGCTTGTCATTCATGTGTAACAAATGGACACTTCTCTCCACTTAGGACTACAAAGATGCTAATGTTTGTAGGCCTATGTGGCCAACCATGAGAACGAATGAAAAACCCTATGTACAAAGATGTGACATATGTTAAAAATCCAAATATCCTTTTAGAAAGTATGTCATGTTGTTGACACCCATGATGTGGAGAAGATCATTTGTTGTGGGGCATTGATTTCATCAGACCAATTCATCCTCTTGCTCTTGATTCTCTCATAGAATATGTAATAAGGCAACATGTGTCTGACCAAAGGGGTTGAAGCTAAATCAACAATGAAAAATGACATGCATATTAATACCAAATTTCTATTTGAGTAGATATGTAATCACTTTGGGTTGCCAATTAAGATTGTTGGTGATTGAGGCATATAATTCATTAGTGAAGTTATATAATATTTGCTCAATGAGCTCATGATCATCATTACAAATGTGCACCTTATCATCCACAAGAAAACAATCAAGCCAAGAGTTGTAATAAGGTTACTTGTATCATATTGATGAAATTTGCTAATAATGGTAGTTTTATTGGCACCAAGAATTGCATTATGAAATTTAGTCTTATAAAGTATCCTATAAGACTACTGAAAGTGCTAGTGCATTTAAACTCATCTATGGACAAAAAGCCATACTACCAATATATTTGTTAGTCCCAAATCCTAAAGGTTCACAAGAATACAATCAAACAAGGCATTCAAACTTGATGCACATATCAAAGACAAGCACTTGCAAGAATGCAAGTTAATGTTAGTTTACACATTAAATCAACATGCGAAAAAACTAGAGAAGAGAGGATAAGGCTGAATATATAAAGATAAGTAACCCCTTAGGGTTATAGGGGTATATAGATGTCAAGGGAAAAAAACCTCCTGAAGAGGGAAAAAAAAGTGCCCCAATAGTCCTAAGAGTGTTCACACACATCATTACCGAGATATATCAACAAATACCCCCTAGGACTGATGCAATGAACAAGGAGCTCGCACTCATGTACAAGGAAGTGCCAAGCTATGTGGAAAGAGATCAATCCACAAAAGGAAGTAAGCCCAAATCTTTGCAAAAAGCTTCAAACTTCTCCCTAGGTAGACCCTTTGTGAAAAGTTCTGCAACATTATCCTATGTGGGCACCTATGCCAAATCGATATTTCTAGAAGAAAGCCTCTTTTCAACATAATGATAGAACACCTCAATGTATGTTGTGAGACCATGGAACACAAGCAACTATGAATGCACTTTGACTATCAGTCAGAAGATGGTGGTCGTAGGAGGCTAAACAACACCCAAATCAACCAAAAGGCATCTCAACCACACACACTCAAAAATCACTGTGAAAGCTATCCTATACTCAACCTCACAACTAGAAGTGCCACAATAGGCTGCTTGTTGCTCAACCAAGATATGCATGTGCTACAAAGAATGAAGCAAAAATCACTGGAGGACACACTAGTGTCATAACAACTAGCCTAGCCAGAGTCAGAAAATTTATGTGAATCTTGCTACAATGATCCCCCCTTGAGATAAAACAATCCAAGTAGTTGGGTACCACTCAAATAGCAAAAGATGCACTTAACTTCCTGCCAATGGTTGACACCTGGGAAATGCATAAACTTGATCATATGAGAGAAGAAAAAACTGAGCATCAGGTTGAGTTATGCATAAGTAAATCAAGCATCCAAGAGCCTCTTGATAGAGAACAACATCAAATGCATCTCCAACATGACAAAGAATCAACCATAAACCTATCTCCATAGTAGTGGCAATAGGTTTGCAATCTTCAAGGTCAAAACACTGTGATAATGTGTCAATATATTTTTTTTGATACAAAGTTATTCCCTAATCAACTTGCATAAATTGAATGCCCCAATAATGATGAAAATGCCCCAAATATGAAATCTCAAAAGAGGCATGCAAATCAGCCCTAAATTCAGCAATGTTCTTCTCATTAGGAGGAGTGACAACATGTCATCAACATACACAACAATGATCAGAAGTACATCATGTGCATGCTTAACATATAAAGTGTTCGCAATCAGATTCTTCCCAAAAGCATTTGCAATCAAGTAGGCTTGTATCTTTCCATACCAATCACAAGGTGCGTGCTTCAAACCATGTAGTGCCTTTTTCAACCTGCAGATTTTTTTTTCATGCCATTTCTACACAAAACCACAAGGCTAAAATACATACACTTCTTCATGTAAGTCACTATTCAAAAATGTAGTTTTGATGTCCAATTGATGTACATTCCAACCATGATGATATCCAAGTGCATAGATGCTATGAACGGTGGTCACTCCACATGTGGGTGCAAAGGTGTCATCAAAATGAATGCCTCTCTCTTGAGCATAACCTTTTGTAACAAGCATAGCCTTACGTGTCAACTGTTCTATCAGGCTCACATTTCAATTTGTATACCCATTTCATGCTAATTTCCTTTCTTCCTAGGGGAAATTCACATAAAGACTAGGTACCATTCTTCATAATAGCATAATATTCTAATTGCATAGAAACCATCTAGTTTTCTGAATTTTGTGCTTCATCAAAACAAACATGCTCATTCTCATTACAAAGACTAGAGGCAACCACTGCATAAAAATCTAATGCAAGGGAACCAGTATGAGAGCTTGAATGAGTATGATATGATAGAGGTGCATCTAATTTTGTATCTTTCAAAGTCTATACCAACCATTTAGGCATAGTTTTTGCCTCCTCTATATGACACCTCTCATCAATAAGTGCATAATGTAAATGTGCATAAAAAATGGAATGATCTACATCATCATGTGGAACCTGTAAAGGATAAGAAATCACTTCATTTGGACCAGCACTTGATTATTTATAAAAAGAGGCACCAAAATGTCATACACATCTCTAGAAACTCAAGTCTCCTTGATACATGAAGGTTGAATTTCATCTTGCACAAAAACAACATCAGAGCCAATAACCAAAATGCATTAGTCTATGGATGATGCGAATGATAGCCTTTGCTTTCAAAAGTGTACTAAAAAAAATACATTTCACTACTTTATTATCCAATTTGCTACATTTTTTTTTCATGCACTAATGCATATGACAGAAAATCAAAGACATGTAGATGAGCAATAGATGGCTTGTAACCAGGCCAAGCCTCATATGGGGAGCTATGACACCTTCTCTGACATAAAAATTTAAATCCACACCACTTTCTACCTCATGCTAAAAAAAGTTGTAGATCAATAAAATTCATTACAAATCATATCTTTGTTGATAGCATATGGAAAACAAAACCCAATCATGTCAAGTCCAATCTTGATTATTGCCCAACACTCATTATTAGACATGGTCCACTTATGACATCCTGAGAGCACACATGACATCAAAGAAATAGTGGCAAATTATCCATTGATAACACCAAATCCATGAGATGGATCCATAATAGAGTATATTCTCAAATCCATCACATACAAGAAAGAAACAATGAAAGATCACAAGATCTAGCTTGCTTGATGCTCACTAAGATTTTGGAAATGCTCAAAGCCTTTCTCGTGACATTCAATTTCATGGAGGCTCCTCACCTCAATCAACTGGATTTTGGTACGGCATAAAACCTCTAATCTTTGATTTAATCCAAACACCTAAGCTCAATACACTCTTGGCAGACTTCAACTAATTGTAGTATTTCCCAAGCCAATATTTACATACATTTGAAGAAGCTTTCTTTATGGGCTTTCGAGAGCATCATTTATAGATATTCGATAAAGGTAATATATCCCTCACTACACAATCCATTCCCATGGAGATATGCCTATAAGATTTATCTCTATTACCCTCAACAATCATAGAAAGGCCACTAAAATGGAAGCAAATCATGGTTCATTCACCCAAGGAACTCCACCAAAGGGACATAGAAACAACAAAGGCTGCACTATAACTATGATCTCAATAGTCCAATGCACATTCCTTTCAAGGATGATTGAGTTTGGCACTACAAGAATAACGGGGGTGTAGCAATGCCCCCGATTGAAAAAAGAGCATGCATCATCACTTATGCAATGCTTCTTTAAAAAAGCGTCACATAAGGGATGCCCAAGAAAAAAACCAAATTCGCATATGTGATGCTTAGCATCGCTTATGTGACACTCATTGTCCAAGCATCGAAGCATAGTGATGCAGGCAAATTTCCTATGATGCTTTTGCATTGCATAAGCAATGGTAAAAGAGTTGAAAAAAATTAGCTTTTTCTTGGCACATTTGTGCCGGGGTCGAGCGAATAGACCGAAGAGCGAAGAGCCACCCCCAGTGAAGAGCGACCCGGAGCAAGCGAGTCCCAAGGTAGGTACACACACATACACACACATACATACACACATATGCATACACACATGCATACACACATGCATACATACACATATGCATACACACACATAAATACATATATATTAACATATATACATATACATACACATACATATACACATATACATACACACATATATACACACACATACATCCACACATATACACAAACATACACACATATACACACACATACACGCATATACACACACATATATACACACATATACATACACATATATACACACACATACATACACACATATACATACACATACATACACACATATACATACACACATACACATATATACACATATACACACATATACATATATATACACATATACACACACATATACATACAGACATATACACACATACACACACATACAGACACACATATACACACAAACACATTTACACACACACACACATATACATACATATATACACATATATTGGTGCATTTTACCCAAGCCTACATGCTTGATATAATTTGATTTATGTTCATTTGTAGTCATATGTGTAGACATATGAACACCTCTTGTAAAAGAGTACATTTTATCTCTTGTAATTGTAAAAGAAAGAATGGCTTACTTCATCCATGATGTAAAAAGAAAATTCGTGGCTCTAACTATCTAAAACCACGAATCCATTAGCTGAGGGAATATTTCCTAATTCCTAGCATCACTTTTAGGTGAAGTCATTTGAATTCAAATTCAAGACTACTTCCAAAAGTAGCTATAAAAGGAGCAAGAAGGAAGTCGCCAAAGTAGTGCTTGATTCGTGCCCATTTCATGCCCATTTGTAGAGATTGAAGAGCTTACTCCAAAGCTCTATCATTCTACTCCCATTGTGCAAGTATCCATTGCCAACAAAGTTGTAATTATATGTGAATATATACATTCATCATTTACTTGTTCTCTCATTTGTTCTCTGTTATACTCACTCAGAATAGTAAACTTCAGAAGCTCATATCTCTAGCTATACGTAACATTTTTCAGAGTTTTAAAGTGCATTGGATAGCTCTCTACGTCTCATTTATGTTCACAAAATTTCATGTCCATTGAATATACCGTTTGTGAGAAATATGCATTTTGCTGCTCATTGGTCTATCTCTATAGAGCCTGAAAATGGCGGGAGTGTTCTAGATTTTGCTAAAATCTTTTCTCAGTGATCAGTTGATGAATTGAAGTGTTTGAACTTGTATTGGGAAGCTTGCTAAGTATGTTTTCTATTTGCAAAAGGAAGTTTTCTAATTCCTACCAAGTTGAGAGCACTGCTCATTTTTTCTAGTAGGTGTATGTACAAAAATAGCAAGTTTTGGGAGCTAGTCATCTTGCAACTAGTCTATCTTGACTCAAACTTTTGAGATACTTGTTCCAAAGCACTTGGGTGATTTTTTTGTGGATTTAGGAATCTCAAAAGATCTAATAACTAACTCTAAAGTCTTATTTGGCTGTTGTGAAGCTGGTTGTAGCAGCACTAAGGCATCTTCAGGTTGCATCCACCATCTCTCTCCACAGTGGTATCAGAGCATAGTCAATCAACATGGGAGATGGATTTGCATCAACAATTGACAAAATGAATAGAAATAACTACCCAACATGGTCTCTAAGGATGGAGGCTTATCTTCAAGGGAGGAATCTATTTGGATACGCATCTGGAGATGAAGCTATGCCAACCATGAGGAACAAAGGGCAACTATCACATGAAGAAGAGGAAAGAATTTCAAATTGGTGTTCAAAGGATGCACTTGCAAGGTCCTATATTCTAAACTCAATCTCTGATTTTATTTTAACTTATGTCAAGGGGTGCAAGACATCAAGAGAGACTTGGAATGCACTTGCTTCTTTCTTCTCCTCCAACACTCGAGCAAGGAAGAACCAATTGTGGATGGAGTTCACAACAATGAAGAAAAGCCCCAAGCAAAGTGAGACTGATTATGTCACAAAGAGGAAAGAGATTTCAGATCAACTTGGAAGCACTGGAGAGGTAATTGAAGAGGAAAAAATCATTAGACAAATCATAAATGGAATCAAAGTAGATGACAAGTGGGAGTCCTTCACAACAACCATGGATTTGTACATGGATATGCATGTACCCAACCTCAACACACTCATGGGCCAACTCTTCACTCATGAAGCAAAGATTAGCAAAGGTGGTGAGTCCTCAAGAGGTAGTCAAACTTTTGCCTTATATTCTGATAAAGCTAAGATCAAGGACAAGTCAAAGAATAAGAATAATGAAGATGAAGGTAGCTCTTTCCAAGCAAACTTTGCAGGTAGAGGAAGAGCTAGAGGAAGAAGCAGAGGTGGAAGGCAAGGCAGGGGGAGATTCCAATCATCTCAACCTTGCAATATATGTGGCTTATCTAATCATATGATTGAAGAATGTTTCAGGAACCCAAGGAACTCAAGAGGAAGAGGATTCAATAGAGATGGCTATGGATCAAATAGAGGAAGATACAATGGAGGCTACAACAACAACAATTACAACAACAACAATTACAACAACAACAATTACAACAACAACAATTACAACAACAACAACTATCAAAGTGGCCATAGAGGAAGAAGATATTACAATAACTATGCAGAGGACCAAAGTCAAGAAGATTCATTATTGATTATGTATCTATCAATGAATAAGGGTAAGGATGATGATCACATCTTTTACATTGCTTCCGGATGCTCAAATCAAGTAGCAGGAAATGTGGCTTTACTTTATGATTTGGAAGATTCTCACAACAAAGATGAAGTGCAAACAGGAGATGATACAAAGCACTCAGTGGAGAAGATAGGTAATGTGAAGACATCAGATGGGAATATGAACCTCTTAAGCAAATTCTTGTATGTCCCTACAATTACCAGAAAATTAATAAGTGTTGGGAGATTGTTGAAACAGGATTACAGGTTAGATTCAACCGATTTGGAGCATATGTTGAAGACCCAAGGCAAGGCTTTAGAAGGATTGCCAAAGGAGAAAAGACAAGAAGACTTTTCACTTTTGAAGTGGAAGATACAAAGAACATAGCCTTATTTAGCTATGGATCTCAAACTCTAACAAAGTTGGAGATATGGCACAAAAGGCTAGCTCACATTGGTGAGAGGACACTCAAAAAAATTTGCAGGGGCCAAAGTGTAATTGGCTTGCCTAATATCACAAGGCAACACATGATTTATAAGTGTGAAGCTTGTCAAATCGGCAAGGCTCATAGACAACCTTTCAATAAGAAGGGATATGTGTATCAAAATCTTTTGGATCTAATGCACACAGATGTGTGGGGTCCAAGTAAGGAGCCATCTATATCAGGCTCAAGATATTATGTGTCTTTCATAGATGATTGTAGTAGGTGGACCATTCTATTTTTCATGAAGCACAAGGATGAAGTTTTTAATTTCTTTAAAAAGTATGTTGCTCTTGTTGAAAACCAAACAGGTAGGCCTTTGAAAAGACTCAGATCAGATGGTGGAGGAGAATACTTCTCTTCTGAATTTGATGCCTATTTGCAAGAAAGAGGAATTAAAAGGGAAGTCACAACAAGGTATACACCCGAACTCAATGGTGTAGCAAAGAGGAGAAACAGGGCTATTGTTGAAGTTGCAAGGTCCTTGCTCAATGAAAAGGGAATGCCTAACTACTTATGGGTAGAGGCTGTGTGTACATCCACATATCTCATAAATAGAATTCCATCTAAGTCACTAGATGGAACCACTCCATATGAAGTGTGGAATGGAAGAAGACCTAGTCTAGAGCATTGTAAAATCTTTGGATGCTTAGCCTATGCTCACATTCCTTCTCAAGTAAGAGGGAAATCGGATCCCAAGGTAGAGAAGTGCATATTTATTGGTTATGACCAAAACCAAAAAGGATATAGATTGTACAATCCAACTAATAAAGGATTTTTTGTGAGTAGAGATGTAATTTTTGATGAGGACAAATCATGGTTTGATGATGATAGGAAAGTGAAGCTGCCTTATGATTAGGATGAAGATTTTCCATCACTTCAACCAAAGGAGCCAAAGCAAATTGAATAAAGTGATTCGGAGATTGACCTAGAAGACTTGGAAAGACTAAAGCTATGGAAGAACAAAGGTAAAGAAAAGATGCAAGATGCTACATATGGACTTGAAAGCTCACATCAACCACTTAGAAGGTCTTCAAGGGAGAAGAAGAAACAAGAGAGGTATGGTTATGAAACTTCTTTGGTCACCAAGCACTCAATTTACATTGCAAAGGATTCAACCAATGAAGAACCTACCACATTTGAAGAAGCACAAGGCAAGAAATCTTGGAGAGATGCAATGGATGAAGAAATGGAAGTCTTGAAGGAGAATGACACTTGGGAGCTTGTACCTAACAAGCCATCTATGAAGGTAATTGGATCTCGATGGATATACAAAATCAAGAGGAATCTAGATGGAAGTATAAATAGACATAAAGCAAGGTTAGTTGCTAAAGGGTTTGCTCAAACCCATGGTATTGATTATAAGGAGACTTTCTCTCCTATTGCAAAAACACTTACAATTAGGGTTCTCATTAGTCTTGCTGCATCTAGAAATTGGAAGCTCTATCAACTTGATGCAAGGAATGCTTTCTTAAATGGATGGATTTCTGAGGAAGTGCATATGGCACAACCTCCTGGATATGAGGATGCACATCATCCTCATTATGTATGCAAATTAAAGAAATCCTTGTATGGATTGAAGCAAGCTCCAAGCGCTTGGAATTCCAAATGGTGACTTATTTGCAGGACCAAGGATTCAAAGCTAGCAAGGCGGATACCTCTTTATTCATAAAGAGGAATGGATCTGAAGTGATCTATCTATGAGTGTATGTTGATGATATCATTATCACAGGGAATGATCTTGAAGGAATCAAACAGGTAAAGAGTCTAATGAAGGAGGAGTTAAACTAAGTGATCTTGGACCACTCACTTATTTTCTTGGATTGGAGTTAATCTACACATGTTCACGTATATACATCACACAAAGGAAGTATGTGCATGACATGCTCATCAAGTTCAAGATGGAAAACATCAAGTGTGCAGGTACACCTATGGAGCAAAATCATAAGCTTAGTGCTTATGAAGGAGAGCCAATTGAAGACATCACAAGCTATCAAAGCTTGTTTGGAAGTTTGAACTATGCAACACTCACAAGGGTGGATATATGCTATACTGTTAGCATATTGAGTTAATTTATGCATAAGCCGAGAAGATCACATATGGAAGAAGCCAAGAGAGTACTCAAGTACCTAAAGGGGACCATGAATGAAGGTTTGTTTTATCCATTTACTTCAGATATTGAGCTAAAGGCCTTCTCAGATGCGGATTGGGCTGGATCTAGAGATGATAGAAGAAGCACATCCGGGTATGTATCTTTTGCAGGTTCAAAAATCATTTCTTTGGTCATCCAAGAAGCAGCCAATAGTAGCATTATCTTCTACCGAATCCAAATATAGAGGTTTGGCTAATGCAACTCAAGAAATCATGTGGTTAAAATCTTTGTATACAGATCTTGGACTTCATTCTTGAACACCTCACATTTTTTGTGACAATACAAGCTCACTACATCTTGCAGCTACTCCAGTATACCATGCTAGAACCAAGCATATTGAAGTCCACAGCCATTATGTAAGGGAGAAGCTAATGAACAAGGATATTCAACTATCCTATCTCTCTACACATATGAAATGTGCAGACATGTTGACTAAAGCTCTTGATGGTACAAAATTGAGTAGATTAAAGTTGATGATTGGCTTGCAGGAAATCAAGGACAATTGAAGACTTATTTGGAAGCAAAGCATGTTAGGCTTGAGGGGGAGATGTTGGTGCATTTTACCCAAGCCTATATGCTCGATATAATTTGATTTATGTTCATTTGTAGTCATATGTGTAGACATATGATCACCTCTTGTAAAAGAGTACATTTTATCTCTTGTAATTGTAAAAGCAAGAATGGCTTAAGTCATCCATGATGTAAAAAGAAAATTTGTGGCTCTAACTACCTAAAACCATGAATCCATTAGCTGAGGGAATATTTCCTAATTCCTAGCATCACTTTTAGGTGGTCATTTGAATTCAAATTCAAAACTACCTCCAAAAGTAGCTATAAAAGGAGCAAGAAGGAAGTCGCCAAAGTAGTGCTTGATTCGATCCCATTTCATGCCCATTTGTAGAGATTGAAGAGCTTACTCCATAGCTCTATCACTCTACTCCTATTGTGCAAGTATTCATTTCCAATGTGGTTGTAATTATATGTGAATCTATACATTCATCATTTACTTCTTCTCTGATTTGTTCTCTGCTATACTCACTCAGAATAGTAAACTTCAGAAGCTCATATCTCGAGCTACACGTACCTTTTTTCAGAGTTTTAAAGTGCATTGAATATCTGTCTAAGTCTAGTTTATGGTCACAACATTTCATGTCCATTGGATTTATCATTTGTGAGAACTCTACATTTTACTGCTCATTAGTCTATCTCTATAGAGCCCAAAAAGGGCGGGAGTGTTCCAAATTTTTATAAAATCTTTTCTGAGTGCTCAATTGATGAAATGAAGTGTTTTAACTTGGATTGGGAAGCTTGCTAAGTCTAGTTGCTATGTACAAAAGGAATGTTTCTAATTCCTACTAGGTTGAGAGCATTGTTCATTTTTGCCAGCACATGTATGTACAAAAATAGCAAGTTTTGGGAGCTAGTCATCTTGCAACTAGTTTGTCTTGACTCAAACTTTTGAGGTACTTGTTCGAAAGTAACTGGGTGATTTTTTTGTGGATTTAGGAAGCTCAAAGGGTATAATAACCAAATCTAAGGTCCTAGTTGGCTGATGTGAAGTTGGTTGTAGCATCACCAATTCATCTTCAGGTTGCATCCACCATCTCTCTCCACAACATATACACACACACATACATACACACATATACACAAACACATACATACACACATATACATACATAAAAAAAAAAAATCCACTTTTGGTTCTTCTCTAGTGCTTATTCTCTCCTGCTCTTGGTGGACTTGGTAGCTGTTTAAGTGTCCTTTTGTAGATTTTGCAGCACAAATATTATGGTGTCCTATTTGCTCAGAGTTTTGGCTATAGCTCTTCGGGACGGAGAGTACATTAGGTGGTGGGCAACTGTTGAGCCCATAAAAGTTATATTGGTCAAATTCAACTGCAGTCAAAGTCAATCACAATCAAAGTCAAAAGTTCAAAGTCAAACTGATCAAATTGAACAGGGGCAAAGTCAAAGTCTTCAAAAGTGCACAGGTAGTGCACAATTAATTGGTTCACAAAGGGTAAATTGGAGAAAGTTGGTTGCAGGTTGCAGAGGTATTTCTCTAATTTCCCTAAGGTTCAAAAGTGTTCTTTAAAGTGTTTTGGAAGGTTGAGGTGAACCCTCTCTTAGCTGCATAAGTGAAGTATTAAAATGTGAAGGTATGTGAAGCAGCAGCATACACAGAAGTGAAAGTATGGCCCCCCAATTAAAATTTTTGTTTTAGTCTAAAGTGACTACAGGACAAAACAAGGATTCGTTGGCTGCCCACTTGTGGAGACAATCTTGGGACATCAAAGTGAGCACCAAGATACTCTTGCAGTTAGGAGCATACGTGAATTGACACTCAAATCAAGGCAAGGACTATTCTTGGAGTAAGCAAGGGTAAGCAAGACTAAGCAAGAGGGAGCATAGTCTAAGGGGGAAAAGAGAGAGAAGTGCAAGCGACACACAATGTGTGACGCAGAGAAGTGAAGTGCAAGGTGTGCATGAAGACTGACTAAGGAAGTGTGCAGCGAAGTGCTAAGCTAGTCCCGCAAGGATCCCAAGGTCTCATTGCAGTGTGCGCGTGCCGACAAAAGGTGTCCATCCCTCCCCCTTATTAGAAGCTTGGTGTAAGGTGTGCACAAGTGCAGGCTTGAAGAAGGTGGAGGTCTGGTGCAGAGGAGGCCGGCAACAACAAGACCTTGGGGTGAGAAAACTCAATGGCCTATGCCCAAATAGAATGTAGTGCCTCCCCAAGAGACTAGTCCGGTTGTGTAGCCCCAGAAAGAGGGAATGAGAAAGTAACAACCAACATAAAGGCCATCAAGTTGCATGAAGGAAGGGTCACTACATTGACCCTAACATGTGTCTGAAGAAAATCCTCCTCTCTACCAAAGAATCTCGCGAACTCAAAGCCAAAACTCTCCCCCAACAAATGGTAGTTGAAACTCACCAACCTTGGAGATATAGTAGTCAAGGGTGATGTGTCTAATGAGAAAGGGGGTGTAGTGGAGACTGACCCTCATGGACCACCAGAATCACCAAGAAGTCACTATAAAGGGATCACTAAGGACCAGGATGAGAAGTATCAAGATATCGAGGGGGTCTCAAAGAAGGAATACAAGATGAAGGCCTAGATGAGGACACTTCAAAGGTAGGAATACAAGATGGGGATCCATGCTCCCCATAGTCCTCAGAACTATTCACTACCATAGTCCGCCATAGTTGCAATAGAAGATCGATAAGCCCTTCCTAGGACCAAACTATTCACTACCATAGTGCAAAATTTTTGGAACAAAGGATTGAACCTATGAAATTTTGCAGAGTGAAATCAAACTTTCTAAGATTTCCACAATCCATAGGTCACACAATTTGGACAATGTGACCTATGTCAACCTCCTTGCACAAGACAGACTAGAAATTTCCCAAACAAGTAGGTTATACTCTTCACACACATATATTTGGAAATATATCGAGATAAACTAGAGAGCTTTCAAGCTCAATTTACTAAAGGAGGAAAAATAATTTATAGTAAGATTGTAGTCAAAAGAAAGCTTACAAGATGAGCTACTTTCTCATGAAAAAGACAACTTCACAATGAGATATAGATGATCAAAGATTTCTTCCTAAGAGAAAATTCCAGCTAGTAGGGGGCTAGCTTAGCTAGGTGTTAGCTTAGAACTAGAGTATACACTCTTAATGAGAGCATAAAAATGCACAAATTAAGCTAGAGGATGGCCACAACTTCCTTCCAATGTCTTGCTTTTATAATGCTTTAGATTAGGCATACAATTTGAAATCAAATCATGCTTCCAAATACCCCAACTTTTCTCCATAAAGTTAGATGGAATCTTGAGCTGAAAAACTTGTGGAAAAGTGGTTGTAGACTTTACCAAAAAGTGAAGTGATGTGACACTTGAATTAAGCCTTGGTTCACATACACACGAGCTTGTAAATTTCTAATAATCCCCCTCAAGCTCAAGTATTAGTCTCCATTTATCTCCTTCAAGTTGAAGTTGATCTTGAACTTCTCCAAGTTGCTTGCATCCATGAATTTGGTCATGATATCTGCTAGTTTCTCCTTTGTGTTGATGTAATTGATGTCCACTTCATTTGCTAGTACCTTCTCTTTGATATAGTGATAATGGATCTCTTATGCTTGCTTCTTTCATGAAGCACAGGTTGCTTGCTTAATGAATGATTGATATGTTATCTCCAAATAGAGTAAAATCTTTTACTTCCACGTCCAAGTATCCTTGGCTCTCAAGAAAATTCAAGGCCTCCTCTTGATGTCCTCAATGCTCAATATTGAGATCCAATATCATTGATGGAGTATATACACTCCTAGCTACAACAAAAGCTTGATAGGCCCTTCATAGGATAAAACTATTCACTACCATAGTCCACCAAAAATTTAATTGCTCTCTGGAGTAGAGGACTGAACCTATGAAGGTTTTAGCAATGAAAGTAGACTTTTGAAGCATTCTGATAAGTTATAGATCACTTTATTTGGACAATGTGACCTATTTAAACCTCCTTGCAGAAGATAGACTAGAAACTGCCCAAACATGTAACTTATACTTAGATGTACCTCTTCACACACACACACACACATATATATATATATATATATATATATATATATATTTGGAGATATGCAAAGATAGACTAGAGAGATTTTAAGCTCGATGGAGCATAAAAATAAATAGTAGTATTATAGTCAAAAGAAGGATTACAAGAAGAGTTAGAAGACGAACTATGTTGCTCATGAAATAGACAACTACACAACGAGATATAAATGATCAAAGATTTCTTCCTAAGAGAACATTCAAGCTAGTAGGGAGCTAGCTTAGCTAGGGGTAGCTCAAACTTGGATTATACACTCTCAATGAGAAAAAATGCAAAAATGAAGGTAATAGATGGCCACAACCTCCTTCCAATGACTTGTTTATAGAATGCTCCAAAGTAGGTGTACAGTTGGAATTCAAATCCTACCTCCAAAGTCCTCCACTTTTCTTCATCAAGTTAGATGGAATCTTGAGCTAATGAAATAAGGGAAAGGTGGTTCTAGATTTTAATAAAAAGTGAAGTGATATGCTACATGACTTAAGTCTTGGTTCACACACATTTGAGATTGTAAATTTCTAACAATAGGCATATATACAGGGGGGATCCTTTTAAAGATGGAGAAAAGTGTCATGGTGGTCCTAAGTGTGTTCACAATTATCACTACTGAAACATATCAAAAAATCTCCCCTAGGAGTGACGTAGTGAACATGGAGCTGGGACTCATGTATAAGGAAGTGCCAAGCTATGTGGAAAGAAATCTATCCACATAAGTAAGTAAGTAAAAAGCTTTGCAATAAGCTTGAAACTTCTCCCTAGGCAAAGCCTTTCTGAAAATGTCTGCAACAAAGGTCTACCATTAGGGGAAAAAATGAACCTTGCATGGGCCTTTTAGATTAAGGAGGGATATGGACCAATGAGAAGAGGGTGGTGGCCATAGTCTAGTCCCTAAATCACATAGGCTAGGCCTAGTCTTCCCTTGTTTTTGTGTGGTCAAAGAGCAAAAAACCACCTAAAACTCCTTGTTTTCTCCACTTGAATGGTTTTCGAATTTTTGGAAATGATTTTTAGCCCTTGGATGGAATCCAAAATCCAAAGGTTACAAACAACTCTTTATTACATGATCATTTGCCTTACAATACTTGCAAAGCTATTTTTGCTTTTCTGTTTCCTTTTTATCTTTGTTTTCCTTCTTCAACTATGCAACATTATCATATTTCTACGTACTACTAGATGAGTTCCATTTACCTTTGCCCTTATGACTATCTAAGAAAGTTTGATCTGCAATAGACATAATTGACCAATTCTACTTGGATTGATCTTTATATAACAAAACAGAGAATAAATCCTCAAATGTTAAGGCATTTGGATTGCCTTTCATGATCAATCATAGAGTAGAAGTAGAACTTGGATATGAATCTTGAACACTATTAAGAACAATCTACATAAGTGAACCATTTGACAAGATTTCATCAGTAGGAATCAACTACTCCTTGAAATCTTAAGAACTTTGTCAAAAAATTATCCATAGAATCTCCTCAATTCATATGCTCACTCTTTGATTGTTTTTGAAGGTTAGCAACACGATCTTCATTTCTTGCTTGGTATAATGTTGTAAGAGTATCCCAAGCATTTTTTATTGTCTTGCAAGTGCAAATGTGAGGGATAATGGTGCATTTGATAGAGACAGATATCAATGCATGTGCCTGTCCATCTGTGCCATCTCGATGAAATTTCCTTGTAGTACGTGCAATAGGAAGTGCAACATGATGAGAAATTGAAGATCATCATCTTCAACACCATTTGCATCTTCAATAAATGTTTTTGCACATGTAGTAGGTCATTTTTGAACACCTTGCACAATATTCCACAACCTTTTTGCTACCAATATATGACACAATCAAAATATCCCCAGAATGAGTAATTAGTACCAGCCAACTTATCTTCAATAGCCAACATATTGAATACATCATTAATTTTAGGCATGGCTAGTGACTAAATACCCTAATGCAAAAAATTGAATGTATCTCAAAAATTTGAACAAAAACACCCTATGGACATTTGCAAAACCTATAACAAACTTTCAGGCGCTTGTACTCACGAGCCAAAACCTATATATATGTTTGGCACAAATGGTCAAAATTGTTTGCACAATCATTGCAATAGTGCACTTAGAGCCGAAACAAGCTCAAATTAGGATTTGGATGCTGCATAGTGAAGTCTTTTTAAACTCGCAATCACCTCGAGTATGCTCACCAATTTTTGTGAAATTTTAAGCCTTCACTGGAAAAGTGTCAATGATGTACTAGATGAAGTGGTCACCTGCACTCATACAAATTTTTGAAGCGTGAGGTGTGTGGAAGCACAAAAATAGTAGAAGGAAGAAGAAGAAGCTTAGAGCACAACACAATACATAATGTGTTACCAAGTGAATCTATAAAGATAAGTGACCCATGAGGGTTATTAGGGTATATACAAGCCTCCGAAGAGGGAAAAAAGTGCTCAGGTGGTCCTAAATATGTTTATAGACATCACTACTGAAATATATCAACATTTAAAATCTATTTTTCTATTGCTTGTAGTGCTTCCAAAGTCATAAAGATTCAACTGAATAAAATGTTCCCATAATTATCAAAACTTGATGAAACTAAACCGTTTGTGTATATGCAAGGGTTTGTTCCTCTACAAAAAGACTCCACATGTTGTAGATTGGAGAACTTTAGAAAATTCTTGGAGATTCACTTAGTCAAGGTTAGATCTCTTGGCCTTGATATTCTTGAATGCTCCGATGCCTGGATACATTTGGTAAGGGAGAAGGCAATGTGCTGCATCTCTAAATATGTAATATCATATAATCCAGATTCACCACCTCCAACAAAAGGTTCTTACAAGAGTAAATGAATTGATCCACCCAAGAATAAGAAATTAAATAAGAAAGGCCCACCAATTCACTTCCCTCTCAAGAATGAATGAACCAAGAGAATGCATAAGACAACTAAAAGTACTTCAAGGAATACTATTTCAAAGAAGATAGGAGATCATAGGAAGAGAACCTAGACTTTTTAGGAACTTCTTTTTTGGTGCACCATGCATCCTCCCTTTGTAAATTCATATATTTACCATAGATAGATTTGTATATAAGTGATATTCCTTTTACATTGGTGAGAAGAATTGTAAGATAATGTATCTGTCAAGTTTTTGTGATGTAATTGCTATTTAGAAGTCATGATTATATCATTGAATTCTTTTGTAAGTGATTTGAAATGAAGTGCAAAAAACCTTGTCTCAATCAAATTCTTTTGAAAGTGATTTTAAATGTAGTGAAAGAACCTTATCTCACTTCTCATATTTTCTTTGAGGCTTAGCATGGTGTTAATGAAGTATTCTTTAATTATTATTTTTTACCTTGCCTAAATTCCTATGATTTTATTTGAAAGGTGGAAAGCATAATCAAGTCTTCTATAGTTTTCAAGGTCTTTTGAGTATTGTTCTAGATCATTGAATATGTGTGTATGAAAATTCGGAGGTTGGTGGAAGGATTGGGCCTACATGACCATATAGCATGAAAACAGAGGATGGAATATTTTTGGCCCCACTATTTTTGCATCATATGCTCATGTAGGCCCAACCCTTCTGTCATCTCTATTCCAATCTTTTGCACACATAGATGAGTTAAGAAACATAAAGTGAATAACCAAAAATTCAACTCTCTTTTAATCTCTTTGATTCCTTGGAAGATGGCATCAACAAAATTTTAGATGCAAATTATTTAGTTTTCATGCTTTAAAAGTGTAGTTTCAAACTAAAAACTACCAAAAAATGTACAAGAGTGAATGTCAACACTCTATAGGCAGCATTTGATCAAGGCCAAAAAAATTGTTGGAGTTTGAGGTGTGCGGAAGCACTTGAACAACACAAGGAAGAACAAAAAGAAGCTTGGAGTGCAACACACAATACTGAATGAATTACCAAGGGAATGTACAAAGATAAGTAACCTATTAGGGTTAAAGGTGTATATACAAGCCAACGTGGAAAAAACTTCCTTAAGAGGGAAAAAAGTGTGTTCGCAGCCCTAACTGCGTGAATGCACATCACTACTGAAATATATCAACAAATCCCCCCTAGGAGTGATGTTGTGAACAGGGAGCTGGCACTCGTGTATAAGGAAGTGTTGAGATATGTGGAAAGAGATCAATTCAAACTGAATATCAAGCTGAGTTATGCACAAGTAAATCAAGCATCCAACAACCTACTGATAGAGAACAACATCAAATGCATCTCCAACATCATGAAGACTCAATTGTAAACTTGTTTCCATAGGAGTGGAAACAGATTTGTACTTTTCAAGGTCAAAATTCTATAATAATGTGTCAATATATTTTGTTTGACAAATCTATTCCACCATCAACTTCCATAAATTGCTAATGCCCCAAATTTGACACCTCAAAAGAGACATGCAAGTCAGCCATAAAATCAACAATATGCTTCTCATTAGGACCAATGAGCATCATGTCATCAACATAGACAACAATGATCAAAAGCATATCATTTGCATGCTTAACATATAAGGTGCTCTTAGTTTCACTTTTCTCAAAACCATATGCAATCAAGTAGGCATATAACTTTTCATACCAAGCATGTGGTGCTTATTCAAGGGCATAAGGTAAACAATTTATGGTATTTTTTCTTTTATTTATATAGCTTATTATATTCAAATATGATATTATAAAAATTTTTATTTGTCTATAGATTGGTAGGAGGTTGGAGGATAAAATTAAAGTCCTTCGTAAATGGAGTGTAGATGGAACTCAACTTTAATTGTAATAGCTCAAGAACTATTTGAGAACTAGAGTGTACACATAACCCAATGAAATGCACATGCAAAAAATGAAACATTTAAAACTTTTTTATCTCAATATGATGTACAAATTGTCAAATCTTTGATTTTTGCCATGGCAATATATATTACAATTTTAGAGTTCCAAAAATTTTATTTTTTATACTATGTAGATGTGGTATGTCTTATTATGTTAAATGATTATCTGTTCAACCTTTTTATGAGCTTTTCTTTTGATAGTTCTATGCATGATTCTTATATTTGTAGGTATTAATTTTACCTTTTAAATGGGTCCCACTCACTTGAAAAGATTGAAACTACTATGAAAGAAAGTTTGATTCTCTCATTTCTCACTTTTGTAACCAAGAAGATCTATAAGCACTCTAAGAGCATGCAACCCATAGTAATCATGCTATCCTTACATGCAATGGGTGCCTCAACCTCTTCTACCCCCTGTCCAAACATCCTCGAGAAGTCTTCAATGAGTTCTTAGAAGAAACTCAACACAAAGGTCAAACACACTTGTATGAACTTCTTTCTAGAGGCCCTAATCTAGACAAGACAATTCAACTCAACTCTAATCTGCTCAAGGAAATCATAGAGTTCCTTGAGTACTACATCTTGTGCTACTCCATAGATATCCCACCTTATGAGGGTAAGTGGTTCCCTGTGACCTTTTGCTCTATGTTCATAAAGGTGATGAAGTTTTTATGATATGCCTTAAGTGCTTCATGGTAATCCTTGACCATACAGGGCATTTGTTGGATGAAATAGTGCCCTTGATAAAACAACTTAACAAAAAGAAGAGAATGGGTATTAGGTACCTTTCTTATATGTCCACAACAATATTTATAATCAATGAGGAGCCAGAGCCTGCACCCATGCATCTCCCCAACCTTGTAATAGGGGGATTTTTTCATGAAAAAAATGAGCCTCAACCAGAGGTCATAAACTTAGCCAGAGAGAGTGGCATAGTTCATCGAGAGTTCCCTGGTGGTGTGGAGTAAAAATTGTGTGAGAAGTCAAGCATGGAAGAGCCCTCACCATCAAATCTCAACCCCTCTAAGCCCACATTACTAGAGGTGGAAATTGGATATCTCTCCATCATCATTTTGGATGGAGAGGAGTTTATTTTCCTTCATGATATTGAGAAGGCATTCGGACTCTGTCTCGATAAATGCCTAAGTCTTTTCTCCACTATGTCAGATGTTCCACTTGATAATACATCCGATCTACTTGAAAAGAAAGCTAGAGAATAATGAAGAACAAAGTACCTACATCCCTAGTAGCAGAGTAGAGCGGGATGACACACTTTGGCATAGATCTTGATGCCCCTGGAAGAGGGGAGGAAAAAGACAAGCTTCATGATGTAAGTGGTAATTAAAGAATTGAATAATTTAATTTAATAAGATTGGAGCTTGAATTATCATTTTCTTGCTTAATAGGAAGCCATTGAAGTGGACAAGTTTGCGGTAAGGTCTAGTGGGGATTGATCTTCTCACGGAAGTGGCTCATCCTTGGAAAACTACATTGGAAAGTCACCAAAGGATGATTTTGTAATTGTTCATAAAGATTATAGTCCTAATGGGCACTTAATGACCTAGTGCTTGAAGGCCTTGAGAAAAGCTTTGTGTTTGTGTACAATTATCCAAGACAGTAATTGTGTCATTTTGGTTAGAAAATCTTTAGTTGTGACTACTCTCGGAGTTAACTTTAGAGGAAAGGTACTAGGACAAATAGGTATTGCCACGCGTCTTGGAATGCAAGACCCCAATGTAATTTCTAGATCTGTATTAACATACCAGTTGCCACAATCTCTTCAAAGGAGAAAGAAAATTGTTGAGAAATTGAGAGCAACTGAGAATTTATGTAACATTTTGGATAAATAAAATTTCACTTTTTCATGTGCACTTCATAACTTAAAATGGACAACACAGAGCTCGTTGGAATGTGCATTTGATTCCATGCTGGTTAAGTGCAACTTTCTTCATTAGATGATGTTTCTCGATTGGAATCACTCTCTGATATAACCCTTCTCCTTGCCACTTGCCTTGATGGGTGTCATCTCTGGTGGCTCATTATCAGTGTCTAAATCTGATTGACTTCCTTGAACATGGCTAGGATAGACCACACAGTATTTCCTTGCATTTTTGCTTGGTCTGTGCCTCTTGAGTTGCAAAAGTGTGAAATGGAGTGAGTTCTCTCTATTTATAGATTTTGCTTTAAAACTATCTGTTCACACTAGAATGGACAAAACTAGCTTAGAAACATACAGAATATAAGAATAAAAATAATAACACATTGAAACCAAGATTATATTAATCCTATGATTTATCACATACTGAGACACAATGAATTCACTTTACTTGCAAGCTGAGCCTTCTTGTTGTCTTTTAGCATGCCACTGAGCATGATGGAGAGGTCCTAATGATGACTTCCATTTCTCACTAGCAATGTTGTGTTGCATCCTTCTTGCAACTTTTGCCAAATGTGACTTCCTAACTCATTCCACAAAAAACTTTCTTGAGAATGTAGTGTGCTAAAACCAATTAAACATATTCTCCATATAGTTTGATTGCATTGGACCAACACCATGTTTCATGTTTTTGAAGTACACACCTCTCGCTTTGTAGTGTGACTTTTCCATTCTTTGGGTACTAAAAATCTCCAACACTACAATAGATCGGCCGTATACTGAGGCTTCTACCGAGGAAAATGAACAGGCATGATTTTGCCCCGATGTCGATGTAAGGATCAGTGTAAGCATCGGAACCAAAGCGTCGGTATAAGCGTCGGTATGAGCATCGATATAAGCGTCGGTATGAGCGTCGGTATATGCGATGGTATAAGCCATGGTAT
>CM035435.1:131439405-131506905 GCA_020310875.1 Ceratopteris richardii
CATAGCTTTCCTCAGGCTCAAGGATATTGGGATCCTCTGGAACATTAGAACACATATCCTGCCTCGCTTGCTCCAAGATTGGCTCTTCAAGGTCAGCCATGTCCCTCGATTCATCTGCAAGTGGTGGAACAGGCTCCCTTGAAGCCGGTTGGAATCTCTCCGTGTCTGCAATGTGCTTCCTTCCAACCTCTTGCTCTTCATCTGGGCATTCATTCAGCCCATTGATTCTCATTCTAATGAAGCTCACTTGAGCATCATCCTTCTCCACAGCTATGCAGTGCCTGAACATCTTTAAGGAGCAAGCCAGAGTCGTTCCTGAAACAGCAAAAAACCACTTAGAGGCTTCAATCAACCATGAATAATTAAAATTGTGAAAATTGAAATTACCTGTGCCCGAAAAAAGGTCTAGGACCCAGTCATCATCATTGGAGAATAGCTGAAGCAATCTCATTATGAGTTTTTGTGGCTTTTGATAGGGGTTAACCAATGTCATGTCCCCAGCTACATGACGAAGTTTCTTGGTAACGGCTGGGAACATGAGCACATTTGAGATCCCATTCTCATTGCAATGCTCCCTGACTCTCCTTTTGCTTACTTCATCATAATAGCCAACTGTAATGCATTCAGTGGAGCTCACAAACCTATGCAAAGGAGTGTGATTTACATTTGTCTTCACCCTGCAAACAAGAACTATGAGTCACAGAGAGCATCATTAAAGCCATGGAGATAGAAAGAAGATTACTTACCACGTGAGGCACTCCACAGCATGACATCTTGCCTTCAGAGCAGTTGAAACAGAGAAAGACTGGTCTCTGCTATGGAAAATTACTATCCTCCAAAGAGGAGACATAGTCAACTCTGCAAAATCAGTGACCATCTTCCGAATCTGAGGATGTTTGAAGGGTTCATCATCATTAACGGATCCCAACATCCTAAATCCATAGGGTATGTCTGCTATGAGAAGGGAGAAATGTTTTCTAGGCACAACAGAACAAATATTATTTACATCACTACAGAATACATTGTAATATACAGGCCTAAGGGGGGTCTAGGGGATTGGAGAAACATTTTAGATCAGGTTGATCATCAAAATCCATCTCCTTGGCTTTCAGTCTAGATTTCTCATGCCTTGCTCTTTGAATGTGAGCCAGGAATGCAGGGGGGCAATCATCTAGTAGCTCTGCAGACTTACTTTTCTTTGGTTTCTGCAGAAAAAAGTGGAAAGATAATTAAATGAGCTCTTCAATACAGCAAACAAAACATAAGGAACCAATGCATGGCATCGATTTCGTGTGGGGGTAGATGCCAGGCATCGACTTTCTACTGAAAGTCGATGCCTGGCATCGACTTTGGGACACAAGTCGATGCCTGGCATCGACTTATGCCACGAGGTCGATGCCAGGCATCGAGTTATGCTGTAGGTCGATGCCAGGCATCGAGTTATGCTGCAGGTCGATGCCAGGCATCGACTTATGCCCCCAAGTCGATGCCAGGCATCGACTTTTGGCTGCAGCTCGATGCCAGGCATCGAATATAGCCGTAAGTCGATGCCAGGCATCGAATTCGTACTAAAAGCCTGGCATCAAATTGGTTAGGTGAATCAAGGCATCTAACCTAATGGCAAACCAGGCACAACCTCAAAAAGAGAACCTACCCAATCACGAAACAGGATGAAATATTCTGATAAAGCTTTGTAGGATGATGTGGTTGGATAGTCTGCTTGGACCTCTGTCCAAGAAAAGCAACCCAGCCTCTTCATCATCACCTCCTGAATCTTCATGTATACTTTATGACTACAGTCACAGAAATAAAAAAGAGACTAGGTTAGACCAGAAACATGGCAGGAGGGAAAAAGGATCTGAGAATAACATACATACTTATTGAGCTCAGTCACCATCTCCTCCAGGCTTAACTCCTTGGAGATTACCCTTGACAAAGTTGATATAATCAATGTATCATCCTTGATTCCTTGAAGGGCCCTCCATGGTGTCAACTTCATGTCCTCAGGAGCCTCTTCAATTGAGAGGTCAACTTTCCTTCCCTTTCCCTTCAGATCAACCTGTGGGTCTGGCCTCGACTTTCATTGCTTCTGGCCCTTGACCTCCTTGTTCTCCCACATTGTGAGAATTTTATCCTGTAGATCCCAGATCTCACCTGATCTGAATGCCAATTGAAACCATGGATCATATTTCCTCAAAGCATCAGACTTTCTATTCTCATCCAGTGCAATTCCAACCTCAATAAGGCATTGCTTTCGTAGATTGGGATGTATTCTTCCAGCTTCCTTCACAAGAAAATCTTCATATTCATGGTGGAAGAACCGAATTCTCTCTATGGAGGACATTTTTTGCCTGTAGTCATTGTCATTGTTGTGATCCCAAGCAAGAAGCTTGGCTTCCTCAGTAGTAAGACCAGCATATATTTTACACTCTACATACCTAAAGAAAAATGTGGTAGGGTGCTCCTTCACTAGCTGTCTACGGGCCTCTGCAGAGTGTGAACCTCCAATCACATAATAAGTATAATCCTCAAACAAACCCTCATTGAACTCGTCCACAGAGCTGCACTCATTCGGATCTACCATGACAAGGAATGGCACAACAGTAGCATGAGGATTTATTTTCATTTTCTTCTTAAGATTCTGCACGTGCAAATTGTGTGGCTCCCTGATCTCAAGGGGCCTCCTCCCTGTGACTGGATCTATTGGTGGCCTGTGGATGATATTGATTGGCAAGTGGAACAACTGCCCCTTCTTAACTACCTTTCTTCTAGCTATGTCCTCCCTCATCTTGTTCTGCTCAGTACCAAGAACACCCGAGGCAAGCTCTCCACCAGGTGCAACAATTATATCCTTAGAGCTAGAGCTTGAGTCAGAAGACTCCTCTTCTGAAATTCTCTTCTTTTTCTTTTGGAACTTTTTCTGCACGCTCTACTTACCCCTTGCCTTTACAGGGGTTGTCATCTTCTGTTGTGTTGGCATGATGTTGCCTTGGATCCATGGCATCAAGTCCTTGATAAAATTGACTGAGTCCCTGCATATCTCAGCTAGCCCATCTGGAACACAACACTCTGGGCACAAGAAATCCATCTTGCATATAACATTTCTTAAACCTTTCGATGTCTCTACCAAGAAAAGGAGGTTGTCAGAATCCTCATCTTCATAATCGAGTTTGTACACAAGGCCATACTGAAAACCTTGTGTTGTCGTGATCTTTCCTCTCCCATATGCCCCTGCGAACACAAGAAGGACTGCATTCTTTTCTTCAACATACTGAAGGCACCACTCCAGATTTGTCATGTCCCGCAGTGGACGATCTGTCCTTAAGACCTCAGCGTCCCTCGACCTATCCTTCATAGTTTTATCATCCTCAGGAATTTTGATTCTACTCTGTCCACCAGAGGATATTCCTAGCGGGTTGCTGGCCTTCTCAAAGGATAAGGATGCGATAATTTTCTTTGGTTTTGCTTGGTGACCAATGCCTTTGTCACGTTGCTGATCACCAGAGCCCATGGTGACTCTCAGCTTCTTGAAGGGCCTCTCACTCGGACTCCGCATCCCTGAAGGCGCTTGGAAATATCAGCTCATACGTAAATGTGGTTTTCAAAGGCCCAAGTGGATGCTAGGCATCGACTTTTAGGTTCAAGTCGATGCCAGGCATCGACTTTTAAGTGCAAGTCGATGCCAGGCATCGACTTTGTGTGCAAGTCAATGCCCGACATCGACTTGAGGGTGCAAGTCGATGCCAGGCATCGACTTGGGGGTCCAACTCGATGCCAAGCATCGACTTTTAGGTTCAAGTCGATGCCAGGCATCGACTTTTAAGTGCAAGTCGATGCCAGGCATCGACTTTTAGGTTCAAGTCGATGCCGGGCATCGACTTGCACACAAAGTCGATGCCTGGCATCGACTAGCACTTAAAAGTCGATGCCTGGCATCGACTTGAACCTAAAAGTTGATGCCTAGCATCGACTTGAACCCAAAAGTCGATGCCAGGCATCGACTTTGCACCCTAAAGTCGATGCCTGGCATCGACTTTCAGGGCAACTTCGATGCCAGGCAAGTCGATGCCAGGCATCGACTTGCACACAAAGTCGATGTCTAGCATCGACTCTTACGTGTAAGTCGATGCCAGGCATCGACTTGCACCGAAAAGTCGATGCCTGGCATCGACTTGAGGCCTCAAGTTGATGCTTTGCATCGACTTGCAGCCTCAAGTCGATGCCTGGCATCGACTTACACCTAAAAGTCGATGCCAGGCATCGAGCTGTACCCTCATTTGATCTATATTTTTAGAGCTAAGAAAAATAAAAACCTAGAAAGCAGACTCTTTACACAAACATACAAAGGGAATCTTTTAGGAATCTTTTTTTATAATATGGTTTTGTCTACCTCTTGGTACTCTTGCCAACATTCTTCTTCTCCATCAGAGTTGCCTTGCTGGTATGCTAAGCTCTGTGCTCCATGGCTTTCTGTGCTCTGTTGCTCTCTCTTGCTCGTGGATTTTGAAAATGAGAATGATCTCCTCCTTTGCTATTTATAGGCAATTGGGTAACTTGAACCAGAGACTAACTGGATCTAACTGAATGAGTCCAGTTGCTAACTATATCTGTCAACTTATCTAACCAGGGAATACCACCCACACAAATAGGCTGTTTCAGAGCCACTTTAATGAAATATTCATAGAACCTTGCAACTATTTATATACATTTGCATGGAAATTACACTTCAATGGCAAGAGTATGGTATGTACATGAGGATGTCTAATCTCATGTAGAGATTTGTTCCTAGAATCTCTTGCTTGGGAGAAAATCAAGTCTAAGTTGTGTTGAATATGGGAGATTAATGACATCTTTATAGTGTTATCCTCCTCACTTTAGTTCATATTCACATTTATCTTGTAACACATTGTTGAAATGGAAAATCAATGTATGAATAAACATTCAAGTAAAGAACCTTGCAACTATTTATATACATTTGCATGGAAATTACACTTCAATGGCAAGAGTATGGTATGTACATGAGGATGTCTAATCTCATGTAGAGATTTGTTCTTAGAATCTCTTGCTTGGGAGAAAATCAAGTCTAAGTTGTGTTGAATATGGGAGATTAATGACATCTTTATAGTGTATCCTCCTCACTTTAGTTCATTTTCACATTTATCTTGTAACACATTGTTGAAATGGAAAATCAATGTATGAATCTATCATAAACATTTAGTGTACCTCTTTTACACATAATTCTTTTTTAATATACTTAAACATTCTGTGTACCTCTTTGAGATCTAGCCAAGACCACAATAAAACCTAATCCTTGAAATCTTATTTACCAAAGGTAAAATTTCTTCTTGTATAGTCTTCAATGGCACTACTGCAAACAATTTTAATATATAATCCAGTTGGAACTCAACTTGGATATATTTTGATTCACTCACAATGCTAAGTCTCAATGACTCATATCTAGTTAGAAATCAACTATGTTTCTCATTTCAAAAGTGAATCAAATCTTTGGTTCCCTTATTAGTGTATATTTGAGTAATTAAGTGTTTTGATGTAATTTGATGTTTAATGTTATTTAATGTACTTTAATAAACTTTTGATTTCATATCTTCTTGATGTGACATTTGATGTGACATCTTCACTTGATCTCAGATTTCTACTTATTTAAAAAGGTCATTCATCTTCAGTCTTCTATGAACTCAGTGAAGATGAGCTCAATCTTTTTAGTGGATGCTTGGGCATCAGCTTCCTCTGCTCATATTGATACAGTTTCGGATTCATTGTTCTCAGTTGACCCTTTCCACAGAAGTGATGATCCCTATGATTTAGAACGTGCTAATGATTCCATGTTTTCTGTTGAGTCATTTAAGTTATCCAATTCACAGTGCAATGCTGCTCAACCAAATGCACCTCTTGATCTCCCATTTGATCCAACCATTGATCTCCCTTCTGACTCAAGTGCATGTGGAGCAACAGAAAAGCAAAGCAAGCTTAATCTACGATTTAAAAGAAGGCCTCGTGAAGTAAGTCAAAAAAGATTTAAATTTCTTACTTCAGATAGACAAATTGCATTGGATATTGTGAAGCATTGTTGTGGTTTGAAATATTTGTACAATTTAGGAATGAAGAAACTAAAGCACCTAAGAGAAAAATTCCTCCATTTAGATAGTGAAAGGCAGGATATATACCTTGTTTCTCGCATGCAAATGATTGAGGATAACATGTCAGTAACGCGTGTTGGTTTTGAATATTTCTTTAGTCAAGGGATGCGATGCTGTAGGGCTGCATTTAAAATTGCAATGGGTGTGGGAAATTTTAGAATACATAGGGTTCAACAAGGGCTTTTGAATGGGGATCTCATTTTGGATACGTTCCATGTTGGGACCAAAGGATCTGTTGGATGTCATGCAATGAATTGGATGATGAACTATTTTAGCTTGCATTGTGAGGTTATGCCTACAACTGGAAGGTTGCACTTGTCAGATGACTTTACTCGTCGAGAGGTATTTCAAATATATAGAGAAGACATGGAAAATAGAAATGAGAAGTATGTGTTGTATCGTCACTTTACTCGATTATGGAAGGAAGAGTTTAACAATGTTTCTATTCCTCGTAAAGTTAGAATGGGTGAATGTTCAGTTTGCGCCACTTTGAAAAACATGGCAAAAGGGGCTACAACACCACAAGAAAAGAATAATTTTAAAAACCTTCTTAACAACCATCGTGAGAGTCAAGCTTTAGAGAGCAAGAAAGTAATTCATCATCGAAGTAAAGCACTCAGAAATCCGGAGCATTATATGTGTTTGTTGATCGATGGTATGGATAAAAAAAAAACTTGTTTGCCACATTTTTATCGCATCCCTAAGGACATTGGAGATGAAGTCCTTGTGCAAATGCATTTGGTTGGTGCTTTGGTATACAATGGAACTGTAATGTCCAAGGTTTTCTTCACATATCCGAATGTGCATAATGATCCAAACCTTACAGTTACTGGCATTCATCGTGTTTTGCAATCATGGAAGGGTCTTTTGCCACCAACTCTATATTTGCAACTAGATAATACTGCAAGAGAGAATAAAAATTCTACAGTCTTTGGATATTTAAGCATGCTTGTTGAAAAACACGTATTTCAGAAGGTTAAGGTAAATTTCCTTCTGGTTGGCCACACTCATGATCACATTGATCAAATGTTCAGTACTTTCTCTAAGAAGTTGGCACGTAACAATGCTTTTACTCTTCCGATTTTATCTGAGCTGATTTCAGAAGCATATACTCCAAAACCAGAAGTTCAACACCTCACACAGATTTATGACTTTAAGCACTTTTGCTCAATGGGCCTTGATAACAGTGCTAAGGTTTTGGCTCCATTGCACAATATTAGTTTCAACCATGTATTCTTGATGAGGAGGGTTGATGAAATAACCCTTTTATTTGCAAAGCAGTATTCATCTTCTCTTGGGTGGGGGCCTAAAGAGGGATGCAGATTCTTATTGTAGGTGCCTAATTTGTCTACTGTAACAGTGTATGGTGCAGAACAATCACCATATGAAGATAAAAACAATACAGAAAGATGTGGAAATGTGGTTGATCAAAGTAAAAGCTGGATGCATGCACTCATTGAAAAGAAGAGACATATTGAGCGTGCAAAAAAATATGCTGGAGATCAAGATGTATCTTGGTGGGAGGACTTTTTCAATCATCAAGAAGAGATTATACAGTATACAATTGCAGGTCACTGGCCAGTTGATGTTCCATTCACATGGGATTTTTGTACACAAAGATCCGTGAATGTGGCCCAAGCATGTAATGCAGATGCACTTCAAAGTTTTATACATCCACCAGAAAGAAATATTTATGTAGGCCCAAGGATGACAAAACAGGCAGAAGCAAGATGGCAAGAAAATTTAATAGAGCTAAATGTTGGAACACTTATTGCAGTTCTTGCTGATGGTGATGAGGCTACTAGACCATTTTGGATTGCAAAGGTTTTAGAGATAACTAAAGATATTGATCAGAGAAGAATAGAGGCTTTGATGGTGCATTGGTATTACACTAAAAGTAGTAATGCATTCACAGGTAAATATAACTTAGAAATGGTGTGTGATACTAAACGAACAGGTTCAAAAAAGAAAAAGAATATTCGAAGCACATCCACTCTTAAAATGGATGATGTAGATATTCTTGTTTATGATTTTTCCTTGACAAAAACAGGTCACTTGAGGAAAGCAACCATCAACATGATAAAAAAAAGCTTTCAGATGTATGTGGTACAGGAAATCATAGGCAAACAAGAAGAGTTATGCATGATCCTGCAGAATTTGGTATGTACGTGGATGAAGATAGAGCTCTTGTGGATATAGAAGAAGAAGAAGAGAGCTCTCAACAGTATGAGACTGAATCAAGTGCATCAGATGATGAGGGTGTAGACATAGATCGACAAAGTTGTGAGTTGCATTGAAGCTCTCAGACATTTTTAGTGCTTATGTAAATGCATCGAAGTAGTTTGGTTAATGAAACCATGTTTTGAAGCAATTTTGAATAACAATCAGATATCCACCCATTAAAAATATGTCTAAAATGTTATTTTTGTATAAGAACTATTCAGTTCTACATTCTTTATATAGATTTTAGACATGTCAATGTCTTATCATATAGATTTTGGACATGTCAATGTCTTATCATATACATTTTGGGACATGTCAATGCCTTATATAGTGAAATTTTGACTACATTTTGAGCTCTTTTTTTATGAGAAAATGACAAAAAATGTCAAAAATCACATGTTTTCACCTTGTTTTTGTAATATATGTATACTGGTATAAAGGAATCTCAAACATAAGCTGCCATTTGCTTGATTTTTGACGAGAGTGTTCTCTTTTTACGACATAGTTCTCGTTTGTTACGACTCGCTCTTATATATATATATATATATATATATATATATATATATATATATATATATATATATATATATATATATATATATATATATATATATATGTGTGTGTGTGTGTGTGTGTGTCTGTGTATGTATGTATGTATGTATGTGTGTATGTGGGTATGCATGTGTATATATATATGTATGTGTATATGTATTATGTGTTTATATGTGTATATGTGTGTATGCATGTGTGTGTGTATATGTGTGTATGCATGTGCGTCTCTTGCCAAATCCCAAAGGATCAGCCAAAAAGCTCCTACAAAACAAAAGAAAAGAGACATTAAAAAAGAGAAGACATAGAGAAAGAAAGAGAGTGTATGTATGTGTGCATATGCATGTGTGTATGCACATATGTGTGTGTATACATATGTGAGTATGTATGTATATGTGTGTGTGTGAGTGGGTGTATGTGTGTATGCATGTATATATATATGTGTATATGTACATGTATTATGTGTTTATATGTGTATATGTGTGTATGCATGTGTGTATATAATTAAAAGCCAAAAACCCTAACCCTAAAACATGCATATGTGTGTATGTATATGTCACATGTGTGTATGTGTGTATGCATGTGTGTGTATGCATGTATGTGTATGCATATGTGAGTATGTATATATGATGTGTCTGCATGTTTATGTATGTATGCATGTGTATATGTGTGCATGTGTGTATGTATTATGTGCATATATGTGTAAACGTCAAAAACCCTAAAACCCTAACCCTAAAACATCTCTCTCTCTCTCTCTCTCTCTCTCTATATATATATATATATATATATATATATATATATATATATATATATATATATATATATATATATATTTATAATAAAAAACAAAACAATCACTTACATTGATGTAATTCTTTTGATCGCTCTCGTCAAAGCCCAATCGACGTCGTCTCTTGCCAAATCCCAAAGAATCAGTCAAAAAGCTCCTGCAAAACAAAAGAGAAGAGAAATTAAAAAAGAGAAGACATAGAGAAAGAGAGAGAGTGTATGTATGTGTGCATATGCATGTGTGCATATGCATGTGTGTATGCACATATGTGTGCGTATACATATGTGAGTGTGTGTATATGTGTGTGTGTATGTATGTGTGTGTGTGTACATGCAAATATGTGTGTATGTATGTATGCATATGCATGTGTGTATATATACATGTGTGTGTACATGTATGTATGTATATGTGTGTGTACATGTATGTATGTGAGTATGAGTATGCATATGTGTGTGTATGTATATGCATGCATGTATGTAATATGCATGTATGTATGTATATGTGTGTATGCATATGCATGTGAGTATGTAATATGTATGTGTATTTATATGCATGTGTGTATGTAATATGTATGTGAGTGTGTATGTAATATGCATGTGTGTATGTAATATGTATGTGAGTATGTGTATGCATGTGTGTGTGTGTGTATGTATGCATCTCTCTCTCTCTATCTCATTCTCTTTCTATTTCATATCTCCCTCTCTCTCTTTCATCTCTCTCTCTCTTTCATCTCTCTCTCTTTCACTCTCTCTCTTTCATCTCTCTCTCTCTCGCTCTTTATGTTTCTCTAGATCTCTCTCTTTCTTTCATCTCTCTCTCTCTATCTTATTCTATATCAATAAAAACAAAACAATCACTTACCTCAATGTAATTGTTTGGAGCATTGTTGTCAAAGTCCACTTAATGTTGTCCTTCATCGAATTCCAAAGAACTCACACCAAAAAGCTCCTGCAAAACTAAAGACAAGAGAAATTAGAAAAGGGAAAACGCAAAGAAAGAGAAAGGGTGCTACAGTATGTGCAATACTTACCAAGATTTCAGATCTAGAGAAATAGAGAGGTGTGTGTAGAGAAAGAGAGAGAGAGAGGGAGAGCGAGAGAGAGAGAGAAAGAGAGAGATGTGTGTACACAGTATGCTCAGAATGTAGTTCACGCGTGCAAACTCGACAAAAGCGGACTTTCATTCAAAACGTGAGCAAATGTCGAGTTTTTGCTCTCGGGTTTGATTAAAATGATGCGTCGGTATAAGCATCGGTATGAGCGTCGGTATGAGCCTCGGTATAAGCGTCGGTAATTTCCAGTAACTTATCGACGCCTATATCGAGGCTCATACCGTTGATATTGCATCTGTGGTTTCTCAAGCATTTTTAACGGTCATACCGATGCCGAGGCATGACCGTGGGTATGGACAACGTCGGTATGCCCTTGATATGTTGTAGTGCAATGAGCCTTATCGATGCATGAAAATGCTCCATGTGCAAATAAAATATGCTAAAAATTATTAAGTACATTGGAAAAAAGTAAGTGCAGTGAACAATTTTAAAGATCAAATAGGCTTACAATGTCGTGTGTTATATTGTTATCTCCCCAAGATTGAATGGAACACTTCGTGGAATCCACTAATGTCTCTTGAAACAATTGATGTTGAATATCTCGAGAGCTAGTAAGACCCATTATGCCTACCAACTTATCTAAGCATGACCAAAACTTCTTTCTCTTATTACAAAGATCAACTTGAGAATCATTTTTTTGTTGTGATCATGCATAGGTCTTTCCGCAGCTCATAATGTTCATTAATTTGAGTGCTAGTACTTCTTCTAGAAAAATGTCTTGCCTTATTCTCTGTCATTAACACTTGTTGTAAACTGTCTAGAGATTCCCCAACTTTTTTTAACAACTAGGGTTATGCTTCCACCATGACAACAAATTGAATTAAGGAGTTCCTCCAAATTTTTTATAGGTTATATAGATTTGTCAACTAGCATCATGTCAAATGCATATTCTACATGGAGCTTCAATACTCTATCAAAAGTTCTCACGAAGGCATGCAAGGTGCAAAAGTGAAAATTAACTAAAGGAAATGGAATAATGGGATTACAATCCTTATCCAATATTTCATGATTAGGTGTACCTAACATGGGACACCTCATTAAAGGTATATCACATTTAGTAGATGGAGATGCATCTGTGTCATCAGCTAAATCCTCTATGTTATTTTGTTCTCTCTTTGTTTTTTTATAACCTCCTATGCAATATGGACAAGGATAGAGAGCACATGCACCTTTTTTGCACCCTAACATGCATTTGACAGTCTTCAATTCTCCACCTAAGTGCCACTTTAGCTCAAAATCACCTAGGCCTTCAACATTGATTTTTGCACCATGAATTGAGAAGTTACCACCTCTGTGATCCATGGGGTCCTATGAAAGAACATCATTGGATTCTTTAGGTACCTCAATAGCACCTAACCATCATATATCTTTCTCGGATTGAACACTATAGATAAAGTGATGGGTAGAGTTTTCACTTTCATCAATAATGGCATGGGCCATAGCTTCATTCATGAGTGTCACACTAAGTCTCTTCATACATCATCCCTTTATGATTTGACATCCATCTAGCTTCAATATAAACTTGAGTTTGGAACCACAATGTACATCAAATAACAAACGTTATATTAATAAAAATACTATGAATGTCATTATCACAACAATAGACATAATTTGAATTGTAGATTTGTAAAATTTAACCATTTCCTTTTGAAGCCTCTCCAAATTGAAAACTATGTTGTTGTACTTTGTGTAGATGAATCCTTTTCTAGATGAATTTTTCAACTCCTTCTTTGATGTAGTAGAATAATAAATGGATACAGGCATAACATCTTCTATATGCAAGTAATTGCCAAGAGTATTAGCTACATCCTCATTGTTCATCTTCTTCTTTAGAGATAACTTGGAAGGGCATGGAAAAATACTTTGCAAAATACCTTTGTTTTGTAGTGCGTGCTTCAAAAGATCATCGAATGTAGTGTACGCTCTAGTACTAACACCTCATTCATCACATACCATCTGTACCTCCCTAGGAGTAATAATATCTTGTAAGTTGCCTGCAAAATCTTTAATCACTTGGGTTTTGATGTGATTTCTTATTGGTGACTCTCAAAATCATAAGCACATGTTTTTTTCTTAAACAAGAATTCAAAAACTTCAATTGATCCTCTATTGTTGATGAAGCACTGACATCTTCAACAAATGACCTCCACAATAAGAAACTCAATCTAAAAGTCTTTTAACATAAATAAACAAGTGAAATACAAACCTAAGTGCATAAACATGTCGCTTTTGTTCTCCACAACCAGTTGAAAGAGCTTGAAAGGATGATATTGGTTGTTTCCTATATGTCATACCAAGTGGAGTCTCTTTTAGTTGTGTTAGATAGACTTTTTACTTTGTAACTATGTACTCTTTTTCTTCGACATGTTTTCGGAGTATATTATTGCACTCTTCCATAGATTTGACATCACTTTTTAAAGTGTGTATCTTCAAATGGTTGTGATGACATGGTTGCATCCAATAATTTGCAATAGATGTTTGAATGGATAGACAATTGCTTTCAATAACCTAGTAGTTCAACTTCACCGCTACCAAGGAATTGTAGAAACATGGAGATACTATGGAATCTAGGATAAAAGTTAGACATTGGATCTAAGGGATACAATGCACCATTGACCCAAAGATCAATATTCTTCTCTCCATTTGCACCTTTTTCATTTTGAAAATATTTTTCATTGCTACCTCTAGTTGTTGGTGCAAATTCTGTTGGAACATGAAAATGTATACTAGTTGAATGAGGAGCATGTGTTAGTGCTGGTGTCATGTTCATAATACATGTCAGCACCATGATGCTCCAAAACTCAAGCACCAAATAGAAAGAAGCATAGAGATGGCTGGAATGGCATGTACAATAGTTGTATTGCAAGAAAAAAGTGTGTTTTGATATGTGGATAGGTCAAAATGACTTTTTCCAGTGTTTAAGAGTGAAAATAAGTTTTTTTTTCAAAAATTCATATTTTAGGGCAACCAAAGTTATGAGTTTGATGATGTGGCACTTAACGTTTGGAGCGATTTTGAAAAGTATGTTTTTTTAAAGTGTTTTTTTCTAAAAATTAGACTAAAAAAAGTAACTTCTAACATATGCATAAAATTATGGGCCATTTTGAATAAAGAATAGCTTAAAAGAGACTTTTTCAAAAAAGTTATTCTTTTATTCATATAGATGGATGGATTTGATGAGGTGAAAAGTGGTCTTTTTCTCTCTCTCTCTCTCTCTCTTTGTGCAAAAGAGAGACATGATCCTAGCCCAGCCTAAAAAAGCCTACTTCATTCTAGTAAAAATTGCTCTATTAAATGCACTTTATCCCCTTAACAAAGAGCAAGATCAAGCTTAATCCCTAAAAATTAGGAATCCTTACAAGGGCCATGCGTGGTTCACTTTTTTCCCTAATGAGCTTGTATACCCATTTAGTGCCAATGGCCTTTTTCCCAGGAGGAAAATCACATAAAGACCAGATACAACTCTTCATACTCATCACAAAAACTAGAGGCAAACATAACATAGCAAGTTGATTCAAACAAAGCACTATGAGAGCGTGAACGAGTGAAATATGGAAAAGGTGCATCTAATTTGTCATCTCAAAAAGTTTGCACCAGCCACCTAGGCATAATTTTTGCCTCCTGTATAATAGCCCTCACATCAACAAGTGCTTCATGTAAATATGCATAAGAAATGGAATGATCTGCATCATCATGAGAAACTTATAAAGGTTGAGAAATTGCCTCATTTGGGCTAGCACTTGACTATCCACCTATAAAAAGAGGCACCAAAGTGTCATACACATCTTTGGAGCTAACTAATGTCTCCTTAGTACATGAAAGTAATGGCTGAATTGCATCTTCCACAAAAACAACAACACGCCTTACCAAAATGCATTTACTCCATGGATTATATAGATGCATTATTGTTCAGGCACTAATGCATATGCTAGACAACCAAAAACACATAGATGAGCAATAGATTGCTTGCGATCATGCCAAGCCTCATATGGAGTGATAGACTACAGTGCTTTGGTAGGACACCCGTTAAGTACATATGCTACACACATAACAACTCAAGCCAAAAACTATGTGGTAAAGCTTGAAGTTTTTTGACCTTACAACTCGCCATCTCCATAAGAGGCCTATTCTTTCTTTCAACAACACAAATTTATTGAGGTGTATATGGCATTGTACATTGATGTTTCATCCCATGCTTAGGCAAAAATGGATTAAAATTAGAAGACATGTGTTGATATATTCAGGTAGTGATGTGTGTGAACAGACTAGGACTGACGGGGCACTTTTTTTCCCTCTTTAGGAGGTTTTTTTCCCTTGACTTGTATATACACCTATTGCCCTAACCGATTACTTATCTTTGTACATTCTAGTGGTAATGCATTCAATATTGTGTGTTGTGCTCCAAGCTTCTTCTTCTTTGTTCTTGTGCTATTCGCTTGCTTGTGTAGACATCTAACTCCAACAATTGATATTAGAGAAGGTCGCTGCTTCATCTAGGGTGTCTTCGACACCCTTTTGGTCACATTCTCAGAATCATAGGAAATTTGGTAAGCATAGTCAAGGCGATTAGGAGATAAAAACGGATTCACTTTGTGGTGCCAAAATCATGACTTGGGATTTCTTTGGCCTTCGAATGCACTATTGTAGTGCTTGTGCATGCTATTTCATCTTTTTGTGCCAAATATTTATACGAGTTTTGGTTTGCCAATGTAAGCATCTTGAGGTCTACTAAAGGTCCAACAAAACTTGTCAGGGTAGTTCCGTTCAACTTTTTCAGATATAGTCATTTTTCTACATCATGGTATTTTAGTCAGTGGCGATGGTTGAAAGTAATGATGTATTTTGTATGTTGGCTCCTGAGGATAAGCTAGACAATATCAATTACCCATTGTGGGCTTATATGATGGGACATCTATTGGTTGCAAAAGGACTGTGGAACATTGTGCAGGGTGTTGAAAAACATCCTATTACACTTGCAAATATAGGTATTGCAGTTGATGCAGATGGCATTGAAGATGTTGATATTCTTCAGATTCCTATTCATGCTACAGTTTCTACTCCACCTATTGTTGAGAAAATTCATTGGGATGGTAGAGATGAGGCACATGCATTGATAGATTTGTCTATCAAATGTGCCATTATTCCTCACATTCACTCTTGCAAAACATCCAAGGATGCTTGGGATACATTGACCACATTGTATCAAGCTAGTAATGAGGCTTGTGTTGTTTACCTCCAAAAATAGTTGGAGAGTGAGCATATGAATGAAGGTGATTCTATGTACATTTTTCTAAATAAGATCAAAGATTTGAAGGAAAAATTGATTTCTACTTGTCATTTTAGGAGTTAGTTTTTGTTCTGTTGTGGGAAGATCAGTCTAGGCAGAACAGATCCATTATGCGTGTTGCAGATCAAACTTTCTTGGCTAGTCAGAAGGGCAAAGGTAAATAGAGCTCATCTACTAGTAAGCAAAAATCTGCAAATGCTGCACATTTGAAGAAGGAAGACAAAGATGAGAAGAAATAAAAAAAGTAGAAATTCTTTTGTAAGTACTCTAAAGGAAAATATCATGTCATAAAGAATTGTCCAAAACTGGTCACAAAAGAGGCAAAGAACAAAGAGGCTAGAATGGTTGTTGTAGAGGCCTCTACACTGAAAACAGAGTCTGCAAATCTAGTGTAGAATGAAGAATGGGTGTTTAATACTATTTGCAATTTTAACCCATCTTCTCATCACTACAAACAGATCGATGGTATACCGAGGTTTATACCAAGGAAAATGAACGTGGCTTAATTTGTCCGATGCCGGTGTAAAGGTCGGTTTGCGCGTCGGTACCAAAGCGTCGGTATATGCATCGGTAATACCGATGCAAATACCGAGGCTTCTGCTGGAGATACCATCGCCTACTAGGTGTACCGACGGTTATTCTGATGACACTACTGGGAGTACCGTCGCATATACCGACGACCATACCTGCAAAATGTTTTTTGGGTAGAGTGGTTTGTCTTTTGCTACAACAACATTACCATGATGTTGCTTAACAAAAGACAATACACTCTGCCCAAATCCGAGTACATGTGATGTGTACTCTAATGACAACCGAAATATGATTTCATGAAACAGAGTATTATTGGACACAAAAGAGATAATCAGAATGAACTATGAACCATGTACAAAAGAAGTTATATATTTCAATAATGAAGCATGTACAAGAGTGTGGCAAACCACTGTCATATATGATGCTTTTACAAAATGTGGAAAAGCAATGTATTGCCATATGAAAATCAAATACAAAATATTGGTCTTCCACTGCCATACACATGCAAAGAACGTTCCATATCAACAGTCCTGCAACAAAGAACATTAATGGAATGAGATAAATTCACATGAAAATTACAAACAACAAGTAGAAACCAAGTTTATAAATTAATTACCTCATTGCAAATGCTCCCATGAAACTACCGCACCACGTCCCTCCAAGTCCTGCAATAGTGTAGTCAACCCATGACTATATCCGTAAGACTCCTCCGAGACTCCTAGCAGGCAATGTAGCTCTCCTTTCTGATCTTGAGGAGCCCAAGGGAAAGCACCAAGTGTGCACAGGTGATGACACCAAGTATTCAGTGGTCAAGGTAGGAAATGTCAAAACTTCTGATGGGAATAAGAATTTGTTGAGTAGAGTTCTCTATGTACCTAGTATCAAAACGAATTTGATGAGTTTTGGACAAATAGTGGAAAAGGGTTTGCAGGTTAGGTTCAATAAATTTGGAGCTTTCGTGGAGGACCCCCAACATGGATTCAAAAGAATTTCCACGGGAGAGAAAATAGGTAGATTGTTTACATTTGAACTTGAGGACACTAGAAACATTGCACTTTATAATTATAAGGATCAAACTTTGTGTGAGTTAGAAATATGGAACAAAAGATTAGGGCTCATTGGTAAGAGAACATTGATATGTAGAGATCAATGTGTACTTGGGATACCTAATGTATCCAAGCAAGATATGATCTATAAATGTGGTGCATGTTAGTTTGGTAAATCACATAGGTTACCCTTTGCAAAGAAAGGCTACGTCCATGAGGATTATTTGGAACTTGTCCACACAGATGTGAATGGAGTTGCTGAATGAAAGAACAGGTCACTCATGGAGATGGCGAGGTGTATGGTCAAGAGTCATGCTTTACCACATAGTTTCTGGCTTGAGGTTGTCATATGTGTAGCATATGTACTTAATAGGTGTCCCACTAAAGCGCTGTAGTCTATCACTCCATATGTGGCTTGGCATGATTGCAAGCCATCTGTTGCTCATCTGCGTGTTTTTGGTTGTTTGGAATATGCATTAGTGCCTGAACAACATCGTAGAAACTTGGATGATAAAGCAGTAAAATGTATTTTTGTTGGGTACAGTTTTGAAAGTAAAGGCTATCATCTATATCATCCACAGACTAAATGCATTCAGGTTAGCCGTGATGTTGTTTTTGTGGAAGATGCTATTCAGCCATTGCTTTCATGTATAAAGGAGACATCTTTTAGCTGCAAAGACATGTATGATACTTTGCTGCCTCTTTTTACAAGTGGACAATCTAGTGCTGGTCCTAATGAGGCAACTTCTCAACCTTTGCAGGTTTTATGTGATGATGCAGATCATCCCATTACTGATACAGATTTACATGATGCACTTGTTGATGAGAGAGCTGATATTGAGGAGGCAAAAACTATGCCAAAATGGCTGGTGCAGACTTTGCGTGACAACAAATTAGATGCACTTATCTCATATGGTACTCGATCAGGCTCTCATAATGCCTCTTTTGCATCAGATTGGTATGCTATGGCGACATCTAGTCTCTATGATGAGAATGAGCCTATTTCATTTGATGAAGCACAAAATTCAGAAAATTGGATGGCTGCTATGCAATCTAAATATGAAGCTATAATGAAGAATGGTACTTGGTCTTTATGTGACTTGCCTCCTGGCAAGAAGGCCATTGGCACTAAGTGGGTTTACAAGCTAAAGCGTAAGCTTGATAGAACAGTTGACAGGTATAAGGCTAGGCTTGTTGCAAAGGGTTATGCACAGGAAAGAGGCATTGATTTTGATGAGACCTTTGCACCTACATGCCGTATGACTCTTTTTGGGAGCATCCGTGCACTTGCAGCCCATCATGGTTGGAATGTACATCAGTTGGACATTAAAACTGCATTTCTGAATGGTGACTTGCATGAAGAAGTGTATGTTTTTTAGCCCCGTGGCTTTGTGCAAAAAGGGCATGAAAACCAGGTGTGCAGGTTAAAGAAGGCATTATATGGTTTAAAGCAAGCACCACGTGCTTGGTATGAGAAGATACATGCCTATGTGATTGCACATGGTTTTGAGAATAGTCCAACTGAAAGCACCTTATATGTTAAGCGTGCTAATGATGTGCTTCTGATCACGTGCCTCAGATCGTCGATGGGACATGACCTCACGTGCGGTGTGAAAAATCCACTCTGAATTGACAATAGACTGTCCATCGGCTGGTCGGAACTCCTGGTAAATTGTCTGTGTGATATAATTCTTTCGATCTTTAGCCTGTTCACTCCATTTCAGCATGATGGAGTGTCCAAACTGGATGGAGCAAAGTTGTCGTATGCTTGCACGCATTGCTTTGCCAGCTGCATCCATCGCCGGAGCTCCATCTCGAATACTATACACCTTGGATTCATCATGGTCATGAGCACCCCAAGGTGTACGTGGTGTTCCACGTGGTGTACTGCATGGTGTACCTACATCTGAGGTACTCGTCCTAGGAGTAGAAGCGGGCGACACAACGTCCGTCGCACTACCTCCACAACAACCGCCTCCTCCGCCTCCAGACCTACCTGTAGATCCACTCCTAGAACCTCTTGCTCTAGAGCATGACCTCGATCTACGAGACGGGCCAGAACCTATATCGTGTTGAGATGTCGAACGCACATGTCTACTAGTAGACCTAGTAGGAGATGGCTGCAAAGATGGCGTGGTGGAGTCACAAAGCTAGGAGACATACTTCCTACGGGAGTAGCACCACCCACAGGAGTGACACCGGTAGGAGTGACACTGGCGGGAGTGACACCAGCGGGAGTGAGGCCAGCGGGAGTGAGGCCGGTAGGAGTAAGGCCACCAGGAGTGAGGCCGGGAGGAGTGCTACCATGAGCGATCCAATACTGTGATGCAGCGGCCATATACGCAGGAGGAACCTGAGAGATGAACTCCAAAAACTGCTCCTCTATCATGGAATGTGGAGTGACTAGAGGACTGTCTCCCATCGTGCTCTGTAATAAAAGAACTCAAATAATTAGCATGCGATAAGAAAAGTAATGTAGAGAATAAACAAAAAAAAAACAAAAATTAGTACGTACAAGTGTTTTATTCAAAAGTCCTCTATTCTAGCATCCTCTTGAAGATCTGATGCACCGATAATATCTATGCACTCACACATCTCGTCTTCTTATAGGTTGAGACATGTCACGCACAGTAGTCCCATCCCATAAAATGGGAAGTTCTTCCACAAGTGGTGCAAGATATACATCCATGTTTTTTACCTTATACTTACCTGGTACAATAAGAGCTAATAAAAATGACCTTTCTTTGTGGCCAACCATGGTGGGATATTATAATTGACCAAACATACAGGCCATGTGCTCCATGAAGAACTGCGTAATCCAAATGGATTCACTCCATCCATAGCTAGGCCTAGACGTATGGACCGAGGCTCACTAGCAAACTCTGGCCACTTACTATCTATGTGCTTCCAAACATCAGAGTCAACTGGCACTTGCATTACATTATCTATAGACCTGCTCTTTGTATGCCATGACTTTAACTCAACTATAGATTTGCATCTAAACATGTTCTTAATTCGTGGAATGATAGGAAAGTGGCGAAGAACCTTTGCGGGGATCGCTTCGCCTACAACGCCTTCTCTAAATCTATTTGCTCCACACTTTGGACATACGTGGAGATGCTCATACTCATTCCAAAAGAGAATGCAATCATTCGGACAAGCTTGAATTTTAGTATAATCCATTCCAATGGACTGTAAAAGTTTTTTTGCATCTCCACGTGTTGGAGGCATGTCATTACCCTCTAGAAAAAATTGATCTTTAAGAAGCCTGCAATAAGCAATTAAAATGATATTAGTAAATGAAGTTATTGTGATACAACAATGAAAGCCAATTTGTTCTCCACTTACCTGAACAATTCAGTGACACTACTATCTGACCATCCATAAATGGATTGCAGATTGAGCATCACGAGTGAAGCACGTAGTACAGATATCTTTGCTCCATTGTAAAGTGGTAAACGAGCTAATCTTCGCATGTTTTCATATTCTTCATCAACTTCTGATCGTGGAATTTCTGTTGTGTCCATCTCGACACCTTCTTCACCATCATGATCTTCGTCCATCTCATAAAATGCTTCAAGCATCTCTTCCATATGTTCATTTTGTGTAATATTATTAGTGCTTGCTTGTACGTCTAAGTCCTTTTTTTCTCTCTTTTGTCCACGAGAGGTTACTGGTGCAATGTCATTTGGGTCCATCTGCTCACCTCGGGGACCATGCGAATGAAAACGTAGGTTTTCCAATCGACTCCTATCAAAGGATCCATGCTCTCTAAAATGTATAGTACAAATCCATCATTTCCGATAAATTTGATACTTGCACTGTGTGCAAGGACATGCCATTCTCTCTTCAGGATCCAAAGAAGCCATCTGCTACAATATGGACATTTTAGAACATTTGTTTTTTATTAAACCTAAAAATCTAACTCTTTAAGACTTAAATCTGAAATACTAAACCTAAATACTTAAATACCTAAAAAAACTTAAAACCCTAATTTTAAAACCCTAATCTATATAGTTATCCTATTTTATCTATATATTCGGATTTTTTCTTGATTGATCCTATATATATATATATATATATATATATATATATATATATATATATATATATATATATATATATATATATATATATATATATATTTATTCATATTTTTCTCCTCTTAATTGAGTTATATGTATGCCTAAACCCTAAAACCCTAATTTTAAAGATCTAATCCTAAATTATGTATAATTATATACACATGTGTATATACATGTATATATGTATTATATGTGTATGTGTATGTGTGTATATATGTTATGTAGGTGCTAAAACCCTAAAACCCTAATCCAAATGACCTAGACCTAAACCATATATATATATATATATATATATATATATATATATATATATATATATATATATATATATATATATATATATATATATATATATATATATATATATATATATATATATATATATATATGCATGTGTATATATATGTGTATATGTATATATATGTGCATATAGATAGGTGTATAAGTATGTGTGTTTGTGTATTGTATATATATTCACTCTATTTAAAATGATTAAATTTAAACCTATTTTTATATATTTAATCACATATATTTCATTTATCTATTTAAAATACTAGTTCTTATCATATTTTATTATCTATATAATTATCATACCTTATATATATATATATATATATATATATATATATATATATATATATATATATATATATATATATATATATATATATATATATATATATATATATATATATATATATATTATTTACATATTCATATTTTTTCCTTACTTAATCCTATTTTTATATATTTAATTATAAATATTTAATTAAATTGTTCAAAACACTAGTTCTTTTTATATTTATTTATCTATATAATTATCCTATTTTATATATATATTTATTTATATATTCAGATTTTTTCATTACGTAATCGTATTTTTATATATTTAATTTTATATATTTAATTATATATATTTAATTAAATTATTTAAAACACTAGTTCTTTTTATATTTATTTATGTATATAATTATCTTATTTTATATATATATTTATTTATATATTCAGATTTTTTGCTTACGTAATCGTATTTTTATATATTTAATTTTATATATTTAATTATATATATTTAATTAAATGATTTAAAACACTAGTTCTTTTTATATTTTTTTATGTATATAATTATCTTATTTTATATATATATTTATTTATATATACAAATTTTTTCCTTACATAATCCTATTTTTATATATTTAATTTTATATATTTAATTATATATATTTAATTAAAACCCTAATATTAAAATTCTAGATCTAAAATATGTATATTTTTGTATGCATGTGTATCTACATGTATATATGTATTATATGTGTATGTGTATGTGTGTATATATGTTATGTAGGTGTTAAAACCCTAAAACCCTAATTTTAAAGATTTAAACTTAAATCTGAAATGCTAAAACCTAAATACTTAACCACCAATAAAAATCTAAACCCCTAATCCTAAAACCCTAATCATATTTTATATATATATTTATTTATATATTCAATTTTTTTTCTTATTTTTCTCTATATTTTTCCTTAATATAAATATAATTGAGTTATATGTATGTCTAAACCCTAAAACCCTAATCTTAAAGATCTAGACCTAAAATACGTATATTTCTGTATACATGTGTATATTCATGTATAAATGTATTATATGTGCATGTGTATGTGTGCATATATGTTATGTAGGTGTTAAAACCCTACAACCCTAATCTTAAAGATTTAAATCTAAAATATGTATATTTTTGTATGCATGTGTATCTACATGTATGTATGTATTATATGTATATGTGTGTTTGTGTATATATGTTATCTACGTATTAAAACCCTAAAACCCTAATCAGAAAGACTTAGACTTAAATCTAAAATACTAAAACCTAAAAACTTAAACACCTATCAGAATCTAAACCCCTAATCCTAAAACCCTAATCATATTATATATATATATTTATTTATATATTCAGATTTTTGCTGTTGGAAGGACGCTGTAAGGCCGAAACAACCATCTGAACATTCAGAGAGTGTACTAAAAAAAAGAAATTTTAAAAGTGAAAAATCATTATTGAACAAGTTCGTAAGCATTTGTAGACATAGAACATTACCTTTTTAAGTCTCTTGATTTGATATGTCACACATGAAAAAGGAGATAGAATTTTATGAGCGGAAAATGATTTCATTTCTTCAAATAACCATTTTTTCTTAAAACTTCAAAGATTTGCATTGTATATTGTGCAAGAAGATTCATCTTTGTATCAAAAGAAAAAAAAATCAATACTAAATATGAGAATTTTTGCCAAGTTAGTACTGGTGCTTTTAGAGGCTTTCTAGTAAAATGAAGCTCTCTTCATGTGATTAAGAGAGATAATAATGTCATATTTTTGTACACATGACAATACACTACTTGTCGGTTTCCTTGATATGTGATTAGCATACAACCCATTTTCCATTGTTTTTGGCCCTAATGATTACAATTATTCCTACTCTTGTCATATTTATTCCCAAAGGTTTGGGAAAAGGCTTAGAAATATTCCAAAGTGTACATATTTTATATTTTCTTGGAGTCAATATCGGAGATGCGTACAATATTTTTGCCAAACGTTTGGTTACATGTCCTATATTTGGCTGTAAAACGGATGGTAAATCTACAAGCTCAACCCATACATAATACTTGTAGAGGAATTCTTATTTCCTAGCTTTCATTGGCATCCATGGAAAAAACATGAGCCATGTATCCACAAAGGAAGACCGTTTGTTGCTCCAAAAATTTTGTTTTAACTTTTATTTCATTAAAGACAACTTCAAAGAGTCCATGTCTTGAATAAAAACCCTTCTCAACCACTTCACATCCTAGATTTGTGTTTTTTTTTTTAATGGAGGTTCGGCCGAGGCCTACTCCTTCAGCTAGCTGGGTTGAGTTGCGGTCACAACTACCGTGGGGCAAGACAAACAATGGCACATCGGCCATAGGATACAACTTTCCATGTTAAGCATGTCCTTTACATGGTGCCAATGGGGGTTGAACCCTCGCCCCCGCCTCAAGAAGCAAGAGGCCCAACCACCCGGACAAGCAGCTTGGGACATCCTAGATTGGTGTTCATATCTTGTGCCATCTCTGCAGCCAATGGAGTCAGACAAGAAGTCAACGATTTTTCTTTGAAAGCCTTGTCCCAAAGCATTCTGTTTTGTTCAGCATATGACTCTGAGATGCATCTTGGGTCGATTTGAAACGAATAGCTTTCTTTGGTTCGATGAGGATGCTTAATGTCATATACTGTAGAATGTGACGATGGATCTGATACTGTAGAATGTGACGATGGATCTGATGACCATGTATCCACGGAGTACAAAATGTCTTAAGGGCATACACAAGTATGGAGGTCTTGGAGATCATTCAAGCACTGGTTTCGGTAACTATGTACACATGTAACGCTTTCTAGCTCCGCTCAGATACGCTGCAGAATTTTCTGTAAAACTGGCGGCAGTAGAAATATGCTGGAAGCCCGAAGCACGGAGAAGTGAAGCCCGGTAGAGTGAGTCCACCTGATTTTGTATTGTTGTCGTCGTGCTCTGGAGCTTCTCTAGATCCATGATGGCTGTTCCCGTAAGATGCCTGATGTCGTCTCTCATTATGGCTAATGTTAGACGGCATTTCATAGGAGTTTCTCTCATTTGCAGTTGGAGAATCTTAATTTGATGCATGGACTGCTCTATTCTCAAGACGTGCGATATGCCGACTGACAGCAATCGTCGGTAATCACCATCGAAAGGTACACTTTGCTCGACCAGAAGAGTTATCTGATCGGGGGTCGGCTTGCTTGAAGATCGATCGAAAAAATGCCAAGATCTGAGCAGTTCTGTGTTGATCTGAGCTTGGAGGACAAGGAGCGGACAGTACCATTGGGTTTCCTGCGCGTACTTTCGTGCGACCCTGGCGAGGTCCTTGGCTGGAGAGGTCCGATGCTGCAGTGAGCTATTCATGTTTGCGTTAGTCTGTTCAGCTTCTGTAGGTGAGAGAATGCCCGTAACGATTTTCAGAATAAGAAATGTCACAAAGTCACATGTCAGGACTGCTTGAACGGCTAGCTGGGAATTTACAGTAATTTTGTTGACGTCTGTGCTGTTAGATGTGCCATGGAGGACATCGATCAAGTGGATCACACTTGTCGCCCCTATCCAACTGCTTATCATTCTGGCGCACGACGATATTTTGTCGCATGTGAAGGCCTCTAGGGTCTTCGGATGACTATTTACAGGATGCCGATCATTCAGAGCTGAGGAAGCACGAATGATGTCTGCATTACAGAGATTGGAGTGCTGTAACAGCTGCAAAGTATGAAGTTGCCACGAGACCTTTTCCTGCAACAGGCTGAAAAGATCCTGGAGGAGACTGCAGACATCCATGACCTTCACCGTGTTGCCCATGTGCTGTTGCCATGCTGTGGTGCTGACTAGCTCTTCTAGTTCAGCTGCACTCAGGCACTTGATAGCTTGTTCCAAAGAAGACTGTATAGAGATCAAGCAATCCATTGCAGAGGACAGCCAGCTTCTCTGAAGAACTCCAGAGCTTTTCAGCGTTGTACTATCACAGGAGTCGCCTCCATTGGGCTGCGAATGAATGAGCTTCTGCAAGGATTTTCCCAAATCTGCATGGAAAGTCTGCACAGGTGTGCAATTGTAGTCGGCAAAGACACGCGCGTTGGATCTGCGAGAAGGAGAGAAGCAGGAAAATAACCTATGCGTGGGGGTAGACATTATCATCCAGAGCGGGAATATCAATCAGAGACAATGTATATGAGAAGAGAGTCCAATTTCCAAAGCAGCAAGCTGATGTTGAGTAAGCCTTTGGACGGGACAGCAGGACTGAAGAAGGAGAAGCAAGATTCGAGAACATGAAGAGGAAAAAGCAGGGTTGCAACTTATAGTGAGTGCTAAAGAGGAAGCAGTTACATATAATAGAGTGCTTCTCCAGCTGTCTCCGCCCTTGTGCGGATAGGATTAGTGCCGAATGTCAGCGGAGGGAGGGCAAAGTGCCGGCCAAAAATTTTCATATTCCTTCGATTTAGTCCTTCTTGCTGGTTCTACAGCAATCCCGCGGGCCTTAGTCCTCCATGCTAATAAACATGATTTCTGAGGTTCGACACAACAGATCAGCAGAATTTGACAACTCTGTATCCATCAATGGCACATTCTCGTTTTCTTCTTTGTTTACCGACATGTCCGCATCTGTGTGTGTGTGTGTGTGTGAGAGAGAGAGAGAGAGAGAGAGAGAGAGAGAGAGAGAGAGAGCTTCGATTTATCTGGTGTATGTCGGACGAAATAATCAATTAGTTGAATGTTGACGGGAATTTTAGTGGAATGAAGCATTCCGCGTAGAAATGTCGCTCGCCGTTTGATTCAAAATCTGTGAGGCAGGGCGACCTCCAGATCTAATTGGGTCCATGGCATGCTGATATTCTAAAGAAATATTGGGCTGAATTTGCGCATGGACTTTGCTGCCTTTGATGGAGCCTTCAACTAGTTTTTTTAAATATAAAGAAAGTTTGGCTTTAGTCTACTCTCTCGGATTTGAATTAATTAAACGAAAAAGAAAAGTACAAGTGAAAGGGACTAGTGCCCACGGGACCCCCTAAGTTCCACAAAGTAGGGGTAGCTCTTACAAAGTAGGCATTACAAAGAAGGCTAATCACCCTCATGTGGGGCCCACTTAGGTTTAAGCTTGTTGTTGATTAGAAGGAGCACTTGATGGTGCTTGAAGGGGGGGATTTCTTACAGTTAGCGATTCTTTTGTCGAGGAGGAACAATGATTTCTCAATTGACCATTCTTTGGGGGAGTCGCCAAAGTTATAAGCACATTTTTCCTACCAGATCTTCCATAGGACTTCCCCTCTGATGACATTCTAGAGAGTCACCGAGCAGTTGATCGCTTCTCCCAATAGAGCTTGTTTCCAATTGATATGATTTTGAAGTCTAATTTTCTTTTCGACAATTTGCCAGAGTCTATTGGAGTTGGGACAATTAAAGAAGATGTGAACAACATCTTTAATGGATTAGTAGCAACGCTTGCATCAGGGAGACATCCCACAAATTTCGCTAGCCTTTAAGTTGGTTCAGATTCCCCGATGAAGGATTTTCCATAAAAGAACATATTTTTTATTTCTATAAAAGGGTGCCACATAGCCATGGGCTTCATATCCCACCGCAGCTGCGTTCACGATAGGCACCACTTCTTGTTGAGGTTGACCTCATACTCAATGTTTTCTTTGATTTTTGGAATTTTTGTTAGGCAATTACCATTGTGCTATCTGAGACCTAGTGGGCATGGCGAATCGTGCCCCATGAGAAGACAAAATTTAGTGGACTTCTGTTTTTCTTTCAAGTGAGACCGCACGTAATTAGCATCACGCCCTAAATTTCACACGAAGTATAACTTTTCATATGACAGGTAAAACAAATGGCTACCTGTCATGTGACAAATTTTGAACAAAAGTCTAATGTCAATTGACAGCTTAAATAAAAAAAGCCCAAGTAATAAATGGTCCTTGCAAAATCCTAAATTTACAGTACATTGAACCAAAATTCCAAAAACTTGACGATACATTAAACCTGATTGAACCTCTCTCCCTCTCTTACACACAGATCTCTTACACACACATGTTGTCACAAAATGGTAATGAGCCAACAATTTTTAGATTACCATGGGCAATCAAACTCCAACAAACTAAAATTATTGTTTGTATTTGTTTAGTCAACTTCGATATGCTAAGTCACTTGAAAAATAGGTTTATGTGAGTGATTTGGTCTCTCTAAGGATTCTAAGAATTCTCCTATGATGGGAATTTCCAAAGAATTCGGATCATTACTAAGTCTGGTATCCATTTGAGAGAAATTCTTATAGTTTTTGGAATGGGAAGTTGATTTTTAGCCACATAGAGCTCATGGGTATGAGCTTTTGATGTTTGAAGATGTGACTATTTGTTTTTTATTTTCTTTCGGCCCCCTAACCCATCGGTTAGATGGGATTACTATTGGGCTTGGTTTTAGGATTTTTTGTTTTTATAGATGTGGGCTTTTGTATAGGTTTGTTGGAGTCGAATTTCGGTGATGAGTGTTCTTGTTGCTTCATGCTAAAAAATCCTTTAGGAATCCGGATCTAAGATTTTCCTTGTTGAGCTTGAAGTAGAGCCTTAGGGACTCAAAGATGTCAATTCTTTGTCAATGGAGGATGACAAGACGGTTGAGCTTTCCTTGTTGGTTGTTCTTTTTCACTTATCGAAGGATCATTGGTTGCCCGCTAGATCTTCTTCGGTTGTAGATTCCATGACTTCTACTAAAGGCTTTGCCTCATCCATTATCCTCACCTCTCTATGTTCGTGAGACTAGTCCTCACTTTCACTCTTAATGGAATTCTCCTCGCACAATGTGTTCACTAAATTCATAGAAGAATGAGAATCATGAGATGGAAATAGACATCCTGTTTAGCTGCAAAGCAATACGGATCAAAAAATGATATCATTCCACACATATTTCCATTATGAACAAACACGTGTCCTAAAGAGTAATTCATAGTTCTAGAATGTCTGTTTCAATCGATCTTGACCTACTATGATTTTCTCTTCCATATGTGTTTCATCCACAATAAAGAATTATTCTAACAAAACTAATCCTTCAATGTTAATTAAAATCATAGTTTCTCCAAGAAAAGTGAGTTTTCATCCTTGTACATCAATCATATCAATATTTGTTTGAAAGATGGCTTCTTGCATGGCCGAAGCTAATTCCACACATATCACACTCTTCGGTAGGTTTGGTACATGTGATCCATCATACTTTCCCTAAACTCTATTCCCAACAAGGAATGTAACCATCATGTTTCCAATGGATTTTCATCTATTACCCTCAATGTAAATATTGGAATGGGGTTCGAAGGAAAAGGAACAAAAACCCCTTGCATCAATTGCTTACATCAGAGGATCCTTTGCCTAGATTCTCCTTGATATTGTTCTCTAATTCTTTATTTCTCAACCTTTCAATCTTTTCCATCATATCTTCTGTCAAGGGTTGAAGATACCTCTTGACATAGCACCACACCTCTAGTGGATATTTTGTTGATTACAAATGGTCCATGGCCTTGATTCTAAAGCCTTTTGGCATGTTGTTTTAGTGTATACACTAGAAGAATAATGGGGGCGTAGCCACACCCTTAGTTGAAAAAAAGTGGGGAATGTCACTTATGCCATGCTTTTGTTAAAAAGCGTCGCATAAACAACACCCAGAAAAAAGAACAAAAAAATAGACCGAGAGTGTCACATGAGGCATTTCTAGCATCGCTTATATGATGCTCACAGCCACCATCGCTACAAGCGTCTAAGGCTAGCGATGCTTGTAGTGATGGGGGAAAATTGGTTGAGATGCTTTAACATTGCATAAGTGATGCTATAGGAATTGGAAAACAAAATTTGATTTCTCCTCGCACATTTGTGCTGGGATCAAGTGAGGGCGAACAAGCTAACAAGAGAACAAGCAAATGAGCGAACGAAGGGAGAGCGATCGAGCCAGCAACGTTGCAAAAGTACACACATGTATCCACACACATACATACATACATATGCATACACATACATACATACATATGTATACACATATACACACACATGCATACACACATATACACACACATACACACATATATAAACACATATACACACATGCATATATGCACACACATATACACACACATACATACAGACATATACACACACATATACATACACACATATACACACATATACACACATATACACATATACATACACATACATACACATATACACACACATACACACATATACACACACATATACACACACATATACACACATACATACACATATACACACACATATACATACACACATATACACACGCATATACACACATACATACACACATATACACACACACATATACACACACATATACACACATATACATACACACACGAACATACATGCATACACATAAAGACATATGCACACACATACATACACACATATACATACATATGCATACAAACACATATGCATACACACACACATACACATACAAACACATATGCATACACACACATACACATACACATACACATACACATACACATACACATACACATACACATACACATACACATACATATATAGATACTTGCACATATACATACACACACATACACACACACACACAAACATATAATCACATGCATACACACACATGCACATACATTCAAACATATGCATACACACACATACATACACACACATGCACATACATAGACACATGCATACATACATATGGACATATATACACAAAAAAACACTATACAAACACATGCATACACACACATACAAACAAATGTATACATATAAACACATGTATACATATACACATGCATACACACACAAACACACTATACAAACACATGCATACACACACATACAAACAAATGCATACACACACATACACACACGTTTACACACACATACACACAATATACATACAAATGCATACCCACACATATGCGAATGTATACACACACACACACATACATACACCCACATATACATACACACCCATACACATGCACACACATACACATACACATACACACACATAGAGAGACACACATACACACATAAACATGCATACATAGAAATGTACACACATATACACATATAAATACACACACACACACACATTATACATACATATGCATACACACACATACACATGTATACATACACATACATACACATATACAAACACAGATGCATATATTACACATGTATACATAAACATACACATATGCAAGTATACACATGTATACATACACACACATACACACACTATACATACATGTGTATACACACACATACACACATGTATACATACATACACATAGATACATACACCCACATATACTACAATTCAGTAATTAGGGTTTTTAAGCCTAACCACCTATCAATTAAGTCTCTCTGGATTGATGTCTATCCTATGCAAATTGATTTTTTGCAATTCCAGGATGGTCCAATACTCTCTCCTTGATGGTCTTGCTTTATTAAGATTCATGGGATTCAAGTGCATATCTTTCGAAGCTTCCATATGGTCCAAGCTTATCTTAGAATTAGTGCTAAAAAAAAGTTCTCTTGTGTGGCTAAAAGGTTGGAAACTACTTCCTATAAAGGACATGTGGGAATTGAACTCATGACCTACTAGCTAGGATTATGATGGGCTAACTAATTGTCCCAAACACCATGGTTGAGGATTACCGCCTAATCCTCCCTCTTAGGGTGTGTTTCAACCATCTCTTGTATGCCTTGGTTTCTTGAACCTTTCCTTTTTACTTCTTAGACACTTGCCTATGGATTCGCCTTCTTTTCAACCTTGGTGTCTTGAGACCTTGTTCTCAACCTTGGTATCTTGAAATTACTTCTCACACATGCTTAGTATGTTCGATACTCCTATTACTACTTTGAATGAAAAGTTCCTTCAGAGAGCTTTCTAATAGTCCCTCACACATCTAAACCTGACCTATGGATTGGTAGATACACTAATCCACACTTGATAGTGAAATTTTGCATAGCCCACTATGAGGATAATGAAGGAACTATCTACTTGCTCACTTCCAATCCTGAGTATACCAAAGAAAAAGGGGAGATAGTACTTTTGGCTAGCATGGGTGATGATGATATACCTCAAATTCTACCCATGCCACTAGAAGGAATGGTAGTAGCAAGTATGCACATACGCGATTTTGTAAACCTCAAACATTTATGGAAGGCCATCTACATGGAAAGATTTATGCAAAAAAGATATTGGATAAATAACGTGGCTACTTCACCTGCCAAGATAGTGGTAGTCTACATGTACCATAATTAATATGCTCCTACTATGTTACCTAAAATGAGAGACAAGGCAAGCAAGTCACATTGACAAGTCATAGATCCATAACAATCTTTCACATGACCCAATCCTTAGTCTTTATTTAGGAACTTACTAAATGATCCTATAGGAAGACCACAGGTCTCAAGCCTATAGTAATTACAAAGCCTTTTGATGTTCCAATGGACAATATTGATAAGGAAGTCAAATCAAGATTACGAGAGGCACCTCTAGATAAATTCCAAGTGAGAGTGCCACGACAAGAGTAGTATGATCATGTAGCACCAGAATATGCACAAGTTAATCCTAAATTATTGAACCTTGTGATTAGAATGCAAGGTCTACGACATCACCTTCAACCATTCCCAGTGGTGAAGTGCATGAAGAATCCTTATGATAGATCTATTGATCCTTATGATCACAAAGCCAAGTTCAAACAAGCCCTGAGAGCCCAATAAGTCATTAATCTTTTCACTTAGTACAAGAACATTTTATCGAAGAATTTTCCAAATTAGGAGTCGAGCATGATTTAACTTCTTTAATCTATAGCTTCAAACAGGTTAGTCACAAATCGATGTGAGTAGTAACAAAATGATTTAAACAATATGTAGACAGATATCCACATAGAGAAAGTCCACCAAAGAAGAATTCAATTTCTCTATTCTTATAGGGATTCAATAATAGATAGTTACGTTCATTAGTATATATTCAAGGGCTCAATGCCAATAAAAAGAATAAGGGAAAACTTTACCCCAATGGCAAATTTAGACAAAAAAGAGATTAAATATTTATTTTTCCATGGTTTTAGAAATAAACTAATAGCCTAATTTTTTATTTTAATGAACATTGTATATAATAGAGTTTCTCTCTAATTCATAAGTTTGCTCAATACCTGATATCAATGTATTAGAGAGTGCATGAACTTAGAGGATAATTTAGCTCCACAACCTAATATTTTGCCAATTGATACCAAGAGTGAAACATCTGTTATGCTCAATGAAATCTTCAATGGAAGATCTTGGAAATATAATAGTGAAGAAGCTTCAAATGGAACAGGTGAAAGAGCAACATAACACTCCATATGGCTAGAAACCATAGCCACTTAGGATATGTTAGCATTGTAATGTGGATCATCTCACTTACATGTGCAATAGAGTGCTAAGGTACACACCACTATATTATAATAGACAATCTCAATATCAATATCAACAACAACAATATCAACAAAGACAATGGTATGAGCCTAGACCTATGTAACATTCCAATGATGCATATGGAAACCCTCTCAAAGATCAGCAACAATACTATAGAGTACCTTTCTATTGACAACCAAAGTATAATCAACGTAACTAAGAGCCTATGAGGTGGGATTTGGATTTAAATTCGTCTCCATCTCCAAAGGCTATTCCAATCAAGTATCTCAATGAAAACATTAAGAGGGTTATTGTTCTAATAGAACCAACTATGATCCAGATCATAAGCCCTAGATATAAAGCGATGTACCTAGAAGAGAGCAATGAGCATCCTAAGGACATATATGTTGAAGGTAATTGGTATCAAGAAGGATCCTACTATCCTACAAACACTAGCAAACATCCCAATTGGACTTATCAATCTAGTGCATGAATTTATTGTGTAGATAAAGTAGCCATTCAAAGACAAAAAGACACAAAGGGTGCACTTGGTCCTAAAGGTCCATGCTATAGATGTGGTCATGACCACTTCCTCAAGGATTTCCCTAAACCATCTAGGAAATTTATTTAGAAGGTTGAAGGATTTTACGAGCAATTTTTAAAAGATCATTTGATCAAAGACTATCCTCAAAACCCTCAAAATTCTGCTCACACACAATTGAAAACGGTTAAGATTATAGAAAGTGGTAGTGATTTTGAAGATCAAGTTACTCTTCAAGCAATAACATGGCCTCAAGCTAAAGAGCAAGCTAAGAAGCAAAAGCTTGAGCAATCAAATGAGCAAGAAGATCCTTTAGCTCCTCAATCCCTCAATCTAGAGTCATCTGGGAAAAACAAGAAGAAGGAAAGGAACTTGATTTGGAAGCACCATAAGGAGAAAATTAGTCAAAAATGGGACAAGTAAGTAGGAAGCCTAGAGAAAGAACTTTGAGAAGCATGCACTGATGTTTATCAAGGAAAACCAGTCACGCCAAAAGATAAGAAAACTTATGAAACGATGAAAGCAAGTTATGTGCTTGCAAATCCTCCCCCCGAGAATTTTAGATATGTTTTTTAAAGCTTGTGACACACCATTATTGTTACCTTGATGCCAAATTAGAGAAAGAATGGCTCACCTTGTGAAAACAAATCATTGAGTTGTCATAGAAAATTATTGTGGAAGCTAGCCTTCTTAGGGAGAAAGTTCACACATTTCTAGTTCAAAATCCTATCCTCACCTCATTGGTAGATAAAAAATTTCACTTGTCTCAAGCATAACCTAGCACAAGAAAAGAGCCAAAGGAAACTCCATTGAGAGTAGGATCATGCGAGATTCTATCATATCTTTGACTCTAGAGCACATTGTTGATGAGTTAGAAAATCGAATTGATGATGAGCTAGATATTAGCTCAATAGTCCCTCAAGTAGTGGAGAAGTGGCTAGAGTACTTATGTGATGAGGTGCAAAAAGCGAGATGAAAGAAAGAGAGGAAAGATGAGGAAGAACGATCGCTAAAAGAGGTTCAAGATTTGGATGAATCTCAATTCTTAGATTGTCTCTTGAATAAGAATGCTTCAATATGATCTCTTAGAAAAAGAGGAAGAAGATGGAGATCTTTTGGAGTTTCAATAATAGAATATGAAAGAGATTTGGTAGTGAAGAAGGCAACTTCCAACAGATTTTCTATGTCCCAAACAACAAAGATTACACCAAGCATGAAAGTATTAAAAAATAGCCACCTAAAATGTACTTCAATCATAGAGGAACCATTGTGCAAAAAGCCACACTTATAGAAAAAATTAGCCAAGCAAGTGCACCCACTCTCCACTCATAGTAAAACTTTAGAGTTATATCCAAAATCAGATATTTTGTGTGTGAAACAAGTGCCAATTGACAAGGTAGGAGAATATGGTGAAGGTGATGAGGGAAATACTTGCCTACCTATCTTGTTGAATGGTCACACTACAAAAGCAATTTTAGATACTGGAGCAAGTGCAGCATTGGCCACTAAATCCTTATGGGAAAGTGGGGAAGACCTCCACTGCATCCCACTTGAATGAAATTACAATTGGTTCATGGATGTATAGAGTGAGAAATTGGTTTGCTAGAGAACATGATGTTGAATACTTGTGAAGTTGATTTCGATCACACTATAGCTATTTGCAACTTCAGCCAAGCAAAAAACTATGAGATGATTCTTGAAATACCTTTCATGCATCAACCAAAAGTGGTGCAAGATTGGGGAAGCGATGCACTTTTTTTGTAACAATCAGGAATAACAATTAGAATGAATCTGAAAAATCTCAAGAATGGAGACATCCCTCCCATCCAATGGAATTATGTACATAAATACAAATGCGTTCATCTTAGAGAGATCATCTGAATTGGAATCTGAGTCTTGGATGGATGAGGATGCAAATTTATGGGTGTGTATGCAAGCTTACAAAGAAAAGCAATGATAAGCATGAAGAGATCCTACTAATTTAGTAGTGATTCAAGACAAATATATAGAAAATCCAGCTTATAATCTACCATCTTTTAATGATGATATTGAACCTCATAGCTGTATGCAAATTGTAGCCACCATGGAAATTTATGTTAGTAAAACACTTCACAAAGCAGCGCAATGCAAAAGGCTATGAGATTAGTGGATTGTTCATGTTGGCAGTTCTAAAAGAAATTAAGGAAGGAGAACAATTAGTGGTTCAAGGTGAGGGTTCAAATGATGAGGACTTAATTTATCTTCATAAAGAATTTAAGTTTAATTATGAAAAGGATTTCCTAAAAGGAATTTATGCTGACGATTGCATTAGGGATCCAATAATTTATACACATCCCCTATGAAAATTTGAGTATAACATGACAAGGAAATTATTACCCCAATAGAGAAGAATTCATATGAATTTGAGCCTCTTCAACACTTCAAGAAATATGAAGTTGAAAACTAACTAGTTGTGGCTATGAGACCTAAGCATGAGACAGATTAGAAGAATTATATGACAATTAGGAAATAAAGAAGAAAGTGGTAGTGATTTTAGAATATATAGAAGAAAAATGCAGCTACATTGGAAGTGATGTATCACACATAGAAGAGGTTCAATTGAAAGAGTTGTTCCAACCATATCGAGCTGCTTTTACTTGGTCATATAGAGATCTGAAAGCTGTTAATCCTCATATATATGCCCATAGAATTCCTATGGCATGATATGCAAAACCATAAGAAAAAGGGCCTTACACTTACAATGATATATATTCGGCCAAAATTAAAGAGGAAATACATAAACTCTTAGAGGCAGAATTCATATGTGAGGTGTACTCGATAGTTGTGGTGCCTTTAAAAAATGGCATTAGGAAAACAATGAACCTTGCATGGGCTTTTTAGATTAAGGAGTGATTAATGATGGACTAATCAGAAGAGGGTGTTGGCCAAAGTCTATACCCTTTAAATTACTAAGATAAAGACGAAAGAGGAGACAAGATTTAAATTAGTTCAAGGTTTTCAAGACAGATAAGAAATCTCATAATTTGGCTAGGCCCAAAAATTCAAAGTTTTTATAAAGTTGTAAAACTCATCATATTACCATTAAATTGAAGTATTATGATAGCAATGCACCATGGTGGAATCTCCTTCTCAAGAGCTCCACAACAATACTCTCGTAATAGAATACTGATTTTGGATGCCACACACAATACCCCCTACAAGGCTTGCAAACATACATAGAAAATACACAGTACACGGGAAGCAAGAACACAAATTTCTTAGGTGTTACAAATGTGGTCGAACCTACAGTGTGTGGGTGACCAAGCCACTATATGTTTTATCAAAGAACTTATAGAAAAGTGTCCAATGCCTAATTGTCCTTTCACATGGAAACAATCTCCCACTAAAGGCCAATATGGCCAAACTGACTATGGGAGAAAATAAGAATGATAAATATTACTTTAGTGTAAGTATGCAAACTATACCTCTAATCTGAGTAGCATGTTAAAGCTTATGTTCCCTTTGGCAAACGTACTAAATCCCAAGTACCATTTTAGCAAATAGAATCCATTTCACTCCTCATGGCATGCTCCCACTTGACATGATCCTCTGTCCGCATAGCCTCTTTGAAACAGGAAGGCTCACCGACATCTGTTAGCATAATAGAATCCAAACCTAGAATATATCTATCAAGTGGATATGAGACACATGTAGAATTTCTCAATGGTTGTTGAATAAGAACATATTCAAACTGGTGTGATTGTACATTCTCTTGAATATCCTTGTGTAGCATTTTTATGTGTGCCAAGTGGAGGACTAGTATCCTCAAACACCACTCTTCTCACTTCAACCTCCTTAATTGGTTGTTTATGCATCTTAGACTCATTGAAAATTACATCACTATTTCTGATCACTAACCATGTTTCAAGATCCCATAAGCGATATCCAAATTCACCTTCTCAACCATATCCAAGAAAAATTCATTTCTTTGACTTATGGTCCAGGTTTTGTCTAAGATTCTTGGGTATATGAACATACATTTCACACCCAAAAACTCAAATATGATCATAATATGGTGGCTTCCCTGTCCATAACTCTTATGCCACCTTTCAACCTTTGCCAACACTAGGTGAAAGGTTAATCACGTGAACTACAGTCAATATTGCTTCTGTCAAAAAGCCTTGTGAAAGTTTTGCATGATGTAGCATAGAAACTAATCTATCTTGAATAGTTATATTCATCCTTTAAGCTACATCATTATGTACAACGGTATAAGGAGTTGTAAACTCTCTACAAGTTCCTCTAGACTGACAAAAAGGTTGAATTCATGTGAGGTATACTCAACCCCATTATCCGAATGTAAAATCTTGAGCTAAGTTCCTTTTCCAATCTCAACCAAAGGAAGCCATTTTTTTAAGGTAGGAAATACCTCATCCTTTGCTTTGATAGGATATACCCAAACTTTTCTAGTAGCATCATCTATGAACGTGACTAATTAAAGAGAACAACCTAATGACCTTGTGGGAATAAGACCACACACATTTCTATGAATGAGATCTAAAGGCTGAATTGAACATTCAATGTGCATTTTATGAACATTTGTAGTTTGCTTTACATACGTAAATGCTCACAAAATGAAAAATCAGAGAAAGAAAACACAGGTAAGTAGACAGAATGAGAAAGATTTTCCATTCCACTATGAGATATGCATCCCAAACATCCATGCCAAATACAAGCCATAGGTTGTTCGATAACAACTAACAAGTGTTCTTTTTGTGATACAAATAAATGATAAAGTGAGCTAATTTTTCTTCCTTTTGCAATAACCATATTTCCCTTTGATATGTAAAAGGATTGAGAATAGAAAACCACCTTGTAAAAAAGCTCATCAAGTTGACCAACTAACATCAAACTATGCGATAATTGAGGTACGTGTTGTACATTATGCATAATAAATTTTGAACCATTGATGAACTGCACAACCACATCTCCAATCCCCACAATCTGACACTAGTAAGAGTCTCCAAGCCTCACAATAACAAGAGACTTTGCTGCATAATTGGAGAACCATTCTCTATGCGGCCTCACATGGAAAGAAGCACCAAAGTCACATGTGGGAAAGAGAATCAACCATAAGAGTCTAAGTGGGCACACTACTGTCAAGTGTTGACACATCAACATCATAAAAAATAGCATTGATTTCCTTAATCTTTAGAGTCAAAGAAGATGATGTAGATAGCTATTTTGTTGGTGTTTCATACATCAACAAGTGGTATCAGAGCAGAAAGATTCTCGAGAGCAGAAGACGACAAAGGTACGAGAAGTTTTGTAAAGTTTTCCATTAAAGTTTGAAAGGTGAAGCATTTGAAGACACAAGGCATCAAAAGGTTACTTCAAAAGTATCCTCATACACAAAGAACTTCAAAAGGTATTATCCTTTATCCTTTAAGCTCACAGGTTGCAGCAGAAGAAAAGAACTATGGCAGATCATATCTCCATTGACAAACTGGACAGAGATAATTACCCCACATGGGTAATGAGAATGGAAGCCTTACTTATGAGTAAGGATCTCATGGTATATGTAACAGGTGAAGAAGAGAAGCCAGTATTTGAAGATGAAAGCCGACCAAAGAAAGAGGAACTTGATGCTTTAAAGCATTGGCAGAAGAAGGATGCAAGTGCAAAAGCATACATCTACAATACAATCTCTGATCATTTGCTACCACACATCAGAGGATTGGAATCATCTGAAGATATATGGAATGCATTGGAGTATCATTTCCAAAGTACTACTAAAGCACGGAAAGCAAGTCTATGGTCAGAGTTTACAACATTCAAGAAGAAGCCAAGTCAAACCATTAGTGATTATGTCACTAAGATGAAGGATCTAGCAGATAGTCTTGGATCCATAGATGAAGATGTTGAAGATCACAGATTGATTGCTCAATTACTTGCAGGTTTGAGAGGGGATGAAAGGTGGAAACCTTTTGTCTTATCAACAGAACTTTGATTAAATCATTATGTTCCAGATTTGAACCAGTTGCTTGGTTTGATGCTCACATATGAGCAAGACTTGAAGGGAGATGGAGATAAAGGACAAAGTTCTGCAATGTACATGAAGAACAAGAAGAAAGGAGATAAAGGTAAAGCAAAGGATGAAGAAGAGTCAACTTCTCAAGTTTATTATGCAAGAGGTAAAGGCACTGGCAGAGGAAGAGCAAGAGGTTTTGGAAGAGGAAGAGGTAATCAAAATAACAACAAGAAGGCTTGCTGGATCTGTGGATTGAGTAATCATTTGGCTCATGACTGTTGGCACAACCAACAAGGATCAAACCAGAATCAAAACAACAATAGCAGAGGCCGAGGTGGAAGATATCAAAGTAATTTTCAAAGAGGTAGACAAAGTCAAAGAGGAGGCTATGGTAGAGGTGGAGGAAGAAGTTGGGGACAGAATCAATCCTACAACACCACCTACTACAACTATGCAAATGACACACAGAATGAAAGTCATACATCATTGATGATGAACTCAATCAACACATCAGATAAAGAAGATCTAAAGGTATTTTACATTGACTCCGGATGTTCTAATCATTTGTCAGGAAACATAGAATTGATGTCAGATTTGGAAAAAGGCATTTCTAGTCACACAGTTCAAATTGGTGATAATACAAGACATAGTGTACATTCAAGTGGAAAAGTGAAATGCAAGAGTGGAGCAGATTTGCTAACCAATGTTTTGTATGTTCCTACAATACCTAAAAACTTGATTAGTGTGGGACAGATAGTTGAAAAAGGTTTTCAAGTCAGGTTTACAAATGAAGGAGTATTTGTGGAAGATCCAGAGAATGGATATAATCAGATTGTCTCTGGTAAGAAAGAAGGTAGACTCTTTACTTTAAGAGTACAAGGGAACATTGGTCAAGCTTTGCTCACACATGGTGAAGGAGTGATTACAGAACTTGATCTCTGGCATAAGAGATTAGGTCATTTCAATGAAAGAGGAATTAAAGCTATGGTTGCTAATCAGTCTGTACTAGGATTACCAAATGTGCAAAGTCAACATATGGTTTATAAATGTGAATCATGTCAAATGGGTAAAGCACACAGGTTACCATTTCAAAAGAAAGGATTCAAACATGATGGACTACTAGAGCTCATTCATACAGATGTATGGGGACCAACAAAAGAAGGATCTATCAATGGCTCAAGGTATTATGTTCTTTTCATTGATGATGCTACAAGATGGATAACATTATATGTTTTGAAGGAAAGATCAGAAGTGTTTGGAGCCTTCAAGCATTTTCATGCATATGCAGAGAGAGTAACAGGTCAAAAGCTTAAAAGACTGAGGTCTGATGGAGGGGGAGAATACTTCTCCCAAGAGTTCAATGATTATCTTTGGAATGCAGGTATTAAGAGAGAAATAACTTGCAGGTATACACCACAACAAAATGGTGTAGCAGAAAGAAGGAACAGGACTTTGGTTGAGTTTGCTAGAGCTATGTTGAAGGAGAAGAATTGTCCAAATTATCTTTGGGCTGAAGCTGTAAATACAGCTACATATCTTGTGAATAGATTACCATGTGCAACTCTCAATGGTATGACTCCATATGAAGCTTGGTGGGGTAAGAAACCAACACTAGATCATTGTAGAGTGTTTGGATCAATTGCATATGCTTATGTGCCATCACAACTTAGGCATAAACTTGAACCAAAGGCAGAAAAATATGTGTTCATTGGTTATGATGAAAAGCAGATGGGTTACAGGTTGTGGAATCCTTTAACCAAACAATTTCTTGTTTCTAGAGATGTAACATTTGATGAACAGAAAAGTTGGTATGCAGATCAAATTCATACAACTGAAGAATTTGAAGAAGAGGTAAGAAGATGTGAGAAAGGAAAATCAATTGTGCAGGTAAATAGAGATGAAGACTATATGCAAGCAAGTACATCCAGAAGTGGATTAACAAGAAGGAATGAAGCAGCTCCTATATTTGATGAAGAAGTGTATCCAGACACATATGAAGAATGTGAACCAAGAAGGTCAAGCAGGACTAGAAGACAACCAGAAAGGTATTCTTATGATACTTCTTACATAACTCAGAAGAACTATGCATATATGGTCAAAGATGATGAAGAACCTCAGAACTATGATGAAGCTAAAGGTAAGAAGCAATGGGAAGAAGCAATGAAGGAAGAGTTCAATGCACTGGAGGAGAACAAGACATGGGAACTTGTTCCTAAACCAAATGGTAAGAAAGTAATTGGAAATAAATGGGTTTATAAAGTGAAGAAGCTTGCAGATGGAAGTATAGCCAGATACAAAGCTAGATTGGTGGTGAAAGGCTATGCCCAGACCTATGGCATAGATTATGATGAGACATTCAGTCCCGTAGCTAAGATTTCAACTATAAGGACAATCGTTGCTATTGCAGCTTCAAAAGGATGGACTCTAAGTCAATTGGATATAAAAAATGCATTCTTGAATGGATACATATCAGATGAGGTATACATGGAACAACCTCAAGGGTTTATAGATTCTAGGTATCCAAATTTTGTTTGCAAGTTGAGAAGAGCATTGTATGGATTGAAGCAAGCTCCAAGAGCTTGGAACTATAGACTGGTGAAGTATCTCAATGATCTTGGATATCAAAGTTCAAAAGCAGACCCAAGTCTACTTATCAGAAGAACAGAGGAAGGTACAATCTACATTTGTATTTATGTAGATGACATTATAATCACAGGTACTTCAGATGAAGGAATCAAGGAGGTAAAGAGATTGCTTGAAAAAGAATTCAAGATCAGTGACCTAGGAAAGTTATCATACTTTCTTGGAATGGAAGTTACTTATACAGATCATGGCATATATGTGTCACAAGAAAGGTATCTTCTGAACTTGTTGAAGAAGTTTGATATGGAAAATTGCAGAGAAGCTTCAACTCCACTTGAAGTTAATCACAAGCTCAGTAAATATGATGGTGCAGACTACAAAGATATGAGGAAGTATCAATCTCTTGTGGGTAGTTTGATTTATGCTACACTAACAAGACCTGATCTTAGTTATGCAGTGGGAGTTTTGTCACAATTCATGCATTGTCCAAAGGACCCACATTGGATTGCAGGTCAAAGAGTTCTCAGATATATCAAAGGAACTATAAAGGAAGGATTATATTATCCTTTTACATCAGATTTGAAGTTGAGAGCCTATAGTGATTCAGATTGGGCAGGTAATCAAGATGACAGAAGATCAACTCATGGTTACATGATATATATTGGTGATAAGCTTGTAAGTTGGTGTTCAAAGAAACAACATACAGTAGCATTACCACTTGTTGATGTATGAAACACCACAAGAAATGAATTAATGTGACACTAGAACACCTCTATGGTCACCATTAACTCATTGCCACTCCAAACTTTGAGAAATGATAGCCTAAAGTGAGAACTTTGCTTCTACAGAAATTCCTAGTCACCGAAATGACATACCTTCAGTATTTTGCTAATTTCTCCTAGCTCAAGTATTATTTCTCCATGAAACTTTAGAGGCTGAAACTAGAAGAGTAGAGCTTTCCAACAAGCTATCATATGCATCAAACGAATCTCTAGAACTCAAGTTATGGCTCTCACAAGATGACCCTGTATGACCTTCCAAAATTGGAAATCTTTCCTGTTATAGTAAGAGCGCCTGTTTAAAATTAGAACTCGATGCCTAGCATCGACTTGCAACGAGAATTCGATGTCAGGCATCGATTTGGAGTGTTTTTGGCCACTTTTCAGCAGGGATTCGATGCCGGGCATCGACTTCCCGCATAAAACCTTGATCTTTTGGACACCAAAACTATAGGTGATTTCATGCACACTTAGAATATGACTTATCAACTGGAATTCGATGTTGCTCCAACAACATCATGTTTTCAAAACACTTCAGTACTGAATGAAAAATATAAATGAAAATATGACTTATCAGCAGAGATTCGATGCCAGGCATCGAGTTGCTTGGAAAACTTGATCTTTTTAATTCATCACACAATAGGCAAGCATGGAGATGATGGAGAGAGACTCATACACAAAACTTTACTCAGTTCTTTCTCATAGCTATGAAAACTCAGAAGTTTTACAGATGCTTTCTCACTCAGAGAAGCCCGACTATACTCAGTCGTATAAAATGAACTCCTTCTTCTACTTCTTCTCTCTCACTCTCTCTCCGCGTCAATTGATACAAACTAACTTATATAGATTTTCGTATTCTCGTGATTTTTAAAAACTTCTATAACTAAAGTGAACTAACTTTACAAATATGATACACTTGTGAATTTGTCCCTTCACATAGGCATGGTGTTTTCTTCCTAAGATTTGACCTTCAAATATATGTCCAATTAGTGAGTGTTTCTCCAACATATTTGACATGCCCATCAAGAATATGCCCTTTACCTTTAGCATTCTTTAATTCATAGCAATCTTTCTTCATGTGTCCTTTCTTATGTCAATAAATGGCATTTGATATCCCTCTTCCTTGATTTACTTCTACACTTATTCCATTGAACATTATTTTCCTTGTTCTTGCTCTTGCCACGTTGTTGATTCTTTCCTTGGTAATAATCACGAACATAATATGAGTCTCCACTCCAAGTGCCCACTGCCAACCATAAACTTTAAGACTCAAAAAAGGTTGACCTGGTGTAAGATTTTGGGAAAAATTCAATAGATTCTCCCCCCAAAAATGGATTAATGAACAGTAGTGATCAACCAAAAGGATAATGTGAGAACATATGTGTTCACACAATTAAGCATATCAAAGAGTAAATCAACCATTATATAGTTGACCACACAAAAAATTTGGAAAACATTTTCCCCAGTATCCTCTACAAAATGAGCATATGCCGAGTGCCAAAAGCTCATAAAACTGCAAGTAGTGACATGTAAACCTGCATAGTGAATCACTCACTCCACTACATATAATCAATTGACCGAAAGAAACAAACTAGGATTATCGAGAATCTATGAAAAACTAGCATACATCTCCTATGGTGAGGCTAGGTAAGTCCTCCACCTTCATCATCAAAGAGGCCACAACATCTAGGTGTCTCCCACTTCAGAAAACCTCACCAAGACTCTCTTTATCAATCTCAAATGCTTTATGCAAAAACATAATTGCTATATCAATGACCACATGAACGTACATAAGAAATATCCACAAAAGGATACATATGTGTATGTGCTCAATATATGTAGTAAAATGACACTAAAAGGCATAATTCACAACCCAAACACTAGCCAAAAACACCTGCAAGTGTTTGTCGACTTTATTCTTTAGGCTCAAAAACCTACATAAACTAGCGGTGGTTGCTCCCACCATAACTAAAACCTTTCAAGAAACCTATAGATTTATTATTGTGGCTGAAAACACAGCCCCAAAGCTGAATATTCATTGTCAAAGAAATACAAAGAACACTCTACTTGATTGTCTTGAACCTATGTAAAGAGAACTATGCGTGAAAGTACTCCGACATGGCTCCAAGAATCACCCCAACGATGCTTCAAAGCAGGCTTTGAAAGCAAAGAATGAAGCTCTGGGGGCCCAAAACATGTTTAAGGTAATGTGAACCTTAGTCTTTCCCTTCCTTGACAAGCACCAAAAGGGTGTAGCTTAGTGGCAAGAAATTTCCAATTAAGCAATCTTTGGGGGGAACAAATTTGGATGGATGACCTCCCAAGAAGTACCAGGAACCTCCATCCTAGTTTGGGGGGAACAAACTAGGATGGATGACCTCCCAAGAAGTACCACGAACCTCCATTGAGGTACTTCCTCATGCGCAGCCAATGGTGCAAATGGTGAATTAAGTGATTGTGATGAAAAGATATACGAAGGTCCATGCCTTGGTGCCCACCTTAGTCGAAAGCCTTGGGTGGGTGGGGGGTGCTCGCTTTGTTCACACAAAAGGAACAAAGCTTTTGCATCCAAATGTATGATATGAGTGAAGTATTATGGTGGCGATGCACCATGCGTGTACTCTCCTTTTCGAGAGCTCCATGATGATACTCTTGTAGTAGAAAACTCAGTTCTAGATGCCACACATAGTACTCCGCACAGGGCCTACAAATATATGCACAAAACACACAGTACACTAGGAGGACAAACACTAATTTCTTAAGTGTTACAAATGCGGTTGAGCTTATAGTTTATGGCTAACCAGGACACTATATATTTTATTAAAGAACATATCTAAAAGTGTCTGGCACCCATTTGGCCTTTCACATGGACACTAACGATAACATAAATGATCCCTATATCACTTGTGAAGGTCAAAAGAGCTATTTTTGACTCCTCAACCTCCCATTTTCATACCCAAAACCCAAAAAGTCATGTGTTTCCCCTCTATCCCATCCCTACCATACTATAGAAGCTCCATTTCTTCTCCCAACTTTGTCATCCAACTTGTGCAACTCCACAACTCATTGGCAACCAAAACTCATTGGCAACCAAAACTCATTGGACTCCCATGGAAATCTCTACAACTCATTGGCAACCAAAAGATGAATTTCACACAATGGAATGCCGCAACATCAAAACAATGGAAGAAAATGGCTACCAAACGAGTTTTGCAAAGGTGCATGGGTGTACATGCAACCATCTAGATTTGGTCCTCATCATGTTCAATATCATGGAAATTTGGATCTTCATTGGAATGGTAAGCTCTTAGGATTTAAGCATCAAACACATGGTGGGATGGTTGCTATTGTACAACATGTCTTCACAGTGTCAACCATGAAGTTGGAAAACTATAATAGATCTAGATATCCAACCCATTGTGAGTAATTCTATAGTATTTTAAATGCTCCATGGTGTCAAATGTCTTAATTTTAGTGATCTAAGTATGTTTTCCTTTGTTATAGTCATATTTCCTTCTACTTTAGTGGAAGAGCAACCACTCCATAGTCTTACAAGAACTTTAAAAGCAATACATGTAGACACTCCAACATTATTGTTTTTGGATGTACCTCATGCTAAACTTATTTGTTAAAGGATCTTCTTTTACACACAAATACATTGTTCCTTCTACAGATGATGATTATGAAAGTTTAGAGATTACTAAATTTGATTCTCTTCTTAGTCTAGAAAGGTCACAAGGTGAGTTTTGGTCCATATCATATTTGAAGCATAAGATGGTAATGGACATTTATAATTCATTGAAATCCACACTGGTGTCTAGATTGGTAGGTCTATGTTGGACTCTACCAATCCATTTCTTTGTGTTCATATTTCCAATTCTTCCTTTTGTAGAAACTTCTACAATTGTAAAGATATTATGTATGAGGTATTAGAAAGTTTACTAGGAGAAATCCAGGTTACATAGAAGGATTCTCAAAAGGGGATAGATATTGTTGTAAAATGTGTGACATAGATATAGGGTTTTGCTATTTAAAACATCATACCTTATATGTTAGATTTGTAAACTTGGAGAGTGGATACCTTTACATAGCTACGAAAGGTCTTTAATTTCATTTGAAATTAATGTAAATTACCCAATAATGATATGGAGGTGGTTTTAGTTAATTGGCATCGGAACTTAGCTAACTTGAGAAAGCACTTACTTATCATGGGATATGATGATGTTCATGGTTTCACATTTCAAATATGAGGGAACAAGGTAAGATTTGGATTCCATTTGTATATATCTTATTCTATCATTATTGTTGATGAGTTTCATAATGTTTTACTCGATTTTGAAATGTTCATAGATTGGAATGATATTGGAAGACAAATTCAAGGTCCTCATATTGGATGGGACTAAAAATTCAGTGTCATAGCTCTTTTGTCACATTGTTATATTTTTTATGTAAAGACAATGCAAAACATGTGTAAAAACCTATTTTTGCAATAAAAGTATTTTTACATTTTCTACATTCTACTTGTATCTATACATTCTCAATATTTTTCTTGTAAGAACATTCTTGTTGTTTATTTTCTTTGTTGTAATGTCATTTTTTTCTTACTAAAACTCACTTCCATTTTAATTTTTAGAAAATTAACTTATGTTAAAAAGTGGGGCCCATCACTTAAAATGCCTAGAAAGACTATAAATAGAAGTTATGTCTCTTCATTTCTCAGTTTTGCAAAGAGTTGAAGATCAATTCTTTGTGTGTTTGTTACCTATGGCTTCCACCTTTGTAACTCCCAAGAGCACATGCCAAAAGATTCTAGAATTCTTGGAGGATTTAGATTATAAATGTCAACATGATCTATATGGATCTTCTCTCCAAGCTTCCTTATCTCCATGGTACTGTGCATATGAACACAAATGCCTCGAAGGAGCTACTTCAATATATGGATGTTCATATATTTCATTTCTCTATTGACATACCAACATATGATGGGAAAGGGGTTCCTTGTGACCTTCTCATCTACATTCATAAAGGTGATGAGAAATTTGCAAAATGTTTGAAGCAGTTCCAAGAAATTGCAGAGGAAGCAAAGCACCTGCTTGATGAGACCGTGCCACTAGTCCAAACAATGAATAGGAAATGCAAGATGGGTGCAAAATACATAGTTTTCATTGCTCCCACAATTTTCATTGTGAATGAGGAACCAAACCCAGCTCCTCATTACATCCCCCATTTTCTTACAAGTGGCTATGTTGATGATAAAAAGGAACTACTCAAAGAACCCTTGAATCTCCTAACAGAGAGAGAGGTAATAAAAAACAACTTATCCTCATGGTGTGGATAATAAGTTGGAGGAAATGCATGTGCCGTCTTCCTCTGTGGAGCCAGAAGGGACTATCCTAAAGGTGGAAAGGAGGATTTTCAATGGTTCTTACTGAGGGAGAAGAATATTTATTCTCGCATGATAACAAAAAGGCATTCGGGTTACAACTCGATGAATGCCTAAGTTTATTTTGTACCATATTAGAGTGATCTTTGGATAGAAGCTATAAATTATTGGAGAAGAAGTGTTTTGCATTGGTTGAGTCAGTGGAAGACAAAATTGGTTTGTGATGACATACCACAAGTGAACATCATTAAATCACTAAAGAAGAATTCAATCATGTGCAAGCAAGGATATTGGAATCAAAGGTTCCGGGTTCACTAGTCATCAAGCAGATTGGGATGTCCGACTCTAGCATTAATTTACATTTTCCAAAGAGAGGAAAAGAGGAAGAGAGAGTTTAAGATATAAGTATTTTCAATTGATGTCATTCATTCTTACAACCACATGTAGATACTAATCACATGACTCTCTGTAGCAGGTGTTAGAGGTCAACAAGTTTGCAGCCATGAGTGGAGAGGTGTTACTGTTAGTGTCCATGTGAAAGGCCAAATGGCCACCGAACACTTCTTTGTATATGTTCTTTAATAAAGCATATAGTGGCCTAGTGAGTCACAGACTGTAAGTTTCATCCCATTTCGTAAGACCTAAGAAGTCTGTCTTCGTGCTCCCTGTGTACTGTGTTTTCTGCGTATTCTGCAGCCTCTGTGTGGAGTACTGTGTGCGGCCTTAGGAGCTTGATTTTCTACTCCGAGCATATCGTCATGGAGCTCTCGAGAAGGAGAGCGATTAGTATCAGAGCAGGTGGAAGACTTACCCAGCCTCGCCATAGGAGATGTATGATAGTTGTTCATAGGTGCTCGATAATCCTAGTTGGCTTCTATTGGGTAATTGATTATATGCAGTGGAGTCAGTGATTCACTATGCAGGTAGACATGTCAGTACTTTCAGTTTTATGATACTTTGACACTGGTCATATGCTAATTTTGCAGAGGATACTCTTGCAAAATTTCTCCAAATTTTTGGTTTAGTCAACTATACAATGGTCGATTTACTCCTTGATACACATTTGTTGGTGTTTGGACTCTTCTAGCTCCATTAACATTCTATTCAGTTCTCTACCATCATGGCATCAAAGCTATCAGGCATATCTGGTGGATCAAGGTCTAGTTCTAGTTCCGAGGAGGAGCTATAACTTGCAGGGCAAAGACCATTTTGAGATCCAAAAATTTGATGGCACAAATTGTGCTCTATGGAAGAATCAGATTAAAGATGTGCTGATTCAAAGGAGGCAATGGAAGCCAATATATGGGATTTCAAAGAGGCCTGCTGACATGGATGAAGATGATTGGGATGAGTTAGATGAAACGGCCAGGTCTACCGTTCGCTTGCACCTGGCAGATAATGTTTACTTTACAGTATTAGACTGTGAAAGTGCATATGAGCTTTGGAAGAATTTATGCAATACATATGAAAAAGAGACGGCATTAAATAAAGTGTATCTGATGCGAAAATCATATGACCTTCGTATGAAGGACACAGATAGTGTTGTTGCTCATCTAAATGAGTTTGATGCTATATTCTCCTAGTTACAGGCTTAGAAAATGGATATGGATAATGAAATGAAAGCAATATTGCTGTTATGCACCCTGCCATCATCATGGGATACGTTTTGCACAGCTATTAGCAACAGTGCACCTGGTGGTAAACTCATCTATGATGACATATGTGGAGCACTCTTGAGTGAGGAGATTCGTAGAAAATCTATGGTTGGGACTCAAAGTGGAGATGCGTATAATGTTCGTGATTCTTACGAAGGAAAGAATCAACAATGTGGCAGGAGCAAGACCAAGGAAAAGAATGGTCAACGGAATAAGAGTAGAAGTAAATCAAGGAAGAGGGATATCGAATGCCATTATTTTCATAAGAAAGGACACATGAAGAAAGACTGTTATGCATTAAAGAATGCTAAAGGTAAAGGACAGAATGTTGATGGGCATGTTAAACAGTTACCTGCACCATCTACTTTGACTGTGAAGATTGAAGAAATTAATGCTAGTTTTGATGATGCTAATGTGTTGACACTTGATAGTACTCTGCCATCCGAGGCACTTATGGTTGATTCTCTTTCCCACACCTGGCTGCTAGATTCTGGTGCTTCTTTCCATGTGACACCACAAGAGAATGGCTCTCTAATTATGCAGCAAAGTCTCTTGGTACCGTGAGACTTGGTGACTCTTACCAATGTGATGTTGTGGGGATTTTTTTTTTTTAAATGGAGGTTCAGCCGAAGCCTACTCCCCCGGACTTTAACTTTGAAATTGCAACTGTACAAGTGAATGGGCATAGCACCCGCGGGTTAAACCCAGTTGTAACCATGTCTCTCAGTTGTAACCTTGTCTAACCCCTGCTTTGTGTGATGTTGTGGGGATTGAAGATGTGGTTGTGCAGTTCATTGATGGTTCAAAATTTACTATGCATAATGTACACCATGTACCTCAGTTATCACGCAGTTTGATGTCAGTTGGTCAACTTAATGACCTTGGTTACAAGGTGATCTTCTATGCTCAGTCCTTTCGTATATCAAAGGGCAATATGGTTATTGCAAAAGGAAGCAAAGTTGGCTCACTTTATCCTTTATTTGTATCACAGAAAGAACACTTGTTAGGTGTTACTGAATAGCCTATGGCTTGTATTTGGCATGGTCGTTTGGGCCATATATCTCGTAGTGGAATGGAAAATCTTTCTCGTTCGGGCTACTTACCTGTGTTATCTTTCTCTGATTTTTCATTTTGTGAGCATTGTCAATATGGAAAGCAAACCAGAAATGTGCATAGAGCGCACATTGACTCTTCAATTCAGCCTTTAGATCTTGTTCATACAGATGTGTGTGGTCCTATGCCCACTAGGTCCTTAGGTGGTTCTCTTTACTTTATTACCTTCATAGATGATGCTACTAGAAAAGTCTGGGTATATGCTATCGAATCAAAGGATGATGTATTCCCTACTTTCAGAAAATGGCTTGCTTCAGTTGAGATTGAAAAAGGAACTAAGCTTAAGGCTTTACATTCAGATAATGGGGGTGAGTATACCTCACATGAATTCAGCCTTTTCTATCAGTCTAGAGGGATTCATAGAGAGTTTACAACTCCTTATACCCCGGTATAGGATGGTGTAACTGAGAGGATGAATATAACTATTCAAGATAGAGTAGTCTCTATGTTGCATCATGCAAACCTCTCACAAGGTTTTTGGGCAGAAGCAATATTGACTGCAGTTCATGTGATTAACCTTGCAACTAATATTGCCAAAGATCTGAAAGTGGCACAAGAGTTATGGACAAGGAAACCACCATATTATGATCATCTTTGAGTTTTTGGGTGTGAAGCATATGTTCATATACCCAAGAATCTTAGACAAAAGTTGGACCATAAGTCAAAGAAATGCATTTTTCTTGGATATGGTCGAGAAGGACAATTTGGATATCGCTTATGGGATCCTGAAACAGGGTCAATGATCAGAAGTAGTGATGTCGTTTCTAATGAGTTTAAAATGCATAAACATCCCATTAAGGAGGTTGAAGTGAGAAGAGTGGTGTTTGAGGATACTAGTCCTCCGGTTAGCATGCATAACAATGCTGCACATAGGGATGTTAAAGAGAATGTCCATTCAGATCAGTCTGCACATGTTCCTGTTTAGCAACCGTTGAGACGTTCTGCATGTGTCTCACATCCACCTGATAGATATGTTCCACGTTTAGATTTTGTTATGCTAACAGATGCTGGTGAGCCTTCTTGCTACAAAGAGGCTATGCAGACAGAGGATCATGTGAAGTGGGAGCGTGCCATGAAGAGTGAGTTGGATTCTATTCACAAGAATGGTACTTGGGACTTAGTACCTTTGCCAAAGGGCAAGAAAGCTTTACCATGTAAATGGGTATATAAGCTAAAATTCACATGAGATAGTGCTTCTCCAAAATATAAAGCACGACTTGTTGCAACGGGTTTTAAGCAGCAACATGGTGTTGATTTTGAGGAAATCTTCTCGCCAGTGGTCAAGATGAATACTTTGCGCATGTTGCTTGGATTAGTTGCAATGGAGGACTTAGAGCTAGTCCAAATGGATGTGAAAAAAGTTTTCTTGCATGGAGATCTTACAGATGAGATCTATATGGAACAACCAGAGGGTTATGTAGTTCCTGGCAAGGAAATTCTAGTTTGTAAGCTCAAGAAGAGCTTGTATGGACTTAAACAGTCTCCTAGACAATGGTACCAAATGTTTGATGCTTTTATGAAGTCCCAAGGCTATTCTCGGAGCAATGAGGATCATTGTCTCTACACAAAGAGATGCTCTGATGGTAGCTTGATATGCTTGATACTTTACATCAATGATATGTTGATTGCTAGGAAGTCCTCTTATGATTTGTTAATTCTAAAAAAGAAGTTGGGTCAGACATTTGATATGAAGGATTTGGGGGATGCCAAACATATTCTTGGCATGCACATTACTCGTGATAGGAGTAAAAGATGCATATACTTGTCTGAAAGTGAGTACATATCCAAAGTACTTCACTGATTCAATATGCAGGGTGCAAAGGCATTGAGTACACCTTTACCCACATATGTGAAATTGAGCAAGGATGACTGCCCCAAATCATATGAGGAAAAGGAATTCATGACCAAAATTCCCTATCAGTCTGCTGTTGGTAGTCTCATGTACGCTATGGTAGCTACGAGACCAGACATTGCATTTGCAGTGGGAGTTGTGAGCAGATATATGTCTAATCCTGGCAAGAAACATTGGGAAGCGGTCAAGATGATTTTGAGATATCTGAGTGGCACTAAGGACAAGTTTCTATGCCTAGGTAGAGGGAAAGCATCCATTATTGGTTACACAGATTCTGACTATGCTGGTTGTGTAGACAATCGTAAGTCTACATCAGGGTACATTTTTCATTTTGCTAGAGGTGCTATCTCTTGGAGATATCGTCTTCAAGAATGTACAGCCGTTTCCACCACAGAAGCCGAGTATGTTGCAACAAGTGAGGCATGTAAGGAAGCATTGTGGCTTTCTCGTCTTGCTTGTGATACGAGTTTACCTCAGCATGTACCTCGCTTGCTCAGTGATAGTCAGAGTGCCATTGCTTTGGCTAAGAATCCGGTCTATCATGCAAAGACCAAGCACATTAAGGTGAGGTATCACTTCATTAGAGATTGCTTAGCCACTGAGAGCATTATTCTTGAGAAGGTTCACACTCGAGATAATGTTGCAGATGCTTTGACTAAAGCTTTACCACAGGATAGCTTTCGACACTATTGTCACTTGATGGGGTTTAATTGATTCTTGATCTTACGCAGTCACTTGTATACTATGTAACATGCCCATCAGGTGGGAGGTATAGTTTGTATACTTACACTCACATATTCTTTATCATTCTTTATTTTTCTCCCATATTTACTCTGGCCATATTGGCCTTTAGTGGGAGATTGTTACCGTTAGTGTCCATGTGAAAGGCCAAATGGCCACCGAACACTTCTTTCTATATGTTCTTTAATAAAACAAATAGTGGCCTAGTCACTCACAGACTGTAAGTTCAACCGCATTTTGTAAGACCTAAGAAGTCTGTCTTCGTGCTCCCTGTGTACTGTGTTTCTGCGTATTCTACAGCCTCTGTGTGGAGTACTGTGTGCGGCCTTAGGAGCTCCGTTTTTCTACTCCGAGCATATCGCCATGGACCTCTCGAGAAGGAGAGCGCACTGTGGTGAATCGCCATCGAAATACTTCAAGAGGATCACGTGTCTCATGGAACATTGTGAAACTTCCCAATGAGTAGTTTGTACTTATCCATAAATACTATAGTCCTCAAGGCACTTACTGACATGGTTTCTGAAGGTCTTAAGTAAATTTCTTTGTTTATCAACCATTACTAAAGGGACCAATTATGGCTTTTTAATTAAAATGTCCCTTATAATTACAATTTTAGGTTCCAACTTTCACAAAAAAGTCTTACGCCATATAGGTTTATCTCTAGAGCTTGAAATGAAAAATAGTGATGATATAGCAAGTTCGGAATCGACTTGCACCCTACCCATGGCTTCTATATTCTTTTGATTTTGTTCCATGAAATTATTTTTGCTTAGATTTTTTCGTCTTATGGATCATTTTCTATACATATTTTGTGTCTATATGACATTCATTGTGCAACCTATGGCATTGGGAGGCCAAAAAAAGTCCTACCATAGAAACATGGAAGAAGGGCATGCAAAATATTTGCAGGTCCTCCTTCATTTCTATGGAAAGGCATTGTTTGGCCTTCCCATGCCCTATAGGCACATAAAAGGTCTTATAGGTATCAAAATCTTAGTTGTCTTTTGACAGTGCCTTGTCTCTCCAAATGACCATGTATAACTTCTTCTTCATTGTGGTGCTCTTGCTTGTGGTTCTGGGGATCTTTGTTGGATATTTTGTTGTGGTCTTGGCTGGGGTGGTCTAGGATGGGGTTTGAAAACCTTTCTCTATTGCAGACATCTTAATCTTTCTCGTTGTTCTAGCTGTTGATGTTGGCTTTGCTCCCTCTCTTCATCATTTGGTTTGTCTCCCTAATTCATTGGTAGGGTCTTGCCAACTATGTTCACCCTACGATTTGATGGTATTTCTTGGTTTACCAATGGTGTCTCTTACAGACTCTCCTCACTTGACTCTAAAGTTTGTAGAGGAGTTCTATATTATTGTGAATCATCCTTTGAAGGCTCATCGGAATAGTCAGAAAGAACTGCCTTTCTTTGAGCATGCTCTTTCATTCATTTTATTGTAAAATGGAGGCTCATTATATGACAATGTTTGTGATTGTGGTTGATTTGTAATCGATTGCCTAGATTTTCCATGTGCCACTTTTGTTCATGAGATTGGTCACTTGGCAATTTATTTCCACCACCTATTTTGCGATGGGATGTGGAGTGTGATCCACTATGTGGTCTTTTGTGGGGATTCATACATGGTGGTCGTTGAACACCTTGCATGTAGCTAGGAGAGTTAATGGGATCCTTCCTAATAGTTTTCTTTGTTTGTGACATCCTCTATAGTGATAGAATGTTGAAATGAGAGAATGAGTCTCTTCCTATAAATTTTCACTTAGAAAGGTTATGTTCATATTTGGATGCACAAAAATACTCAAAAAGAAAAATTCTTCCTTAATAAATTGCAAAGTAGAGAAGGTTGTATTGGGAACCTTATGATTTATAAAAAAAATACCACGAATGGATTAAATGACTTCATTTCCAAGATGAGCCCTCTCATATTCTTGTAACCCAGCATTGAGCATGATGTAGAGGTCCCGACATTGACTTCCATTTTTCACTAGCCATGTTGTGTTTAATAATTCTTACAACTTTGCAATTTTGGACTCCTCGGCTAGTTCCATAGCATATGTGCTTGAAAATTTAGTACTACAAAACCAATTAAACATATCTTCCATATAGTTTGATTGCATTGTATCACCACCATGTTGCATATTTTTGAAGTAAACACCTCTAGCCCTATAGTTTGACTTACTTGGAAATACATATAACAAACTCTTATCTGCAAAAAATTTGAAAGATTAAGAAATCTTACAATGTAGTGTGTAATATTGCTCTCTCCCCAAGATGGGATGAAACACTTTGTGAACTTTGTTAATGTATCCTGAAAAATTTGACACTGATTTTTATTCGAGCTTGTAAGACTCATTATTAAGCCGACCAACTTATCTAAGCATGAACAAACCTTCTTTTGCCTATTAATAAGGCCAATTTGAGAATCAATATTAGTTGTGATCTTGCACAAGTCTTTCCATAGCTCACCATAATCATTATTTTTAAGGCTAAAACCTCTTGCAAAAAATTTTCTTGCCTTCTTCCCTGTCATCGATACTTGTTGCAAACTATCTTGGGACTCACCAGGTTTTTTAACAACTAGAGTTACATTCCCCATGACAACCAATTGAATAAAGAAGCTCCTCTAATTCTAATGGCTTGTAGATATCTATCAATTGGATTCATGGAAAATGTGTATTCTAAATGGAACTTCAATAATCTATCAAGAATTTCCATGAAGAAATGAAACATGCAATAGTGAACATTAACTAATAGAAATGGAATAATGGGATTCCAATCTCTATATAATGTGTTACGATTATATTTTTTGAACATTGGACACCTTAGCAAAGCTATATCCCATTCCCTAGAAGTAGGTGCATCTATGTAGTCATCTAGATCATATAGTCTCCTTTGTTGTCCCTTTGTTATTTTATCATGCATGAGATGTGTAATACCTTCATTCGTGAGTGTTAAACTCAATCTCTCCATTCTTCATCCCTTTATGACTTGGCATTCATCTAGCTTCAATATAAACCTCAGTTTGGTATTACAGTATGCATAAATTATGAAAAATTTTATAACATCAAAATATAGTGGATATCATGGTATCAATAATGGACATACCTAGTATGGAAGATTTGTAAAATCGAACCATTGCCTATTGACGCCTCTCTAAATCGATGAATATTTTGTTGTACTTTGTGTAATGGAATCCCTTTCTAGATGAGCTTTTCAAGTCTTTTTTGGATTTAGTTAAATGATAAATGGAAATAGGCATAATATCCTTTATATATAAGTAGTGTCCAAGAATACTAACTACATCCTCATTAGACATTGACTTCTTTAGAGATACCTTGTAAGGGCATGGAAAAATATTATGTAAAAATACCTTTTCTTCGTAATGCATGCTTCAAAAGATTACACAATGCATTGTATCTTGTATTGTTAATGTCTGCTTCATCACATATCATCTACACATCTCTAGGAGTGATAATATCTTACAATTTTCCTATAAAATCTTTAATCACATGCATCTTGATAAGGTTTCCTATTGGTGATTAAAAAATACTAATCACATGCTTGTTGGTCAAACAAGAAATTAGTAACTTAAATCGATTCTCTATTGTTGATGAAGCACTAACATATTCAATTAATGACCTACATAATATAAAAATGAATGCGAAAGTCTCAAAAGAAAATATACAAATAAAAGACAAACCTCATTGCAAAAACTCCTTTTTTGCATGCTCCACCACCAATTGAAAGAGAGTCAAAGGATGCTAATGAGCATTTCCTATACTGCATTCCAAGTTGAGTCCCTTTTAGTTTCTCAATTATGCTCTCCTTTTCTTCATTCTTGTAAATATATGATTGTGCTTTCTAAAGTGACCACCCTTTTATAATGGAGTTGATATGTTTGGATCCAATACTTAGTAGTAGCATTTGAATGTGTGGATAATCATTGTGAATAACCTAATAGTCCAGCTTTACATGTACTTATGAATTGAAGTATAGTTGAGAAGTCATGGAATGTTGGATGGTAAGAAGACATTGGATCAAGCGGATATGAGGAGCCATGAGTAGAGAGGTCAATATTCTTTTCTCCGATTGCAGGATATTCATTTTGAGAGTTCACATCATTGTTGCACTATGTATTTGGAGCAAACTCTCTAGGCACAAAAACATGGATACTTATTGATACATGAGCATGAGGACGTCCCAATGTGAGGTTTGTAATAGGTGTCAACAACATCTTTGCCAACAAGTACAAGAGTACAAAAAAACAAAGTGGAAATCTGGTTGGAAGGGACTATGACATAAATTTTATAAGGAGATTTTGTTTTCTTGGATGTTTGTTCCATTGGATATGGATAGAAATGTTGGAATTTAGAAAAAGTAATTCTTTTGGCAAAGCATAGTTATGGATTTAACGATGTGGCACTCTGCTTTTTTAGGAATGTTGGAAATATTACTTGTTGGCAATAGCCAGAGGCACAGACGATGATGAAGTTTGTGAAGGCAGATTACAACAAAGTAGTGGGGAGCCAAGCGGATTATTTTTTCAAAGAAATATGTTTTATATTACTTTTTCAAAACCCTCAATAGTGATTTTCATCACTCTTGTATCATATGTAACATAGAACAACCACTTTTGTAATTATGTGCTCCATTTTGTGCAAGTCGAGGAGTCCTTGAGCTTGAGGAGCTTAGGTAGAACAAGCATACCAATTTTGGTTATTTTTAGATCTCCTTTAGACCTTCAAATAGTGCCTAGAACCTATTTTTTAACTATGCGGATCACTAGATGTGAAACCGGTCAAAACTAGTCTAAAAACTATAAAAAGAGCTAAAGAGCTCATTTTTTGAGTAGCAAAACAAGAGGAAGAACGGTTAGAAGCCAGGACCCTAGGTTTAGAACGACATCCATGAACCCTTCAAGACCCATCTTATGCACCTATAGTGTTTCCAGATGAGGAATTCGAGCCTCATGGTTGGGTAGAAATCTTAGCTACGATGGACATAACAGTGAATAAAGAACAATGGAACCCTCATTGTGATGAGGACGGATATGACATTTCCATCTTTATGATTGAACTTGTTGAGGAAGACTTTATCCTAGAAGAATGCACAGAAGTGACCCAAGAACTAGATGAATCAAGTGAGGAGGACCTAGAATCCATCATCATGGAACCCTTCAGGCTCCTTGCATATTGGAGCCTTAGACCAGCAGCGAGTGATACCACTTGACTTCCCTAACAACACTCCGCTTGAGGTATGTAACCCTAAACCATATGAAATACACGCGATGCAGGACCAGAAGATCTTTGGCCAAATCCCTCAGCTAAGCATGCTTCTTCCAGAGTCAACCCATGAGAGCTTGGCGAGGGATAGTTTCCAGATAAGAGAATGTCGATAGATTTTACCCCAATCTTCTAGCAACGGTCAGGTGGGTTACATCAACGATCAGGTGGACTGCATCAGCAGACACATGGGCACAACACCCTGCGGTGCCCATCCTTCCACACTTACTACGAACTAGGCTAGATTTATGGTACAAAATGCTGCACTTCCTAATGGGCAAGTTTTGCAAGTGTTGGACCTCCCATCTTTTCCAAAGGAGAGTGTCCATCCGACCTCTCAACCCCAACCACAAAGGAGTCACCCATGGCAGAGGAACCCAAACTAAAGACCCTACAAGATGACACAAAGAAATCAGTGGTATCAACATCACAAAGCAAACAACATGAAACAAGTATGGGTGCCAAAAGGACAGAAAGCATCGACAGATTTCAACAATGCAGACAATGATAAGACGCAGTTTTAGCAGAATTAGAGGCAATATTCAGCATCTCCTTGATCTTCTTCGACCTCGACGAAGCTTTGATAGATTTGGATCGCCAAGAAGTACCTGATGAATCGACCCACACCCACACATATTTGGGTACCTAAATAGTGTATTATAGCTCAACACTCAAGCCTTGTAACATATACCCCTCAAAAATCTCCTCATCCCTCAACACCACAACATCCAATATCGCCTTTTATCCCTCAGTAGAAGCATGTCACCCACTCAGCAACCCTTAGGAAATGGATACCAAAATGTACCCAAAAGCCTCATGACCCGTTGTCTAACATTACTCCCATCCCGAATAACCAAATCCCTTGTAATAATTCTTTCACAATTGAACTTTGTCTAAACTCATCTACACTAACCCAACATCACTTATAATAACATCTCATCAAGCAATGTATGCACTATCATAAGCATGACGGTGTCTACAAACATGCATTAGTCTTGCAAAAAATCATTCCATATACCACCTCACAACACTTGGCTACACGGGTTACACATCGGTTATGGAAAGGGATTGCAATCTCACTTTAATGGGATCATGATTAATTTCCATACTAATTTGCTAATCTTTTGTAGAAGATCTCCTCCGCATTTGCATCCATCATCATGTAGACAGAAGGACCGTCGGAAGCTGGCCCTAGTGCACCTGTGGTCAATGTTGGCAACTTGATGGTTGAGCCACACCCTACCTCACAACCACCTGAGTTTCGAGGATTCCGAGGACCAATGCTGATTGATGACCCTCCTAGGGGATACACCGAAAAATTTCACCGTAATTCTCATTGGTTTCAAGGTTTAGCAGGACCTTTGGCGGATGCAGACTTTACTTTTGATGCCATGTTGACTTTTGACAATCACAAGTGGGGCAAGTATTAATTTTTCTCCAAAGAGTTTGAGACACTTCAAAATTCACAAGAGTTAAAGCACGTTTGGGCTTGAGCACGTTTTATGGAATATTTTAGTGATTGATTGCCCAAACCCGATTTTTACAGATGCTACTATCTGATAACTACACTTTAGGCCTCCAAGAACAAGGACTTGCGTAGAAATTTCATTCTCCCATCTTTGGTAAATGACTCGCCGTACAAGAAGTTCTTTCTTTCAAAAGATCTCATTAGGGCAGCAATTAAGATCCACGGAACTCACACACCCACAGAGCACGAAAGGCTGGTTCCAAAGCCCATGAAGCGTGGTGATGTTGTGAAATGGGAAGACATTTTGGCCATTACACCGGAACTCTCTAAGCCTTTACGCATATGTCTGCAACATTTTGCATTCCAGGCTCAGGATCGTTTCACTATTCCTCACAAGCATATTTGGTTCAGATTATATTTACAATGTATTGGGCCCCAAATCATAGATCTTGCAAGTTGGATCATTGAGCAGTTGTATTTAGCTCAATACAGATGGGAAAGAAAACCTCTCATCCATGGTTGTTGCGCTCTTACTCGAATTGTTTACATGTGTTTGGTATATGATTTGCCTATCGAACATGCAATGACTAGTGAAGAATTGAAAGCATTCAAAGGAACCGCCAATAAAGCCAAGAAGGCACGAAAAGCCAGCAAGGGATGGGTAGGCAAACACATGCATGGATCTATTCCTTGTTTGCAAGTTCTAGAGTCCCCATCCCCTCAGCCGTCCCCACAACAGTCTCCTATGGAACCCCTCACACCTGTACAACCTATCCGTATATGCTTTTCACGATTGGTTATCACAGATGGCACTAGCAACACGGTTACTTCTCAAGCAACCACAATTCAAGAATCCACCACTACAATAGGAGAAATTCCACCACCATCAGTGCGGAAGCATTCACTTTCCCTAACACCCAACTTGGAGGCAAAACCAATTAACACGACTTTTGACTTTGAAATGCATGATGCCCTATCTAGCAAATTCCAATTTTCAGAAGGACAATTTTTCTCACAAGAGTATGAATGACCTAGTTACCCTACCACTCCCCCTAGTCAAACACAAGAGCAAGTAGTCTCCAGCTCGGAAGAAGAGAGGACAAAAATTGACAATGAAGATGGTGATGATGAGGCTAGTCAGGATAGCCACGACTCTCAAGAAGATGTGCAGAATGTTGAACAAGAACAACAAACTGAGACACAAGGCGACACAAGTACGCATGAAGACAACACGTTTGAAGCAGCTGCTTACACTTTGGCAATCAAGAAACTATACCGCACCATACAAGTAGTCTGGGGACGCATACAACTCTCAAAAGAAGAAAGTCAAGCAATTTTAGAATAGGAACTCGCTACCAGAGGGTTTGACGAAGCTTACATTCAAGGTTTCAGAAAATTGGTTAAACAGTCAGAACCAATGAGGCACTATGCTATTTGCAGAGGAAACCACTACCTAAGTTTGACCCATGACAAATCCATTTGCTATCAAAACCGGGTCAGTATATTCGCGTACCCACGGATGCCCAATCCTCACAACAGGCTAGGAAAGCATGACTTCTTCTGGAAGACCTTCTTAAACAAACAACCATAGTGATCGACTCCCTGCCTCATCCTTCTACTGTAACCACCACTACCATCATTGACGTACCCACAGCTCCACCTACTCCTCTTTCACCTCCCACCCCTCCAGTCTCTCGTACACCCTACGTCTCCACGACCATCCATGTTTCTCGATGGTGTTGTAGCAGAAGCCCTAGTTGCCTCAACCCCACAAACTCTTCATGCAACCCTCCTACCTATCCTCCCTTCCCTAGTTCCCAACATTCCATCGAATCCATTTCTCACTCCATCCTTTCCTTCTTTCCCCATCCCTCCAAGACCTCTATTCCCATTTCCCCCTACATTGACCTTCTCACCCATCTCACCTCCCCGCCCCACTGTATTCCCTCTATCTTCCCCTTTCCACCAAGCAATACAAGAGACCCAATCTGTAACTTATTTGTCCACCTTTGTAAATCCTATATTTACACCCACTCAAGCACCCACTCTCACACCACTCTTCACAGTCACTGCACTTGACACCACGTCCAGTGACATGGACATATTGCCACCCACTGTACCACCACTCACCTCGTCTATCTTATCACCCCATTTGGGCTTGTCACACTTCTCCACTGTCACCACTACATCCTTTTTCCCATCCCTATTTCCCTTCCCCCTTGCATCCACCCCTACACCCATAGCATCTTCACTCACTTCATCATTAATATTGTCACCCACAATCAACACCGCTTTTTGCAAAATGTTTTCTTGCATGACACAAGTTTGAGATGAATTCGCATCTCTAGGGACTAGCTACTAGACACTACAACAAACAAACGGCAGATTTACAGGTGCAACTAAACTCGTTATTAATCGAGAATGCCTCCCTTAACGCACGCTATCAAGAGCTACACAAGGACTACAATACCCTTGAACTCGAAAGTGAACAAAAGATGAAGGAAGCCATTACGGATATTGACAACTTGTTAAGGGCTCAAAAGACTAGAAATGCGACACTCACTTGCAACATGGGACTGCTAAGATGCCACCTCGCAGCGGCCAAAGAAGAAAATCAAAGATTGCAGGAACAAAACAAAGAAAACCTCGAAGTAGCTTTAGATAAACTGGATGAAACCCTGAGTCCCAGTCGCTTTAAAGCAGTGCCCTCTCAATCTATGAAGATATTATTAGAAGATCATGGTAGGCTCCTATACAATTATGACAATATGAATGAGGCATATCAGAAACTCAAGGACGACCATAAAATGCTACAGTTGCACACACCGGCACAACAACCACCAACAACTCCTGAGGTCACACCTCCAGAGATCATAGAGGAAATCAATGCTTTATGTGCTAAGGTGCTTACCCTTCAAGCACAAATTGCTCTCTTCTCCAAGCCCCGACCTGATTCCCCACTTGAACTACCAACTGACGAAGAAACTTTGTCTATCCTGGTGGAGGAAACTTATGAAGAGGCCTACGAACCACAATCCATTCCAGGCGGACATGTCACGGCTAAAGGCCAAACCACCTTTGAACTCCCTACCATCGCATGGATGAAGACCATAGAAGAACTTGGACAGACCCACTCAGCATGGGTGGAGGCTAAATTACATGCCATGGAAATGATAGAGGAATGCATTTTACAATCACCTTACTTTGCTCACCTGGCCCCTCAAAGGTATATATCTGGCCATGAGCTTCAATATAAACCGTATTTCATGCTAATGGCAGAATATCAATTGGCGATCGAAAAGGAGACAGGCAAGAAACCATCACATGCAACTCAGTTCGAGCCTGATGACTTGCCACTGGAAGCGCAGAGCAGTGAAATCTTTCAACCAACTTGGCGCCATGAGTTGTTACAAACATATCCAGAAATGATGAGCACATGGGTCAAGGCACCACTCCATTTGAAGTATAACCCATGTTGGGCACCGATGCCAAGACGTCGCTCCTGGAAGACATTTGCAATCGAAGTTCAGAATAATAAGTAGTGCTAGGATTGGCTTAATTACCCCTATTTCACTCCACCCTACGGACCACCCATAGTCGGATACATGATGGCCACGATTCGCCACTAGCTCCCCCGCTTACGCTGCATGGATGATGTTGTTGTGCATATGACTCTCAAAATATTTGACATGATGCAGATTGTCTTTAAAATCTTTTGTCGCATCAAAGCACCGCACATTAACACCGTGGGATTCGAGCATGGTAATCAGGACTTAGTGTATGATATGAGCACAACACCATTGCTCCAGGTGTGCTATGCTTGGCACTCTCGAATCAAGTATTTAACGGCATGCTATAAAGTGACATTTGAAGTGATGTTTACTACCGTATTTTGGGAGTACCATTCTGAGGTTTTCATAAGCAAGCACACACTCCTACTCCAATTATTTGCCTGTGAACAACTCATGTTCTCCACGCACTACAGACTCCGAGCGCGAGATGAACCTCAACCCATAGATTGGGAAAAACTTGAAGTAGAACTTGCAAGACGTATTCGCATATTAGAGCACACCCTCACTCATGACCTCCTAAAAACTTTATCCGGCAGACCCCACAACAAGGTTCTGTCGAGGACGATAGGCTTGAGAGGGAGGAAGGTGTTGGCAGTAGCCAAAGGCATAGACGACGAGGATGTATGTGAAGGCGGATTACAACAAAGTAGTGGGGAACCAAGCGGATTATTTTTTCAAAGAAATATGTTTTATATTACTTTTTCAAAACCCTCAATAGTGATTTCATCACTCTTGTATCATATGTAACATAGAACAACCACTTTTGTAATTATATGCTCCATTTTGTGCAAGTCGAGGAGTCCTCGAGCTTGAGAAGCTTAGGTAGAATGAACATACCAATTTTGGTTATCTTTAGATCTCATTTAGACCTTCAAATAGTGACTAGAACCTATTTTTTAACTATGCCGGTCACTAGATGTGAAACCGTTCAAAACTAGTCTAAAAACTATAAAAAGAGCTAGAAAGCTCATTTTTGAGGTTGGTTAGTGTGAGCTTTGAGCTATTTTGAGCTTTTAATAGAGATCTTGAGCAATAGAATCTATTTTCCTATCTTCCATTGTGTCCTGCTTGTCTCTTCATTGTGTGTGTATATGTGTGTGCATCTCTATGCTTCTCACCTTCACTCTCACTACATTTCGCATTCACGATCTTCATATCACTCCTATCTCTTCCGTGGATTGACATTAAGGAGGTGAAGCTTCTTAACATGGTGCTTACCATCGTACTAGAGCAACATTACTTTTTCAAAAAGAAACTTAAAAAATGAGCTCAAGAAAAGTCACTTCTATAATATATATTAAAAATGGGTCTTTTCAAGTAATGAACAATGAAAATGAGACTTAAAAAAAAGAAATAATTCTTTTATTCCCATACATGCTTGAGTTTGATGATGTGGAAAGTAAATTCCTTTTCTCTCTCTCTCTCTCTCTCCCTCTCTCTCTCTCTCTCTTGGAAGAGATAGTAAAGCCTTAAAATACAACCTGCTCTAGACTACTTAAAAGTCACTTTGTCCTCTTAAAAACTAATAGAATTAGAGTTAATCCCAAAAAATTAGGGATCCTAATAAATCCCATGTAGCATGCATTTTTCTCTAATGGTAAACTAAGAGTTTGCATCAATCTAAAAGGGTCAATGTTGCTATCATCAGGGATAATCATCCACTTCCAACCATTGATTAGCTTTTGAAAAGAGTAGCATGTAAAGAAATTTATAGCTTTTTAGATGGTTTCTCACGCTATAAGCAAGTCACAATTGCATCGAAAGATCAAAGTATGATTGCTTTTGCTACTAAATGGGCGATATATACATTCAAAGTTATGCCGTTTGGACTAAAAATGCCCCTAAGACTTTTCAAAGATTCATGTTTCACGTCTTAAAATGATTTCTTTGAAAATCTTCAGAAGTATAGGTGGATCACTTATATGCATATACTAAAACCAAATCATATCCCTATGCTGGAAAAGTTATTTGCTAAATGTAGAAAATATAGAGTCTCATTAAACCTAGAAAAATGTGTCTTTATGGTAAGAAAAGGAAGGATCTTGGGACATATTGTCTCAAAGAATGGAATTTTGATGGATGAAGACAAAATCGAGGCTATAGTGAATTTTCTTAATGTCAAAGAAGTTTAGGCTTTTGTGGGTGATTGTGGATATTAGCATAGGTGTATCCACATGTATGGAATCATTGCTAGATCACTATATGATTTGATTAGAAATTTTGAATGTAACAATGCCTTTGAAGATCTAAAACATAAACTTGTCACAGCTACCATATTGAAAGTACTAGAATGGAATAAGATGTTCCATGTACATGTTCATGCATCTAACTATGTTATAGGTTGTATATTAATGCAACTAACTATGGAATGCTGGTTTGATTTTTCCATTGCCTATGCTAGGAAACGGCTCAATAGTGTAAGAAATAACTATACCAATACTAAAAGAGAATGTTTAGGAATGATATATGCGATCAAGAAATTTAGACATTATTTACTTGCAAACAAACTTAAGTCTTTTGTTGATCATCAACCCCTTCTTTACCTTGTGAATATGCCTTGTAGTATGGGAAGATTGGTAAGATGGCTTTTTCTTCTTATGGGATTTGACTTGACTTCATTGTCAAGAAGCTTATACACGTACATGTAGATCACCTTTCTAGGTTGACAAATGGTGAACCAC
>CM035435.1:131511905-131514405 GCA_020310875.1 Ceratopteris richardii
GTATGTATACATGTGTGTATGTGTGTGTATGCATATGTATGTATAGTGTGTGTATGTGTGTATATGTTTATGTGTGTATACAATGCATGTGTGTGTATACATGTATCTATACGTGTATGTGTGTGTATCCATATGTATGTATAGTGTGTGTATGTGTGTTTTTATATGTGTATATGTGTGTACGTTTGTGTGTATGCATGTGTATGTGTGTGTATGTGTATATGTGTATCTCTATGTGTGCGTAATGTGGGTGTATGTATATGTGTGTGTATGTACACATGTGTATGTGTGTGTATTCATATGTATGTATAGTGTGTGTATGTGTGTGTATGCACGTGTGTGTATATATGTGTGTATATGTGTGTATGCATGTTTTTGTATGTGTGTATGCATGTGTTTGTATAATGTTTTTGTGTGTGTGTATATGTGTGTATGTATGTGTTTGTATGCATATGTGTGTGTTAATGTGTGTATGTATGTGTTTGTATGCATATGTGTGTATGTAGGTGCATGTGTGTGTATGCATGTGTCTATGTATGTATGCATATGCATGTGTGTGTATGTATGCATGTGTATGTATGTATGGATGTGTATGTATGTATGCATGTGAGTGTATGTGTGTGTGTATATGTGTGTGTATGTATATGTGCAAACATCTATATGTGTATGTGTATGTGAATGTGTATGTGTGTGTATGCATATGTGTGCATATATGCATGTATGTGTATGTGTGTGTATAGGCTTATATGTATATGTGTGTGAATGTATATGTATGTATGTATATGTGTGTATATGTGTATGTAGGTTTGTATGTGAGTGTATGCATGTGTGTATATGTGTATGTGGGTGTATGCATGCATGCATGTATGTATGTATGTATGTATGTATGTATGTATGTATGTATGTATCTATGTATGTATGTATGAATGTATGTATGTATGTATGCATGTGCATAGTGTATCCATATGTATGTATGTGTGTGTATGTGTATGTGTGTGTCTCTATGTGTTTGTGTATGTGTATGTGTGTGTCTCTATGTGTGTGTATGTATATGTGGGTGTATGTATCTATGTGTGTGTATCTATACATGTGTATATGTGTGTGTATGCACATGTATGTATAGTGTGTGTATGTGTGTGTATGTATACATGTGTATATGTGTGTATGTGTGTCTATATGTGTATATATGTATATGTATACATGTTTGTGTGTGTATGGATATATATGTATAGTTTGTGTGTGTGTATGTGTGTTTTTATATGTGTATATGTGTGTACATTTGTGTGTATGTATGTGTATGTGTATGTGTATGTATGTGTGTGTATGTGTGAATGTGTGTCTCTCTATGTGTGTGTATGTGTATGTGTTTGTCTCTATGTGTGTGTATACATATGTGGGTGTATGTATATGTATGTGTGTGTATGTATACATGTGTATGTGTGTATATGCATATGTATGTATAGTGTGTGTATGCATGTGTCTGTATGTGTGTGTATGTGTGTGTATGCATGTGTTTGTATAGTGTATTTGTGTGTACATATGTGCATATGTGTATTTTATAAATGGTTGTTCGCACATCCTTCGACAGACAATCTTTTAAAGCTATAGGGAGCTCAAACTGTAAAAACTTGTGCTAATCATGAGACTTTAGCCCTCCAAGATCATTGTTTCATGTGGAAGCAGTCTTTAGACACCTCATGCATCCAGTAGATATCCAAAACTCTAAAATTATTTTCTTCACTTGTTGCTCTTCCATCCTACGAAGCATCCAAGGAGCTCTTGCTAATGATAGTGTTCCGTTGGGCTTAGTAATTCCCCACAACTCTTGCATATGACCTCACTCTTCTAAGTCCTCCCTTTGTGCTTTGCTTTCTTTCTTTCGGATCAAAGTCTTCCAAAGAATCTCTCCCACATTCTTAAAAATATGCATCGGGTCTACCAAATGATTGATCAATAACTCGCTCCAATAAGAGATTTCATGAAAGATCGACAACAATTTCATCCCAGCGACTAGAGTTTCTAGATCCCACAATTGTTTCCAATTGCTAGCTTTCATTTGGTGTTGCACTTGTCGACCAATTTGTCCTTAACGTAAAACATGTCCATCACACAAATATCTATGATGTCCTTCATAGACAGTTTTACACAATGCTTTGGAATAGCATGAGCTTTGAGTCGTGGTCCGCATAAGGGACAAGCATGGTAACCCAAAATCGACAAACCTGAATGTTCACATAACCATGCCAATCATGCATCGTCCACATAAGTATGTCTTGCACTCGCACATCTCGTCTTCTTATAGATTGTGACATGTCATGCACAGTAATCCCATCCCATAAAATGCACAGCTATTCCACAAGTGGTGCAATGTATACATCCATGTTTTTTACATTATACTTACCTCGCACAATAAGAGCTAATACTAAATGACCTTTCTTTGTGGCCAGCCATGGTGGGATGTTATAATTGACCAAACATACAGGCCATGTGCAATGAAGAG